>OW052184.1:53385149-54585149 GCA_932526625.1 Rhingia campestris | reverse complement strand
TTTTTAGTGCGATTTTATGCCAGGAAAGTCCACAACTTGATAGATCCTTAAAAAAAAGATGTCCATACAGTGAAATATCTTGATTTGGTAAACCATCCAAATTCTGATCATGATTACGACAGGGAATTCTCCCTCCCCTATTAAGGTTGACAACGACCTCACCGACTTATATCAAAAAAAAGATTTAGACAAAGTTACCTATGTTAAGTGATTGCTTAAATATTGTTTTGAAAGGATTGTTTAAAATCTGTGCATCTACTAAGCATGCGCTGACGATATTGACACTATTTGTCGAAATAATCGGAATATCACCGCCATGTTTATTTAAGTATAGGGAAAAAATGATACACAAGAATGGATATGCAACCCCACTCAATCAGCTAAGGATATCCTATATAAGATCCCAAACATCACAGTCCTGCTTTATGGCGACAATGTATGGACAGAGTCAATATCGGATGAAAAATCCTTGGACATTTTGATCGAAAAATTCTTTGGAAAATCGTTTGTACATAGGGACGAATTTAAAACCGCGAACTTACCGAGCTGTACAGGTCAAAAATCGGCCCACTTGATGATTACGATGGCTAGGACATATAGAGCGAATGGACACCAACACCCCAAACTTCGGGGTCTACGAATCCCTGCCCAGCCAGATTGTAGATGTAGTAAAATAAGTCCTCGGATTAGTGGCACACACCATTAGAAACTGACCTCACCCACATTTGAGTGGAACTTTGACCCGACTAGTCAGAGAGGTAGGACCACTAAAGTAATTAAGTACCGGTTGTCAGAGTAAGAGTGTGTTGGAGAGTTTTGAAGCCATCTAAAGCTTTTGTACTACAAATCTCCATTCGAGCAGTAATTGATCCGTTAAAGCCTAAAGTTTATCTAAGCAATCAATTTCTCAGCAGGTGATGTCCTCCGGTTGTTGGCCTTTTGCATATTTGATGTTTAGGATTCATACATTCCAAATTTCCGATGAGTGCATATAAGTCCTTAGCTGATATGCCTTTGTCGACAACAATAGAATATACCTCCCTTTATAATCCACAATAAGAATAGAATAACAAGGTAACCCCTCGTAAAATGTAACTTATATGGGTAATAGCAGGATAATTCTACAAACTGCCACACAGTGAAGGCGTATATCCTCTTTAGTAGTTACACCCCCCATTTGTGATTAATCAAAAAAGAACTAGGTTAGTGTGATGTATACATACTCGTGCATTGCACTGCCTCAGATAATTGTTTGTCAAACAATTCATCGACGGATGTGGAACTACACCCTTTTGTAAAAAAAAAATGCCACGTCACAAAGTCAAAGGACAAAGGAACACAAAGTAATTGGCACTACCGACGACAAAGTGAACTACTTTCAAACCTACTTAAGAGGATCCTCCAAAAAGGAATTAACATGCGATTCCGACAGTGCGTACATTAAGCTGATGTCAAGGCACTTTTAATTTTCAGTTAGGGTCGTTTGCAATATATACCCCGGTACTCAACATTTACCAGTGAGTGTCCTTTGTAGTGCAGACACAAAAAGGAATTATAAGATACCAACTACAAAGTTATTTCCATTTTTGCATTCCAGTTGTTGATATCGGGAGCTAAAAAGAAAACGAAGGTTCCTTTAAGGACTGCGGCTTTGCTACTCGTAAAGCTATCACAAAGTATATCGCAATGCATCTGAATGTGTGTACAGGTCGTTTCCTTTCTTGAGGTACTTGTGGCCCAGAAAGTTGTTGATACAACGTTTGAGGGAGTGCCTACTTCGTTTGATCGCTTCCTTGGAAGTATGTTGATACAGTCTTTCACAAGGCTATAGAAATTCCTGCGAAATAATTTAAATTCAAATACTCGATGCAGTTATATGATTTTTCAAATATGTACCTCAGTGTATGAGTAATTCCCATATAATGATGTGTATATGTGAGCACGGCGTCCTTTATCCCATGTGGGTAAAAGCGTTTGTTTGAGTGTATATGTCGCAACAAATATTGTTTGTGTTTCAAAACAAATTCTCCAGACAAAATAACAAAAGCAACGATGTAACGAACAACTGCTGTTCTGTTGCCCTCTGTGGATGTATCATCTGTCGATGTATGTGAGTTAATAATCCGTCATACTATGGGGTAGTCTTACTTTTCTTAAGACTAAAATCTGCATTTGCAAATGAAAGAGTACCACGCCATCGATAGAACTCCAAGCACTCTTCTGAATCTGAATTAGTGGAGTCATTGAAGATGATGCTGCTAAAAAAATTGTGTCTAGGTCTAACTACTGACCACCTTCACAAGGCAAATGAAACCGGATGGTTTTGAAAAAAATTGTATCAGCTAAAAAATACGTTTCATCATTAAAAAAAATACATCTAGCAGAAAAAATACGATAAACTGTGCATCAAGTTTCTGACTTTCATAAATACAACAAGCTGCAGCCAGCGTTGTTTGCGAAGGCTAAGAGCCCACGTGCTTTTAAAAAAAATGGAATGCTCAGTCCAATACAAGAATTTGAAATCTTCATGGATGACTGCTGTCATAGAAAGGTTTCATCAATTTTTTTTTTGCAATAAGTGGGTATGAACAAATCTATCTTTCGTAGAAGATTTAAAAATTTAATTAAACAGATAACGACTTTTATAAAAACTCAAGCTTTAGCAGTGAAGGCTCTTCTTTTGCTGCCATATTATCCACCAGAAAACCAGCTAATCATAGAAAATGGTTTCATTTCAGTAATAAAGTTATATATGCCACCGAAAATGACACCAGTAACATAACCTATAAATCAGAACGCAATCCACCCAGCCTTGTACTCACAACCGTGTATGTCCTTATCTCTTGCAAACATGTGACAAACATCCAAGATTACAACACAGTCATGAGAAGCTTCGCAATTTTGCAGTTCGCATTCGGGTTTAACAATGTTTAACACTCAAATGAAGGGAGAAGCTAGGTTTGAGGACCTCTATGGGCAGTTAATGCCAGATATTTCAAATAATGTACACATGTATATGACTTTTAGCAAGATGAATGGACCTCCAGCTTCATGACGAAACCCAACGGATGAGTTGAGGTACAACATAAAAAAAAATCTCATCTATGAAGCACAGTATCCTTTAACAAATATATGGTTGCGCATGAACCAATGGCAGGTATAAGTCCCACAGCTACAGTGGGTTACAACTCGGAACTATCCTTAGAAGTTTGGAGGTTGAGCCATCTTACCACGTGAAAAATACGTACATAGTTGTTAAAAAGAAAAAGTTTCAGATAACGGATCAGCTCGAAACGACCACGAATAACGACTAAAGTCTGTTCACTTGAATCGGTCGAACGGCGCCACTCAAAAACAAGAATTTATCTTCGCAAGGTATAAGACAGATATGCCCGCGATTTAGGAAATAGGATGGAAAGGACTGGGACTAGTACAAAACCATACCAAGTAATACCAAAGATTGTATATGTTATGATGACATTGCGTTCCACGATGTAAAACTTAAGTCAAAAGTGATTGACTTTCAGACTGTGATCCACATTAGAGCCCTTTAGCCTTTTATGTGCCAAATCCCTACCAACGAGACTGACAACTCATTTCCGTTCGGTAAGTAGGGAAGACAGACAATGGATTCCTACTTTACATCAGCATAAAACTTGGTGATCTATAAGTTGTTGAACCGCCAATCACATCTACCATGTGCTCATAAATGGAAGGAACGCATCCATATCTAACATCCCGAGTATACATACATTCAGTGGAATAAACGTCAACTCTGACCATATTTGGATCGTAAAAAAATTCAGAACTCGAGTGTTCAACATGAAGAAGAAGATTTTAGGTTCATTGCTTGAATGAGCAGGGGGTATCTATAGTCTACAAAGAACAATTAAGTGAGAGACTCCCGTCACCCTTCAATGATATCAAGACCCAGAGTATATAGTATTGCAGCGATATTTATGAGGTAGCCAAATCCAAATTGAGGCGTCAGCACCAAAAAGATGTCGCTAGTATGATGATGGTTGCAAGTAACAAAGTATCGAGTCCGAAAGAGGGAAGAGGAGAAAATCATTCGTAGGACAAAACCAAAACACAGCCTCCCAGCTTAGTAAAATCGAAAACTCTCGTAAAAACAACTGCCATGTGTCTTCAAAGAAGGAACCCACCTACAAAAAGGAATGGCAACTTAGTCACTAAACCGATTCGCTATTAAATGGACATATTGTTGAGAGCGTCTTATGGCATGAAACCCGCCCACCTCCAATCAACGAGAGAGATAACTGTCCCATCCACAAACAAATACAAATTTTTGGCGCAACAGGCTCGCTAGTACACAGGGACGAGCTTTCTCACAACCATTCATGTGAGCGTGTGTAATTCTTTCACGATGGAGGGACCTTCTGCTTTATGCCGAATCTGAACGACTAAGTTGAGCTTTTTTCTTGACGATGTATACTACTCGGATGATTTTAAATACGGTGGTGATGTTTTGGTAGGGAGCATGCACCGAGTCATCAAGCAAGTATGGGTGGAAGAAACATGCCCGATGGCTGGACTATTAGGGACTATGTCCCATCTACAAAAAAGGCGATCCCATGTCTTGCAAGAACTATCAAGGCATATCCCTGCTTAACGTCGCATACAAGATCCTATCCAACGTACTGTGTGAACCTCTAAAAGCGTTCTGCAACACACTAATCGGCACGTACCAGTGTGGCTTCCGGCCCGGCAGATCGACTATAGGCCAAATTTTCACACTGAGGCTAATCCTAGAAAAGACCAACGAATTTCAAGGCGAAACTAACCACCAATTCATAGACTTTAAAGAAGCGTATAATAGCATACATCGTCAGGAGCTCTATATGGCGATGGCCGAATTCAGAATACCGGCAAAACTGATTCAGTTGTGTCGAGTGACGCTGGAAAACACGCGCTGCAACGTGCAAATTGGAAGTAGCTCCTCCGAACTGTTCCAAACATGCACCGGATTTCGGCAAGGAGACGCGCTATCATGTGACTTCTTCAATCTCGTATTGGAGCAGATAGTGCGCAGGGCAGGTGCTAACACGGAAGGCACTATTTTTAACAGGTCCATCCAGTTGCTGGGCTATGCGGATTATATTGACATCATCGGTCGCTCCCAACGTGCCGTGATAAAAGCGTTCACGGCGATTGACAAACAGGCGAAATTCGTTGGCCTTGAAGTTAATGAGGACAAGGCCAGGAACATGCTATCAACAAACAAACAAGCATCTGTCCACCTAGGACAAAACGTCACTATTGATAGCAGCAATTTCGAGGTAGTTAAGGAGTTCACCTACCTCGGAGTAAACATAGATTCCACGGATGACACCCTAGTGGAGATCCGGCGAAGAATTACCCTAGGAAACCGTTGCTACTTCAGTTTGGCGAAACAACTGGGTTCAAAACTCCTTACTCGAAGGACGAAATGTGTGCTCTACAAAACCCAGATAAGCAAGAAGGGAGAACTGATACTGGGCTCCTTCGAAAGAAAAATACTTCGGCGGATTTTTGGTCATGTGTGCGAGGAGGGCGAATGGAGGAGAAGATACACCCGCTAACTCTATGAGCTGTACCAAGATGTGGATGTAGTACAAAAAGCCAAAAAACGTCGACTGCATTGACTCGGTTACATCGAGCGAATGGAAAATAATGCTCCAGCTAAGAGGATCTTCGAATGCAGCACCCAGGTTCGAGAAGGCAAGGAAGACCGAACCTCCGTTTCAAAAACCAAGCCATCGTGGATGCCATAGCGCTTAGTTTAGACAACTGGAAGGAGCGAGCCCGGGATCGTAGAGGATGGAAGGCTGCAGTGTCTCAGGCAGAGACTCTTCACGGGTCGGGAGCCCGATAAGTAGAAGTAAGTAATTCACATTTCATTATTGAAATACTAAGCCCGAGAACATCGTTTGCAAGGAGCTAAGGAGTTTTGTTTAGTCCTTTGGAGCTGACGTGGTAGTCTGTCAGACAGCACAAAATCGTGAAACATGAATAGCGTTTTTATTTTTCAAATTTTACATAACTGAGAATCGATTTATAAATTATAAACGAGAATCCTTTTGGGATGAACGATTCTATGAACAAATCATTCCGTATCTTGACAGTTTCAATCTTTTCTTCATCGATGAGTCCCATTAGTGACAAAATGGCTACTTATGTAAAATTTCCATCTTTAAACTAAACAACAACTCGAAGATCTTCAACGGTTGAGGATTGACATCACATATTTTACCACGAGAAATATAAAAAGTCACCACTGTAGACATAGACATTACATGTAATTCCTAACTGATGTCTAGAGATGGAGAGCTACTTTCTCTCTGTCCATTTCCCTTTTTGGATCCAAAATGTGTGATGGTAGGTGGAAGAAAAAGGGAAAACTTGGGAAACTTACTAAGCAAACATTTTGGTGTGTGTACTTGGAGTACATACCTTTGGGTGGCTGTGAGAACTTTTCACCTCTGCGTCGGATCGGGAAGTGAGCAAAAATACTTTATGTCTAGACATGACGAACAGACAAAGTTGCCTTTCTTTCAGTCAGTTTCAATGTAATCAAGCCGCTGGCGCTGCTGCCGCTGCTGGCTTCTGGGCATGTTGGTCTGATTGATGTTATAGCACGGGGACAAAACGACAAGTACATCAAATAGTAGCACAATGGCGACAATTGATGGTGATGAATGGTTTTTTGATGTGCACTGCATTGCACTCAGTGAAGGGAAATATGATGAACGTTTTGCTGCATCTGAAGAGTAAGTAGATACGTAGCTACCTAAAGCAACTTGGTGTTCAATTTTGACACTCGTTTTTTCTTGTTCGATTTTTGTAACAAGGTTTGGGGTGATTAAATAAAGTGGTATACATATATTAAGTTTTGTTCACTGTAGGGTGATTGAAATTACAAGAACAACTTGTGTACAAGAACACTATTCGATTAGAATTATAGCTATTTCGGGCATTGCCAAGTGTCCTCATCAGATTTCTTCTAATAGAGTTGCTAATTATTGAACGTTCAGTTCTCTGTATATTTATTGAAACAAGTTAGGTTAGGTTAGGTTTTAATGGGCTGTTGACGCTCATGTGAGCAGTCAAACTCGCATAGGCCTTACTTACTTACTTAAGTGGCGCTACAGTCCGCCACTCTCGAATCGACCAAGGATTTCTTCATCCGCTTTTGATACGGTCCATGCTTCAGCGCCGTAGAGCAGGACTGGGATGATCAGGGTCAGCGGGTTGATCAGGATCAGCGGGAAGGCAGTCATTTCCAGCGGCCTTATTAAGCTTGAGTTTAGATATAGCTATCCTCATATATAGCTATCCTGGTTGGCAGTTTTCGCTATCGTTGCCAATATTAAATGGTTCGTTCTGCCTGACAGCGGAATGTTGTTCGTCATCGCCGTTTAACAGTCTGCAGAAGTGGTTCTTCCATATTCTCAGCACCGACTGTGTCTCAACTACGATATTTCCTTGTTCATCTCGACGGGATTCTGTTCGAGCCTTGTATCCTTGGCTCTGACGTTTAACACTTTGGTAAAACTTGCGAACATCGTTCCTGGAGTGGCACCTCTCTATATCCTCAATCGCGCGCTATTCTTGCTCTTTTTTCTTCTTTCTGAAAAGCCGATGTTCTTCCCTTCTTCTTTGCCTATAGAGCTCAATGTCAGCTCTCGTCTTCACCTGCAGCTTAGCCTTGTAGGCCTCGTTCTTGGCTGCGAGCATCTGTCGGCATTCCTCATCAAACCAGGGGTTTCTTGCATAGGCCTACGTGGGCCCATACCGATACCCTATGTTGTCGTATACCTGAAAAGAATGGTGCGTCAGTGAAAAGATTGATACTTAAGTGATTTGTGTTGCTCCATTCGCTACAAAGAGGTAGTTGCTCCATCCCGATTTTCAGCAGAAACGGACGATCTGTGCTGTAGGGATATTTGCTAGCTCCGTCAAGTCCTCGTAGTAATAGTTACTAAGGAGTATGTTGCGGCTATTGCTGATCGCTGGTCAGTGACAAAGTAGGTGGATGATGTCCTCCTCCACGGCTGGATCTCCGCATTACCGGCAAAGCCGGTGTGAGTCCAATTCTATTGGAGTGCTTACCCAACAGATTGTGACCTGTTATCACTCTCACCGCTATAGAAATAGAAGCTCTGTTTAGAGCTGTAAGCTTGTTTACTTTGCTACCGCTTAATTCCGGACAAAAGTATTTTTTATGTTTGCAGGTGTTAGTGTTTTGCAACCTAGATTTTGTTACTCTTGCGAGCTCGTCTGCCTTCTCATTTCCTAGAATGTTATAGTGTCCTGCGGCACCCAGATAATTTGGACCTTATTCTGGGTGCCTGTTTTTTTAGTAGCGATTGAGGGTCTTACTCTATTGTCACACGAGGAGATGCAGCTGGACGATCCTAGTCAGGCGAGCTCGTCTGCCTTCTCATTTTCTGGAATGTTATTGTGTCCTGCGGCAGCCAGATAGTTTGGACCTTATTCTGGTTGGATAGAGCCTTTAGCTCTGTGCGGCAGCGTCAAGTGATTTAATAACATTTGATGCCAGAGCTTTAATTGCCGCTTGACTATCTACGTAAATTGAGATATCCTCTTGTGATAAGCCCAGTACTCTTGCCGATAAGACAGCTTGGAGTATAGCTAGGATCTCTGCCGGAAGACACTGCATGAGTTTGCTAGTCGAAGGGATGTGGTTAGTCCCAAAGCCCACTCCCATGTCCATTTTAACCCATCGATTAAATTGATAAATCAGTGCTAAATAGCACATTGTTTGACAACCAGTCGTCTCTACTTGGTATTCTGATTGAGTAGTTAATGTCGCGATATGGGATTATGTAGTCAGATGGCCCATTCTCGTATGCTACTTATTTCAGTATTGTGCTATGGGCTTAGCGTCCGCCTCTTTGAGAAGCGCTTTTCGCTGCAGTGTCATTGATCTGTAGGTCAATCGGTGGAAGGTTTAGGATTGTTTCCAACCCTACTGTGGGGCTGGTGCGCACAGCTCCTGTTAGTAGTACGCATGCTGTTCTTTGAACCTTTGTTAGTGCACTCATGTGCTTGTCTTTTCCATGGCATTGCAACAGACTAGCCAGCCATATGTGAGAATCAGTCTGACAACGGCTGTATATAGCCATTTCGTGACTTTCGGGGCGGGGCCCCATTTTTTGCCGCAGATACTATTGCAGCTGTATAGTGCAGTATTGGCTATCATTGCTTTTTCGTTGGTGTTAAGATTCCAATTTAGCTTGCTGTCAAGTATCACTCCCAGGTATTTGGCACTTGCTGACAGTGAGAGGGCCCCTCCCAGAGTCGGTGCGATCTGCGATCGATCTCTTGCTAGTAATAAGAACTAGTTCAGTTTTCTTTGGGTTTATATAAAGACAGCAGGATTCTGACCATCTGCTAGGCATGTTTAAGCTCGTTTGCATGATTGCGCTAAGACCCAATGGGAATTTTCCACATGTCATGAGTACAACATTCTGCATAGGCTACAGTTCTTATTGCGATGATTTCTAGTCTCCTCAGTACTTCGTTGACTACGAGTACCCAGATTAGTGGGGATAGAACACCTCCCTGTGGAGTACGTCTTGTTGTTGTTATCCTTTTGGTACAATCGCGAAATGATGCGCTTTTTAAGCATGGTTGTGATCCCGTTGCTGATAACCATTTCTTTACCTGCTTTTGAAAGTGGCGTCTCGATAGCTTCCGTTTTTACGTTATTGAAAGTTCCTTCTATATCTAGGAAGGCTGCTAGTGTGTATTCTTTATGGTACCCACCCTTTTTTAGCACATTTACCTCATACGACAGCATTTATAGAGACGAACAGAGCCATGTCTAGTTTTGGTATACCGCCTAAACTCGTCGGTTTGTGTGGGATGACGATAGAGAATTCTCGCTGCTCCATCAGGGTCGGAAGCGACTTCACACTTCACCGACACATTCGATACCAATGCATTGTGATGAGAATTTTTCAGTTTGATTCTTGAGAGGATTATGCAAAACTCCCGATCCAACACCAGAGGCACAATTTTCCAAAATCGGTGCAACTTCTAGCATACGCCGACGATATTGACATCAACGGACTCAACGTGATGTCATAGCCACGTTTGCTAGTATAGAGAAGGAAGTGGTAAGTATAGGCTTAGAAGTAAATGAGGGTAAGACTAAGTATATGCTGTCAACACGAAAGGACACACAACATCGACGAATTGAACAGAAAGTCACCATTGACAGATATAACTTTGAGGTAGTACGTGACTTTGTCTACCTCGGCTCCGCTATTTACTCTGCCAACCGCTGTTTCTTTGAGGCTAAGAAGGCAATTTAGTAGTACAGCCTTCACTCGAACTACTAAGGAGATCCTATATAAGACCCTGATCATCCCAGTCCTGCTCTACGGCGCTGAAGCGTGGACCGTATCAAAAGCGGAGAAGAAATCCTTGGTCGATTCAAGAGAAAAATTCTTCGAAAAATCTTCGGTCCCGTTTGCGTTGACGGGCTATGGAGACGAAAATTCAACCAAGAACTATACGATCTGTACAGCGACATACCCCTGGTCAAAAAACTTCGCATTGGACGTTTTAGATGGCTATGACATGTAGAACGAATGGACATCAATACTCCCACTTGCAGTGTCTACGATTTCCAGCCAGTCGTCGGACACAGTAGAGGAAGAGCTCGCCTTAAGTGGCGCACACAAGTAGAATCCGACCTCAACCAACTTGAATGGAGTGCGCAACTGGATGCAGTTAGCTAAGGACCATGCTAACCAGGTTCATCCCGGACTGTAGCGCCACTTAAGTAAGTAAGCAAGATCTTTTTACTTTTTTTCCGATCTTTCAACCCTAGCTTTTTCAATCCTTCATTCGTAAGCTCTATTCATGCTATGCTTCGGATTTACTTTGTGCGAAGTTCTACCGAAACATCTTAAAGTATGGTACACGTACACATGTCTCCGAAAGCTTAAAAACAATCTTACAGAGGTTATACAATCATAACTTCGGTTATACCTGTGAATTTTCCTGCAGAATATCTTAAACAGGCTTCTACCCAAACAATCGACTGCAAAAATACTAAACCTTCGCGCACAAGTACTATGTAAGGCCTACAGAAATAATTGCTTGTGGAAATAAAATGTTATTACATTATAGAAGAATAATTGTTAGTTGGGTGGTTCGGCGTACAATAAGGCTGAACTTATAATCAAGGCAAAAATAATATGGACTGACTCTGGGTCCACAAATGTTTGGCAAAATTGTTGCAAGCGATGATTGTAGGATTGCTTCTTTCTTCCCAAGAAAGTTTTGGTGCGTCTTGAAGTTAAGTCTGTTATCGATCATTACACTTAGGTGTTTCGGTAATTATTTTTGATCTCCCACTCGTACTTCCATGTTTTCCTTCTGTTTTCTGTGCTTGACCTAGCCAGCAGAATCCAACAAAGGGTTTCATTACATACATCGCTTCATTTGTTCTCTGTTCGATCTCGTGGATATCCGTTGCCACAGTGATGATGGCGACATCATCCGTAGAGCCTACAACCTTCACCTTCATTGGATTGACAGCGACAAGGCACCATCGTACATAATGTTCCACAGAAGAAAGCCCCGAATAGTTCCTTGTGAAACCCCTGCAGTCACGTTGTCTGTGCCCTTGTCGTTGTCGTAGCTAAGCCTTCTGTTCTTGAAGTTAATAGATAGTATTCTGAGAATATAGCTCGACACGTTCATTTTGACTAGAAAGCTCAAGATTCAGGACCAGTTTGCGGAATTAAAAGCATTTTTGATGTCTAGGCTGAAAACTGAGCAGTACTCCTTTGTTCCAAACCATCATCGATTACCCTCGATGGCTGTTGCAGCTGTATTGGCAACTAATTTAATATCATCTACTGTGGAGCGAGCTTTACGGAATCCAAACTAATAGTCTGTTAGTACGCCTTTTATCCAGCTATTGCTATTCGTCTATTACATATGGCCGTTTCTGTGATTTTGCCTATCGTGTCTTTAAAGCAAATGTGGCGATAGAACGAGGTGGCTCCTGGAAATTTATTTCCCTTGCTAGGAGGCACCAATTGTTAGAGTTTTATAGTGATCTGGGGATGCCTCTTCCTTAAGACAGCTCTATATTAGTTTAATGAGAATGCCAGATCTGAAGCTAATTGCCGTTTCCAGTGCTCTATTTGGATTTCCATCTGGACCCGGTGTCTTCTTGTCTCAAATCTTTACGCATGTCGACAGAAGTTCCTCTTGTGTAATTGGTGGGATATATATCTTGGAGGTTTCAATTATAACTGGGAAGTATGTCGATGACCGTTGCGAGAAGAGTGTCGTTACGGTGTTCCTTATAATGGCTGGATATTTAAGTTGTATCGTATATCGTGTATACAGTTCCCCAGTGAATTTTACTTTTGCTCCCTTTTATGGCCATTTTCAAAGACTTTTTGGGGTTCTTGAAGGCTTCAAGCTTCTGATTGTAATCCAGCTGCCCTCTGCACTTGCACTTTACACCTGGCAATAAGACAAATTCATCGAAGGGCTTTGATACCATCGTTCCACCAGTAACATGTTGAGCAGCATGTACTAGCCTTCCTTCTTTTTAGTTTTCTAAATTTATAGGGATGTGCTATCCGCAGTTCCCGGTCTCATTTGAGTACTTTTTAAAAGTTCCTCAAATACTTTTTTGTGAAAGGCAGTGTCCTTCCACTTTGAGCCAGCGTTTTTGTCTCGTTCTCGGCGCTTTTCTTTCTTGAACTCAAAGATATCAGCCTAGGGTCGCTGTGGGTATATGTAGTCTTTGTTAATCCACCATTTTGTTCTTCTTTCTAGGGTGCTACTGACAAAGGTAATATCAATAACAGATCCCTGCTTTCCGGTATGTGCTTTTTGGCGAGTTTGTTTAGTAGAACGATGCATGCCCTGCGCTGAAAATAGACGTTTTGAGAGTTATCAATTGCTTCCCATAACACATTTTACCAATGAAATCGCCATTAAGGTCTGGCAGCGAACGTTTTGCCCCGAAAATTAACTATCCTTACCAAAGCTCATGTTGTACTAGTTGATGCATTGACATTATGATTTGCATAGCTTCATTGTCGTGTTTATCACACCATACATGATAGCATACAAAAACCAAGGCTATTCCAGGTAGTAGGAAGGTATTTTTACCCTCACCTTCTACAACTCAAATCTGAATTTCTTAATATTCTACCATCCGGATTAAACTATTTTAATAGATTCACTTAATTTTATTCCTATTATCATACAAATACCTAAACATCCAAGCAGAACACCCGATAATCTCGTACCTAAGTCTAACCGGTCTTGCTGGGCCCAGATGAAACTGGTAGGTAATCATTGTCCACTAGTGAAAGCCCCTCTTCATCACTTACCGCATACCACTAGAATAACAAATATGAGAGGTGTGACTCCAGCACAGACAGACAATAAAAATTTTTACCGTCTGACTTCCTATTTATGTTTGTTCCACGTGTTTTGGCTTTGGCGTTCAGCTTGATGGGGGTACGTCACGGCCGGCGTTATGGTGTCATAAAATAGAACGATACAGGTACCCACCTATAAATAAATTTAATTACCAAGACGATGAGAATTGTTCTTCTCACTAATTAATTAGAATTACCTAGAACACAAGACGGGCTCACGTTCACTGGGAATTGGGGACAAATTTGACCTCCAGACCAACCTTCGAGGTGGACTGCTGGTCTAATCCAAAAATGTCATGCAAATTAATTTCTTTATTTATTTACATAAAAAAAAAACTTTATTTATAAAATAAAAAAACTTAAACTAAATAAAAAAACTTAAACTAATATAAAAAAAGACAGTGTGTCGATCTACCGCTGTGGATCGATTGACTGGTGTGTGCTGCTGACCGTAGTATTTATATCTACTAGTCCTATTGTATTTGGCGTGGATGAGGGATGTTTTGGTTTCTGGATGGCACATGTTTTTTATTGCATTCCAGTGCTCGAATTTCGGTGATAGCCTATGGTTTTATTGCTTCCAGATGGTAGGGTTATTTCATGGGTGCGTTGAGGGTCACATATCTACATTAAGTGGTTCAATGTGTTAACTTCCCCCATAGTGAAGAAAATATCGTCCCGATATTTATGGTGATTGTGCGTGCACTTTGTTCATGATGTCTCGTACTTGCAGACTTAAGTATTCGTCTCTAGTGATTACGGGATGTCTTTGTTTTCTAAAATATACTATTATAAAAATGGTTACGATAATAGGTATAGTTAGAATTATAAGTCCAAATGTGGATATAATCGGGCTGCCTGTAATTTCTTGTTGAATGGCTTGTAATATGTTGATGTTTTCAAATGTAAGAAAGTATGTTCCCACGATAGTTTGGTTATCTACTTGATGACCTCCAGTGAGAAGAATTGATCCATCTTTAATTACTTCCAAGTCCAAATCTTTTTCTTTAGTTTTGTTACATACAGATCGTTTATTGTGTAATAATTCTATTAAACAAGTATTGTTATCTTTTTGCGTTTTACAATAGTTGAATCTTAATTCAGATTTACATTCTTTAATATTTTGAAAAGTATTACCACATTTGGCTACTTCTGTATTAGTTATTAATTTGCCGTCAGGCCGGCTTAATGCTCTTGTTTCGTAAAGCTTACATTTATTATATAAAATTGGATATTCTATCATAATGGCTATGACATTGTTATTTTGGACAATTTAAATTTAAATATATCAATCAGTTCATTAATGGTTAATTCTGTACGTTCATTTTGAATAATCTTATATATTTCTTAATGATTTAAAATAGTTGGATTAAGTATCCCTAGTTTTGATAAAGAAAGTGTAGTTATTATATTCTGTAATTCTAAAATAATCAATTTACATTTTTCTGTTATGATACCATCTTTGGTATCTCTTTTAATACTTTTAAAAACATCAATTAATTTGGAGTTCATAATGAATTGTTTATTATTATTGATTATTAAGTCATTTATTTTATTTTCTAAAATTAATTCATCATCGTGGTCTGGTGAACCCGCGATCCATTTCCAAATTATACCAATAGTTTCTATTGCTCTTTTTGGCCTTGAAATGGTTAACTGATCGAGATAAGTTTGAATTATATTTAAATTATTGTCGTGCTTCTTGTCTCTAAAATTAAAATTTCAAGTTATCCTTGTGGACTATTTTGCCATTTTTAAGTTTTACTTTATTCCCTAAATCTTTTTTTACTATTCTTTTTTTAAATCTTGGTTGTAACTTATTTCTTGTTGTAGGGTCCTTTTGGTATACTACTTCTTTGGGTCTTATAAGTTTGGTTTTTCTATTTTTATTATTATATTCTATCATTTTATCTTGAGCGATAGTTAGTTTCAGCGGAATATCTTCATGAAAAGTTTTGTTAAATAAAATGTCTACAGGTTTTTTCTGAGTTACAGAATGGATAGTTGAATTGTATTCCTTTGCTGCTTTTATAAATATTTCTACTGGTTCAAGTAATGAATGTTCCGTTTTTATACATCTCGCTATTTCCTGTAGTGTACTATGTACTCGTTCAACTTGTCCATTGGACGTACTGTGGTTTGTTGTAACATAATATAATGTTATGTTGGATCTTTCCATGAGAGCCGTGAAGACTGCGGATGTGAATGCTAGGTCTTGGTCGCATGTTATATGTTTGCAACCTGGAAAAATTTGTAATAGTTCTAAAACTTTGTTTGACATTTCTTGCCTGTTTTCAATATGTTTAATAATTAGGAATTTTGAATATGCGTCTATGCATGTAAGAAATTTTTGCTTTTCAGCGAACATTACATCAATGTGTATTGATTCTCCCTCTTTTTTCGGAATTGGTGCCTCACCAATGGGCTGAAGGTTAGGGTGCCTATTATATTTGTTTGTGTTACAGACCTCACAATTTTTGGCGTATTGTAAAAATTCATCTTGCATTTTAGGCCAATAATATTGTTCTATGATTTGTTTTACATTCTCTCGGGCATTTCTATGTGCTCGGTTATGAGTTTGTTTAATGATTTCTATTTGATCATCCTTATTTGCTATGTCATTAGCGAAATATTTTGATCTTATGAATTTGTTATTGAAATGTTTTTTTAAAGTTGTTTTTAATTCGTAAACAACCTCTGGAGTTGTGTACAAGGCTACTATACCATCCTGCAAATAATCTCTGAATATGGGGATTATATCTTGGGGATCTTTGTATGTAATTAAATGTCGTTTTCTATTAGGAAATGGAGTTAGTTGGTGATGTATAGTTTCGATACCTTTATTTACTATAATTTGTTGGTTAAATTGATTAACCGGTCTATTTATGACATCTATATCATCTTCTTCGCTACTTTCAGCTGAATGTATAGTGTTAGAATCGGAAATTTGGTTTAAATTTTGTCTTGACAAAGCGTCAGCGACTACATTGGTATGACCTGGTTTGTAAACCATTTTAGGCGCATGCTCTTCTATAAGGGCGTGCCATCTCTTCATCTTTGCATTTGGGTTTCTTGGAGAAACTGCAAATGTCAGAGGTTGGTGATCCGTGTGGATCTCTAAATTTGCGACACCATATAAATAGTTTCTTAAATTCTTTAGTGCGTATACGATCGCGAAAAGCTCTTTTTCGTTGGCGGCAAAATTTCGTTCTGACTTGCTGAGAGTCTTTGATATGAAAGTAATGGGTTTATTGTCTTGTGACAAGACTGCCCCAACTGCGTCATCTGATGCGTCAGTGGTTAATACAAATTTCTTTGAGAAGTCTGGTTGCGTTAGTTCAACTTCGGTTAGTAAATGGTCTTTCAATGACTGAAAAGCTATTTTCGCTTCTTGGTCTAAATCAATGACCGTCTTTTTTGACATATGTGTTGAAACCTGTCCGCCTTCGTTTTGGAGATATTTAGTCAGAGGTTTCGCAATTTTTGCGTAGTTTTGGATAAACTTCCGATAGTATCCAATCATTCCTAAAAATGATCTTAATTGCCTTAAGGTTTTAGGCTCAGGGTAATCCTTTATGGTTTGTGTTTTATTAGGATTTGTTTTTATAACGTTATGTCCGACGACATAACCCAAAAAATCTACTTTGTCTTCGTATAGGGTAGATTTGTCTACTGAAATTTTCATATTAGCTTCTTTTAACGTATTAATTATTGTGTTTAGGTGTCCTGTATGTTCTTCTAGTGAATTTGAATATATAATTATATCATCTATATAAACGTGACAGAATTTCCCTATATATGGTCTTAATATGTCATCCATTGCTCTTTGGAATATTGAAGGAGCGTTCTTTAATCCAAAGGGTAGTCGAATGAATTCGTATTTACCATTGTTAATACTGAAGCTTGTTTTTTCAATGTCAGATTCTTTCATTTTTATTTGGTGGAATCCACTTTCTAAATCTAAAGTTGAAAAGTACTTTGCTTTCCCTAAATTGGATAAGATGACGTTGGTGTCTGGTATCGGGTATTTGTCCGAAATTGTTTGTTCGTTTAATTTCTTATAGTCAATTACTAAACGATTTTTAGGTGTGCTATCTTCATTCGTTCCTTTTTTTGGGACAACCCATACCGGTGAGTTATAAGGACTTTTCGAAGGCCTTATTATATTCTTTTTTAATAAATCCTGAATTTCGTCATTAACGAACTTGTTGGCGCTCAGGGGATATGGATATCGTTTAGTCCAAATGGGACGGTCTGAACTTGTGCGGATTTCCGCTGTAACATCAGTCCTAAAAGGCAAAGTGGTATCGATGTTTGAATGGATACTTTTAATTTTCTCCAGCATCTTGGTCACTTGTCTAGATATATCACTACCCTGAATATTATTAATCATATTCGAATCCTCGTCTTCAAAATATATTTTCTCGGATTTATTGTTATATTTTAAAGTGTTATCATTAAAGTCAATTTTGGCATTGACCCGACTTAATAAATTGGCTCCTATTAGAGCTTCGTATTCAAGATTGTCAATTACATAAAATCTTGTTTTAACATTAAGTATATGTGCTTCGTGACATTTTTTAATTATTAGTTCCCCGTTTACTGTTCGGGCACGTTTAAATATAGGTAGAGTGATTGGGACACTCAATATACCTGGTTGACAGTAGTTACAACTGGCACCGGTATCTATAAGTATTTTAATTTGTTTGTTATTTATTACTCTTCGTAAGTGGGGTAATCCCACTCTTTTCCTAAAAAATTTTCGTTTTCATTGAGGTTATTCACCCTCTCAGTCTTTAATGGAGGTGGTTGGATAGAATTCTGTGTACTCTCTCTTTCCCTTTTATATACAGGTCTTGTGTTATTGTAATAAGTATTGTTATTTGGATTTTGCCAACGTGGTGTATTTGAATTTTTGTTACTGTTATTATTATAATAATTTCCTTGTTTAGACGGGGTTTGTCCGTTTATTTGTTTATAACGACTTGTGTCTTCTCTATTAATAGGTCTGTTGGCCGAACTACCAAGGACCATTGGTTCGAAGCGTTGTGGAAGTTGTCTATAATCGTTATGCGCGGGAGGTGGAAAATTATTATTTGTCTGTCGAGACAACCTGAGGGAATTATGATTCCTATTCTCAACTTTGTGATGTGCAAACTGTAGGGCAAAGTTTGTCCTTATGTTGTTGCTTTCCAGTTCTTGTGCCTTAGCGAGTGCGTTGGGCAAATCTGGCGGATTCAAGGAGAATAGAATTTGAGGTAGTTGACCGTTAAGGCCAGTTATGAATATCCGGAGTGCATTTCGCCTATTCATAGCGTTTAACTCGTTTGATATTGGTGAATTTGAACCATGTGTCATAATGGTTTTATTTGTTAACAACGTTAACTTACAGTTAATCGCGTTGTAAAATTCCAAGATGGTGGAGGGACCCTGTCTCAGAACACTAAGTTCTTGTTCAATGATGTGCATAGGTCGTTTATCGGCATATGCGAAGTCTAGTCTAGCTATGATTGCGTCAAAGTTTAAAACTGTGCCGTGGTTTGTAAGGACATCATTGGCTGCCATAGTGATCTTATTTCTTAACACAGTCAAAGCTCCAAAATATCGTTTGCTCCCCTTTTGATAAAGTTTCATGGAATTGTGGGCAGCTTCCCTCCAACTGCGTACCATCGAAATCTCGTAGAGATTTTATTATATCCAGCGTTTCACCGCAAGGAATTGTACTATTGATTATCTGAGTTTCGTACTCAGTAACGTTCGAGATAATATCTCTGTCCTGAATCAGTTTTTGTAGCCTACTTATCTCTTCAGTATAGGAGGCACGTTGCTCGTTTAAAGCAACCTCGAATTTTGAATTATTCGAGCGAATAGCTTGTGAAATCAAATTATTTACCATTTCTTGGTCCATTTTAAAAAAATAAGGGTTAAATACCTGTTCCACCAGATCACGTTACAATAAAATAAAATGTACAAAATAGTATGTACTTACAAAATATTCTTACTCTAATCGTTATTTTTTTCTCCCTTTGATTTCGGGATACTTATTTTTGTTTTCCTTTTTGAAGCTGCGTATTCCTCGGACTGCTGTCTGGTCTTACTGCTTCTATTTGGTTTGCTGCTCTTTTTTCTATCTTGTAGAATATTTGGCAATAAATTTTTGGCAGGAACCACTTAGCACTGATTTTACTTTTTTTTTTCAAATCTAACTTTATGCTGAAGGGATCCCGGTTGAGCCCCCAATTAATTTCTTTATTTATTTACATAAAAAAAAAACTTTATTTATAAAATAAAAAAACTTAAACTAAATAAAAAAACTTAAACTAATATAAAAAATGACAGTGTGTCGATCTACCGCTGTGGATCGATTGACTGGTGTGTGCTGCTGACCGTAGTATTTATATCTACTAGTCCTATTGTATTTGGCGTGGATGAGGGATGTTTTGGTTTCTGGATGGCACATGTTTTTTATTGCATTCCAGTGCTCGAATTTCGGTGATAGCCTATGGTTTTATTGCTTCCAGATGGTAGGGTTATTTCATGGGTGCGTTGAGGGTCACATATCTACATTAAGTGGTTCAATGTGTTAACTTGCATTTAGCAATACAAAGAAATTTATGTCACCAATTGCTTTGAAATTTCCCCGAAGTGCCAGCTAAATGTCAAAACCTAACACCCCCCACACCACAAATTCGACAAAAAAAATATTGGCTCGCACACATCTATAAACACCAGCAAATTACCGTTTATTCATCTAATGACCTAGAAATTCTAAAAACGAGCAAACAAACCTCCACTAGCGGACTCAAACACAAGGAAAAATATGTATCGCGTCGCATGCACTCACTCAAATACATACATAGCAGCAGCAGTACTTTTCAAGGACACGTCTGTCTGGTGGAGGTGTGTTTTCGGCGCTCATGCATTTTTTTGTTTGCTGGCTGGGGCTGTTGCGTAACGTCTTGGCTGGTGTTGTTTTTATTTGTTGTGCTTATGTCTAGACACCGGTAGACTGACATACTACTCATAGACTGGTTGAAGCTGACGCAGTTGGTCATGCCGTGTGACGATGTCAAGCTACTGTTATTGTTGTTGTTCGGTTGGAATGGAAGTCGTCGCTTCGTCGTCTGGTTCCCTGGTTGGCTTTGTTGTTTTATTTTCGGGTAAATACACCTCAACGTGTCTGGCAAATAATAGGCGAAGGGGTGCTCGGTCTGAGATTGTAAGATGTCTGGGCGGTGCAGGAAGCAAAGCCAGTAGACCGAATGATTTTGTTTTTTTTTTTTTTGGAATTCCATTGCGCTCCGTTAGCAGGTGATTTACTGAGAATTTCGAAAATTTATTACGATGACGAGAGGTGAATTCGTTGCACAAGACAAGATGGATAACGATAACTTAATTACCATTGGAGAGGTAGAGCGTTCATTTTCAACTCTGAGTCATTAGGAATTGAGGTAGACTCTGATTGGCTTTAACTTGGCAATGCCCAGTGGCTGTAACTCTGACTACACATCAAATAACGGGTGGTTTAATTTTAAGGGCCGATGTTGAATGGGAACCACACCTTAACGTCAAGTATTTTTCTGCATTTCATTTGACATTTCTCAATTTCAGACTAACTCAATTTCAACCATGGAAAGATACACAATCGAGCTATGCGTTAAAGTTATTCAGGCCTATTATGAAAATGGACATTCAAATCAAAATGCATATCTTGCACTTCGTGATTTTTTCGGTCAATTTAATCGTCCAAATGTGCGTGAAATCGGAAAAATCGTGCAAAAATTTGAGCAAACCGAGTCTCTAGGAGATGTGAAAACACCAGTGCATGCTAGTACAGCTCGTACTGCAAAAAATAATGCTGCTGTTCGCGATAGTGTGGCTGAAGAGCCGTCCACCTCAACTCGTCGTCGTGTCCAACAATTGCACCTCTCACACTCGTCGTTGATGAACATTAAGTATAAAGACTTGCATTTACACTCTTACAGGGTGCAATTGACTCAAGAAATCAAGCCTCTTGACCATTTCAAGCGTCGTCAATGGTCAGAATGATGGCAAGATATGGCAACAGTGGATGATCAATTTTTGAAGAAAATCATCTTCAGTGATGAGGCACATTTTAACCTCAGTGGATGTGTCAATAAGCAGAAGCGAATGAGGAGAGATCGTCGAATAACCAATGCACCCACAATGAGTGACTGTTTGGTGCGGTTTATGGGCTGGAGGCATCATCGGGCCGTATTTTTTTCCAAAATGAGGCTGGTCAGGCTGTAACTGTGAATGGTGTTCGCTATCGTGAGATGATAACGAACTTTTTATGGCCCGAATTGGAAGATCTGGATGTTGACGATAATATGTGGTTTCAACAGGACGGTGCCACTTGCCACACAGCTAACGAAACAATGGCTCTTTTGCGCTACAAATTCAATGGCCGTGTTATCTCACGTGGTGGGTATGTCAATTGGCTGCCAAGATCATGTGATTTGACACCGTTGGACTTCTTTCTTTGGGGTTATTTGAAAGAAAAGGTGTACGGTGATAATCCAGAAACAATTCAAGAGGTATAGGATGAGATAATTCGGCACATTAAAGGCATAGAACCTCAATTATGCCTCAGCGTCATCGAAAATTGGGACCATCGGATGGAGGTGTGCCGCCGAGGTCGCGGCGGCCATTTGGCCGATATTTTGTTGCATGCATAATTGAACCATAGGTACATACCAATATTATCATAATAAAAAGAAATGAAAGTAATTTCCTAAATCATTTGTGTTTTATTTAAAATCAACATCGGCCCTTAAAATTTAACCACCCTTTATAAGCACATTTACCTCATACGACAGCATTTATAGAGACGAACTATACAGATCCATGTCTAGTTTTGGAATACTGCTCAAACTCGATCGTTTGTGCAGGACGACGATGAAGAATTCTCGCTGCTCCAGCAGGGTCCAGCGACACATTCGATACCAAAAAAGGATTTATGCAAGGCGATGCGCTGTGTGTGACTTCTTTAATTTGAATCATAAGAAGATTGTGCAAAACCCCGAGCCAACACCAGAGGCACAATTTTTCAAAAATCGGTGCAACTACTAGCAGACGCTGGCGATATTGACATCATTGATAGGACTCAAGGTGATGTCATAGCCACGTTTGTTAGTATAGAGAAGGAAATGGCAAAAATGACTAAGTATATGCTGTCAACACGAAAGGACACACAAGATCGACGAATTGCACAGAACGGAACCATTGACAGATGTTACTTTGAGGTACCTAGTATGGGACTTTGTCTACCTCGGCTCCGCTATTAGCTATGACAACAACATCTCGTCAGAAATTAAACGAAGAATTACTCTTGCCAACCGCTGTTTCTTCGGGCTAAGAAGGCAATTTAGTAGTAAAGCCCTCACTCGAACTACAAAGGAAACCCTATATAAGACCCTGATCATCCCAGTCCTGCTCAACGGCGCTGAAGCATGGACCGTATCAAAAGCGGATGAAGAAATCCTTGGTAGATTCGAGAGGAAAATTCTTCGAAAAATCTTCGGTCCCGTTTGCGTTGACGGGCTATGGAGACGAAGATTCAACCAAGAACTATACGAGCTGTACAGCGACATGCCCCTGGTCAAAAAACTCCGCATTGGACGTTTAAGATGGCTAGGACATGTAGAACGAATGGACACCAATACTCCGGCTCGCAGAGTCGATTCCCAGCCAGACCGGGCTAATTGGAGAGGCATGTTGGTTGAGGCACAGGTTCATTCCGGACTGTAGGGCCACTTAAGTAAGTAAGTAAATTATAAGCTTACAATTCTGATTTATTGTCAGATCCTCCATTTAATAAACACTTGCCAATTAATTGTTTGGTTAATGATGATAACTTAGGGTGCTTAGGCCGTGCTTCTTATAAAGCATCTTGCAAGCATTTTTAACATTTTGGATGTTTAGGATAATGGCAATGAAAATATTTTGCTACAAAATTCACCAACAACATATTTGCAGTCAGCGGAGTAAGAGAGATCACGTTAATTCCACAGATATATGAAAGATTGTGCCTCTGGTGTAGGCTGTAGAAGCTTTGCACAATCCTCACAATAATAATACATACCTACTTGCGTCAACTTGACCGAATCCCTTTTTTGGTACGAATGTTGCGGTGAGGTCATTCACGACCCTGATGAAGCAGCGAGAACAGTCATCGTCAAGTTTGGGCGGTATATCAAAACTATAAGTGGCTCAGTATAGTTCATTTCTACAAATGCTTTGAAAACGATGAATAGTGGACATCGATTTGGACTTTTGTTTTTTCTAGGATCTACAAACTGTGTGATTTGATCAGTTGTGGACTTTTCAGGCCTAAGACCGCACTTATAAGGGATCAGGTTGTTGGTAAACAGTTTCAGGCGCTAACATATTACAGCAGACAGGATATTGTATGCGATGTTGAGGAGACTTGTGGATCTGTAGTTGGCGTAGTTTAGAGGATCAGAAAAACCATGCTGAGATAAAATTCATCGGGCACACTTTCATACGACCGAAATGTTGGTAATGAGTTCGTGAATGTTACTGTCCAAACCATCTCCGTCGGCTTTAAAAAGCTCGGCTGAAACGCTCGTCATTTCCGGCAGCCTTGTAAAGCTTGAATTTAGAATTTGCTAAAGAGGTTTTCAGTTAGATAGGATGGTTGGTAGTTTTCGCTGTCGTCGCCAATATTGAATGGTTCGTTGTGCCTCACAGCGGAATATTGTTTGTCCTCGCCGTTAAACAGTCTGCAGAAGTGGTTCTTCCATATCCTCAGCTGTGTCTCAGATACGATAATTCCTTGTTCATCTCGACAGGATTCTGTTCAAGCCTTGTATGCCTGGCTTTGATGTTTTGCATTTTGGTAAAACTTGATAACATCATTCCTGTAGTGGCACCTATATATCCTTGATAGCGCGCTTGTTTGATCTTTTATTTTTCTTTTTTTTTCGAAAGGCCGGTGTCATTCCCTCTTTCTTTGCCTATAGAGCTTGTAGGCCTCGTTCTTGGCTGCGATCATCTGTCGGCATTCATCATCAAACCAAGGGTTTCTTGCTGGTGAATATCCGCATTCTTCCCTGGCTGCACCAAGGCAGTGGACCGAGTCGATGTTAGCTCTCGTAATCTTCGGACTGGATGAGCGCCCCTTTTCTATCGCAATGTGATCAATTCGGTTGACCGCTCGTTGATCGCGGGACCTCCATGTCCTCTTATGAATATTTGAGTGAGGAAAACGTGTGCTGGCTATAGTGGAAGTCGTTCCGCAGCAGAGTCAATTAGCCTATGTTCGTTGCCAGACATGTTGTCGTGTTGTTTATTGTTGGAGAACACAGCCTTCACGACAAAGCTTTGACACTGACACTGAATTAAAAAGGTCTAAGGTAAAGCAGCGGAGGATGATCTCTAAAAAAATCCGTAAGTGAAACACTCTGAATGAAGGTTGGCAAAAACTGTTGCTAATGGGTACTTTTGCCATTGATGACAAAATATTTAGGATTCTCCCATGGATGACAAGAAGGTTTCTCAATGGCTAAAATTGCTTCAGTTTGTCATAAACATCCGCCATGATGCATTCAGTAATTGTCAACCAATGTCCAAAGCGCTCGTTCGGTAAAAATAGTCCACTCCCAAAATAGAACACCCATGATACACAGTCTCGACTGCGAAAACGTTTACCTGCTCATGCATGCGTTAAAAAATGCAAACATAATTTTTTTTAAATGCGTTTTTGTAAAAAAAACTTACTTCAACCAACCCAACATGGTAACATAAAGCGTTGCACTATAATGTAGTGCAGTGTTCGTTTCATACATTCCGACTGTATGTCTACTGTCTGTCTGCTGTATCTGATTATTTTTTATTATTATTTACCCGCTGTTCAATATTTATTTCTAGGGTTTCCACAGAGAATATTTCGCAACGGCTAAAATCAGAATGATATATAGCGGTGTATGGGCCGAAATAGTGATTGGCGCGCGATTAATTATTCAAATCCACGCCGACCGACTACTACTAGGACTACGACGTCGACCGGAGAGGCACACAGCGAGACATGATAATTATAATGCATGCCATGGGTTCGGTTTGTTTTGTCAATAGGCTTCTGGTTTTTATATGAAGGGGTGGGGGTTTTCAACCTCACCAGCCAGCTGGTGTGCAGGCTT
Source organism: Rhingia campestris (assembly GCA_932526625.1). Taxonomy (NCBI): domain Eukaryota; kingdom Metazoa; phylum Arthropoda; class Insecta; order Diptera; family Syrphidae; genus Rhingia; species Rhingia campestris. The sequence goes on along the minus strand of OW052184.1, from coordinate 54,559,516 downwards.
CCTTCCCAGTTGACCAGTTGAGTGTTCTTTTTTGTTGGTTCTGGCAGCTTTATAGTCGAACAGAATAAAAATGATCATCGCACGTTTCCGACTCGAATGGACGATGGAAAAACCACAGCAACACCACCAGACAAACTGTCTAGCCACACAAGTTGGTACAGTGGACAGAGAGTTTGGGGTGCGAGCAAACAGACACATAGCATGCATGTGGCCTAATCGAGCGGCAATTACCAAATTTAAATATTTATAATGTGCAGAGCTGTGGTCAGCAATTTTAGGGGTAAGGCGAAGTCCGGTTAAAACCTCGCCTGCCATCTATTTACCCAGCCCGCCATGGGAAAGTGTAACGTGGTAACAATGTGCCCGAATGCCATGAATGAGTTAGTCACATGGACACATGCGACATGCAAGAAAACGTGCTCATGCATTTTTCATGCCACCGACGTTTATAGCAATAGACTGGTATCGATTGTAGAAGACTGCTAGACGGCCCAGCAGTGTACCTGAGTGACGTCTCACGACGACGCGCTCTGTACAAAATGTATCGCAATCGCCAACAAAAATCCGGAAAAAGAAAAACTGTCTCGAGAAATCCCACAAAGTGCGCTGTGCAGCGAGACGCATTTGAAATGCGACACTCTTATCCTTAAATAGACTCAAGACATCATGACAATCTTCTGTCAATCGGGGTTTGCTAATTTATTGCATCTGTGATGTGGGCTGGTGTATGTCCACTTGTTGGCTGAGCAGTAGCAGACGAACTGGGACACTCATGAGAACTGTTGGCTTAGACTGCGGTCTGTGTGTGTGCCGATTGATAGATGTGTTGGCATAGTGAAGCCTACGCAGGCAGTCCGAGAAGCAGGTTAGGTTTTGTTCATTATACGGCTATGTATGGGGAACAACTGTAAGAACGGTGCTTTGGGCGGATATGTCTCGCGATAACGCGATTCCGCATGATCACTGTCTGAAGTTGGAAACTAATTTTAGAAAAATGCTTTAGTTTAGCGGCTATTTATAGCGGTAACTAGTTTTTAGATTTAGGAGCAATGCGAAGAGAAATTTTGTTTTGTTAATTTGTGCGCTGACAAGGAAGTTGAAGTAGGAATGAAGGTGCGTAGGTACTGAGTTAGTTGATGGATGGGTTAGTTAATGGGATCGGTATATATGTACTTAATACGAATAGCTAATTATTTTTCTGCGTACAAGTACGATACACTTTGTCACATTTTTAGAACATTAATCTATGTAGGTGTTGCAAAAAGCCCAACAAAAGCATTAAATAAATTAAATTTGAACAGAAACCTTGGTCCGGATGGTATACTTACTTACTAACTTAAGTGGCGCTACAGTCCGAGATAAACCTGGGCCTCAACCAACGTGCCTCTACAATTAGCACGGTCCTTAGTCTACTGCGTACTCCAATTTGTTTGAGGTTGGTTTCGAATTGCGGGCGTCACTTAAGGAAAGGTCTTACTATACTGCGTTCGACGTAAGGCTGGAATCGAAGAATCTGCAAGGCGGAGTATTGGTGTCCATTCGATCTACATGTCGTAGCCATCTTAAACGTCCAATGCGGAGTTTTTTGACCACGGGTATGTCGCAGCTAGGATAGTTCGGTTGAACCTTCGTCTCCATAGTCCGTCAACGCAAACGGAACCGAAGATTTTTCGAAGAATTTTTCTCTCGAATCGACAAAGGATTTCTTCATCCGCTTTTGATAAGGTCCCTGGTTCAGCGCCGTAGAGCAGGACTGTGACGATCTGGGTCTTATATAGGATCTCCTAAGTAGGTCGAGTTATGGATTTGCCTACTTAGCGGAGCCGAGGTATACAAAGTCTCGTACTATTTCAAAGTCTACAGATATGACTTTGAGGTGGTGAAGTTCTGCCCAATTCGTCGATGTGTGTTCTTTCGCATTAACTTATACTTAGTCTTGCTCTCATTTACTCCTAAAACCCATTTTTGCCGCTTCTTCTATACTAGCAAACTTGGCTGTGACATCACGTTGATTCCTACCAATAATGTCAATATCGTCGGCGTATGCTCGCAGTTGCACCGATTTTTGGAAAATTGTGCTTCTGGTGTTGGCTCGGGAGTTTTGCACAATCCTCTCAAGAATCAAATTAAGGAAGTCACATGACAGCGCATCGCCTTGCCTAAATCCTTTTTTGGTATCGAATGTGTCGGTGAGGTCGTTTCCGTACCTGATGGAGCAGCGAGAATCCTCCATCGTTATCATCGCATACACAAACGGACGAGTTTCGGCGGTATACCAAATCTAGACATGACTCTGTATAGTTTGTCTCTCCGCTGTCGTATGCGGCTTTGAAATCGTTAAATAGGTGGTGGGTATATATTTGGAATTCTTGGGTTTATTCGAGGATCTGCCGAAGTGTGAAAATTTGACCGGTTGTGGACTTTCCTGGCCTAAAATGACACTGATAAGGGCCGATCAGGTTGTTTGTAAACGGTTTCAGGCGTTCACATATTATGGCACATATGATCTTGCAGGCGATGTTGAGGAGACTTATACCTCTGTAGTTGGCGCACACCTTAGCACACCTGGAGTAGCCAAAGTCTACAGTAAGCGCATGAGTATGAAACTCTCCTCTGTGCACTCACCTACCACAGATGCCAACAATCAGTGGTGCCAGTATCGCGACATCATCAAGGAGGTAGCCGAAACCTTTGTAGGGTACCAGCCACCCCCGAGAAAGATCCCGTGGTATGATGATGAATGCGTGTACAAGAAAAAGGTGGCAGAAGATGCACACAAGAAGGCGCTGCAGCGCAAAACAAGGGCAGCGAGAGAAGAGTATCGAACCAGGAGAAGGGAGGAAAAGAAGTACTTGCGTAGAAAGAAGACATCCTACGCAACCTCCCAGCTCAAGGAAATCGAAGAGTCGTGCGATCATAACAACATCCAGGGGTTTTGTAAAAAAGCCAAGCAACTGGCTGCTGGCTACAAAACCGGAACGCAGGCTCTTCGAGACAGCGAAGGAAACCTAGTCACCGAAGTGCAGGGAATAGTAGTTGTGTAGAAGCAGCACTTCCAACAGCTGCTAAATGGGCATCATGTAGAGAGAGTGATAGGGCACGAAGAGAACCAACGTCCAGTCAATGAAGAACTAGTTGCACCACCTAGTATAGACGATGTTGACCTAGCTATAAAAAAGGGTTGAGAACAACAAGGCCGCAGGTTCTGATGGCTTACCAGCGGAGCTTTTTAAATACGGTGGAGATGTTTTGATAGGGAGCATGTACCGAATCATCAACCAAGTATGGGTGGAAGAAAACATGCCCGATGACTGGACAATCAGCTCCATATGCCCCATCTACAAAAAAAGCCGATCCTATGTCTTGCAAGAACTATTGAGGCATATCCCTGCTAAATGTCGCATACAAGATCCTATCCAACGTACTGTGTGAACGTCTAAAGCCGTTCTGCAACACACTAATCGGCACGTACCAGTGTGGCTTCCGGCCCGGCAGATCGACTATAAACCAAATTTTCACGCTGAGGCAAATCCTAGAAAATACCAACGAATTTCAAGTCGATACTCACCACCTCATTCATCGACTTCAAAGCCGCGTATGATAGCATACATCGTCAGGAGGTCTATATGGCGATGGCCGTATTCGGAATCCCGCAAAATTGATTCAGTTGTGTCGCGTGACGCTGGAAAACATGCACTGCAACGTGCAGTTTTGAAGTAGCTCCTCCGAACTATACCAAACGTGCACCGGATTTAAGCAAGGAGACGCGCTATCATAGTGCGCAGGGCAGGTGTTAATACAGGTCCGTCCAGCTGCTGGGCTATGAAGACGATATTGACGTCATCGGTCGCTCCCAACATGCCGTGATAAAAGCGTTCACGGAGATTGAAGAACAGGCGAAATCCGTTGGCCTTGAAGTAAATGAGGACAAGACTAAGGACATGCTATTAAAAAAAACGAACAAGCCTAGGACAAAACGTCACTATTGATAGCAGCAATTTCGAGGTAGTTAAGGATTTCACCTACCTCGGAGTAAACATAGACTCCACGAATGACACCCTAGTTGAGATCTGTCGAAGAATACCCTAGGAAACCGTTGCTACTTCGGTTTGGCGAAACAACTGGGTTCAAAACTCCTAACTCAAAGGACGAAATGTGTGCTCTACAAAATCCTTATCCTGCCAGTTCTGCTTTATGGTGCCGAGTGTTGGACGATAAGCAAGAAGGGAGAGCTGATACTAGGCTCCTTCGAAAGAAAAATACTTCGGCGAATTTTTGGTCCTGTGTGCGAGGAGGGCGAATGGAGGAGAAGATACAACCGCGAACTCTATGAGCTGTACCAAGATGTGGATATAGTCCAAAAAGCCAAAACACGTCGACTACATTGGCTCGGCCACATCGAGCGAATGGAAAATAATGCTCCAGCTTAGAGGATCTTCGAATCCCAGCCCCCAGGTTCGAGAAGGAAAGGAAGACCAAACTTCCGTTTCAAAGACCAAGTTATCACGGATACCAGAGCGCTTGGTCTAGACAACTGGAAGCAGCGAGGCAGGGATCGCAGAGGATGGAAGGCTGCAGTGTCTCAGATAGAGACTCTTCACGAGTCGGGAGCCCGATATATAGCATTATCTTTGGTTGTCGTTGGAAAGTCTTCGTTTTGGTGGTATATAGACATAGTCACGCCATGTTGTCGTGGAATACATAGGTACATCATCCTTGTTTTTACATAATGACACCATTTTGAAACGTTTATAAGTTTCGTTTTATAATAACATTTTTGTAACAGCAGTATAAAAGCATTTGTGCTTGACACTAATTGTTATGTCATCTGCGTAAGCTATACTTCGTTTAAGTACACGGAGAAGCTCATTATTAAGCAAGATGGTCTCAGCTTTGGATCTTGAGGTACACCATATAAGCTCTGCTAAAAGTGTTTCATACTTTAACCATATAGTTCTTCATGATGGGTAATTTTCTATCCATTTCGCTATTCGCATGGCTTAAAGTGTCGAAGGTTTTGCTTATGTCTAGAAACATTACTAGGACATGGTGGTTTTGTTGTGACTTGCGTTTGCCAAACATGCCAAACATGAAAGTTCTCCCAACAGTGATCAGTTGCATTTATTTTTTTTAGAATCCGTAATGATGTGGTTGTGGTAGTGTACATTTTTCTATGAACATCCTTATTCTTCAAACTATTATTTTTTTCAGACATTTTTCTACAACTGACAGAATTGCGAACTGTCTCTACGTTTCAATTTGGCTTTTCAGTCCTCCTTTTTATACTGGCCGGGATACACTTGTCTTATATTTTACAGACTTGGTTTGAAAATTTTTCAAGAAATTTGTCTACTGTGCGAGTTATGTTGTCAGAAAAATATCAGCAAACAAAGGTCTAGATTACCTAAAAAAAATGATTTTATTTTCCTTGATATCTGTTTAACATTCAGAGCCATACAATGTAATACGAACACATTTTAACGCTTAAAGTACAAATTTTGATCTGCAACCTTCAATGCTATCCACAGGCAATCCCATATCTATTTTGAACGTCCATATATTCCCACTCCATCCACCCATTTAGCCAAACCTTTAATAGTCGATTTTTTGGTTGGTAACCCTAACCTTAAGCTAATAAGCATAAAAAAAAAACAATTTAAAAGCTTTTTTTTACGACGAAATTCGTCTGACTTGCGTTAAAATTGAATTTAAAACCCACTAAGTTATCCGACTCGCAGACTTTAATCGGTCCCCTCTCGTAGTTATAGACCTTTTGCATATCGGTTACCAACAACCGCCGAAAGTTAATCCCAAAGGTGTGTCAGTCGTAAAAAGTAAGTAACACCGCCACTCCGCAACTTCGTTTATGCCGAAACAAAGGGTGGTAGGTGGGTAACAAACCGACGATGACGACTGAAATCCGATAGAGTGACAATAAGCTCCCAATCTCATGAGACACATCGGCCATTACATCGCCAAAAATATAAAATTCTCTCGGTGACAACAGAAAAAGAAGATTCTCATGTGACTCCCAAACCCGTGTGGCTATAAAGACTGCCTTATTACACAGTGGCGCGGGGGTCGGCGTTAGGATTGCCTCAGTCACCATTTAATTGACCTGATTGCTGGGCTTTAAGTATAAAAAGAACAAACTTGCCAGTTCGTGTATATGTCTACTTTAAAGTGACATACCGGCCAAATAAGCTTGTCACAATGAGCCGGGAAGGAGCAGGGATTCATTCACGACCGATAAATTTCAATTCGTCGCGTCGCGTCGTCGACATTGCCGTCATTTTGGGTGTCACCAAGTCTCGTCAGTGAAGATGCAAATTCATGTATCCATTCGATGTTCGATTTTTGGGGTCGTTCTGCTTTGGCTATTCCATTTTATTGCATATGTCTGGTTAAGTGAAGGTTTTAATGACACGATTGTCAGGATGACACCAAACAAAGGATATTAAGGGAGGATTTATGAAGGAATTAAGATAAGCGAGAGAGGACAACCTGTAGAAATCATTATCAACGCGACGATTTTATAGTCCTTGGTGATTCGTTGTGCGGTAATGTCACTAAGGCAGGTAAAAGCCTGAACCAGCTTAACTGGTGGAGGGAATTTTTTTTTTGTTTGTGTATTTTTAAATACTTTAAAGCGCACATAAAACCGACTGACGTTTTGTCGCAAATGTGCTTTCAGATTGTAATTTATTGAAGGTCAAATATAAGGCGAGATCAAAAGGTCACGTGGATGTAATTTAAAAATGGACTTTCTCAAAAGCGAGTATTGCGACGTTACGTTTTGGAGTCGGTAGTAGGATATAATTGTATTTGGATCTTAATTATGAAAAGCCTATTAAAAGCCTTTTAGCAATTATGATAGTCATCGGAGAGCTATCCACTAAAGCAAAGCAAAGCACCTAATGGTGTGAGGGGACGCTTTGATATTGACAACAGTTTTGTACAGAATGTCTTTCATACCAAGCGATCTCCAGAACGAAGCCCTTTTCAACGACTATGGATGTTATTGACAGCAAAGTGATTCTATATTTTGGCCCACCAATAAAGTCTAAAATGTAGGATGTGCCACAGGAGCAAATTTCAGGACCCACATTGTTCCGAATTGTAATAGATTTTTGTGCAATGTTCTGAGTGTTTAGAAAAACGACTCCCTCGCCATGTTGGTGGTTTTTTCAAGTTACCAATAAATGACGATCTCAAAACCTGCAAAAATTGGCGCTTCAGTCCGACATGAACCTTGGCCTCAACCAACTAGCCACTCAAATTAGCCCGGTCCTTAGATAACTCCGGTTGCGCACTTCAAGTTGGATGATTTCGCTTTCTACTTGTGCGTCCTTCTTAAGGTGAGGTCTTCCTCTACTCCGTCCGACGTCTGGCCTATAATCTAAAACTTTGTAAGCCGGATTATTAAGTTCCATTCGTCTGCATCTCCTGGCCATCTTAAATTACAATGCTAATTGTTTGACTATGTTTATGTCACTGAACAGCTCATATAGTTTCCAATTAATTCTTCGTCTCCGTAGCCTATCCAAGCAAACGGAAGCGAAGATTTTTTGAAGAATTTTTCGATTAACAGGAAAATGGATTTTTTGATCCCACTTATTCGGTTTTGTCAAGGATCAGGCCTTATTTATCAGTTTTTTTTTTTAACTTTTATAGCTTTAAACCACACTGATAAGTTATGATCAGTTTTTATGATGGCTTCCGTCATTCATATTATCGCAGATAGATCTTGTAGTAGTTCTTGGGAGAAAGACCTCTGCCAGACAGCGGGAGATTGTTTGGCATCGGCGTTTGACTGTCTGCAGAAATGATTCATCCATATTCTCAGCACAGACCAATGTCTCTCCTATTCACATCCAGCTTTGCTTTGTGAGCTTCATTTTAAGCAGAAAGCAAGTCGGCATTCTTCGTCGAACCATGGGTTTCTTGTTATTGGGGGGAGAAACTTTACATTTTATTATCGATATTATGACTGGTTGGCATCGTCGCCACTGGTCTTCGACATTAGATTACGGTATTATGGTATTAATCGATCTTAAACTATTATTCCCCTCAAAATTAAGTCACGGATCGAAACTTTGCTTGGTCAATCTTGCTTCGATCATTTCAACACCTTGCGAATCTTTTTGGAACAATACACCGAGATCCAATCATTGCTATGAATGTGCCTTATATTTATCTTTGTAACGGACTTTCATCGTTATAATTTTTTTTAGAGATCGTTTGGAGACATTATTGACAAAATTACTGTCGTTCTCAAAAAGTCGTCACAAATTCTTTTTACTTGGCTTGCTTTGATAGACCATGACTTCATTAAACCTGAAAGAACGAAGACTGAAGCTACATTAGGCGATCCTTCAAAATGTCCATTGTAGTGTGAGATGTGTATGCGGTCGCAATGTCATATTGGAACAATATAACGGGTCCGCCATCCAACGTTTTTTTTTAACTAGTGCTTATTTCTTGAATGGTAACACTGAGCTCATGTCTGATTTGACAGATAATTAGTTTTATCCTTCCGCTGAACGAATATGTTGTGTATACGCTTGAACAACGCTGGGAAATATTGCGACATTACTTTGAAAATCATGGTAATGTTGCAGAATGTGTGGGAAAATTGCGTACGGATTTTGGAAGAAGAGAAGCACCGTCAGCTCCGTATGTTCGTTATCTTGTGAAAAAAGTGAAAGAAACTGTGACAGAAAGTGTGCGTGAAACGCCATCAACATCAATTCACCGTCGTTCTCAACAATTGAACATTTCGGAGACATCATTGAGACGAATTTTGCATAAAGACCTTGGTATGACGCCATACAAAGCCCAATTGGTTCAGGAGTTGAAGCCAACTGACCATCTAATGCGTTTTCCCTTCGCTAAGTGGGCCTGCGATCGACTTAGAGAAGATGCCGATTTAGCCAAAAAAATCATCTTTTCAGATGACGCTCATTTTGATCTTGGCGGGTATGTAAACAAGCAAATTGTCGCATTTGGGGCACAGAAAATCCGCACGCATACATTGAAAAGCCGATACACCCAAAACGAGTCACTTTTTGGTGCGGATTTTGGTCAAGAGGCATAATAGGGCCATTTTTCTTCGAAAATGAGCAAGGAGTGGCCGTTACAGTCAATGGCGATCGTTATCGGGCCATGTTGAACGAATTTTTCTTCACAAAAATTGAAGAGGAGGATATTGGCAACATTTGGTTTCAACAGGACGGCGATACGTGCCACACAGCCGAAGCTACACTTTATGTTTTGCGCCCTGTTTTTGAAGATCGCATTATCAGCCGCAGAGCTGATGTCGTTTGGCCACCTCGGAGCTGCGATTTGACACCGTTGGACTATTATTTGTGGGGTGCCGTGTTACGCCGACAAGCCAGAGACAATAGACGCCTCAAAGGACAATATTCGTGAAGCCATTGGTGAAATACAGCTGCACACAATCGATAATGTGCTTAAAAATTGGACCGATCGTGTAGGGCACTGCATCGCCAGCCGAGGCAGCCATTTGAATGAAATTCAACCGGAAGGATTGTACTTTCAAATAAAAAAAGAAATTTGAGAATATACTCAGTAGTTTTTTTTACGGCATATTTCCCATAGTTATAAGTCATAAATTCGATGTATTCAAGAATCACGGCTCTGTATCAATCAGCAATCATAGTAACCGTGTTAACCACAGCGTCCTCAAAAAATTTAGGCCCGATGTTCATGTGGCGCTTCCTCGTAAATAATCAGTAGATATCCCAGTACCCCTAAAGCGCAATTTTTGTTTGTTTAAGTACCCGCTCAGATGGAAATGGACCTCGTCGATTAAAATGAATTTCTAAGGAAAATCGTCGTTGCACTGGAAAGATGATCATGGGAATCGCATGGCGAAATAGCCTCACCGATATCATCAGCTATGTCAAGGATATCTTCGGCCAATCGCCTCCTCTTCTGTCAATTCCTGTTCCAGTCTCTTTGATGCGAACAGCAATACGGCTTAGTAATTGACCAGTTGGCAAATAGGATGGTCAGGAAATTGGCGCCAAAAATTACTGACGATTTTTCCGTATAATAACTACGATTAAGTTGATAGGCAACCTATACTGTGATTTTCTTTTGTACCGTAAAAGTTGTTTTTTACGGTCGCACTCTGAACAAAGCTTCCGCAGGAGGTAAGTGACTTCCAGCTGATAATTTCCTGCATTTGGATCTTGTACACCACTCTTGATCTCTGAGATTGCAGATCGGTGGTAACCATTTCAAGTGTGTGATCATGCTATTTTGCCAATCCAAATCTTGCAAGTTCGTCAGCCAACTCGTTGCCGGCTATATCCATTTGAGCAGGAACCCAAAAGCATTGGAAATTATGCTGGGAGCTAATAGTTTTTTTTAGTGGCAAACTAAAGGGTTTTCTATTAAGCGATTCCTATTTTTGAATTTTAATAAATTTAATTTCATTTGTGAGATATCATTGAAATTTTGTATTCGTTTGAAAGGCCTATGGCCTATGCCATTATGTACGGAATTTAACATCCTCAAATGTCCCTCGTGGCTTCTCTGGATAGCGCCCATAGTCCTTCGAAATGTCCAATTTTCAATAACTCTGGTGCATAAATCAGGCTTAATTTGACCGATGGTATGGATTATGTTGGCTTTGAGGGTCACTTTGGCGGCTTATTTGCATAAAACAGCAACTTCAGAAAATCCCACAACAAAAAGTGAAACTGGGTCAAATCGCACGATCTCCGTGGCCAGTTCAGATCACCTTCACGTGAGATGACCATGCCCTCGAATCGCTCGTGTAATATTTCCAATTTGGGGTGAGCTGTGTGGCACGTAGCACCCTGCTGTTTAAACCACATGTCGTTGTTGTCCATATCATCCAATTAAGGCCAAAATAAATTGGTAATCATAGACCTATAGTGCTCGCCGTTGACGACGATGGCCTGGCTAACGTCGTTCTCAATGAAATATGGATCAGCCCTAAATCCACACCAAAGAGATCCTTTTTCGTGATGCATTGGACACTCATAGATCTCACGTCGATAGGTATCGTTCCAAATCGACAATTTTGTTTGTTGACTTACCCATTCATTCAGATATGGGCCTCATCACTGAAGATGATTCTTCTATGAAAATAAGGGTCAGTCTTCAACTGCTGGGTCAGTTGAATTTTGTACGGGTTCAAGATCCACAAAAAAGGAGACCCTCTGAACTGCGCCAACTACAGAGGCATAAGTCTCCTCAACATCGCCTACAAGATCCTATCTGCCGTAATATGTGAACGCCTGAAACCGTTTACCAACAACCTGATTGGCCCTTATCAGTGTGGTTTTAGGCCAGGAAAGTCCACAACCGATCAAATTTTCACACTTCGGCAGATCCTGGAAAAAACTCAAGAAGTCCAAATCGATACCCACCACCTATTCATCGATTTCAAAGCCGCATATGACAGCATTTATAGAGACGAACTGTACAGAGCCATGTCTAGTTTTGGTATACCGCCCAAACTCATCCGTTTGTGTAGGATGACGATGGAGAATTCTCGCTGCTCCATCAGGGTCGGAAACGACCTCACCGACACATTCGATACCAAAAAAGGATTTAGGCAAGGCGATGCGCTGTCATGTGACTTCTTTAATCTGATTCTTGAGAGAATTGTGCAAAACTCCAAAGCCAACACCAGAGGCACAATTTTCCAAAAGTCGGTGCAACTACTAGCATACGCTGACGATATTGACATCATTGGTAGGACTCAACGTGATGTCATAGCCACGTTTGCTAGTATAAAGAAGGAAGCGGCGAAAATGGGTTTAGCAGTAAATGAGGGTAAGACTAAGTATATGCTGTCAACACGAAAGGACACACAACATCGACGAATTGGACAGAACGTCACCATTGACAGATATAACTTTGAGGTAGTACGGGACTTTGTCTACCTCGGCTCCGCTATTAACTCTGACAACAACATCTCGTCAGAAATTAAACGAAGAATTACTCTTGCCAACCGCTGTTTCTTCGGGCTAAGAAGGCAATTTAGTAGTAAAGCCCTCACTCGAACTACTAAGGAGATCCTATATAAGACCCTGATCATCCCAGTCCTGCTCTACGGCGCTGAAGCATGGACCGTATCAAAAGCGGATGAAGAAATCCTTGGTAGATTCGAGAGGAAAATTCTTCGAAAAATCTTCGGTCCCGTTTGCGTTGACGCGCTATGGAGACGAAGATTCAACCAAGAACTATACGAGCTGTACAGCGACATGTCCCTGGTCAAAAAACTCCGCATTGGACGTTTAAGATGGCTAGGACATGTAGAACGAATGGACACCAATACTCCGGCTCGCAAAGTCTTCGATTCCCAGCCAGACGTCGGACGCAGTAGAGGAAGACCTCGCCTTAAGTGGCGCGCACAAGTGGAAACCGACCTCAACCAACTTGGAGTGCGCAACTGGAGGCAGTTAGCTAAGGACCGGGCTAATTGGAGAGGCATGTTGGTTGAGGCCCAGGTTCATTCCGGACTGTAGCGCCACTTAAGTAAGTAAGTAAGCAGGCTCAAGTCACCATACAAAATTGCAAAATGCAAGATATAGTCTGCGAAAGGCAGAGTGATTGTAAGCGACGCGAATTCGAAATTCACGGAAACCGGCGATATTTTCTGCAGATCTTGCGTTTCGTTGATGTACGAGTGCTTGTTTGTCGTTTGCTACCAGTTGCCTCAAAATTATCTCGATAAAACGAACATGGCGAACGGCGCAGAACGCTGCCTGAACAGAACACCCATGTATATAAAACAACTTAATAATTTCCACGTGTAGTTGAACGTAGTTGTAGTTGTCCATCCATGGCGATTTGGCAAAACAGACTGAATTAATGACAGCCGATTTGACAGATGCAGCTTCAACAATATGGTTGCTATCAACTGTCAAATTTCGAAAGTCGCTATTGACGAGTGGAAAAGTCAGAAAGTGACATCTGGTGACAAAAAAAAAATGTTAAGGGCTATACAATTTGACAGCACTGCTGTTTGTGAAGAATTTCCATAAGGACTGCGAAATTTGCAGGTAAATAAATTAAGTATTTTATGTGTTAAAAGTTACTAAATAAGTTCAAAACAATTCGAATTTGTAAATTAAAGATGTGACTATTTGAAATTTGTGTTAAAAAAGAGAGTTTGCAACCAAAAACAAACAAAAAAATAATTTAAAAAAGTGGTGTGTGTAGTGAACAATGTAAACAAGTTTTGTAGTTTTCACACTTTGAAATTGTCTTAAATACCTAATAACAATGTGACAATTATCGTTTACATAGATGTGCTTGTACTTTTTACGATGGAATCACCCGATAACCCAAACCATTCCAAGACAAAGTCAATTTCGCTCTATGAAATTGTTGAATATTTCAGTGGTATAAAAAGATCGATTCGGGAAAGCGAAGAAATCATTAAAGCCGGTTGGATTTATGCTATTGGTCTCTCGCCACCTCCATCCACAGATGAAGTAACTAGAATAGTGGTAGCAACATCAGCCATTTCTTCAAAGCCACACGAGGTCACGTAAAAACATCTAACAAAAACACATAAGCATTGGGTACTGACCTGTTCTTGCAAGGCTGGAACTGGACGGAAATGCAAGCATATAGCTGCGTGTCTTATTCAGATAAACATGTGAGTAATTCTTCGTTGTCAACTTATAAACAATGTAAACTCCATATTTTTTTTATTATAGGCAACCGAATCTTCAACAATTAAGTTAAACAGACCTGACTCAAAGATGGGGAAAAGTTGGAAAAGAATTTGATAAACAATACAACGCAGTCGGAGCAGTAGAGTTATGCCACATATCGAAGAAAGTTTTCATAAAGGATGACTTTGTCTCAAAGGAACAAGAGGAAGTGCTTATCTTTACCTCCAAGTGGTAACCATCGGGTACTGGTCTCATCCAACCGGATTTGACTTGCTAAACGATATATGCGAGTGCGACGAAAAATAGCAACACTATAAACACCCTGGTGAGAATGGCACGGATGAATACCCGGCCTGCTGTCCCAGGCGAACCTAGATGAGCTGCTCTGACATATTCGGACAACAGGTTGTCTAGGAATTTCAAGGGTTAGTCAGGCCCCTTGAACAGAGATGGTGGCGGATGAACCGAAAGGCCAACGGCAGCGCTCAATCCCGTAGTGGATACTGATGGCCCCGTGTCCTAGGGGTATCTAATAAATTGGAACTGGCCCTCCAGGTTGGGGGTTGTGCTTTGGGTTAACTACCCACCCACAGAAAAAAATCATGGTTACGAAGCAACCAATAGCCTCGGAAAGGACTGATTTTATTGTTGATGACCCTGCTAAACGAAAAAAGGACAACGACGTTCGTATCTGCACCTGGAATGTGAGAACATTAAACAGGAGAGGTGCAGGCGAACAACTAGCGGAAGCCCTAAACTGCTACAAAGCAGACATTACTGCCATCCAGGAAATACGATGGGATGGGCCGGGCAAAAAGAGGATGAAAAACTGTGACATATACTACGGACCGTGTTATAGTGAGCAGAAACAGCGACTATTCGGATGCGGATTTGTTATAAGTGCCAGACTTAGGCAAGAAGTCTTATGTTTCCAAGACATTAGCGAACGCATAGTAACAATCCGCATCAAGGCCAAATTCGCCAACATAAGCCTTATATGCGCTCACGCTCCGTTGGAAGAAAAAGATGATATAGCTAAGGATTGCTTCTACGAGCTCCTCGACAAAACCTATGAGCGACTACCGAAGTACGATGTTAAAATCGTGCTGGGAGATTTTAACGCAAAGGTAGGAAGAGAAGACATCTTTAGAAGTATTGTCGGAAAACATAGCCTACACGACAACACGTCTGGTAACGGACTTAGGCTAATTGATTTCGCTACGGAACGAAATGCCACTATAGCCAGCACACGGTTTCCTCACCTCGATATCCATAAGGGGACATGGCGGTCTCTAGATCAACGAACGGTCAACCAAATTGATCACATTGCGATAGATAAGAGGCACGCATCCAGTATTTTGGATGTCCGAACATTCCGAGGAGCTAACATCGACTTGGATCACTACCTTGTAGCAGCCAAGGTAAGAATGCGGATATCCACCACGCCACAACAATCCAGAAATACTGTGAAAAAATTTAATGTCGGAAGACTGCAATCGCAAGAGACCGCCAAGACCTTCGCACAACACGTATCCCTTAACCTCTCGATTAACACCATACCACCAGCATCGAATGTCGAAGAGCAATGGCAACGATGCCAACAGGCCATTAGATCAGCCGCAACTGATGTGCTAGGTTTCTCGCGCCCACCAGCAAGAAACCCCTGGTTTGATGAGGAATGCCGACAGATGCTCGCAGCCAAGAACGAGGCCTACAAGGCTAAGCTGCAGGTGAAGACGAGAAGAAGGGAAGAACATCGGCTTTTCAGCAAGAAGAAAAAAGAGCAAGAAAAGCGCGCGATCGAGCATATAGAGAGGTGCCACTCCAGGAACGATGTTCGCAAGTTTTACCAAAGTGTAAAACGTCAAAGCCAAGGATACAAGGCGCGAACAGAATCCTGTCGAGATGAACAAGGAAATATTGTAGTTGAGACACAGTCGATGCTGAGGATATGGAAGAACCACTTCTGCAGACTGTTAAACGGCGATGACGAACAACATTCCGCTGTCAGGCAGAACGAACCATTCAATATTGGCAACGACAGCGAAAACTGCCAACCACCCGACCTGAGTGAAGTGAGGATAGCAATATCTAAACTCAAGCTTAATAAGGCTGCCGGAAATGATGGCCTTCCCGCTGAGCTCTATAAGGCCGGCGGAGATGACTTGGTAAGTAACATCCACCAACTCATAAGCCAAATCTGTTCGGATGAAAATATGCCTGAAGAATGGAACCTCAGCATCGTTTGCCCGATCCACAAAAAAGGAGACCCTCTGAACTGCGCCAACTACAGAGGCATAAGTCTCCTCAACATCGCCTACAAGATCCTATCTACCGTAATATGTGAACGCCTGAAACCGTTTACCAACAACCTGATTGGCCCTTATCAGTGTGGTTTTAGGCCAGGAAAGTCCACAACCGATCAAATTTTCACACTTCGGCAGATCCTGGAAAAAAACTCAAGAAGTACAAATCGATACCCACCAGGTGGTGGTTCATCGATTTCAAAGCCGCATATGACAGCATTTATAGAGACGAACTGTACAGAGCCATGTCTAGTTTTGGTATACCGCCCAAACTCGTCCGTTTGTGTAGGATGACGATAGAGAATTCTCGCTGCTCCATCAGGGTCGGAAACCACCTCACCGACACATTCGATACCAAAAAAGGATTTAGGCAAGGCGATGCGCTGTCATTTGACTTCTTTAATCTGATTCTTGAGAGAATTGTGCAAAACTCCAAGGCCAACACCAGAGGCACAATTTTCGAAAAGGTGCAACTACTAGCATACGCTGACGATATTGACATCATTGGTAGGACTCAATATGATGTCATAGCCACGTTTGCTAGTATAGAGAAGGAAGCGGCGAAAATGGGTTTAGCAGTAAATGAGGAAAATTCTTCGAAAAATATTCGGTCCCGTTTGCGTTGACGGGCTATGGAGACGAAGATTCAACCAAGAACTATACGAGCTGTACAGCGACATGTCCCTGGTCAAAAAACTCCGCATTGGACGTTTAAGATGGCTAGGACATGTAGAACGAATGGACACCAATACTCCGGCTCGCAGAGTCTTCGATTCCCAGCCAGACGTCGGACGCAGTAGAGGAAGACCTCGCCTTAAGTGGCGCGCACAAGTGGAAACCGACCTCAACCAACTTGGAGTGCGCAACTGGAGGCAGTTAGCTAAGGACCGGGCTAATTGGAGAGGCATGTTGGTTGAGGCCCAGGTTCATTCCGGACTGTAGCGCCACTTAAGTAAGTAAGTAACAAGAGGAAGAAACTTTCAATGAACTACCAAGAGGTAATCAAACATTTAAATTAAATCATGTCATTATATGTATGTAAATATTTGTTTATCATTTCAGTAAACCCTCATAGTGAATTGGCTAAGCTTGTGTTCGGTCTTCGATCTAATGGAGAATGTTCACGCAGAAAGGACAAGGACCATTTACCTGGTGATTTTTTTACATTTATTGTTAGTTCTAATCAGCATTTGTACCGCTTATGAACTCCTACATGGAAACGCAAACTTTTTCGGTCAGCACTTTGAAAGTTTTCAGTCTCGCAAATTTTCTCTCAATATGAACTCTAGCAGTAGCAATTTGTGTATTACATTCTACACCTTTTTTGAAAAGCTTTGAAAGTGAAATGCTGGTCGAATCATCTCTATGCCGGCTTTTGAAAGTTCTTCTCCAATCATAAAGCCTTTATCAACCATCCTGGCCTAAGCTTATCCAATAATTCCGTCAGATTAAATATGGCCTTATCTGAAGATTTTCCAGCTGCAACTTTACTGATGCAATTAATTAATCCGGATACTCCAACAAGAACTTTGAGGGTATAATAGCCTTTGTAATGTGATTAAGTACGTGTTCGACATTTTAAGCATCGAAATGTTGCTGTTTTCATTTCAGTACAATCAAGTACGGTTCTCACATTTTGGTAGCTTTTAAAACATACTGGTTAACTCTTTTTATTTTCCTCTATGGTTTGCCAGATTATTAATGGTTTAATAGATTTTGCTAACAAGCAAATTGTATCTGCGAAATACAGTTTCACAGTTTTGTTACTGGTTTCAAAAGATATTGCCAGCTCCTCAAAAGATGCATTAGACTTTAACTTATACATAGTCATAAGAATTCTGTCCCTCATTGACATGTATGATCTATCTTCACCTCGAATATTTTCAGATTCTCTCACTAACGTGTTTAAAGTAAAAATGTTAGGCCGCCCAGTCATAGTCTTTAGTTTTTTGTCGGTGTTCCATAGTGATGTGAATCCTATATATGTATTTAAAAATACCTGAACTCCTATGCTCGGCACTGTTGGTGGAATTGGTACAGATGGTTCTATTGCAAAAATTGCATCCGTGGCAATATTAACTGTTGATTGCACACATCTAAAATATAATTGAAAGTGAAATCATTATAACAAAAAAGTCGTTAACAGTATGCATCTTGTGTTGGTACCTTTTTCTCATGAAAGAGATGGATCGTACCAGCAATCGTCTTGAACGAATGATACCAATTTTCTTTGAGGCTATTGTTGATTTCGGTAGATTTTTACTTAGGAACGCCCCTTTAATTAGATATTTTCTATGTTCACATCCATCCCTTTTAGAAGGTCTCAAAATATCTCTCTCTCTAAAGTGCCGACAACAAATCGAGAAACATTTCGGAAATTTTTTACCCATTCGAATAACGATCGCCCACTTAGTCAATAGGGCTCTAGACTTGCGAACGTCTGTTGGAAGATGGTACAATGTAATTCCATTTCATCGGTATGAATTACACTGAGGTACGCCACAATGCTGTCTTCCTTTTCCGTTCTGCATGATCTACATATGTATGAAAATATTAATTTTAATTTCACATTAAAACCATCATCTTTGGAACTCACATTAATTACACTTGTGATTTCGGACACTGTAAAATATATATATACCGCACTTTCTCTTTGAAATTATGGTTTCTCTATGTTGTTTGTACAATAATTAATTAATTTGCAATCTATTTAATTATTGCTATTTTTTAATAGTTTTTTTCACAATTTAAATAAACACTTGCTAATTTTCAATAGCAATAAGCACTTAGACGAAGCGAAAATTTGCCACCAGGTGTTTGCCTTCAGTCGTCAATTGGGAGACCCTTTATCGTGACTTTTATTTCGGTAGCAGATATCTTTAGCTTTTGTGACCGCTTGACTGTCAATAGATTAATAATTTTATTGCTTGGTATCATTGACAGTGCTGATGCTCAGTTTCTCTAAGAATATGTAAAAATTGTTTCCAAAGTCTGCAATATGATCCATCTCTCGATTGTTTTCTGTAAATAACTAGTTATTCAAAGTCCAAAGTGTGAAAGATATGTAATTCCAGTTCAACTCTTCCTTATGTACATATATAAGTATATGTATATAAGTTCCTGCTCCTGCTCTTCGTCTGTTGCATCCTCTTTAGAGAATTCCACATCTCTCCATCCATGTATAATTTAAAAACGAAGAAAATAAATTGACTCACAACGCAGCGAAAATCACAAAATGATGTCACCCCAAAAATGTGACTTTTGACATTTATTTGCAAAATTTATGCCCATATGCATCCTTTTCTTTCAAACAGTGACTCAAACATTTTCGATATAACTCTCAAAATTTATGTCTGTGAGCCTCCTTACCACGCAGCAGGGATTCATCTTCGCTTGATTTACAGCAACACAGACGGCCAATTAGCAATGTCAAACAATCATAAATAAGAGTCTGTCAATTATAACAAACCAATTCGTGTTCCACAGATGGAAACATACATTCTGTCACCATGTGACGTCTGGCACCCCAGAAAACTCTCTAATAAACAAAGTCACGTTACTAACACACACGTTATTTTCATGAAAAATCAAAGAAAATAAACCCATATATACATCGCATACTCTTTTGCGAAATGCCATCTGTCAACGACATACGCCAGAATCTATACAACGTCTTTGTAAAGGGCATACGTCATTGAGAACAAGAAAAAAATTCTTTATTCCAATGACTCGTGAATCTTACAAATATTCTGTTCAAAGAAACCGCTCTTCAACAGGTGATAGATTTAAGGAACTTGCTATGTATAGCAAGCTTGATTTAAACACTTAGCCATACTTACTAACTTACTTACTACTAAGTGGCGCTACACTCCGGGATGAACCTGGGCCTCAACCAACATGCCTCTCCAATTAGCCCGGTCCTTAGCTAACTGCCTCCAGTTGCGCACTCCAAGTTGGTTGAGATCGGTTTCTACTTGTGCGCGCCACTTAAGGCGAGGTCTTCCTCTACTGCGTCCGACGTCTGGCTGGGAATCGAAGACTCTGCGAGCTGGAGTATTGGTGTCCATTCGTTCTACATGTCAAAGATTTTTCGAACAATTTTTCTCTCGAACCGACCAAGGATTTCTTCATCCGCTTTTGATTCGGTCCATGTTTTAGCGCCGTAGAGCAGGACTGGGATGATCAGGGTCTTATATAGGATCTCCTTAGTATTTCGTTCGTTTAATTTCTGACGAGATGTTGTTGTCAGAGTTAATAGCGGAGCCGATGTGGATAATGCCCCGGACTAACTCAAAGTTATATCTGTCAATGGTGACGTTCTGTCCAATTCGTCGATGTTGTGGGCCCTTTGGTTTGACTGTCGGTTTTGCTGTAGTATGCGGCTTTGAAATCGATAAATAGGTGGTGGGTATCGATTTGAAATTTGATCGGTTGTGAACTTTCCTGGCCTGAAACCACACTGATAAGGGCCGATCAGATTGTTGGTAAAAGGTTTCAGGCATTCACATAGGATCTTGTAGGCGATGTTGAGGAGACTTATGCCTCTGTAGTTGGCGCAGTTCAGAGGGTCTCCTTTTTATAGATCAAGCAAACGATGTTGAGGTTCCTTTCTTCAGGCATACTTTCATCCGACCAGATTTGGCTTATGAGTGGGTGGATGTTACTTACCAAGTCATCTCCGCCAGCTTTATAAAGCTCAGCGGGAAGGCCGTCATTTCGGCTGGCCTTATTAAGCTTGAGTTTAGATTTTGCCAGATATTTCGCTGCCGTTGCCAATATTAAATGGTTTGTTCTGCCTGACAGCGGAATGTTGTTCGTCTTTGCCGTTTAGCAGTCTGCAATTATAGTATGTCTACCCACAGTATCGGAAGAGTATCGGTCAACGGTATAGGGACCCACTATTTCAACACAATCAGTGGTCATGATATGTTATGACTAGCATCCTTTTTGACAATGAGGTCCAGCTAAAACCTCTTCCATCTTAGGTACACCACTCTTTAGAGTACCATAAGCTCACATGATTTTGGTTAACCACAACCAGTACGATGCTACGTCCGAAGTCTGTCAAGTCTCTGGGACTCCTATCTACCGTGGGAGCAGAATATAGCTTTTGCTGAATCTTCGTAACCATGAAAGTCACTTCCATAAAGACTCCCCCTCTTAGTTTTCCAGTAAAACAACCAACCGGGGTAAGTGTCAAATTGCCGTTGAAGGCATGCTTAGTTCCAGAATATTCATGGAGGAACATTTTATTCTTAAATTCCCATAATAATCCGCCATCGTCCAATGTCTATAATAGATTATCATTGATAATTTTATCGAACATTGGGGTTTTATTGCTTTACCATGGGTTCCTGATTAAACTGCCCCAGCAGGAACGTGCTGGGGAGTCCACCATGCCGCTACAACAAGAAACAACAACCGTCTCGTGGATTTTTGGTATCCCAAAGATGCATCTTGGCGTAAATTGTGAACGTATGGCTAATTGCTTGGGGTTAGTGTGATAATCTGTCGCTCAATATAATTATCCTGGATTCGATTATTATCAACCGGTCAAGTCTTTCTAAAAGTGAGCCAGTAAAAATAGGCTCTTAAATCACGGTCAAGTCATGGCCGGGGGTAGGCCTGTTTTTACTTGGGCTCCTTTTACAATGACATGCCATGACCGCCTGACCAATTCACAATGGCTTGCTTGCAGTATTGTCTACATTAGACTGAGTAACCTGAGCTATCTTGATCCTACAGATTTTCCTTGTTAGCATGTTTTCCATCTTGGGACCGTTTGGCCAATTCTATTTCTATTTAGGATCGGTTCCCATTTTAAGAGCTGTTCCTATATTTAATAGGTTTTGGGCTCGCTTCAAGCACTTTTTTTTGGCATAGCTTCGAAGTTCTTGACGACGCATAATTTTTTTTTTTAGGACACATGGTCTATGATCGATTGTTTGACTTGTTCATTCTATAATACTTTTTAAGGACTTCTGAAATTAGTCTGATTTATTTTTAAGTTTAGAGGTGTGTATGGAACCTGGTGCTGCTGCTTGTTCCCGTAAAATATAGTTAGATAAAATTATAGTACATCTTAGCCCAGAGACTAAAAGTTGCAGTAAAGAGGAGATATGTTCGTTTCTTGTCTCTCTCGCTCTCTCTATACCTACACGTGAAAATATTTTTTTTTAGATGGAAACGATAGAAGTCATCTTCTCAAAAATGCATCCTCGCACTTACACAACAGTTGGAAATATTTTACCATCGCAATCCTTCTGGCTCATGCATATGCATACCGAAACGAGTGTAGAAAGTCGTCCGTTTTGCTGTTCTTTTTGTGGTGGCGCTGATCAAAGGAGGGAGTTATGTTGGTGCGGTTAGAAGGAGTCAAAACGTGAGTCATGGACACAGTTTGAAGAGGCATTATTATGTGGATATGCATAAATGAGGCCCTCGAAAGTTTGCTTTATCGTCTAACGCTGAAATTTGCATTCAGTGTGTTTAGTTTGGTACAAGTTTTCGTCCTTCGAAATGCAAAATAAGTAGATGACTCGGAGAGGGGTTAGAGTCTATGACGAGCAGTTGGAAGATTGTGGACAACATGTTGAATGGAAGTTAATTGGTCGACTTTTATGGTGAATTCAGAAATTAGTCATTTAAGCACTTTAAGGCGAGAAATGAAAGAGCTTCATTACTGATGAACTTGTGGTAGAATAATTGTGTCTCATGTGTATACTATCTACGCAAAAAAGGTCATTCATTAAGAGCGATACATCTTAGGATGTAAAACACGTTTGTGGGGTCTTCTTATTTTAAAGATAAGAACATTTGATACCGTTATGTTTAAAAATAATATCATTCACGTGGGCGAAGTTGTTCTCAATCTCGCCCCACAGCCCTACAGGGATGGTGGCTGATAAGTCAAATGGCCAACGGCAGCGTTCAATCCCGTAGTGGATACTACTAGCCATATTAAGGCTATTATTGATAACGGTTTTTAGTAGAGGGGTCAAAAACGTTTTCACTATCTACAATTTCATAAAAAATTAAAAAAAAAATATTTAAAAAAAGGATAATACTTACAATTAAGTAATACACCTTTTTTAAAGCCAATACTTTGTTCGATAAGCTAATTTTTAAATAAATACTTTAATTATAAAGATGAACATTAATATCAAATAACAAAAATCATACAGAAATAGTTTTAGTAATTTTTATTTTTTTCAAAAACTGGAAGATATAAAACCATTCGGTTATTTGTGTTCTATTCAGAATTGATATAAGCATTGACTACAAAAAGCCAATTAAGCACTTCATTTCACAATTATGAAAAAATTGGTCGAAACTTTTTTTTTGCATTTTTTTAATCAAAATTTTGAGTTTCCATGTAAATTTTTCAAAAACTATTGACATTAAAAATAAAATTTAAATTGAGGATTAAAAAACTGGTTTCTGGCTTTCAAAAACGGGATAGTACTTCATTATAAGTGTTGCCGTGTTGTCAAGAATATAAGGCTGATTTAAAAGAAAGCAGGAACACGCTGAAAGGGTGCCTTATGGTGTAGAGCCACAACGGGTCGGGAACATGTCAAGAAATCTTAATGGGAAATAGAGGTTCCGGTGATAATAAAACACACTGATATACCCTCCTCTTTCTATCCCTCACTTTTTTAGTTAAAAAAAAACATTTTATAATTAGTATGGAACTATCTAACATTCCCTTTTCAAATTTTGTTCAGTTCTGGAACAGCTGACAGCACGTGGAGAACAAATGGACACCAGTATACATGACTCAAGGAGTCAGGATGCTGGAACGCAAGGCCGTATGGCCACAATAATATAATATGGACTCGTTACCAAACGGCCCGCGTGGTTATGTTTCCAACAGACCACATAACACCCATACACCTATACTAAGCATCTACGTAGGATTTCCTACCAGAGGTTAGTGGAAGAGAAACGAAGTAGTAAAATATTACACACGGTCGTCTACGCCGACGGATCGAAGATGAACTGTGGTGTGGGGTCCGAAGTCTACTCGAAATCACTGAAAATATCAGTATCATACAGCCTACCGGACTTTGCCAGCGTATTCCAGGCGGAACTACCGGCTATCCGAGAGGATTGCACGCTACTGTCGCGTGACACTACGGAAAAGTAAAATATTGCTATTCGCATAGATAGCCAAGCGGCCATAAAGGCCATCAACTCGGCTACCATATCCTCCAAACTGTTACAGAATGCCGGAACGAACTTACCCACCTTGGCAAACGCTTCAGGGTTACACTTCTCTGGGTTCCAGGGCACAGTGACATTGAAGGAAACGAGCGTGCAGACGGTCAAACTAGGGATCCCATACAACCTTCAATGCCGGAGTTGTGGGAACACAAATGGGGAGAAACCCTCTCCCATTTCATCTGCGAATGTCCGTCACTAGCAAGAGCCAGATTGCGTGTGCTAGACGAACCATTTTTCGACAACATTAGCGACTTTTTGGGTAAAAGGATACAAGATCTTATCCGTAACAAAAAGGCACATAAGTGCTACTTGGGTTCATGCAGAACCGCCACTTATACCTACCTACCTACCTACCATACATTAAGCTTGGTGTTATAAAATAAATCGTTAGCTCATGAGTACTGTTCTGTCTCCAACTAGCAATCAATTACACTAACCCTCCTTCTTTGTATGGTCATGGAAAGGCTGATAAACCGTCAGCCTCGAGAACTTCTCAATGACGCCAATACGGTTTTATGTTTGATGTCATATCTCATTGAAAAGTAGAACCAGTAATTCACCTTGATAGCGGAAACAAAATTGTTTTTTTTTTCAAAGCCAATTGACAGGGATTGTCATAAAGCCTTTTTGTCGAAAATGCGTGCTCACAGCGAAATGTTACGGTTTCCTCAACCGATCCAATTAATATTTCACCCCTTCTGATCAGACCTCAATATATAAAGCGTATATACGCCCAAAGCTCGAGTTTAACGCCCACATCCGGTCAGATGCAGCAAAAACATCACTGCACATACTGGATAGGATACAAATGCAAGCGATAAATTAACGATAACCATAGCGAACTCCATAGCCTGCTTAAACATCGCAGAATTTTCTCCTGCCTAACACTTGGTTACCGCTAGTATTACAACGAATACTCAAATGAAACAAACAGTTGCATTCCATCCATGGTTGGGTGTTTTAGATCAAGGGTAGACTCTGATTGGCGTCAACTTACCTATCCCCAGTGCTTGCAACTCTGACTACACATCAATTGTTCTTATTTTTTACCTCCAAGTGGTAACCATCGGGTACTGGTCTCATCCAACCGGATTTGACTTGCTAAACGATAAGTGCGAGTGTTGATAACAAGACGTAAAACAGCAACCCTATAATCACCCTGGTCAGAATGGGCGAAATGAATAACCGGTCTGCCGTTCCAGGCGAACCTAGATGAGCTGCTTTAACATATTCGGACAACAGGTTATCTAGGAATCTCAAGGGTAAGTTAGCTCCCTTGAATAAAGAAGGTGGCGGATGAGCCGAAAGGACAACGGCAGCGCTCAGTAGTGGATACCGATGGCCCGTGTCCTAGGGGTATCTAATAAATTGGAACTGGCCCTCCAGACTGGGGGTTGTGCTTTGGGTTAACTACCCGCCCATGGGAAAAAACATTATTACGAAGCAACCAATAGCCTCGGGGTAGACTGATATTATTGTTGACGACCCTGCTAAACGAAAAAAGGACAACGAAGTTCGTATCTGCACTTGGAATGTGAGAACATTAAACAGGAGAGGTGCAAGCGAACAACTAGCGGAAGCCCTAAACTGCTAAAAATCAGACATTACTGCCATCCAGGAAATACGATGGGATGGGCGGGCAAAAAGAGAACGAAAAACTGTGACATCTACTATGAACCGTGTTATAGTGAGCAGAAACAGCGACTATTCGGATGCGGATTTGTTTTAAGAGCCATGCTTATGCAAGAAGTCTTATGCTTCCAAGACATTAGCGAACGCATTGTAACAATCCGCATCAAGGCCAAATTCACCAACATAAACCTTATATGCACTCACACTCGTACGGAGGAAAAAGGTGATATAACTAAGGATTGCTTCTATGAGCTCCTTGACAAAACCTATGAGCGACTACCAAAGTACAGGGTGGCGCACGAATCGTGCTACAAAAATAAAACGTAATAACTTTTTTTCTGTGTGAGTAATCGGCTTATTTTTTTTTTTATTTTGTAGGTTACTATTTAGATTTATAAAAATGGATGCTTGGGATACGGAGAAAAGAATTTGTACCATGCTTTGCAGTCCGTCATTTCCGTCCAAAGGGAATTTAGGCGGGAGTTTGGCGGTAATCCCCCGAGTAGATGGACCATTATGAGGTTTGGAAACATGTTTGCCGAATCTGGAAGCATCGCACGAAGGCCGTACCATCGAGATGCCAATGTTCGGGTTCAGGATACAATCGCAGCAATAGCATCTGCAATACAGGCCAATCCGAGCGTTTCGACCCGAAGTAGAAGTAGTAGTAGTATAGTTAGTAGACGGTCATTACAACGGATACTTCATGACGATTTAAACTTGTTTCCGTACAAAGTCCAAATTACTAGCAAGTTAAACCCTCAGGATTTGCCTGTTCGCTGGAATTTTGCCAAAAAATGATATCAATGGCCGAAGAAGACAACACATTGATCAATTGTTTGTTCATGTCTGATGAGGCCCATTTTGATCTTAACGGCAATGTAAACAAGCAAAATTGCCGTATATGGAAGGAGTCTAATCCAGAAATGCTCCATGAGACGGAACTGCACCCAGAACGAGTCACTGTGTGGTGCGCAGTTTCATCAAGGTGTATTGTCGGGCCGTACTTCTTTGAAGAAAACGGTGTAACCGTTACTGTCAATGGGGACTGTTATTTAAAGATGCTGAAGGAGTTTTTTTTACCCAGAACTGCGCCGAAGACGTATACCATTCAACAGCGTTTGGTTTCAGCAAGATGGAGCAACTGCACATATAGCCAGACCAGTTATGGCGGAGCTAAACAAAAAATTCGCAAACAAATTAATTTCTAGGAACTCCACTCTTCGCTGGCCCCCAAGGTCACCTGACCTGACTGCACCAGACTTCTTTTTATGGGGTTATGTCAAGTAAGAGGTGTATAAAACGAAGCCCAGGAATTTAACTGAATTAAAGCAATTGAGGCGATCCCAACTTCAACTCTTCAGGCCGCAATGAATAATTTTTTGATCATGTGCCGCATATGCGTGGGAGAGCGTGGAGGTCATTTGCGATCTATAATCTTTAAAAACAACTAAGAATTTAAAATAAAATTTAATTTTCTAACCAATAAAAAAAAATAAATGAAATACATCGATTAAAAAAAAAGTTATTTGAATTTCTTATTGTAGCACAATTGGTGCGCCACCCTGTACGATGTTAAAATCATGCTGGGAGATTTTAACGCAAAGGTAGGAAGAGAAGACATCTTTAGCAGTATTGTCGGAAAATATAGCCTGCACGACAACACGTCTGGTAACAGACTTAGGCTAATTGACTTCGCTACGGAACGAAATGCCACTATAGCCAGCACACGGTTTCCTCTCCTCGATATCCATAAGGGGACATGGCACACAACCAACTTGGAGTGCGAAACTGGAGGCAGTTAGGATCGGGCTAATTGGAGAGGCATGTTGGTTGAGGCCCAGGCTCATCCCAGACTGTAGCGCCAGTTAAGTAAGTAAGGATTCCATCCCTTCAAATATTCAAAAGTAATACACGCTCTGCCATGAATAGTAACCAATTTACCCTCAAGGATATCTTCGGATGTATTAAGAAATATAGAGATAAATTTCTTAACCGAACAAAAGGAATGTGATACTCATTTTTGATATCCATTACAATTAACAGAAATTTAACGCCAACACATATCGGTATCTCCACTTTTCACATCCTCAATTTAATTAATCCCCGCACTGTTCTTAAGCATTGTAAGGATATTCATAAAGCTATTATCGCGTGCCAATTATAACAAAAAAACAATTCACACAATTTTTAGGGAACGTATTTAAAAAAAAAAGTTTTCGTTTTCTTTTAACCAGGCAGATCCTTTGATAGGACATCAAATCAAAAATTAATAAAAAATGAGAATTAGCTAACACGTTAAAATTAAAATCCGTGTCAACATTTACCGATTAGTCAAAGGTTTCTTAACATTTTCGAAAGCATTAAAAATAACTGCTATAAATATTAAATGTTATATGTGACCCTACTCTATTCACCCAAATTTAGATATCAATCTTTTGTAAGGCATAAATATAAAACGATCATTACCTACTCACCGAATTTCTGCAAAAACGTTTTCTCCTCCCTAAGCTGCGTTTTGTTGGCTTTGTATCCACTTTTCCTGGACGTGGAATTTGGAGTTGCTTCCACCGAGCTTTTAATAAAACTTGTATTTCTTACAAACACATTTGCAAACTCACTAAATTCACTTTTACCACTACTTATATTGGCTGCACTTTTAAAACTGTCATCACTTATCACACCACTAACACTTTGATTCACTATGCCGACATTTGACAGATCTAATGCGCCATTTTGATTGCCATTTAACAATTTATCACTAAACACTATGGCGGTTGATTTTATTACACTGGTTTTATTTACAAACGAATAATACTGCCTCTCAAGAGCGTCGTATTTTTTGGTAGGCTTTGAAATAAGGATTTTCTTCAATGTTGCCAACGGTATTGCTGATGGCAGATGTTCATTGTTATCGTTGGCCGAATGCTGTTGCTTATCCATTGGCACCGCGAGGGAGCTGGCCGGTAAATTTACTGTCCAAAGAAGCGTTATTATGAACGCTAGCAATATGTGGGCCCCCGCGGCGCCATTAACTGCATTCGTGGGGGCCACAGCGTCTTTGACTTCCTAAGATTCTGCGGATGACTTTTCAGATGGTAATTTAAGACGAGCTGTGTTAAATTTTATGTCAAGAATGTGATTTACTGACTATTAGGTAGTTTCTTAAAAAACTGCAGTTGATTGTCAACATGGTTATGCTGTGGTACATTGCTTATTAATATTAACCCTTAGAGTATGTGACAAAACTGGAGGTTCCTTATTTTTCGTCTGAAATTAAAAATATAGAAGGTAGAATCAACAATTTGTATCGATTTTCGGAATCGTTTATTTTTAAACTAGAATTACACAAATTAGCAAATAAACCGTTTTATATTCTGATATTAAAAAGGTGCCATTAACGGTCCATACAGGGGATCAAAGCGAGCATAAGTTATATTTTTATTGGTTTTTTTGTGTGGTAACAAACGAATGTAGAATTTCGAAAATGTCAAGATTCCGAATTTTTTTGAAATGTAACCTACTTTTTAACTTTCTCTTACAAAGAGAAAGATATTGTTTTCGTGAAAATTTTCGACCTCGAGATTTTGATTGATTCTAACATTACGATGATAGCGGAGCCTAAAAAAGTGCTTTTGGAATTCCGTCCGTCGGTCCGTCTGCCCGTGATGGTCTCCCCAGCCCAAACGGCTTGACCGATTTTCTTCAAACTTCGTATCCAAGCTTGTTTTGGTCATAATTCTAGGCCATTTTTTTTGTTTGCTTTTAGCCATGTCAAAACTGGTACCTGCCATATAAAAATTACACATAACCTCAATTTTCTCGAAAACGGCTCTAACGATTTTGATTAAACTTTATATATGCTATAACCACATTAGTTCCAACAAAACTGCATACCCAGTTTTTTCGAGAAAATCCATATAACGGATTTTGTAATTTAGGCCATATAAAGAAAATTGTAAATATCTCGCAAACTATTGTGTCAAATTGAATGAAATTTAATACATATACTACTATTACAGCTTGAAGCAATTCCACATAATTAGTTTTAGCCCAACTATTACTAAACGGAATTTTCAGTTTTGGCCAATAACGGAAAATCATTATTTTTCACATTGACATCGATTCCTTCAAATTTTGGAGTAAAAATTCGTATAAATACATTTCGACATTATTTATATCATTTTAGCATCAATAATCAAAATGCTTATGATTAGATCTAACGCCCAACTTGCTGTGAAAGAGAAAGTTGCGTACGACCCAGTCGTGCACCCACCACTCGTTTGTAAAGGAATCTAGTCATTCAATACTTGACAAGAGGATTGCTTGTTACCTTAGTAAGAGGAAGCAGTTAATTAGAATATGAAATACTTATTGGAGGCAGTTTGAAGCAAAGTCTGGTATACCTCAGGGAAGTCATTTGTGACCTCTGTTGTTTGCATTATTCCATTATACCACTTGGATCTATTGACTTTTCATTAAGATTCCTCTACCTATGTGTTCGGAATTGATTATGAAGCGGAGAAGGTTTCTTTGTCAAAGAAGAAGTCTCCTGGCCCTGGGTATAGTTTTGTTTTGTTGGAGAGCGCTGAGAAAGAGCAGAGAATGTGAGGAATACCGTCCTCATACTGCTCGTCCAACAGCTTCTATAGAAGTCATTGCTAAAGAAGGTCTAGTCTTTTTGCATGTAGGCCTTACGGTCAGTGTCCTGTTGGACACTGATGATGGTTCTGATGTTTGATAGCCGGCATTCGTTCGATGTGAATGAGATGGATGAGGAATTGATTGCCGCTTGGCTGTCCATGAAGTTGCTAATAGTCTTTTTGGATTTACATTACACCTCAACCAAGACAAGGCTTTTATAATTGCCATGATTTCAGTATGTAGAACGCTACAATGATCGGGGTGGTGAAAATATAGGCCTAAGTTAAGCATCTCTGTGAAAACACCTCCACCCACCCCAGATTCTGTTTTAGAACCATCCGTGTAATCTAGTTTGTATCCCCAATCATATCCGACTCCCATTCGACGCAACTGGGAATGGTTGCCTTGGTGTTATGCTAAAAACTGATATGGGTAAGGATTCGTATCTTTCCGTTTTTTTTTTGGTTACGCCAAAGGATGTGTAATCTTCTAAAGATACCAGTAACCCGGATTACTGGCATGTACGATTCGCAAACCTGAATAGTCGATGCCAGGAATACGCCTACATACTAAACCACACCCTATACACACTTCAACCACTCTCCCCGCGGGACTATCTTTAGGTAGTACTTCGCGGGGCTAGTTAGCAATTTATGCTCTTCTTCCCCCATTACGTGGCTCAACATTGAGCTCAGCGTTTGCTGTTGCCGTCCGGGCTTGGTTTTGCTGGTGATCTCTCTAACTCTTTCCAACCGTCGAAGTTCCTTCATCATTATTGCTGCAACTTGTTTCACCGCGTCCCATATTGCGCTCAAACTTAACAATGTTTTCGGGAGTTGGTATTTCTGCAGTTCGTTCCTCTCTTTTTCTGCGCTATACACTGACAAGTGGGCACACGGTCCGAAGTAGATGTAATAGTTTTCAACCTAATTTTGGCCGGGCCATCCCATCATATTTCCTGGATGGCGGAAATTTTTTTTTTCCGTGGGCTGGTGGAAATCTTCATAGACACGATGAGCACGTGCCCAAAGTAGTGTGAGATTTTTACTCACTAAAACCACCACCCATTTTGTATTTCTATTGCAACTAAGTATTCGACTTATCCAGTAACTTTTTTATCACGAGTATATAATATGTTTGGCAGGTATCTTTCCTTTGAGAGTTCCTGCTTTTTCCGCAATTTATAGCGCGGTTTGTACTATCGGGCCAAATCTAAGGGTTTAGTTCTTCGAAGACGCCGCAATATATTTGTTTCATCAAGAATTTGGAGGACTGTTGTGTTAACGTGTCCTAATAAACGTTTTTTATGTTTTCGTGCAAAATGTTTTGTTTCATCTTTAACAGCGGGAATACCCAGATCTCTGCGTAGATCTTCGTTCCTGACGTACCACGGCGCATTGACGAATGATCTTAACATTTTGTGTTCAAAAGTTTGTAAAATGTTTAGATTCGTTTCACTGGTACAACCCCATAGTTGTATACCATATGTCCAAACCGGTTTTAGCACTTGCTTGTATAATAGCAGCTTGTTATCAAGGTTAAGCTTCGAATATTTTCCGAGCAACCAGTACAGTTCTCTGCATTTATTCTTAAGTTCTTCGCATTTCTTTTTTACATGCGACTTCCATTTTAATTTTGCATCGAGTGTCATACCGAGATATTTCGCTTCATTTGCAAATGGGACTCGAACCGTATTTAGAAATACCTGCAAATTGTTTGTCCGTTTATACGACAAATCTACATGGATCGATTTGCTCTCATTAAGTGCAATCCGCCAGGATTTAGTCCATTCAGTAACCTCGTTAAGAGCGTTTTGTAATTTGATATTTGTTTCCTCTATATTGTTGTGCCAACTGCTAGTATAGCAGTATCGTCAGCAAACGTTGCAACTATTGTATCGTTTGTTTGTGGGATATCACGAGTGAATAGGAGGTACAGGATTGGTCCAAGGACGCTTCCTTGCGGTACAGCTGCCATTATTTCTTTGAACTCGGAATATTCGCTTCCAAGTTTCACACGGAAGAGTCTATGCTCAAGATACGATACGAGGATTTTATATAATTGTTCTGGCAGAACTTGACTTAGTTTATAAGTAAGGCCTTTGTGCCACACCTTGTCAAAAGCTTGCGACACGTCAAGAAATACGGCTGAACAAATTTTCTTTTCTTCGAAAGCTTTCTCAATTACATCTGTAATTCGATGTACTTGGTCCACCGTTGCATGTTTACTTCTAAACCCAAATTGATGGTCAGGTAAAAGACGTTTTTGTTCAATTATGGGGTGTAAGCGACCGAGTAATATCCGTTCAAAAACTTTTGAAATTATTGGATGAAGTAAAATAGGCCTGTAAGATTTTATTTCATTCGGTGATTTTCCTGGTTTTAGAACCATAATCACTTCCGCGACTTTCCACTGTCTTGGTATGTATTCTAATCTGATTGCTGCATTTATAATAAAAAGAAGCTCAGTTAATGCTTTCCGAGGCAACATTTTCAGAAGTTCTCCTGTAATCAGGTCATAACTCGGAGTTTTTTTAGGCTTTAGTTTCTGTATTTCCCGTTTAAGCTCGGCAATACTTGCATATCTTACTATGTTATTATCGGTTATACTCTCGAATATATTATTAACGGGTCCGCCATTTAACGTTTTTTTTTCAACCAGTGCTTATTTCGTGAATGGTAACACTTAGCTCATGTCTGATTTGACAGATAATTAGTTTTATCCTTCCGCATGACGAATATGGTTGTGTTTACGCTTGAACAACGCTGGGAAACATTGCGACATTACTTTGAAAATCATGGTAATGTTGCAGAATGTGTGTGAAAATTGCGTACGGATTTTGGAAGAAGAGAAGCACCTTCAGCTCGTTATCTTGTGAAACTGGCATCCTCATCGATAAACCAAAGCGTGTAAAGCCAAAAACAGTGCGTACACCCGAGAATATTGCTGCTGTGGCAGAAAGTGTGCGTGAAGCGCCATCAAAACCAATTCACCGCCGTTCTCAATGCGTTTTCGCTTCGCCAAGTGGGCCTGCGATCAACTTAGAGAAGATGCCGATTTTGCCAAATAAAATCATCTTTTCAGATGAAGCTCATTTTGATCTTGGCGGGTATGTAAACAAGCAAAATTGTCGCATTTGGGGCACAGAAAACCCGCACGCATACATTGAAAAGCCGATACACCCAAAACGAGTCACTGTTTGGTGCGGATTTTGGTCCAGAGGCATAATTGGGTCATTTTTCTTCGAAAATGAGCAAGGAGTGGCCGTTACAGTCAATGGCGATCGTTATCGGACCATGTTGAACGAATTTTTGTTCACAAAAATTGAATAGGAGGATATTGGCAACATTTGGTTTCCACAGGACGGCGCTACGTGCCACACAGCCGAAGCTACACTCGATGTTTTGCGCCCTGTTTTTGAAGATCGCATTATCAGCTGCAGAGCTTATGTCGTTTGGCCACCTCGGAGCTGCGATTTGACACCGTTGGACTATTATTTGTGGGGTGCCGTAAAAGATAAGTGTTACGCCGACAAGCCAGAGACAATTGACGCTTTAAAGGACAATATTCGTGAAGCCATTGGTGAAATACAGCTGCACACAATCGATTATGTGCTTAAAAATTGGACCGATCGTGTAGGCTACTGCATGGCCAGCCGAGGCAGCCATTTGAATGAAATTATTTTCCATTATTAACCGGAAGGATTGTACTTTCAAATAAAAAAAAAAATTTGAGAAAATATTCAGTAATTTTTTTTATAGCATTTTCAAAAAAAAAAGTTATTTGGCGGACCCTTTATTTTCATTTTGCGCTGGACCATCAAATGGCTTAAATGTTTCCTCAATATGTGAGGCAAAAACGTCAGCTTTTTCCTTATCGCTTTTTGCCCAAACGTCTTGAGTTACCCTAATTGGCGGCACAGCGATTTTTGGCCATTTTATGACTCTAATTGCTTTCCAGAGCGAATAATTCGATTCCTTTCCAGCGGTTAGGCTTTGCAGATAAGTTTCTAC
This sequence comes from Rhingia campestris, assembly GCA_932526625.1. Classification (NCBI taxonomy): domain Eukaryota; kingdom Metazoa; phylum Arthropoda; class Insecta; order Diptera; family Syrphidae; genus Rhingia; species Rhingia campestris. The sequence continues at coordinate 54,525,007 of OW052184.1, read as the reverse complement.
TGCATGGTTTTTAAAACTTTTAATCGAATTTGTTAGCAAATTACTCAACCGATTGAGATGTGTTTTATCTTGCGGGACACGAGTTTGGTGCCATCTTTTACGAGCTTTTCTTTTTTGTCTTACTAAATCTTGTATCTGGATGGCGGAAATGTCTACTTTGTAGCAGCTTAGAGCTTCCGCTAGTTTTTCGTCTGCACCTCTTCTCACATTCCAGATGTGGATACGAACGTCGTTTTCCGTTTTTCGCTAAGCAAGTCGTCAACAATAAATTTAGCCCTTTGCTTACTAACAATATGTAAGCAAAGCAAAACAATATGTTTTTACACGAAGTTAGTTAACCTAAAGCTGCAATGATTTTGCCTAAACTGTAAAAAAAAAGTGGTGCCAGATCACCGATTAGCGTTTTTTTCTCATGTGTATCTATCTAGAAAAAAACACGCCTATAATTATTTTTTTTTATATCATTATGCCTTTCGGTCTTAACAAAATTAATGCAGCAGCAGTTTTTTTTTAAATAACACACGTTATATTTTATGAAATAGAAATAGAACCGAAGTGTAATCGTTACACTGAATTTCTACCAAATTATACACTCCCCAACAAATTGGTAAACTTTTCCAATTAACACCCTATTTACCAAGTTGAAAAAAATGTATATTCAAATTTATCAGTCACCCTGTACAATGAGCTTTTTGCAAAACTTAATATTTCTATCAAACTTGGCAGCACTTCCAATCCACCAAACTATAGCTTTCCATTGTAACGAGTTGTAATATCAAATACGACTCGTATCAGATGAGAACTAAAACTTAACCGCACCAGCTGAGTTATAAGTTAATCTTGACCTGTATTCAAGCATGACGTGTATTTCAACTATATCCGCTCATGCAAATGCAAATGAAAGCGCCAATCAGCAATTATTTGTCACAGCAATAATGACAAACGATCGTTCTACTTCGACTTGCCAAGATTACACTTACACACACAGGTAAGAACACCATTCGCACCCAGCTACAGTTCGTTCCTACATCTACAATCAGTACCCTATTAGATTTATAATCATGCAACTGTCGCATATGCAATTTACTACCGTCGCGATTACGCAATAATCAGATATCGGCGTCTAATTATACTTGCTTGATAAAAACGGGAACACCATGTCTAATTGTATACCTAGATACTACTCACTCGCACTCTATCTGATTAAACTTGCAAAACACTACATGGTGGGAATGTATGTATTTTAAACCCTCAAACCCCCCCCCAGTTGGAGGTCAACTTAAAGTGCAAATTTTATTTCCATTTTTCGGCTATTATCTCGAATTCGTTGAGTAATGCCCGATCCTTCAGACTGATCTAGGGTCTGTTGTTGTCAGTGCGTCGCGATACGATATTTTTGGGTTATCAGTCCCCACCCTTATGATTTTTTTTTAAGAATTTATACTTATTTTTGTTTGTTTTTACCAATTGGCCGTAAAAGAGTTAAGTACTACGAGGAATGTTCGGTTTGAGCTGTGATTTACAAAGCGTTCTCGACCGTTGGTGAACTCAGTCACCTGCAGTTTGTCTGATTGAAATATAGTGTTGTGCTGTGAAGTGCGAAGTTAGCAGCTGTTTAATTGAGTTGTGTGTGGTTTTTTGGTCGTTAGTTAATATGTCAAAGATCGATTGGGCACCGGTTAAGATACCACCGCGAAGACGAATGCAAACCTTCACTGTGGGGGTTTATGTGTTCCTAATGTTTGCTGTGGTGATGACTTCGTATATAGTGTGCGCTGTACTATTGGTGAGTAGATGAATACAACAATTTGCATGCACACGTTGTTAACACTTACACATTTATAATCATCTTGTATGACATTTTATAGAACTACAGATAGAGATATAAACAAACCGAGTACTTGTTCTTGGCAATTACAATTTAAAATAAATGGGATTTTTGAACAATATCTGTGAGCATTGTTATTGACAAAAACTCATGTAACCTTGATTATAATCGGGCCAGCTGGCGTATGCAGTTATCTGTACCCAAATAGAATGACTTATTAAGGGTCAGGGCTATGGATATAATGGTACTACTTTCGAATATGAATATATTTTTAATGTGTCCTAAATTTGTAAACTAAAGCAATGTAGAATGAAACAGAGTTTCTTAAGATGAAGTGCTTTTCTACTTTAGATCATTAGCTTGTTTTGTATATCGTCGCCCTAGTGACACAAAAACGTATGTCAATATTTGCTAATTTTCGATTTTTTGTGATTTTGTGTTTTTTTTTCATTCATGAAACTCATAAATTTCATGAATACGTTTGTAAAGTGCTAACTTCTAATCTACTTCACTTAGAGGTACAATTGCTTGGCACAATACAGACATTCTATATTTTAGGTAAGGTGGTATAAATAGCCCAAAATCGTAAAAATGTAGTTACGTTCTTGTGTCACTAGGGTGACGATATTTAACCAAACGATAGCTGCATGAAATTCATTCGAAAATGGATTGATAGTTCTATAAATAAGATGATTTCTATTACAATTCTAAATTTCTATTACAATTTAATAGCACTTATTTAAAATTCATTTATCAAAGTTTTTAATTCGTCCGTTATTAACTTAATAATAAAATCTGTTAAATCGCACGAATATCACTATTCAACTACCGCCTTAATGACGTTCAGATTGAGAATGTCCATATTGTCCACATGTCATTTCACTGCATATATTTATTCCAATCATATTCATAAGATAACCAGAAAACATATGACAAGGCTGTGCATATGTCCGCTGTGCGAGTCGTTGAATACCCTATCCCATCCTATCCAAATTAAAAATGTGGGCATTGCTAAAACTGAATGAATTTTCATCCAACCGGATTTGACTTGCTAAACGATAAGTGCGAGTGTTGACAACAAGACGTAAAACAGCAACACTATAATCACCCTTGTCAGAATGTCGCGGAATGAATACCCGGTCTGACATCCCAGGCGGACCTATATAAGCTGCTTCAACATATTCGGACAACAGGTTATCTATGAATTTCAAGGGTAAGTCAGGTCCCTTGAAGAGAGATGGTGGCGAATGAACCGAATGGTCAACGGCAGTAGTGGATATTGATGGCCCCGTGTCCTAGGGGTATCTAATAAATTGGAACTGGCCCTCCAGGTTGGGGGTTGTGCTTTGGGTTAACTACACTCCCATGGAAAAAACTATTGTTACAAAGCGACCAATAGCCTCGGAAAGGACTGATATTACGGTTGACGGCCCTGCTAAATGAAAAAAGGACAAGGACGTTTGTATCTGCACCTGGAATGTGAGAACATTAAACAGGAGAGGTGCAGGAGGACAACTAGCGGAAACGCTAAACTGCTACAAAGCAGACATTACTACCACCCAGGAAATACGATGGGATGGGCCGAGCAAAAAGAAGATACAAAAACTGTGACATTCTTAGGCAAGAGGTCTTATGTTTCCAAGACATTAGCGAACGCATTGTAACAATTCACATCAAGGCCAATTCGCCAACATAAGCCTTATATGCGCTCACACTCGTACGGAGGAAAAAGATGATACAACTAAGGATTGCTTCTACGAGCTCCTTGACAAAACCTATGAGCGACTACCAAAGTACGATGTTAAAATCGTGCTGGGAGATTTTAACGCAAAGGTAGGAAGAGAAGACATCTTTAGCAGTATTGTCGGAAAATATAGCCTACACGACAACATGTCTGGTAGCGGACTAAGGCTAATTGACTTCGCTACGGAACGGAGTGCCAATAAAGCCATCACACGGTTTCCTCACCTCGATATCCATAAGCGGACTTGGCGGTCTCCAGATCAACGAACAGTCAACCAAATTGATCACCACCAGCAAGAAACGCCTGGTTTGATGAGGAATGCCGACAAATGCTCACAGCCAAGAACAAGGCTAAGCTAAGGTTTTAGGCAAGTAAAGTCCACAACCGATCACATTTTCACAATTCGGCAGATCCTGGAAAAAAGCCAAGAAGTCCAAATCGATATCCACCACCTATTTATCGATTTCAAAGCGCATGCGACAGCATTTATAGAGACGAGGCATGTCTAGTTTTGGTATCCGCTCAAACTTGTCCGTTTGTGTAGGATGACGATGAAGAATTCTCGCTACTCCATCAGGGTCGGAAACGACCTCACCGACACAATCGATACCAAAAAAGGGTTAAGGCAAGGCGATGTGCCGTCATGTGACTTCTTCAATTTGATTCTTGAGAGGATTGTGCAAAACTCCCGAGCCAACACCAGAGCCACAATTTTCCAAAAATTGGTGCAACTACTAGCATACGCCGACGTTATTGACATCATTGGTATAACTCAACGTGATGTCATAGCCACGTTTGCTGGTATGGCAAAAATGGGTTTAGCAGTAAGTGAGGGTAAGACTAAGTATATGCTGTCAATACGAAAGGACACACAACATCGACGAATTGGACAGAACGTCACCATTGACAGATATAACTATGAAGTAGTACGGTACTTTGTCTACCTCGGCTCCGGTATTAACTCTGACGACAACATCTATCCGAAATCAAATGAAGAATTATCTTGCCAACCGCTGTTTCTTTGCGCTACTAAGGAGATCCTCTATAAGACCCTGATCATCCCAGTCCTGCTCTACGGCGCTGAAGCATGGACCATATCAAAAGCGGATGAAGAAATCCTTAGTCGATTTGAGAGAAAAATTCTTCGAAATATCTTCGGTCCTGTTTGCGTTGACGGGCTATGGAGACGAAGATTCAACCACGAACTATACAGCGACATACCCCTGGTCAAAAAACTCCGCATTTGACGTTTAAGATGGCTAGGGCATGTAGGACGAGTGGACACCAATACTCCGGCTCGCAGAGTCTTCGATTCCCAGTCAGATGTCGGACGCAGTAGATGAATGCCTCGCGTTAAGTGGCGCGCACAAGTAGAAACCGAGCTCAACCAACTTGGAGTGCACAACTGGAGGCAGTTAGCTAAGGACCGGGCTAATTGGAGAGGCATGTTGGTTGAGGCCCAGGTTCATCCCGGACTGTAGCGCCACTTAAGTAAGTAAGTATCTAAATTTCGTATGGTTCGACAAAAACGTAAAAATCGTTTTTTTTTGTTTAAAGTGTCCCCCAAAAGTGCGCGTTAAAATGATCTAAAGAAGAAATGTTCAAAGTATTGTTCTTGAAATATTGTTATCGAAAGTTTTTTCGAGATTTCCTAAATTCCATGGCAAAAAACTTTATATGGACGAAATATAGATATTAAATTGCCTAAATATGATATTCACACACTTTTTCAAAATTCTTAACCGTTTGACAAAAAACAACGTTTTACTAAAGATCGACTAAGCTAGTGCAGTTTTATTCTATGAATTTCCTGGAACCGATTTCAGCTGTACCGGGCTGGTTACCCAAAGTACGTAGACAGTGAACATAACTTATTACCCGTCGAGATTAGATTTCACGTGAATATCGGCCATATACGTGAAGGTTGACCATAGTTGGCGTTGCGCCGTGGAAAATTACTCTTCCCTAGCCAGAGTATGATGATGGTCCATTCTTTGATGAAAATCAAACGGATATATTTCGATGGGATTTATGACAGAAAAATGAATTTTGCATTGTAGACAGTCGTCGTCGTGCCACGTAAAAAACACAAGACATGGAGTGCCTAAATCTAAGCCGCAAACTGACATCGTTTGTCCTTGTCAATATAATAATAAATTGGATGTGTTTGCGTGTCAACAAAACATTTGCGGCTCGGAATTTTCCATTGAAAATGGTGGCTTCGATAATGTTTTTAATAAATTTTTTAATGTCCAATGTGCCATTGCTCAGGAACTCGCGGTGGGTTCAAATTCCGAAGTAAAAAAAACTCAGTAAGATAACTTACTGATTTCAATCCGCCTGGCAACGACTGCTGCATCTTGAAGTTCAAATCGTCTACGTTCAAATTTTTTGCTGCTAAAATAGCTCTTTCTGCCTTTCTGTGTGCGTACATCGGGAAATATGTGGTCAATGAGAGCATTTTGGGTATCAACGACTGTGCAGAAATCGGTGGGGGGCTATTTTCATAGACACCAACTTTTCCACCGCCGATATCTAACAATTGTTTCGAGAATGTGTCAGCGGATGGATCTTGTAGCATTTTGACCCTCATTTTCATTTTTGTTGGACTTCTTCAACATCGTTGAACGAGAAATGTCCGAAAGTGTTTGTTTTAAATAACCTGAGTACCACTGCATAGTTTGTCGTTGTTACCCTATCCGATAGGGGTATACATTTTAGTGTTGATACATAGTTTGTAACATAGAGAAATAATTAAGCTAGTTATACTATAAAGTATATGGATCGCCAGCTGATTCTATTAAGCCATGTCTGTCCGTCCGTCCGTTCGTAGCTCACCAGTTGTTGAGCCTTAAATTTTGAGCTAGAATTATGAAATTTGGTACACCTGCTCGTTGTTGCTGCTAGCAGAACAAGTGTAAACATTTTTGAAATCCCCCCAATGCCAGGCCGCCTTTTTTAACCTTAAGAAATTTTGGAAAAGTATCTGTGCACCATAGTAAGAGAAACTCAAAATCTATATTTCGTCTATATAAAGTTTTTTGGCACCCCCACTTTTTTTTAGTAAAAAAAACGTTTTTTGGTACAATTTTAAAATATTCAAAAAACTTTCGATGCAAAATCATTGGTTATGATAATATGAACATTTCGCCCACTTTTTGGTGCGTTTTCCTACAAAAATCATTTGTGTACCCTACCCCATAGCATATGCAATAGAAAAAACTTAAGAATGGGATGGGAGTGTATTAAACGCACAGTGGATTGTAGCCTTCTCATATGTTGGTATTATATCTATAAGTGTTCCGTTCAAAGACTCAATAGAATGTTTGTGTGTCATAGTGTATTCATGTCAGATGATAATTTTGCAAATTTTCATCACGTTGGCCCTCGACAATGTTTTTTTTTTTTTTAATATTGCACACTTCATCTGGGTTACTTCGAATATTCAGAGGCAACTGAATGAGCTGTTCTGGCTCCATACAATAAAACTGCAGTGCCAGATGATTTAACGTCCAATGCAGTGCCATTATTTGATCGTATTTTGGCGAGAATTACCGAAATGAGAAATGTTGTGCCCGTTTCAGAACTTGTCCAACCGAAACTACCAGCATAATGCGGTCGCTTTTTTTAGGAAAAACTCCCCAAAAAAATGAGAGTGTGTTAAAATGATCTATAGACGAAATGTTCATAGTTTATTCTCAAAATATTTGAATTTACTTTAAATTGTGCTGAAAACAGTTTTTTTTTACGTATAGCACCCTCAAAAAGTGAGAGTGGCAAAAAACTTTGTGTTGACGATATATACGTATTCAGTACTTTTCCTAAATTTCTTACGGTTTAAACAAAAACAAAGTTATTTTTTGAAAAGTGGGCGTGGCAGTGGGCGGATTTTGAAAAAATAGGGCCTATCTCCTTCTCATTATTTTCTGAATATTTTAAAACAAAAACCATTTAAGTTGGTTGAAAATTAATTGAGTTATACATAAACACACAAAATATCAACCCAAAATGTACTGAAATTCATGTGTTTTTTGCACACACACACAACAAACGGTGCAGTGCAATAGCTCCTGCCCCATGGGAAGCAATTTTTTTTTTTTTTTTTTTTAATTCTGACCTGCCTAAGCAGTAATATACACATCGACCTAAAAGATCTATTGTGCTTGCCGTCAGATGCTTTTTAGGTTAGTAGCGCTTCTACTTTCCTAATGTAGCTGATAATACTTTCAGCCGAAGATTTCCTCAATTCTTCGGGACTTAAGAATTCCCTGAAGAAAGATTCTCTTCTCATACCGTAAAGGGCCGGGCATTCACATATGATATGCTCGGCTGTTTCGTCTTCTTCTAGACATAGTCTGCACTCCGGTGAGTCGACTAGACGCATTTTGTTTAGGTGATATCGAAGACCGTGATGACCAGTTAGGTAGCCTACTAAGTTTTTGATATCGTGCCTGCGAAGATTTAGTATCTTGTCGGCATCTGATTTGAAGGGCTGAATAGCTCTTTTGGCCTGTCTTAGGCCTGGGATGTTTCCCCAGTATGAAACACATCTGTTTTGTTCCCAGTTTTTTATAACTAGATTTATGGCTGATTTGGGGATTGCACAGAAGGGTTCAGGTCCAATGAAGGGGGTTTCGGAACCTTTTCTGGCTAGTTCATCAGCTTTTTCGTTACCTTCAACTCCCTTATGTCCGGGGACCCACCATAGTTTGGTTTTGTTCCTGGAACTGAGTGTTTGGAGGGAGTTGAAGCAGTGTAGTACTGATTTGGAGTCAATGATATGTGAGCTAAGGGCTTTTATAGCTGCTTGACTGTCCGTGAATATATGGATGTTTGCGCCTTTAATACCTGAGTTGTGTATTAGGTTTGCGCATTCTTTTATGGCATGGAGCTCAGCTTGGAATACACTAGGGTTTTTTCCCATAGGTATTGAGATGTTTTTATTTGGTCCATGTATGCCAGCTCCTACCCCTGAGTCCATTTTAGAACCATCCGTATACCACTTTAGGCCGTTTAGGCAGTTTGGAGGGTTGTTGCTACACCATGCTTCTCTGGTTGTGATCTCCGTTGAGAATCTTTTGTCGAAGCATAGTGTCTTTGGTAAGCGGTCTGTAACCGCACAGATCATGTCAAGTTCTGGAAGTTCGGAAAGAAGTTCAATTAGTTTTAGATGTTCACTAATGTTTAATTCTTCCGCTTGTGTCAAACTTGCTGAGCTGCGAATTGCCACTTTTTTTATATAAATGTGGAGAGGTGTTAGTCCTATTATGGCTTCCATAGCCGCCGTGGGACAGGTACGCATAGCTCCGGTAATGCCCAGACAGGCAAGCCGTTGTACCTTGTTTAATTTATTTATAGTTGTTTTTTGGGTGACTTTGTTCCACCATACTATTGAAGCGTATGTTATAATGGGCCTGACCATGATCGTGTAGATCCAGTGTGTGGTCTTTGGAGAGATTCCCCAGGTTTTGCCATACATGCTTCGGCAGGCCCAGAAAGCTTTGGTTGCTTTTTGAATTTTGTTGTTGATGTGGGAGTTCCAGCTTAGTGTTTTATCGAGGATCACTCCAAGATATTTTACTTCGTTGGAATACTCAATGTATGTACCATTAATTGAAATTTGGGTAAGATTTAATTTCCTCCTTTTTGTAAAAGGGACGATGATAGCCTTGCTGGGGTTTATTGAGAGACTTTCTTTATTACACCAGTCTATGACTATCTTAAGGGCGTTTTGCAAACGTGTTGTAACTTCGTTTGGTTCTTTGCCCTTTATTATGATGACTAGGTCATCGGCGTATCCAATTATATTGAAACCTGCATTACTTAGGTCTTGAAGTAGGTTATCGATAACCAGAGACCATAGTAGGGGTGAGAGTACTCCTCCCTGAGGGCAGCCTTTAACGGCTGTTACTGATACTGAGGTCTGTGCTGATGAAGCAGTTATTTTCCGACTTTCAAGCATCGCTTTGATCCATTTGATGGTGGGATGATCTATTCTTCTATGAGTCAAAGCATTTGATATGGAGTCATATCCAGTGTTGTCAAAAGCGCCCTCTATGTCTAGGAAGGCACATAAAGCTACTTCTTTGTTTTCGTATGCACTTTTTATTTGTGATGTTAAACTTAGAAGTGCTCCTTCCGTGGATTTACCTTTTTGGTAGGCGAATTGACATGGGTGCAGAGGAGTGCTTTCATTTAAGCACTCTCTAATGTGTACGTCAAGTATTCTTTCCATTGTTTTCAGGAAAAACGATGTTAAGCTTATTGGACGGTATGATTTAGGTAGTTCTATTGGTTTGCCTGGTTTGGGGATAAATACCACGTTTACCTCCCTCCAGGTTTGTGGTATGTAGCCCCAATTGAAACTAAACCTAAATAAGGCTACCATAGTGGGTAGGAAAAAGTCCAAGCCCTTTTGTATAAGAGCAGGAAAGATTCCGTCTGTCCCTGGTGCCTTGTACGGTTTAAATGAGTTGATCGCCCATTTGACCTTATCCGGAGTGAAAAGTTTGCCGGATAAACTATTAATCCTTTTCAGGTTTATAGGGGGTGAGTCATCTATCATGTGTTCATGAAACTCAGTTGTGATTGTAGAGCCGGGAAAGTGTACCTGAAGAAGTGTGGTCAACGTTTCTTCCCGGTCGCATGTGATTTTACCGTCAGCTTTGACTAGTAATCCCATGCAGTTTGTTTTATCTTTCGAGAGTGCCCTCTGGAGACGCGCCACCGCCGGAAGCTCTTCGAGTTCCTCACAGTATTTGCGCCAGGACGCTCTTTTTGATTTTCGCAACTCTATGTTGTATTGGGTAAGTAGAGATTTATATTGGTCCCACTTTCCGGTGCGTTTGGCTTTATTGAAAAGTTTTCTTACTCTTTTACGGAAACTTTCTAGGTTATCGTTCCACCATGGTGTGCACCTCTTTGCCACAGTGCGTTTAACCTTACAGCTATTTGTAAAAGATGAGATGATAATGTCATTTAGTTGACATTGTGCGACTTCCGCTTCACTTACACATGAAGGTTTTTCTGGAAGTATGTCACATTTAATCGATAGATTTTCTCGATACGTTCTCCAATTTGTGAGTTTGTTGTCGTATTTAATCGGCGCATCCTCGGTGTTGCATCTTAATTGGAAACTTATGTGCATGTGATCCGATAAAGATGCCTCACCAGAAACGTGCCAATTTTCGACGGTGTTTTGGACAAACGGAGAAGAGATGGTAAGGTCTAAAACTTCTTCTCTTAAAACGTTTCTAAACGTGGGTTTATTACCCTTATTTAGTATAACTAAATTGTTGCTATATAGGTATTCTAATAAGGACTCACCTCTTTTGTTTGTATCTCGACTGCCCCATATTGTGTTATGCGCGTTGGCGTCGCAGCCGAAGATAAGATGTAGTTGCTGGGTCTGGCAGTACTGGACAAGTTCCTGTACTGGGCGAGGTGGTATTTCGTCATCTCCAGCAAAGTACGCCGATGCGCATACAATTTTTTGTAGCTCTCGGCCGTTGCGTCTTTCTAAAAGGACAGCCACCAGATCTTTGGTAATGAAACCTGGAATGGGAGAGAATTTTATATCTCTAGTGAGTCCAAGCAGGGTGGTTGCAGGGGGCATCATGCGCCCCCAGTCCCCACTAATATTCATAATTTGCGTACAACCAAACTCGCACTCGGATCGGATCGGGATCGGTATGCAAAGTATTGACCATGCTGCTTGGTCCAACTGTTGGATTTGGGTTCTGTGCGAGGCTGGTGTATGCTAAATATCTTTGTATTCATGTTAATTTTTTTCTCAAATATGTTGGGTTTGTAAATAGTTTTCTTTGAATGTTTTGAATAGAATGTCAATTTCAAATGGAAATAACAGCTGCAGGTGTTATTGCTTTTTTTGGTCGGGTTTTTTTTTTTCATTTAGAAAAGGAAATAAGCCCCTTGGGGTCTATTTCCTTTTTTCGCGAATTTAGCCGTGCAGCCATTATTGCACTGCATCCAACACACAAATTTCCAATTTCAAACAAACCTCATAAAAACCATATATAGACAAACATCAAAGATGTGTGAAAGGCTAAACTCGGTAAATGCCTTAAGGCGCGAATCGGCGACAAAAATTTTAGGGCTTTGCAATACAACATTTATCATGTGGCGGCCTCTATGTGGCATGACTCACCGTCCTGTTGAAGCCAGTAACCGTCCTAAACTTCTTAACACATTTGTTGTCAGATATAATGAGTCAAGATACACCGATAGCCATTGCCATCGACTGTCCCGCCATTTCTGAAGAAAAATAAGCCTAAGTTGGCACAAACAAACAGTCACATTTGGTCATGCAACAGTGTTGCATGGATCTCGTGTGAATCCTGTTCCCCAAATGCGGAAATTTTGATGGCCACGTAGGTCATCGAAATCATTTTTTTTTTGCGTTGAAGGGGTGAAATCCTTTGTGGATACTCTGTGGCCCGTGCTACAAGTTATGCCAGACTCCATGTTAGAACATGTATACGTGGCTAAAACACACCTCCATCTAACACACTTATTGCATCGCCAGATAAAGTTCTGTATGCCACAGCATACTCAAACTGATGCTCTTCTGTGCACAGAGTTTATCTGCTTTCTTTCCCCTTTCAACCTTGTTCCAGAGATGGCTTCGAGAACTGTATCTTTCTAAAGCCGTATGATAATGGTTATTCTGGTGGTTTGTCTCCTTTTGGTGTTAGTACGAGCCTCTGTCTTCTCCACTTTTCCAGTGTCAACCATTCGAGCGAATGTATAGATGTATTCCAAGTGACATGGACGGTCTGTCGGCAACATTCTTAGTAATTTGCACTTTCCATTATAAATACTAACAAATGTGTCATCTATCTTTTATACTTGTTCAATAGACGTGCTAAATTTCTAGCCAGCGTAGTTGACTCATTTTGGAACTTATCTTATCGTAATTCTATGTATTCACTGGCTGGATAAAGCTATTATGAGTTGTGTCGTACATATCGCTTTTCTGACGCGTAATTTGAGGGGGTTTCTTCAGAATTAGTTGTACGGTGCAGATATTCATGTAGATAATGGCTATCATCATCCGTCAACAGGCAAATTAAGCAAGTCAATAGGCGTTTAAGTAAAAGTGGAAAAGAGTTAAATATTAAACCAATAGCCGACGCGATTTCTAGTTAATAAAAACCTGATACCGTAAAAGTCGTTCGAAAGTTTTGCTAAAATTAAAAATTTTTCAAGGTTATGGTCGAACTTAAACTAGCAGTGACAAACTACACAACGTAGTCAAGCATTCCGCCGTCTGTCAAGTCGCAGGAACTCCTGTCAACCGTGGTACTAGCATATATTATATGGTAAAGCTATGAAACCACGAAGTTCACTTCCAGATGGGCTCCTTATCACTTCAGTTATGGTACCTCTTAGTTTCAAATAGCAACCACCAAACAATATAAGCAAACGAATCCCGTGCATGGAAAACTTCGGTCCGATTTCGTAATTATCTACCACTTAAATCAAAAAATCATGTTTGATTTAAGTGGTGCTACAGTCCGGAATGAACCTGGGCCAAGACACTCCAATTAGCCCGGTCCTTAGCTAACTGCCTCCAGTTGCGTACTCCGATTTGGTTAAGGTTGGTTTCTACTTGTGCGCGCCACTTAAGGCGAAGTTTTCCTCTACTGCTTCGGCCAGACGAGAATCGAAGACTCTGCGAGCCGGTGTATTGGTGTCCACTCGTTCTACATGTCCTAGCCATCTTAAACTTCCAATGCGGAGTTTTTTAGATTAGGGGCATGTCGCTGTACAGCTCGGATAGTTCTTGGTTGAATCTTCGCCCGTCAACGCAATCGGGACTGCAAGGATTTCTTCATCCACCTTTGACAGGGTCCATGCCTCAGCGCCGCAGAGCAGGACTGAGATGATAAGGGATAAGACCCTTATCATCCCATAGGATCTCCTTAGTAGTTCAAAAGAGGACTGAATTGCCTTCTTAGCCCAAAGAAACAGCGGTTGGAAAGAGTAATTCTTCGTTTAGCGCTTAACAATATCATGGAGCTGGTCAATTGATAGACGAGTTTGGGTAAGAGGTGATACTCGTATCGACGGCGCTGACTGCCCATACAAAAATCCATCCATCTTCATATGGTTGGGTGTATTCACGCCAACTAAATCTGTCAGTGTCAGTCTACGGAAATGGGAATACAATGCTTTTAGTTTACCCACATCGATGGACCCTTTGGGTAATCCTAAATCTTCCACGAAGTAAACAGCTTTAAGGAAATGAAACTTACGACACCAGACAGGGAAAAGTCTGTCCGAATTGCCCTCTCTGACCAGGAAACTCCTTTAACCGTTAAGATCCTCGAAAATATTCCGTTCCAACATTGTTGAGCAAGCGTCATCGTCAAGAAAAGCGATCTTGTCCACAAACTTGCGATTTTTACCATAAATTCGAATTGGGGTCACCTTATACATGACCGGTATAAAGCCAGCTCAATAGGTGCAGCAGCAACGTTGAACTCATTTACCCTGTTGGTTGGGATTTATAGCTCTGAGTGACAATTTATTCACTTTACTAATACATATAGCTCTACTGACCTAACCTAACACACTTACCTGTTATTACTTTGATTTGAGGACCTATAAGAGTTGCCAATCCCTAACAACTTATTTATTCTAAAAAGCGGTGCTTTAACCTCAACACATTTCTCTTTCAGCTGTATGGAAATCTTTTTTTGAAAGGACTTGTTCTTGCATATGGCGGATGGATCTACTTAAACCGTCACTCATCACAAAACTGCGTTCGAGGTTCAGGGTAAGAAAGATCGCTTCAGAAGCTTGCCGATGATGTCATTTTGTCTTCCTTTACAGAGTTGATTGGATGAGGGATAATACCTACTGGAAACACTTCCGTGACTACTTCCCCGTAGAATTGGTGAAAACCGCCGAATTGCCACCGAACAAAAACTACCTTCTGGCATGCTATCCCCACGGAGTTATAGGGTACTACCAACGATCAGAATCCCTCGAAATTTCTCAACTAAACTAATTTGTCGTTTGCAGCATTGGAGTCTTTACAAACATGGGCGTCGAAATTAGCAAGTGGAAGAAATTATTTCCCAAAGTTCGTCCAAATCTAGGAACACTGTCGTTACATTTCACCACACCTTTATGGAGGCAATTCGTTCAAGCTTGGGGTATGATCTCGGTGACAAGAACATCATTGCTCAACAATCTTACAACATCAAATAACCCAGAGGATCCATGCAATGCGGATGGATATACCGCCACAGCTGTTGGTGTAGTTGTAGGTGGAGCACAGGAGGCCCTTGATGCAAGGCCTGGCAAATACATTTTGACGATCAAAAATCGCAAAGGATTTATAAAATTAGCTATGAGATCAGGGTATGTATTAAAGGTTCCAATTATTAGAGAAATGACGGTCATGCGTACGTTTTGTGTTATTTTCCAGTGCTGCCATTGTCCCTGTATTTTCATTTGGCGAAGTTGATATCTTCGATCAAGTTGACAATCCGCCAGATTCGTTTGTCAGGAAAATGCAAAATTTGGTCAAAAAACTAACAGGAGTCTCGCCTACCTTAATCCTCGGAAGAGGATTCTTTCAATATAACGTGGGTTTGCTGCCTTATCGAAGGCGGATCGTTCAAGTTGGTTAGTAAAGCTTAGATGGTGCCATATAAGATGGTGATATTAACTGGGATTGGATTTATTGTTATTTAGTGGGGACGCCTATTGAAGTACCAAAGTCAGAGGATCCAAACCAAGAAGATGTTGATAAGCTGCATCAGAAATTCATGGATGATTTGAATACACTCTTTGAGACACATAAGGGGCGATATATTGAAAATTCCGAAAATGTTAGTTTGATTATGAAGTAGATGAACTTTAAAAATTATAGGATTAACGCTGTATATAGTACTTTTTTGTAAATTACATATATTTTGTATTTATTTGAGTTTTTTTAATTACATGAAAACGTATTAATTTAGGTAATACTACCAACTCCTCTGATTCCACTGGATGCCTAGTGTTTTGCTAGTCTCATATCGGACGCGTCCTTGGGTGGCGGATAGAGGAAATATCTTCAGATATGATGGGAAATAAAATATCAATCGTGGACCTATCAAAAAACCTCCCCATACGAAAGCGGAAAAATTCCCACGATGGAGTATACGGTGACATCTACAGTCCCAACAGGTCATCTTAGAATCGCAAGGGTTAATGAGTCCACTTCCACAGAACAAACAAATCAGAAATACAGTGAACAAAATTTAATGTCGAACGACTGCAATCGCAAGAGACCGCCAAGTCTTTCGCAGAACCCGCATCCCTTTACCTTTCCATTAACACCATACAACCAGCATCTGATGTCGAAGAAGAATGACAACGATGAACGATGTCAAAAAAAAAAGTCGCAACTGATGTGCTAGGTTTATCGTGCACGCCAGCAGGAATCCCTTGGTTTGATGACAAATGCCGATAGATGCTCGCAGCTAAGAACAAGGCCTAAAAGGCTAAGCTGTGATCTCGTCAGCCATTAATCTCTATAGGCAAATGAGGAGGGAAGAACACAGAAAAAGAAGAATATATCCGCGCAATCGAGGATATAGAGAGGTACCACTCCACGAATGATGTTCGCAAGTTTTACCAAAGTGTAAAACGTCAAAGCCAGGTATACCAGGCTCCAGTCGAGATAAACAAGGAAATATCGATGTTAATTCAATTCGATGCTGAGAATATGGAAGAAGCACTTCGGCAGACTGCTAAACTCGAAAAAATCTCCCGCTATTAGGCAGAACGAACATCGAAAACTACAAACCACCCGACCTAACCCTAATAAGCTTAACAACGCCTCCGGAGCTTTATAAAGCCGGTGGAAACGATTTGGTAAGTAACATTCACCAACTCAAAGGCCAAATCTGGATGAAAGTATGCCTGAAGAATGGAACCTCAGCATCGTTGGCCCGATCCAGAAAAAAAGGAGACCCTATGAACTGCGCCAACTACAGAGGCAAGTCTCCTCAACATTGCCTACAAGATCCTATCGTGAACCGTATTATGTGAACGCCTAAAACCATTTACCAACCACCTGATCGGCCATTATCAGTGTGGTTTTAGGCCAGGAAAATCCACAACTGATAAAATCTTCACACTTCGGCAGATGCTGGAAAATAACGAAGAAGCCCAAATCGATACCCACCGCCTATTTATCGATTTCAAAGCCGCATACGACAGCATTTATAGAGACGAACTATACAGAGCCATGTATAGTTATACCGCATAAAGTCTTCTATCTGTGTAGGAAGACGATGGAGAATTCTTGCTGCTTTATCAGGATCGGAAACGACCTCACCAACACATTCGATACCAAAAAAGGATTTAGGCAAGGCGATCCACTTTCATGTGACTTTAATCCTGGGAGGACCGTACGTAAGCGAATGAAGAAATCCTTGGTCGTTTTGAGCGAAAATTCTTCGAATAATCTTGGATCCCGTTTGCGTCGACGGGCCACGAAGAAGAAGATTCTACCGCTAACTATAAAAGATATACGAGTAGAGAAACACAGCAGATGAAGACATTGCTTAAGTGATGCCCACAATTAGAAACCAACCTCAACCAAATTGGAGTGCGCTACTGGAAGCAGTAGGCTAAGGACAGGGCTAAATGGAGTGGGATGATTGTTCAGGAAATCAGATTCATACCGGGCTGTAGCACCACTGAAGTTAGTAAGTATATTTGTCGGACCTCGCAAGAGATGGCAGAGTGGAAACAATGACAGAGTGGCAGAGTGTAAGGTCTACTGGCAAGAAATCATTTATTATAGGTACAAACCAGTGGTTAGCTTCCTAAAATCCACTTGAAAATACCTAGATATTTAAGCTAAGAATAATACAATACATTCACGATTAGCGTCAGTAGTCCAGGCGTCAAACACTGCTTCAAAATACAGATAGCAGAGCTAGCTCACTGGTGCCCTTTGGTCTTTTGCTACATTAGATCGAAGATACTTCTGATACGAGATTTTATTTGTTTTGTATAATTTGAGGTATAATTATAAAGCACTTACATCTGAACCACTTTTTTATAAACGACGGGTCTTGAATCTCCAGTTGCAACAATTTTATCAAAACCTTTTAAAGTCTTGGTAACTGGCTGATAGGTATCCTTAATCTTGTCCTTCTGAAAACGTGAAAATCCTCCTTTATGTTTGCACTAAATTTTGCCATTCTCGACAAAGTACAACAAGTCGAACAAGAAGTCTTTGGCATTCGCCAAGTGTGTGGTATTTTCGATTCGCTCCTCGTTGTCTTGGGGGTATTTTTAGTCGAGGCCGTTTCTAAAAATACGCTACGCGAAAACCATTCGAAACAATTCCATTGATTTCCCACTGAATTCACAATTAATTTGTCAAGTGTTATAGAAAATTGCAGCACTACTTCATGCGTGATAACGATACCAACACTGACACCGACACCGACACAGAAACATGACCAAACGCAAAGCAGATGCGCGTATCTGAAACCGATCGATCCGATCGACATTAGCACCGGGGTTGACAGGCGAACGATGTATTCGACGATTCGAACGTGGAAGACGCGACGTTTGGCGTAGAGCGCAACACAAAACACCGTGTACGAGTTTATTGGGGATCGGGTGCACGTATCTAGAGCTGTCAAACAACAATTTCACACAAGCCACTCGGGAATTCGCGAAGCAATTTGTTGCGATTTATTTTTTTGCGTTGTTTTGGTGATGGACTAATACCAGAATGAGGATGCCAAATGGTCAACAATCCGATTCTATTTTTTTCCGAAAATTTGGTGATTTTTTGGAATGTTATGAATGGAGATACTACGATGGAGGTGTATTTCTGAGTAGGGATATGCTTTGACGAAGTTAAAGATTGTTTTGAGTTTTAATAATAAAATCAACGCGCGCGATTTTCATCCCACTCTCGTGAACGCACTCAGCTAACTACAAATTCCCTGCATAAAAGACAACTCGAGCTATGATACACGCATGATACGCACGCTCTCCAAAGCATTTCTTGTGGTTATTCGCAAAAATTATATTTAAATGGAAAACAACAACAAACTGCAAAAAAAATGGTTTCTGTTTAATCAAAATGAAAATTGTGGAAAGACAAAAATAAATTCATCGTCGTCGTTGTCTCCTATGGTAGAGAGATACCATTACCAATGGCTTGGAGTTCTGCGGCGGGTATTCACGAGACGTATTCGTGAGGCTCCTTACAAGTATCTGGCACGTAAATACACTGGCAACCAGACAGATAGACTGATAGATTTGAGGAATACTATTTCCTCAGATTAGAAATGTTGTGCGTGATTTTCCTTAGTGTCCTGAAAGCAGAGTCTATGGCAAACTATTTTACGGCAAGGTGACAGAAATTTTACAAAGCAATTCGACGGTTTTTCGATTTGAAATTACATCGTAAAAGATGTGCCAAGCATGTGAAAATTCGCGGAGACTATTGGGATTCCAATACCAGGTCGCGAGGAAATCTCATATCGGTACTACAAATGTTGTCAAAGTTGTATCATAAAAATTCCGGTGAAACATTAGCAAAATATAGCTAATTAAGAAAAATCCATAGTTGCGAATTTGTACTATGCACATCACGATGGATCCTGTTCCACTTACGAATCCCTCAGAGTTTTTCCTCTGTTTCCTCTGATCTCGGAAGGATCAGTAGGAGGAACGCGCCTATGGACAAAATCGATAAAACTGTAATAACTTCTTTTTCTGAGTGAGTAATGAGTTAAATTTTTCCATAATTTACAAATTAATATTATTAGTTGGCCTGCTAAGCGCGGGGCCCCTTTTCAAAACCCAGAAGTAACACTAATTAAGCGGACGACCAGACGGAAAAATATAGAACGCCAATAATCGATGCACTCTAGAAACACAAAAGCACACTCCTCTCAAGTCTTAAACGGCTGCACAGATAGTTAACTCATAGACAAGACCCGGATATTCAGAGTTTCAGACATTGAAGTTATTGATCAAAAATCTCCAACAGTTAATCTCGAAGAATTACAGAAAATCTGTAAGTTTGTACTGAGGCGAGAAAATTCAGGCTATAAAAACCAGTACCTAGCCTGAATATGTTCCCACAAATAAATTAAATATTCAGGAGAAAGGATCATAACGACATTCCATGTGTCCAAATTTCCCAAACGACATAGAACAGACAGACACTCACAGCTGTTGGTTGTCCGGAAAGTGTTGACTCGAACGACGATAGAAGGTCCTCAGAAGAAAGCGAATTTGATTGGCGTTATTTTTGACACCGAGTATACGGTGAACAATCCTGTTTACCCTAATCGCGATATTGAGGAAAGAGTCTCTCTTAATCCATGTCATCTACGTACATGGACATCATTGTATTACTGAAAAATAAAACTTCGGAGGGAGAGTATGGTATTCCAAACACCTGCAGAAGCAGTCGATATTTTCACCACCCTGTTTAATAATGCACTGAATAATGCACAATCCGGTGCAGTTGAAAACGGTGGTGGTATATCCATTTCCCAAAAAGAATAAGGACAAAACCAAACCTTGTCAATCTTCGGTCAATAAGCCTTGTTACGGTAAATTTTACCGCAACAAGTCTCACGCTCTATCCCTAATATCCTTTCGGTCCCTCTTTTAACTATGGTTGCTAACGCAGAATCTGTAGGAAGTGCTGGGCAGCCATGGTCCCATCAGCCAATGGTCCACTACCTTCAGACCCTGAGAACGCAACCCAATATAGGTCTAACGAGTGCGACAGAGGAGTCCACTAAGGATGAAGAAGTCCCAACTCTGTTCGGTGCAGCCCCAGGGAGAATGGGGAGACTCACGACAGAGCAACGCCAAACATAAGCGTGCGACAGGAGTCCACGGAAAACGCCGTCGTCGGAGCCCAAAGGAAGTGGGAGACTCGCGACGGCCAACATCAGACAGGAGCGGTCTGAACGGTTCGATGGGTGAGGGAGGACGATCCCTCGTCGACCCCAACACGATGATGACGGGTGGGGGAGGACGATCCGTGGAGCTAACACTCCAACGTAAGCGTTTGCGTTACCGCGTCTGGGGCGCAAACGCAAATTTCCAATGGTAAAAGAGAAGACGTTCTCTTTCCACCCAACGTTGGAGCACCGGAGGAGCAGCAGAGGCGTGGGGCGGTCGGCCCAAAAGACACCCCTCCAACAAAGCCGCAACATTAAACGTCAGGGTCGATGGCCAAGAGAGGACGATCTCTTTCCCCCACCGTTGGAGCAACGGAGGAGAAGCGAGGTGTATAGGCGGACGGCCAGAAATAAACACACTCGCCACAACACAAACACAACATAAAACACATAATAGACATCACAAAACATGTCCACAACACGGACGACAGAAGGCGATGTCCAAAAAGATCCACAACAATTGGACACATCGAGAACCACAAGAAAAGACTGTGGAATGGCTTAAGCCCAACATAAAAATACAATTAATTTAAAGGATGGCACCCGAATGACACATCCCATACCCCAAAATCTGCACGCGGCACAACCAACGTAGTTCGCAAAAAATTGATTTATTGTATAGCACTCTCCTCCTCTCCACTCAATGCTCACCAAGTCCTACAATGAGCAATGACCTCCTCCCCCCTTACAGATGTGTACGTCCTCTCGTTTTTCCTCAGCAGTAGTTAAATTGGTCACGTGGGTTGTCGTTAACGTGCCCAACGTAGAAGTAGAGTCGCGAACGAAAGGTCAACCAAACATAGTCATTCGCGGCATATGTCTGGTTGACACAAATAGTTGTCCAGGATCGACACTGAGTTGACCTATAACACTGACAAGTGTCTATAGGAAAACTGGGATGAATGTTAAGAACCAAAATGTTATGTTGAGTAGCGTTCGCTCTCGCCGGCAATAATCCGACGCAGAAGCTGAGAAAACGCAGTTGAGACTGGACATAACAAATTGGAGAGAATGAATGTGGTGTGACAGGCGGCTATAGCACGAGTCGGGAAAAATCCCGACATCGATGCGCAGAAAATCGCAAAGCCACGTGTGAACGGGGGTAACACACTAGTAAGCGCGAACCACACTCTCCAGCTGGAAAGCGAAGAGTAGTTAGAATTCGCAGTTAGGCTTACTATTGCTGAATTCCAAGAGAAATGTGAAAGCGAATGAACGGGATCGATGCTGGACAAAGAAATCGGGTCGAACAAAGAAAGCCACTTCTTGGTGATCTTAGAAAAGACGTGAAAAAAATTTTGTTGGAAAGACGGAAAACATTTTTTTTTTTTGTGAAAAATTTAGATTTTTTTGAGTTGAGTCAAATGGAAAGCGAGGCAGGAAAAATTGAGGACGGTTTTCATCGCCAAGAAGGGAGAAGAAGGAGGTAGTTTGCGAGGTAGGAGACGGAAGAGCGCACGAGGAGAAAGGCAGAGAAAAAAAGAAAAGTAGAGTGATTTTCGTTAGTGCTAGATTGAGCAGTAGATAGTTGGTTGTTTCGCGACCGAATCTGTAAATTTCCCGAGAAAAGACGGGACGCGCGCCCCAGTAGTAAATCGCTCATAAAATTCGGGAGAAAATTTCGTTCGGGGGCCATCCTGGTGGTTCGCCATTTTTCTTATGTGTCCCCACAAAAATTCGAATTAGTAAAACCCAGTAGGCGCACCACCGCTATTTTGTAACGTGGTTAAACTTTGGCTTTTTTTTATCGGTATTCTTTTGTTCCACACATTTTGCTCTTTTATTTCAGGTGCGCAGCAAGCGTCAAAAGGGTTTCGTAATTTAACCAGCCAAGAAAAATTACGTTGCGTCAAAGTATCATTTTAAGTCTCGTGTAAACGCGAGCCCACCCCACCCGCTGAGTGAACCAGGCTCTCGTACAAACGACGAGAAAGCTATCTTCTACCGTGTGTACGATCTGTGGTTGGTGGCAGATCCATAACGCGGGAAAATCGGTAGCAGCCTTCTACCGAATGTAAGAAAGATATAGATAATCAATAGAGTTCTGTAAAAGTGTGTTGAGGAGTTTAACATTTTCCGGAAAATCAGTTTGGTTTTCGAACGAGGCCGCGTCGAAACTAGTGTCCGACATTCAATGGAATAAGTCGCAAAAAACAATGCACAGGGGCCTTTCTGGTTGACTTTGAGTAATCCTTCAACAGCGTATGATTAGAGGGGCTTTACAAGCTAAACAGACTGGACATGCGTAAACTCATGTTATATATGATTTATGAAATTCTTATGGGAAAGAAGTTCGTTGTGGCAACGTAATTTCGAGCAAAATCTTTCAAATTAATAACGGTTTACAACAGGGGGCGGTGAACTCCCCGATATTGTTTAACATTTGCACAAGTAGTCTTGTAGTTTCTCTAAGACACGCTATAGCGTACGCAGTTGAGAAAGAGACGCGATGATTGGGAATTGAAGATAAATTTCAAAAAAAAAATAGAAACAATTCTGTTTAGGTCCCCATTGCGTAGGGCTTCTAGCGATACTAGAAAAAACTGGAAAAAATTATGTATAGTTGGACAGCATGGACAGCCGTTGGCGGTGAGAAGTGAAGTTAAAGATCTTGGCATCTCGCTTGACAAGTTTCTATATTTTAATAAAACTGTAGATGATTGTCTGGGCAAGGCTAGAGGGGCTTATGCTCTGACAGGAAGACTGTTTCAAAGCAGTCAACTTGATTCAAGGGTGAAATTCATATGCTACATGGCACTTATAAGGCTAATCAACTCTTCCGGTTGTCACGTGTGGTTCAATGTAGCACCACCCTACATGGAAAAGATACTGCTGTTTGGGAGGCGGTATCTCCAATCCTTCAATAAAATATTATCGCAGCAAGATCATATACGATGCGGCTTAGCTTATTAAGGTGATTCGGAGGCACGTTTTAAGGGCGATGGCTAGCGACAACAGCCTTTTCTTCCTGGCTTATTACCCCAATGATATATAACGGGTGATTTTTTAAGAGTTAAGTTTTTCAGGTTGGCAGCAATTCTTAGTAATGGCGTCCAAACGCCATCTGTCAAAGTGAAAAGTTTTCACTATACTCTGGAAGACCAACAAACAAGCAACGATGCAAATTATTGAAATTTATTATCAAAATTCGTGCTCTGTGAAAAATGTGCAAATCCGCTGTTTTATCGAAAAATTGTGTTCAGCGATGAGGCTCATTTCTAGCTCAACGGATACGTAAATAAGCAAAACTTTCACATTTGGAGTGATGAACAGCCACATGCTATATAAGAATTACCGAGTCATCCCAAAAACGACAGTTTGGTGTGGTTTATGGGCTAGTGGCATCACGGTCCATTTTTCTTCAAAGACGACCTTGGAAGAAACGATACCGTCAAATGCGAACGATATCGAGCCATGATACGTGACTTTTTTTGCCCCAGTTGGCTTAGTTGAACTTGGTTGAAATATGGTTTCATCAAACGGTGCCACATGCCACACAGCTCGTGAACCAATGGAAATGTTGAAGGATGAATTTGGTGAGCAGCTTATCTCTTAAAATGGCCCTGTGAGTTGGCCACCAAGATCATGCGATATAACGCCTCTTGATTATTTCTTGTGGTTAGTGTTCGTAGTCGTTAGTCTATGTGGACAAGCAGAACACGATTGAAGCCTTTCAGGATAACATTACACTCGTAATTCGTGGAATACAGGCCGAAATGCTCCAAAAAGTGACGCGAAATTGGACCTTCTGAATAGACCATTTTTAACGGAGCCGCAGACAATATTTACATGAAGTTGTCTTTAAAACGTAAATGACAAAGGCCTATTTATCGATTACAATAAAAATTTTGAATATTTGATGCAAATTTGAGTTTTTTATTCGATTTTTAAAAAAAACTACGTTTAAAAAATCTCCCGTTACATGGAGAGCACGCTTATGTCAGCCTTTATTCCACCATAGGCATTTGTTTATAACGACTCGCTAGGGTTAGTTCAAGAGAGGGAACGGTTACTTAAGTTGCGCTACAGTCCGGAATGAACCTGAGCATTAACCAACATGACTCTCCAATTAGCCCGGTCCTTAGCTAACTGCCTCCAGTTGCGCACTCCAAGTTGGTTGAGGTCGGTTTCCACTTGTGCGCGCCACTTAAGGCGAGGTCTTCCTCTACTGCGTCCGACGTCTGGCTGGGAATCGAAGACTCTGCGAGCCGGAGTATTGGTGTCCATTCGTTCTACATGCCCTAGCCATCTTAAACGTCCAATGCGGAGTTTTTTGACCAGGGGCATGTCGCTGTATAGCTCGTATAGTTCTTTGTTGAATCTTCGTCTCCATAGCCCGTCAACGCAAACGGGACCGAAGATTTTTCGAAGAATTTTCCTCTCGAATCTACCAAGGATTTCCACATCCGCTTTTGATACGGTCCATGCTTCAGCGCCGTAGAGCAGGACTGGGATGATCAGGGTCTTGTATAGGATCTCCTTAGTAGTTCGAGTGAGGGCTTTACTACTAAATTGCCTTCTTAGCCCGAAGAAACAGCGATTGGCAAGAGTAATTCTTCTTATCAGTTGGTGGATGTTACTTACCAAGTCATCTCCGCCGGCCTTATAAAGCTCAGCGGGAAGGCCGTCATTTCCGGCAGCCTTATTAAGCTTGAGTTTAGATATTGCTATCCTCACTTCACTCAGGTCAGGTGGTTGGCAGTTTTCGCTGTCGTTGCCAATATTGAATGGTTGTTCTGCCTGAAAGCGGAATGTTGTTCGTCATCGCCGTTTAACAGTATGCAGAAGTGGTTCTTCCATATCCTCAACATCGACTGTGTCTCAACTACAATATTTCCTTGTTCATCTCGACAGGCTTCTGTTCGAGCCTTGTATCCTTGGCTTTGACGTTTTACACTTTGGTAAAACTTGCGAACATCGTTCCTTGAGTGGCACCTCTCTATATCCTCGATCGCGCGCTTTTCTTGCTCTTTTTTCTTCCTGCTGAAAAGCCGATGTTCTTCCTTTCTTCTTTGCCTATAGAGCTCAATGGCAGCTCTCGTCTTCACCTGCAGCTTAGCCTTGTAGGCCTCGTTCTTGTCTGCAAGCATCTGTCGGCATTCCTCATCAAACCAGGGGTTTCTTGCTGGTGGACGCGAGAAACCTAGCACATCAGTTGCGGCTGATCTAATGGCCTGTTGGCATCGTTGCCATTGCTCTTCGACATTCGATGCTGGTGGTATGGTGTTAATCGAGAGGTTAAGGGATAAGCGTTGTGCGAAGGTCTTGGCGGTCTCTTGCGATTGCAGTCTTCCGACATTGAATTTTTTCACAGTATTTCTGGATTGTTGTGGCGTGGTGGATATCCGCATTCTTACCTTGGCTGCTACAAGGTAGTGATCCGAGTCGATGTTAGCTCCTCGGAATGTTCGGACATCCAAAATACTGGATGCGTGCCTCTTATCTATCGCAATGTGATCAATTTGGTTGACCGTTCGTTGATCTGGAGACCGCCATGTCCCCTTATGGATATCGAGGTGAGGAAACCGTGTGCTGGCTATAGTGGCATTTCGTTCCGTAGCGAAATCAATTAGCCTAAGTCCGTTACCAGACGTGTTGTTGTGTAGGCTATGTTTTCCGACAATACTTCTAAAGATGTCTTCTCTTCCTACCTTTGCGTTAAAATCTCCCAGCACGATTTTAACATCGTACTTCGGTAGTCGCTCAAAGGTTTTGTCGAGGAGCTCGTAGAAGCAATCCTTAGCTATATCATCTTTTTCTTCCGTCGGAGCGTGAGCGCATATAAGGCTTATGTTGGCGAATTTGGCCTTGATGCGGATTGTTACTATGCGTTCGCTAATGTCTTGGAAACATAAGACTTCTTGCCTAAGTCTGGCACTTATAACAAATCCGCATCCGAATAGTCGCTGTTTCTGCTCACTATAACACGGTCCGTAGTATATGTCACAGTTTTTCATCCTCTTTTTGCCCGGCCCATCCCATCGTATTTCCTGGATGGCAGTAATGTCTGCTTTGTAGCAGTTTAGGGCTTCCGCTTGTTGTTCGCCTGCACCTCTCCTGTTTAATGTTCTCACATTCCAGGTGCAGATACGAACGTCGTTGTCCTTTTTTCGTTTAGCAGGGTCGTCAACAATAAAATCAGTCCTTTCCGAGGCTATTGGTTGCTTCGTAACCATGTTTTTTTTCTGTGGGTGGGTAGTTAACCCAAAGCACAACCCCCAACCTGGAGGGCCAGTTCCAATTTATTAGATACCCCTAGGACACGGGGCCATCAGTATCCACTACGGGATTGAGCGCTGCCGTTGGCCTTTCGGTTCATCCGCCACCATCTCTGTTCAAGGGGCCTGACTAACCCTTGAAATTCCTAGACAACCTGTTGTCCGAATATGTCAGAGCAGCTCATCTAGGTTCGCCTGGGACAGCAGGCCGGGTATTCATCCGTGCCATTCTCACCAGGGTGTTTATAGTGTTGCTGTTTTTCGTCGTGTTATCAACACTCGCACTTATCGTTTAGCAAGTCAAATCCGGTTGGATGAGACCAGTACCCGATGGTTACCACTTGGAGGTAAAGATAAGCACATTTGATGTGTAGTCAGATTTGCAATACTGGGCATTGCCAAGTTAACGCCAATCAGAGTCTACCCTCGTTCTACAACACCCAACCATCATGGTGATCAGTAGCTGCCGTTTGAAAATACTAGTCAGCCTTCGACGACCTAAGGGAACTTAACAGGTATCCTTTTCTCTATTTCAGGTAACTTTCTTACTATATCCCTCAATCACTAACCAGATTTGATAAATGGCACATATTTTTGCATTTCTGGTGATACATGCAGTATACCGCGCGAGCACAGATTCAAGATTTTTAGAGTCTGTTGTCCGTGGTCATACCGGTTCTGGTTGGTATTTAAGGGAAAATTCGAGAATGTCGTCTCTCTCATAACTAGCTAATGAAGCCAGCCCAATGTCACAACCACAATTCTAGAGATGCAGCTTCTATCTGTTTTTCCTAGGACAGAAGTTGTTAGATTTCATTACGAGATTGAATGATGATATTGGCCTCTCCGCTTAGCCGCCAGCTTCTCTTTACAAGAATATTTCGTAGCAGTTCCAGTAAGTTGTTCCCTTTTTGTATTCTAACTCGGACTCCTCCGCCGCCATCTCACAAAGAAATAAGGTTGCTTAGTGTAAGGATATTTTTAAATTTGAAAACTAACAAAATTATTTGTTCTTCATTTTGGTGATTTTATAGTGCACCAAGTGTCCTGAAGGAGTCGTCCTAAATTACTTCTTTGATGATGAGCGTTAATAAAAAATCCTGATATTATTAATTAGTCGCTGGGATACCTTTAGGGTTATTGGTACGTTAAATATCCTAGAGGAATCATCCTAATTTATTTTTTGAACATGAACTAGGCGGTACAGTAACTGATACTGAATAGGGAAATCGTACCATGGGTGAACATTTCTGACAATAGAATTTAATGGCTTCAAATCACCTCAAGAAGTGCTTTTTCTACAGTTACGCACAATCTAGCTGACATTCTTTGAAATTCGCAATAATACCCAAAAAAAAATGTCTGTCTACATGTTTGCTTGCCTTGGATCAAGTGCAAATTCCATAAATGGATAAAAGACAATGTCTGCCATGTAGATGTGTTATTTATAAGTTCCCAATAAAATAGAATTCATGCAACACGCAGAAAGACAGCATTTATTTCATTCACGACCAATTTAAATTTTTGTATACATATCTACGTACTTCTATACATACACCTGAACTTGTATGGCTCCTGTTCGATTGTCTTCCAAATCGATTGTAGTCCTTTACTACCTTCAAATCAATAAACAATTCTATCAACTCTAAATCAAAAGCATTCATCCATACATCGCAGATGTTTTATCCAATACACCTGAGGCCACATATTTCACCTTTAACAATTGATGATGCGTAGAAAGAAAACTGAAACAAGGACTTTCAGCAACAATATAACAACCACCGTCGCGTCACCTCGTTTGCCCTTAATTCAATTCCCAGTTGTAAATGTCCTCACCAAATAGCAAAAAATAACAAAAAAAAAGTCTCCAAGGACTTTTACTCACTTGTCATTGCTGTGCTTCTTCCACTTCGACGTTGCTATACCGTCGTCTGCTCACAGTCTTCCCAAAGTAGCTTATAAAAGTTCTTGGAAAGACAATTCAAGTCAATTTATCCAATCCTTTCCGTCCGCCTTCATTTCACTCTAAAGCTGGTCTATAGAATGTCTCGATGTCGTATAAGTTATACTTTTTTGTATGGGAAGACGATTGCTCCTGGCAGTCTTCACAAGAGTCTGAATGTAATTTCCGCCCCAAAAAGGAGAGAAATTGTTTCAGTCATCAGCAGAAAATTCCACAATTTGTCTCTGAAATTGAGTACACGAAAAATCGGCAAAAAAGCTGAAGAAGAGTGGAGAACATCATCAAATCCAAATCCTTACAAAAATGCAATATTTTCAATTGTCCTGAAGCTGAACTGTTTTCTAATCATCTTTTGATTTCTTTTCCATTTGATATGCTAAGCCAAAAAAAAAAGAAAACCTTCTAAAGAAGCCCGATTAGTGCAGGAACGAATTCAAGGATCATTATCCTCATCAGCCAAGATGATTAATGTGCAAAAATGTTTGGCTAATAAATATTAATTGCGAAAGTAGTTGAGAAAGGATACAGTGAATCCCAAAATATATAATCCCAAGTTGGCAGTGGCGAGGTGATTATAGGTTCTGATATCAATTTCACAGGACATTAACAATGGCGGGCCGCAACGAATAGATTACGGTTTTGGTGGCTTCCCTCTGAGATGCATACCGAATGGAAGAGTATTGTAAGCCGATACAAGACAGGGAGATGACATAAAAGCCTGTTACGATGTTATTAACCACCCGCCATTCATGCCCCATGTGGTTGCTACTTGAGACAATTTTTTTTCTGTGCACTTTCCGCAAGAGGATACACATACACACATCCTTGGAACATTTTTTTGTTAGCGTATCGCCACCTTGGGCAAAATCTGATAACGGCGGCATTCACAGACATTTGGGTATTTTCAGTAGTGACTGGGGTGACGCCGCGCCTTTAATGGGGCCTTCAGGGTTTTTCACATCTATTCTTGAAGTTTTGATTTTTAGCAGCATACTATAACTCTTAATTTACAGTAACAAAGCTTACGCAGTTTCTGTTAATTTCATTCGCTCCCTCTTTTTCTTATGATCACAAACCCAGAAGCTGGAGGAAAAGGTGGACAGCCAGGCAGCTTTAAGTCTACCTTCAGTGAGTGTGGGAAAAGGTTTGAGACTCCGTGCTGTGAAAGCTCGGGGACAGGGGGAGACTCACGACGACACAACCCTGAACTAAACGTTGGATAAATGGTCCAATAGAATACACAGTCGTCGAATCCAAGCACACTTTTGAAGGCTCACGCCGGGCAGCATTGAACAGGTGTCGGAATGGAATCATGATGTTGGGATCGCTGTAATCTACATCCCAAAGAATCGTTAATTCTTTCTACAAAAATACATCGTCTTCGAATGCAAGCGGACTGAATGGACGATCCCTTTAGTCACCCCAAAATGATATGGTCGGCTGAGGAGGATAATCCCTGGAACCTACACCCCAACGAAGGGTTTGCGACATAGCATTATAGGCGTAAGTACAAAAGGTTCGATGACAATGAGAAGACATTCTCTATTTTCAA
The DNA here is from genome assembly GCA_932526625.1 of Rhingia campestris. NCBI lineage: Eukaryota > Metazoa > Arthropoda > Insecta > Diptera > Syrphidae > Rhingia > Rhingia campestris. Next base: position 54,494,723 of record OW052184.1, on the reverse strand, counting down.
CCAACAAGGGAGTACCGAAGGAGCAGCAGAGGCGTGGGGCAGACGTCTCAAAAGAAACTCTCCATCAAAGCCACAGCTATAAAACTTACATTTGATAGCCAAGAGAATACGTCCACTTTCCTCCAACCATGGAGCAATATATCTTCTTAGGCGGACGCCCAGACATATATACACTCTCGCCACAACACAAACATGAACATCAAATACAAGGGTAATCCGCAAATCCTCTCTTCGACATGGAATAAATAAAGTGATGCCCTTTATATTATTTTGACAACTTCCCACAAACTGCACATATGCAAAAAAATTTGGCCATCACGCTGTCAGTTTGTGTATGCGAATTTACTAAAACGGACAACAACGTTCGTACCTGCACCTGGAATGTGAGAATATGAAATAGGAGAGATGCAGGCGAACAACTAGCGGAAGCCGTGTAACTTTAAGCTGTAACAAAGAACACATTATCATCATCCAGAAAATTCGATTGCATCGGCAGGGCAAAGAAGGGATGAAAAACTGTTCAATACTACGTACCGTGTTATACTGACAACTAACTGCGACCATTCGAATGCGGATTTATTATAAGTTCCGGACTTAGGCAAGAAGTCTAACTTTCTCAAGGCATTTGCGAACGCATTGCAAAAATCCGAATCAATGCAAAATTCGCCAACGATATCCTTATATACGTTCAAGTTCCGAAGGCGCGATAAGATGATATTGCGAAAGATTGCTTGTACGAGCTCCTAGACACAACTTATGAGCGACTACCGAAGTGCGATGTTAGCAACGTGCTGGTAGATTTTAACGCAAATGTAGGAAGAGAAGACATCTTTAGCTGTACTGGCGGAAAACAAAGCCTATACGACAACACGTCTGACAACGGACTCGAGGTAATTGACCCCGATACGGAAAAAAGCCACTATAGTCAGCACACGGTTTTAACACATCGATATCCAGAAGGGGACATGGGGGTCTTCTGATCAACGAACGATCAATGTAATTGATCACATTGCGATAGACAAAAGGCCCACATCCATTATTTTGGATGTCTCAACATTCCGATGGGCTTACATCGACTCGGACCACTTAGTTGTTGCAGCCAAGATAAGAACGCAGATATCCAGCACGATACAACAAACCAGAAATAATGTAAACAATTTAATGTCGAAAGACTGCAATCGCAAGAGACCGCCAAGTCTTTCGCAGAACGCGTATCCCATAACCGATCGAATTACACCATACCACGAATCAACGATGCCAATAAGCCATTAGATCAGCCGAAACGGATTTTCTAGGATTCTCTCTTCCACCAGCAAGAAACACTTGGTTTAAGAAGAGTGCCGATAGATTTTCGCAGCCAAGAATGAAGCCTATAATTCTAAGCTGTATGTGAAGGCGAGAGCTGCCATTGACATCTATAGGCTAAGAAGGTGGGAAAAACACCGGCTTTTCATACAGAAAATAAAAGAGCAAGAAAAATGCGCATTCGAGGATATAGAGAGGTGCCTCTTCAGAAATTATGTTTGCCAGTTTCACCAAAGTATAAAACGTCAAGGCCAGGGATATAAGGCTCGAACAAAATCTTGTCGAGATAAAAAAGAAAATATCGTAGTTGAAGCATAGTCGATGCTGAGAAAATATAAGAACCACTTCTGCAGGCTGTTAAACGGCGAACAATCTCCTGCTGTCAGGCAGAAGCGACCATTCAATGTTGATGACGACAGCGAAAACAAACAACAACCCAACCCAAGTGTAGTGCGGATAGCAATATCTAAACTGAATATTAAAAAGGCTGCCGGAAATGATGGCCTTCCCGTCGGGTTATATATAGCCAACGTAAGTAACATCCACAAACTCATAAGCCAAATCTGGTCAGATAAAAGTGTGCCTAAAGAATGAAACCTTCATAAGCATAAGTCACCTCAACATCGCCTACAAGATCCTACTTGCCGTAATATGTGAACGCCTGAAACCGTTTACCAACAAGCTTATCGGACCTTATCAGTGTGGTTTTCGACCAGGAAAGTCCACAACTAATTAAATCTTCACACTTCGGCAGACCCTTGAAAAAAAACAAGAAGTCCAAATCGATTTCGAATGAAGATTTCGAATATTTCTTTCTTGAGGTGAACTCATTCTCTTACAATAACCAACAAGACGCGGTGTTCCCAAGCGTTCCCATATTAACCGCGACCGACGCTGTTTGCTTTCGGTGATCAGACGCCAACCGATATTTTGTTTGATCTCATTTTCGTTACACTTTTTCGTTTCATTTAATAAAATTCACAACGTCCCAAAAGAAGTTTAAAAGAAGCAACTTGTATTTACGTAAGAGCCGTTCCCGATATCTAGCATCTCGTTTTAAAAATGTCGCCATATGAAAAGCACCGTCCTTCCTGAAGGCAACACTCCAATTCCAAAAATACATCTTCATTATCACTAATCACATACCTACACATCTAAAACTCAATCAAATCTACCTGTTTTGATTCAAGCTTCAATTACAAACTCCAGACGTCAGACACATATCCTCGCTAAAACACATTTATGACACCAAAATCAGCTGTCATTTCAACATTCAGAGGGAAATTATCATTTTGGTCAACTACATGTTACCAAATGTAGCAAATTTCGTTTGTATTCTTACATTTGTGCGATCTTGTTCATACACAATCCCACGTACCCAAATTTACTTAGTGACAGACAACACACTTTCATGGTGCATACCGGTGCACCAACGTCATGCCGACAAGAAACCATCACTTTTTTTGCACACCAACGTACGTATTGCCTGAGATACAATCCCGTAAATCCGTTCACTACACACGATCAAACAGCCACAGCAAAAGCCGTCCAAAAATAAGTTTCACTTCAAAAAAACAATTGAAAAATTTGTAAATGCTGTAATAAGTCCTTCAAGACGAAATGTCAAACAATACCAAACAAATATACCACGCCAATTTGACATGGCTCATGACTTTTCTATCGTTATTAACCCCTAATTATAAACTATACCTAAGTACTTATATATCACCCATTAGGTAAAAACCGTCTAACCAAGACTAGAATTACCCATATTTAAAGCATTTATTTCCCCGTATTAGCAAAACAAAAATATTTTTCCATAGTAAGTCTATGATATAACTATTCGTGAATGAGGAATTTAGTACTTTGACAACTTTGTTTGAAATGAAATGCATGAGATGAGTGATTCGCCACTTAATAACACGTTTCCAAGGAACCGAAACATTTCATTAACGAAATTCAACATTTAAAAATAGTGTTCCCACCAAAAACACGCATTTCAACTGTCAAACATTTTTTTCCCTGCGCTTATCTCTTGCGATAATCTGACAAGTCATCCAGAACTATCAACTGCCAAGAAATGCTTATCTTAATAGAACCGTTCGTATTCGGGATAATATAGGAGTTATGTGAAAAATCTAGGCCCTGGATACTGGATGTTCGATTTGACATAACTCAGTTGTTCCTCGTTTGGAATAGCATTTCAGCGGAATACCGATTTTCAGAATGTGAAATTGTATGGCGGAATGCATCGCATTTCTGCTGGAATCACGAATTTCGCTGTAATGATGCATTTCGACTCGGTGGAAACGCACTGTAAACTACCCTTGTCACATGTTTTACGACGAAACCGCTAATAAATGTCAACGAAGGCAAAAAATTATCAAAAATAGGATATTTCCGTATAAACCTATTCGGCGAATAAGTTTTGCTTATTATTACTGGATATACGTTAAAAACCTGCGTCATTTTGACGTAGGCAGTCACTGTTCCTTACCAGTATCGCCTGTAAAAATGCGTCATTCATAATCCGCTCCTGTCCACCATCAACTGCATCTGCAATTCGGTCGTTCATCATAACGTGTCCTTATTTTAAGAAATTGTTGAGTCCTTTCTTTTTTGTACACTCCATTGGTTTTTTTTAATGCTATCCTTTCGGTTGTCTGTCACATTTTGTCTGTACTAACGAGACATCATAGTGGGATAAAGCAGGTTCCGAAAAGTATTTTCCTTTCTTTTCAATTTTTTTGTAGGTATCGCATGTAGAATTTTGTTCCTTCGAAATTTTCGTCCTTTTTGTATGAGATTTTTTTTTTTTTTTGTGCAAAAAAATCTTGGCTTTGTTGTGTGGTGAAGAGCAGACAACGACTACACTGAGTGCCATCGCATACATACATCATACCACTCGCCTGTTTGTCATCGTCTCAAACACAACATAACGGAGAAAAAAAATCCTTGCTCAGACATAAAAATGAAAGAAGATTGCATCCAATAATAAAATCAATTTCTTTGTAATCATCGTAAGATGATTACGATAATTTGGTAGCAGTTGTTGGAAATCGATTTGCGTCGAGTGGGTGATGACAGATGACACTTACAAACATACACACACTCAACCATACACATGGCGTGTATGCGGTCTTCAACGCCAACGCACTTGATGGGTCTTGACTGAATTAACTGCGGGAGAGAAAATCCTTTGTTAAGAGTGTCTTCATCTCATTTGAGTTCCATTCACAGGACACTGCGTGTGCACCGTGTGTGTGTGACGGTGCGGTGAACACCTTTTAAAGGTCAATAGAAAGTCAGTAAAGAAGTATTTTGAGTGCATTGGGGGCATTGCATTTTTGTCCTTCACTAAGGATATACACATAAACACTGCCACACTGTGGTGGGAAAAGATGGATGCTACGGTCGGAGTGCATTACTCCTCCATTAGTGCACGGTTCGTTGGAGGTTTATGTGATGGAACAATAATGGAGCCTGATAAATCATAGATAGGGAGGGTCTACATTGTAAGCTGTCGATTAAGGTATAATGATAAAAAGTTACATTTGACAGGTTTCTAGTTATTTTCTCAAATTAATGGGTTCTCTATGAAATTGAAATTAATTGCGGTTAGAGAAAGGATTCTTTTACGCTCTTTTACTTGATGTGGCAGAGATTTTTCGAAACTTCCAAGAAACGCATCAAAAAACAATTGATTTTCTTTCAAAACTTTGGCATTCTTAGCTGATTTGGTTCAGTTTACAACCTTCAGCTCTGAGGGGAGTTGTCAAAGAAAACCTTTAAAATTAGTTGCCTTGTAAAATACTCTTCAAGGCTAGGTGTTATATGTTGCCATGCAATTGGGTATTGTAGACGAAGGTAGACACCGGATGGCGTTAACTTGGACAGTGCCCAGTTTTTGTGACTTCAGGTACACATCAATTGTGCTTATTTTACTTCCCAGTGGTATCCATTGGATACTGGTCTTATCCAACCGGATTTTACTTCTAAACTTAAAGGTTCCAGTGTCGAAATTACAAAGAAAAACAGTAACTCTATATAAAGCCTTTTATGAATAACTTTCACTGAATATCTGGCCTGCTATCAGGCATACACTTGGTCTTGCCCATTTAGGTTAAGCGTTGTTCTCATTTACTTAAAAAAAATCATTGTACCGAAGCAACTATGAAGCAAGGGAAAATATGATTAATCTGGAATTAATAGCCCATATAGGGCTAATGGGACATTTATGTTTAACGGCGATTCCGAATGAGAATTACGGGAAACTTCTCAAAAGGACGATGAAAAATTAAGAAACCTACTAAATTCCGTGTTATAGTGAGCAGAAACAGCGACTATTGGGATGCATGAAGTTGTATGGTTCGAAGAGGTCAGTGAAAGCATTGTAACAATCCACATCAAAGCCAAATTCACCAACACAAGTCTTATTGCTCTCACTCTCGAAGGACTGTTTCTACGAGCTCTTGGACAAAACTTGTGAGTGACTAGAAAAGTGTGATGATAAAATCATGTTTGAAGATTTTAACGCAAAGATGGAAAGCACAGCCTATATGGCACCATGGACATAAAACGACTGGATATGAGGGTCTCTAGTCAAAGCCATGTATCCAGTATAATGGATGTCAGAAAATTATAAAATTCTAACATTCATTCGGATCACTACTCTGTTGCAGCCAAGGCAAAAATCCGGATAACCACCGCCCCACAGCAAATGCGAAAAAAGTAATTTCGAAAGACTGCAATCGCAAGATAATGCCAAGACCTATCCATTACGCTTGTCTCTTAATCTCTCAAATAAAACCATGACACCAGCATCTAGCGTCGAAGATAAGTGGCAAGAACACATAAAATCATCTGCAACTGATGTGATCGGTTTCTCTTGCCCACTAGTAAAAAACAGGATCTTGACATATTTTTCGTTTCTTACAACACTTGCTCGAAGACAAAAGTAAACCCTAAAATTAGAGGTGAGGGCGAGAGCTGCGACTGAGCTTTATAGGCAAGGAGTCCTTTTCAAAAAGAATAAAAGAGAGCAAGAGCGGGCTATCGGAGATGTAGGGCTGTACCACTCCAGATTCGCAAGTTTTACCAAAACACAACAAGTCATAGCTAAAAATAAATAGATGCAAGGAGCGAACAGAATCCTGTCAATACGAACAAGGAAAGATTATAATTCAGACGCATTAGATGCTGTAGATATATGGAAGAACCACTTATGCAGACTGGTGAGCTGCTATGATGAGTAATCTCCCGCTGTCAGGTAGAAAGAACAATTTAGTATAGGTGACGATAGCAAAAACTAACGCCTAACACCGTTCACCATAAACCTGGTCGGCCCTTATCAATTCGGTTTTAGGCCAGGAATGTCCACAACTTATCCAATCTTCACACTTTGGCAGATCATGGAAAAAAACCAAGAAGTCCAAATCGATGGAAATTTTTTTCTTGGCTGGGAACTACCTTACCGAAGCATTCGATACCAATGAAGGAGGTGATGCATCTCGTTTTGACATCATTCTTGAGAGGATTGTACAAAACTTTCGAGCCATAATATTCTATAAATCTGTCCAATTACTTCCATTCGCTAGCGTCATTGATATCATAGGCCTATAACAACTAAATCGCAATTGCTGTATTTGCAATTATATCAGAGGATTGTGTTTTAACGAGGGTAAGAACAAGTTTATGTTATTAACAAGACTGGACATACAACATCGATAAATCGGAACAAAATTTAACAGTCTACTGCTATAACTTCGAGGTTGTAAAGGACTTTGTGAATCTCAGTTCCGCTTCGACAATGAGAAACACAAGCAGAAACTGGCCTTAATAAACTGGCAGTTAGCTTTAAGAAATGAAATATCCTGCATTATCGGCCCATACGGGACCTCAAACCTAGCCTCCCAGTTCTCCGAAAGACAACTTTAAGTAGGATTTAGAGCTTTTCAAATAGTTTTATACTCACAGATGTTTGTCAGACTTTCCCAAGTTGTGGGCAGGTTTGAAATAGGGACCCCGTACTTAATAGTCAAGGGCATTAACTATTAGGCCACTGCACCCGAACAGTTAGCGATAAAATTTGTTAGTGGCTTGTTATTTGAGTCCCTCCCCGAACTGTAGCGTTTTTCGAAAGAAAAAACACAATTCACAGTGAACGCCATAGACAGGCCAGCAAGAAAGCAGTAAGAAGGGAGAGTTGTCTTTCATCTACTTGCTTCAGTCCCGAATGAACCTGAGCCTAAACCAACATGCCTCTCCAATTAGCCCAGTCCTTAGCTAAATGCCTCCAGTTGCGCACATCAAGTTGGTTGATGTCGGTTTCTAATTGTGCGCGGCACCGAGGCCTTCCTCTACTGCGTTCGACGTCTGGCTGGGAATAGAAGACTCTGCGAGCCGGAGTGTCCATTTGTTCTACATGTTCTAGCCATCTTAAACGCCCAATGCGGAGTATTTTCAGCAGGGGCATGTCGCTGCACAGCCAGCTCGTATGGTTCTTCGTTGAATCTTTTCTCCATAGCCCGTCAACGCGAACGGAAACGTAGATTTTTCGAAGAATTTTTCTCTTAAACCAACCAAGAATTTCTTAATCCGCTTTTATTCTTGAGTGCCGTAGAGCAGTGCTGGGATGATCAGGGTCTTGTATAGGGTTTCCTCAGTTGTTCGTGTGAGGGCTTAACTACTAAATTGCCTTCTTAGCCCGAAAAAAACAGAGGTTGAGAAGGGTAATTCTTTGTTTAATCTCTGTCCAGATGTTGTTATCAGAGATAATAGCAGAGCCGAGGTAGACAAAGTCACGTACTACCTCAAAGTTATACCTGTCAAAGGTAACGTTCTGTAAAATTTGTCGATGTTGTGTGTCCCTTCGTGTTTACAGCATGTACCAAGTCTATGGCATCAAGTTGACTCCTACCAATGATGTGAATATCGTCGGCGTATGCTAGTAAATAGTGGCACTGAAGTTTGGAAGATTGTTCCCCTGGTCACCATCATCTCAAGAATCAAATTAAATAAGTCACATGAGAGTACATCGCCTTGCCTAAATTCTTTTTTGGTATCAAATTCAGTGAGATCGTTTCTGACCCTAATGGAGCAGCGGTAATTTTCCATCGTGATACTGCACTGATGGATGATTTTGGGCGGTATACCAAAACTAAGCTTAAGTTTAGATGTTGCTATCCTGACTCCGCTTAGGTCGATTGGTTTTTTTTTGGTTTTCGCTGTCGTCTCCAATATTGAATGATTCGATCTGCCTGACAGCGAAGGATTGTTTGCCGTTTAAAAGTCTGCAGAAGTGGTTCTTTTATATTCTCAACATCGACTATGTCTCAACGACGATATTTCCTTGTTCATCTCGACAGGATTTTGTTTGATCCTTGTATTCCTAGCCTTGACGTTTTACACTTTGGTGAGACTTGCGAACATCATACCTCTCTATATCCTCGATTGCGAGCTTTTCTTGCTCTTTTATCTTCTATCTGAAAAGCCGTGGTACTCCTTCTTTGCATATAGAGGTCTATGGCAGCTCTCGTGTTCACCTGCAGCTTATCCTTGATTTAATGTCTTGAAAGTAAGACTTCTTACCTAAGTCTGCCATTTATAACAAATCCACATCAAATTAGTCGCTGTTTCTGCTCACTATAACACGGTCCATAGTAGATGTCACACTTTTCCCATCTCATCGTATTTTGTTGATGGCAGTAATGTCTGTTTTGTAGCAGCTTAGGACCTCCGCTAGGTGTTTGCCTGCATTTTTCCTACTTAATGTTCTCACATTCCAGGTACAGATACGAACGTCTTTTTCCATTTTTTGATTATCACGGTCGTTTCCTAATATCTATCCTTCTGATAACCTCGTCGGTAAGGGAAAATGATGAAAAAGGTGAATTACCTTATTATAGACCCTGTGGCGTATGTGGAACCTTTTTTTAAATACTTTTAAAATTGGAATTATGGTAGAAACTTCCATCGCCAATAGTCTTTTCAAAAGCGCAATATATTGCAAACTCATGGCTTCTGAACTTCCATCTTTGTGTCTTGCCTGCAACATTTTAATCAATTGTCGACTTGCTCAAGCTATAAGTATAGCAAGTGAAACCGAAAATAATCCCTAATAGTAAAATTCAAGGATGCACTATTAGAAAATCGAAACACTCAATTCAAAATATAGACCACCACTAAATTAAACGTCCATTTCGCCCCCCTGGATTACACTTAATGGCTTCATGTTCTTAGGTGTTTACTATCAATAATTCGCTTTTGATCTAAAGTATCACCCCGCAATAAGATTGAAAGTCAATATCGATAAAAACCATTTCTTTACCTTTAAAATTTCATATTATCTACCGATTATTATTTCAATAAAATTAAACTACCTAAAAGCAACTTCTTTATCAACATCTCAAAATTGAATTGAAACCCTTCACCAACTGGGTATCTTCGAATTATATAGAGCTGACAAAGCTGAATGCATTTTATAAGATTTTTCAACTCATCCGTGAAATGTCATCGAAACCATAAGAAGTGCACTGCTCCATCATCCGATTAAAACATTTTACAATCCGTACTAAAAAAAAACCAACGACCAAGTTGACAGTTGAAGGGTAAGAGTTCGCGCAGCGAATTAAAACTCTCGACAAAGAAAGCGAAAAATTATGTGAAAATTTCACAAGGATTTTATAAAAGAAAACACCTGAAACTTAAAGGAAACCGATTTCAATTTAACTTACTCAAAGGGTGCCGGTGCATCCACAATCGTTTACAAAACACCAACTGACAGTCAGACGATTAGATTGAGAGTTTAGGGGGTGAAGTCAAACGTCACTGGCATTTCCATTCGCTGTTTGGTTATCATGGTCTGCATATAATATACACGATAACCAGCTACGGACGAGCAGTCAGTTGGAATTGGTTCGAAATGGAAAAGGACGTTTGGAGGACTTTGCGTACACACTGCGGGCACAGGGAAAACTTGTGAACTTCAAACAGAGTGCATCTGAAGGACAAAAGAGAGTTTCAACTTTGCCAAAGGTATGCCATGGGTAGACGACTACACACCGAAACTAAGCATCTTAGTGTAGACGAAGTAGCGAGTGAATTTATTACCCGTCAGTTATCAACGAATTATGCAGGTGAAATTCACAAAATTCTCTTTGTAGACATTTTGCAAAGGAGCAGGGTAGAGAGAAATGGGGATGGGTCCTCTCAATTTGGTAAGGCGTTGGGAGGGATTTGAATTTGCTCAATTGGAAGGGAAATAATTCTTAAAAAAAATATATTAAGTCTACCCCTGACTCTGATTTACTTCTGCACCTCTTGACTTCAAAAATCGTCTTTATGTTTGACCTGCACTTTGATTTATTTTTGGATTTTTTTTACTGTATCAACACATGCAACACATATACCGCACCCACACATGCCCTCTACTTATTTTCTCTTCTCATGTAAAAAAGGGCAAAGTAGAAGAAATCCTTAGACGGATCAGACTGCACTTCAGAAGGAACAAATATCTTGGCCGGGTTCCCTTATAACGCTCATTATTCTGCGACCTTGATTTTCGTTGGCTTCAAATGAAAGACATTTGCAATTGAGACGGCACTTTTGCGGCTCATGCACTTTTATGGTGAAGTCCTTACTCAAGTAGTATTAAATCAACCACCCTCCCAGCAATGATTCCAATTGACATACATACTCGTGTTTCTAGAAATACAGGCGGATAGTCTTGAAATTATTGATCGACAATTGCCCGAAAAAGTGAGGAAAACTGTGAAAGGTGAGGAAAAATGTTTTAATTGGTAGGTATTGCAATAATGAAAGGTTGTGAGTTGAAGTGACTCCTCATTCTAATTGCAACACAGGCCCAGATTGGTACCATTGTTTAGATTGATATATTCTAAAACCAACCAGAATCGAAAACTAATTCGATCTATCTGCATGCCAGGGTACTCATTCCGTAACTTTCAAAATGATAAATCGTTGACGATAGTGAAGTTTACTCTTCTTCCAGAAAAGTTGATGTGTTTATCTTCCTGTGGTAACATTGTTCCAGTGGTTTTTGCAGCTCTGCATAGATAAGAGTTGGTTGCTAACACGTTTCCTCATGTAGACCCTCATCATTCCATCGGCCCTGATTGCTGCGTACAAAAATACTGAGCCCATGCTTCTAGTGCCTCACTTACGTAAAGCAAAACATTTTTACAAAGCAACTAAGAGCCTCCCAAAGAACTGATTTTATTGTTGATGACCATGCTAAACGAAAAAGGGACAACGACGTTCGTATCTGCACCTGGAATGTGAGAATATTAAACAGGAGAGGTGCAGGCGAACAACAAGCACAAGCCATAAACTGCTACAAAGCAGACATTACTGCCATCTAGGAAATACGATGGGATGGGTCGGGCAAAAAGAGAATGAAAAACTGTGACATCTACTGAATACTGTGTTATAGTGAGCAGAAACAGCGACTATTCGGATGCGGATTTGTTATAAGTGCCAGCCTGAGGCAAGAAGTCTTATGTTTCCAAGACATTAGCGAACGCATTGTAACAATCCGCATCAATGCCATATTCGCCAACATAAGCCTTATATGCACTCACCCTCGTACGGAGGAAAGAGATGATACAACTAAGGATTGCTTCTACGAGCTCCTTAACAAAATCTATGAGCGACTACCACAGTACGATGTTAAAATCGTGCTGGGAGATTTTAACGCAAAGGAAGCAGTATTGTCGGAAAATATAGCCTACACGACAACACGTCTGGTAACGGACTTAGGCTAATTGACTTCGCTACGGAACGGAATGCCAATATAGCCAGCACACTGTTTCCTCACCTTGATATCCATAAGCGGACATGGCGGTCTCCAGATCAACGAACAGTCATTCACATTCATCACATTGCGATAGACAAGAGGCACGCATCCAGCATTTTGGATGTCCGAACATTCAGCGGGGCTAACATCGACTCGGACCACTACCTTGTTGCACCCAAGGTAAGGATGCGGATATCCACCACGCCTCAACAAACCAGAAATACTGTGAAAAAACTGTAATGTTGAAAGACTGCAATCGCAAGAGACCGCCGAGGCCTTTGCGCAACGCGTATCCCTTAACCTTTCGATTCTAGGTTCTAGCTAGGCCAACTTCTTCTATACTAGGTAGTGGAACTAGTTCTGCATTGACAGGACGTGGGTTCTCCTGGTGCCCTATCACTCTTCCTACATGATGCCTATTAAGCAGCTGCTGGAAATATTGCACCTTTTTCCTGTACACGATCATTCATCATCATACCACGGGCTCTTGCTCGGGGGTGGCTGGTACCCTACAGTGGTTTCGGCTGCCTCCTAGATGATGTCGCGATACTGGCACCACTGATTGTTGGCGTCTGTGGTAGGTGAGTGCACAGAGGATAGTTTCATACTCAGCCGCTCGCTGTAAGCTCTGACTACTCCAGGTGTGCTAAGGCGTCACGCGTCGAAAATCTTCTTCTGGACATTCCCAGCTTTTTCTCGTTGGACAGTCGAGCTCTGAATTTAGTCGCGACAAAGTCGACGTTTGCCCTACGGAATGTGTACACGTCGAGATTGTTGGATGTAAGCCTCGCATCGATAAGCAGATGATCGATTTGGTTGGCGGTTCGACCGTCTGGAGAGCGCCAGGTTGCTGTGTGTATCTTTAGCCTTGGGAACCTAGTGCTACTTATCATCGTATTACGAGCTACTGCAAAATCGGTTAGTCGGTAGCCGTTGTCTGTTGTCGTTTCGTGGATACTGTGTTTACCAACTAAACCGCCAAAGATGTTTTCCTTTCCGAATTTAGCATTGAAATCTCCGAGTACAACTTTTACATCATACTCTGGACAGGTTCCGTAGGCTCCATCCAGGAGGTCACGCCATCAAAGAGGAGTTTTCTTTGATGGGATCTACAGACTCGTCGGTAGGGGCGTGTGCATATGTTAGCCTTATGTTTTGGAATGTCGCTTTGATGCGGACCACAGAAAGGCGATCACTTATCGGCTTGAAGTCAATGGCTTTTGTCCTAAGCCGATTTCCCACGACGAATCCGCATCCTAATACATTCAATCTCTTGTTGCAGCTGTAATAAATGTCGCAATTTTTTCTCTTCATTATACCTGATCTTATCGATCGTATCTCCTTGCGGTTATATCTGCCTTGTACGGAGTGAGGACAGATTCAAGTAGCACCCGGGGTGTAGAGTGTTCGTAAAGGGTGTTTTTTTTAGAGGTAGGTATAGAACTTCGAATTGAAATAAAACACACGAAAATCGTTTTAATGTAAATCAGTTTAGCTTTATTGGAAGTATAATTTTATACCATTAATGTTTAAATGTGACTTCGGGCATGTGGCCGCCGCGGCTGGTTCGAATAAAGGCAAGTCTAGAGGTTCAATTTTCAGACACTTTTTCGAGCATTTGGGGCCATATGTCGGCAATATCGCCACGAATGTTGGCTTCCAAGTCCCCTAACGTTTCTGGTTTGTTAGCGTAGACTAGCGACTTCACATATCCCCAACGAAAATAATCCAATGGTGTCAAAATACACGATCTTGGTGGTCAATTGACATGTCCATTCCTCGAAATTATGCGCTCATCCAATGTTTCCTTCAATAAATCGATTGTGACGTGCGCTTTGTAGCATGTAGCGCCGTCTTGTTGGAACCATATCTCATCCACATTCATGTTATTCAATTCGGGAACAAAATAGTCGGTTATCATGGCTATTAACGGTAACTGACTCTCCAGCATCATTTCGGAAGAAGTATGTCCAAATGACTCCACCAGCCCATAGAGCAAAAAGTCAGTTTTTATGGATGTAATGGCGTCTCAAGGGTCTCATGTGGATTCTCTTCACTCCAAATGCGGCAATTTTGCTTGTTGACGTAGCCATTCAACCAAAAATGATCCTCATAACTGAACAAAATGAAACTCAGCATCGAGATCAATCTCATTTTCGGCCAATACACCAATATCACGACTCATTGCATGGTCTCACGGCTTTCATTCTTGCACAAGTTGGATCTTTTAAGGTCGTAAGCCAAGAACTTTGCGCAAAATCTTCGATGAAGTTGATGGACAAAGCTCCAATTGGTATGCACGGTGGCGAATCGATTCATTCGGGTGTTCAAATATATCGAAGCAGCTGATATAGGGATTACACTTACCAGTTCGATCTAACTGGAGCTGTAGGCGCCACCGTTGATTCCATTTAGGGAATTCCTCCGCTGTCGCCTGAGAGTGAGTACCTTAGTGAATCTCAAGGACACTCCTCCCCCTCTCTCGTTCGCTGCCACCAACGACCTTTCACAGGTCCAGTCGAGGTACTAGGCACCCACCAGTACCAGTGTGGAGGTGAGAGTAGGAGTTGATAGTGAGAGGCTAGAGTCAGAACGCTTGCGTTCTCATGTAATCGCATCATTACACTTAAACTCTGGTCTATTAAAAATCGGCGAATCTTTTTCCCTTACTTGAAAAAACATGGAAACGTTAATAAATCGTTAGCTCACAAAATATCCCAAAAAACTCTTCAACGAATGTATTATTTTCCCAGAAATGGGTCCTCATTTGATTAGCGTAGGAAACATAGGCATATCGTAGAAATGGCTCCTGCTTGTACCCAGATATAAATTATTCTTTATAGGTTATGTAATTGTTACACACCGTTCATGTGTATGTTTTCTGTTAAAAACAACAAACATACCAACAACAACAAAAACCGATCCACAAACAAACAAAAAAACTCAAAACTGTGTATGAAACGAAAGTGCTGGTTAAACGACATGAAACCTAGGTTAAACCTTTCGATGCCTATGCCCACGGGAACCAACTTGGGTCCACATAAATATAGTGGTACGTACTAGCTTTTATATTTATACCCAGTTGCACTTCAGAAAATCTGAAAACAAAAGAGCATATATACAGTATACACGGTACTCCTATTCATTTGGATCCCTGTTCTTTATTTTTTTTTTGTCAACGACGAGGGGAATACCTTACGGCTAAGAACATGTAATTCAAATTCCATCCAAAAAAAGGATTAGAAAAGGACACAAAAGAGCATAATACATTGTGTATAGCTTTTCTAGGACATACATAATGTATCTAGTATCTAGTATATTCAACTTAAGCTGGAAAGGTTCCCCATTCAGTTCTACAAAATCGCCCACTTGATGATATTCGCTAGGGATTTTCCTCATTACGTTCGAGTGTTCACATTTCGGATTCTTGACAAGATTGGGGCAGGAAGTTGTTCACAGAAAAAGGACAAAAAATGGATTGTTGCATGTGGCAACCAAAACTTGTATTGAAATGTGAAAAACTCTTCGCCATACGAGTCATTTAAGTGGATCTCGGGATGAATTGGGATACGTTTATGAGAAGTTTCCTTTATTCCCACTTGCACAAAATTAAGGAATTTCTGCACCAGGATGGTTGAACTCATTAAGTTGTTCTGGCATAGAAATTAAGAATAAAGTATGAAACCTCCGGAAATGTAAGAGCTGCATAATTAAGTTGATGATAGATAGAAGTATCCTTTACAAATGTGGCCATTTTTAAGTAGATGTATATGTAGAATGTCTAAGTGTCATGGGGGAAGTTAAACCATTTATGGGTCCATGACAAGTCCACTTACATTTGCAATTTGTAAGACTTCGCAAAGTTTTCGTCGCACGTATTCTTCTTAGTATGTAGGAGGAATGGAGGAATATCACGGGGAGGAGTGTTTTGTATGAGACTTTACGAGAAGTAATTAATTAGTCGTAGAAGATTCGAAGCTTTTCAAGAAATTTCAACATGAAGTCAAACTCGATTAACATCTACAAAGTGATCTGTTAACGATGGTTTGAGCTTTTCGTATGTCTGGATACGCTAATAGAAAGTTCTGATGGAGTAAGCCTTCTTTAGCCTCAAAATCTGCAAAAATCTAAAGGGATTGCTGGAAAACCAACAGTAGTCTCTTTAATATGAAAGTCGAAAGACAACGGTTAAACTCTTTCAGCCAGTTAAATATATATGACCGCTACCGAAAAAATCACCATAATTGTCCGCAAACCCTTAAAAAAGACCTGTCAATTGAGTACTGTCAAGCCTTAGGTAATGTTTGGGTGGCTGCACGCATGAACCAGGTAGGTACGTTGTGATACCACATGGATCCGCCTTCTTTGCTCCAAAGTTAAAAAACCGCCTCTCTTATGGACTATGGAATTGTGAAGCATCCAAAAGGAAATTAGAAAACTTTTTTACACTGCAAAATGGACACGTAAAACAGAGGACTGAGATAGCTTCTAAGTAAGTCATATGAAGTTTTTTTTTTTTAAATCCATCGGGATAGTTGGGGGGGGCTGTAGAATATTCCCGAGGTATGGTATGCCTGATGTAAAAGGCGTCTTAAATCCAAAAAGTTTAAACTTTTCACAAAAGTAAAAAAGAAAAGAACATGCAATGAACAAAACAAAAGATTTTAATACCCAAGGTGGTAGGCCAGTTACACTGGTAAATCCACAATATTCGGAGTTTGATCCCATGGATTCTGGGGGGAGCATTTATTGTCTAGTAGCGACCCTCTCGGAATATGTAAAAGGGTCGAAAGAACGCCCATCTAAAAAGGTAGATAACAAGGTAGAACCTTAACACTAAATTTTCAAAAGCCTGTAAAATAAGAGATGGGTTTAAGCAACTCAATGAGGCACTGCTGAAAGAAATAAATAATCTAAATCATGAGTTGCAATTGTTGAAAAAACAAATCAACGGCCAAAAAAAGAAATGCTCAGACTGTCGAGTTCTCAACCGAAGATGAAGAACTTAAAAAAGAGACGGAAGGGCATCGTCACATTCGGGGAATAAAAATAAAAAGCGTAAGATGTGTACCTCCCCGAAAATCTCATCCCAAATGGAAAGCAAGAGACACGCATCCAGTATTTTGGATATCCGAACATTCCGAGGGGTTAACATCGACTCGTACCACTACCTTGTTGCACCCAAGGTAAGGATGCGGATATCTACGACACCAGAAATATTGTGAAAAAATTTAATGTCGAAAGACTGCAATCGTCAAAGACCACCAAGACCTTCGCGCAACTAGTATCCCTTAACCTCTCTATTCACACCATACCATCAGCATCTAATGTCGAGTAACAATGGCAACGATGCCAACAGGCCATTAGATCAGCCCCAACTGATGTGCTAGGTTTTTCGCGACCACAAGCAAGAAACCTCTGGTTTGATGAGGAATGTCAACAGATGCTCGCAGCCAAGAACGAGGCCTACAAGGCTAAGTTGCAGGTGAAGACTATTGAGTTCTAAAGGCAAAGAATAAGGGAAGAACACCGGGTTTTCAGAAAGAAGAAAGAAGAGCAAGAGAAGCGCGCGATCGAGGATATAGAGAGGTGTCACTCCAGGAACGATGTTAGCAAATTTTACCAAAGTGTAAAACGTCAAAGCCAATGATACAAGGCTCGAACAGAAACCTGTCGAGATGAACAGGAAATATCGTAGTTGAGACACAGTTTAATATTGGCAACGACAGCGAAAACTGCCAACCACCCGACCTAATCTAAACTTAAGCTTGATAAGGCCACCAGAAATGACAGCCTTCCCGCTGAGCTTTATAAAGCTGGCTGCGATGACTTGGTAAGTAATCAATCTTGGCACCCACCCGACAGTTGGTATAATAAATCCAACAGGTAGTCACATAATTCGGTTCACATTTAGAAGAGCAAACAACCCTGATCAGACCATGGCTGTTCAACGAGAAGAAACTACTAAAGGTGCAAAAAAAGAGTACACGTTGGTCTACCTATGATGTGATCACATGTGTTGCACCAACTACCAATGTATATTCCTAAATGTCGCTATCCAACGTACTGTGAGACTTTCACACAACCTTTCTGCAATTGGCACATACCAATATGGCTTCTGGCCCGGTCATAAACTTAATGTTTACCAACAAATTTCAAATCGAGGCTCATCATCTTTTCAAGGCCGCATATGGGAATCCATCGCCTAGAGCCGAATTCAGGATACCATCAAAACTGACATAGCTGTGTCGCCGAACACTAGAGGACACGCGATGCAACATTCAGTTTGGAAACAGCTTATCTAAATTGTTCCAAGCATGTACCGGATTCCGACACTGAGACGCGAATTCTTAGTCCTGTATGCGAGGAAGGTTACCACCGCGAACTTTATGAGCTGTATCAAGATTTGGATATAGTACACAAGTTAAAAACACTTAGACTACATTGTCTCGGCCACATCGACCGAATGAACAAAAGTGTTCTAGCCGAGAGAATCTTCGAATTCCAGCTTTTAGTTTGAAGGCGATAAGGAAAACCAAACATCGGGTGTAAGAATCAAGCGATAGCGGATGCCAGAGCGCTTGGACTGAATAAGTTGTACCAACGTGGCCGGGATTAAAGATTACGGAAGGCTGCATTATCAAGTAAGTAAGTTCCTGCAGAGTTCTTTTTTTTTTGCGTGCTTGCCGATGAGGCAGTATCCAATGATGATGGCATAGATGTGTGGTCAATCTACACGAATTTCTTAGACATTTTCAGATTCAGTTTGCCAAAAAAGTATTTCATTATACGACACGTGGCCCCGCTACTCCATTTAAGTGTTATCTGCTTAAATAAGAATCCTGAGCAACACCTAAATGTTATCCTCCTGGCCCTCCTCTCGTAATGCTTTGACAAATCATCCGATAGTATGAATTATCAAGAAAAGCTTATCTTAGCTTAGTCGTTCGGAGTCGTCATAAAACAGGAGATCCCGCCATCTTGCAAGAAGTACACTCGGTATTAACGAACCTGTTGAATCAATAAATTTGTTTTTTTTTTTTTGTACTGCTAGAAATAATAAATTTAACTAATGGGTGATCCATTTCGAGATTCCCTACTTTTTGAAAGAAAAAAACACAGAAAATTCAAATTTAATGGAGAATGTTTATTATCATTTGAAAGAACATTCTTTGGCATTTATTTTTTGAAGATTATGTCTATCAAATGTTGGCCGTTGCTACGTCGCAGATGGTCCATCCGTTGAGTCCAATTTTCGATCACTCGTTCGAGCATTTCGACTGGTAACTGGCGAATGACACGCGTGATGTTTTCCTCCAAGGCCTGACTCGAAGCGGGTTTGTCGGCATAAGCTTTGGACTTTACATATCCCCACAGGAAAAAGTCTAACGGTGTGATATCACACGATCTTGGTGGCCAATCGACCGGCCCAAAACGTGAAATTATGTGCTCACCGAAATGTTCTCTCAATAAGTCCATTGATTGATGCGATGTGTGGGAAGTGGCGCCGTCTTGCTGAAACCAAATGTCGCCGAGATCACGAGCTTCAATTTCAGGCATCAAATAGTCGGTTATCATGGTCCGAGTTTCTGCGAACGGCGCCGAATCGACTCTCCACGGTCTTCGTGTACACTCTCAGCTATGGCCGCTATATTTTCTTCACAGCGTGCTGGACGTGGTCTATTCGGTCGAATATTATCCAATAATGAATGCTGGGTCTCAAAATGGGTGATGGTGTTGCGAATAGTATGCTCAGTAGGCCGATTATGTTGACCATAAGTTGAGCGAAGTGCACGAAACACATTCCTCACAGAACGTGAATTTTCAAAATAAAGTTGAACAATTTGTAAACGTTGTTCACGCGTTAGTCTTTCCATTATGAAATGCCAAACAATAGTAAAGAAAAATAACATGACAGCATGACACGACTCACACGTGATCTGTCAAAAAAGGCTATTGAAAAAAGGATCTCTACTTGGATCACCCGTTATTTTGAAGGAGACTAGTATTGTATGTTCGTTTCTGTCGCCCAGGCATCGAACATGGGTAAACTATCTTCAATCTTTTGAAGATAAGGATTTTCCAGGCAAGTATCTTCTATAAGTCGATTCAGGGCAGTCCACAAGTGGACTTATTAAGCCGATACCTGCGTCCCAGTATGGCCACAACACTAAATGCACTTTCAGTTTGAAATTAAAGGCATCTGATTTGGACATTGGTGATCGACTTCCGTTACTTCGTGGGTATACGGCACTGTCGCGCTAGGGTCGACTTGTCTTCAGTAACGTTAATCTCCAGCAGCATAGCGTATCAAAACTTGTACCAACCCCAATAGAGACCTTAGCTGGATGAAATGCTCTTTACTGATCCAGAAGGGTACTAGTTCTACATCGACAGTTGAGTTAAGATACTCTTTGATCGACCCAAAGTTATCTTGACCTGATAGTAGCCACCGTTTTTTAATGTGTACTAAAATATACGCAAGGTTCCCAAGATTCCAGAAATTCCCCCTTTATATTCCAAGTTCACTGGTGTCTGGTGTGCATTCGATATGATGATGTATTAGAAATAATGGAGTACAAGTAATAATCAGGATAAATTGAATTTATTATCGACATTTACCACTATCATGAATAACGTACTAGATTACATCTAAAAAAAAAACCACATGACATTTGTAAAACACAACTTATGTCAACCTCCCTGTCCATCAGAACGCCCAATTAACTCCTATCTGCTATTTAATTATTGTGTTGTTGCCGATGGAATAGATTACATAGTTCTGTCGCCGGAATGGTCAATGACCATTTACTTCATTGTGTCGAGCCATATCTCACGCCCAAACTCTATTCGGCTCCTATCGTCTATACCGGCTGGACACAATGTTGTACCTACCAGAATCCATTCAATTTCGTCCCGAAGTTTCGACACAGCCATCCGCAGTAATCGGTTGTGTTCTGGAATTGAAAACACAGACAGGACGACGAGGATAGTGGATGATACTCAGGGAAAAATATATAGTCTGGCTGTCTGTCTGGAATGCTGTGCTTAAATTAATGGGCAGAAAGTAACAGACACACTTCATATATGAGTCGCGATGGCAACTACACTGTTGTCGAATGTCGATATAAATGTGTTCTCTCCTAAATGCATCCGCCACCAAATGCCTGCATGTGATGGAAGCTATCGTAGGTATGATGGTGTCTAGACATCGTGCAATCATTTCGCCACATGCACTATTCCCGGTGCTGGCGATTGCAGAATGACGTGCACTTCGATACATCATAAGCTCTCGATAGTGATGCATCTTTCATCCGGCTTGCATCATAAACAACAATACAACCAGAAGCTGTAGACGAGTGTGTTCTACAATTTCAATTGTCGACAAACAACATGGCATGCGGATACAAACATGTACTGTGGAAGAATAGCCTTAGCCATCCGTCGATGGTTGACGGGAACATATTGGTATAGTTTTCTTTTTGTCCACATTGCTTGGCGAAAAGAATCTGAGTGAGATGGATATCGGTATAGGGACCCAAGAATATACTCATGGGTGCTCCTTTTCAAAAGACGACGTTTAAAAAAATCAGCTTTTTACCAAAGCACTGTTGTCGAATGCCAATGATTGCTATGAATGTTGTATTGGAAAAGATTCATCCCTGAAGGGGTTATAAGGAACTTATTTATTTTCTCAATAGACTTAAGGACATGGTAGTTTCTAAAGTTTTTCAAAATACTTTGCCCAGGTAAGGACACCGTGAGATTTCTATGCATGTGTAGACACCGTTCTTAACGCTGCTCATTCTGTCTAATCAGCGTTTATTTCCCTCCCATAATTCATACACCACTTGTACCAAACCAAGTGTGCCAAATGTAGGTTTTCAAAAGGCAATACGAGAAGATTGTTACTTCTTTAAGACCTCGGATATAAGGCCAAAAGACAATTCAAAGAAGAGAAACGGTAATTAACGGATCTGACAAACATCCCCTTTTATTAAAAAAAAAATCATTTTGAGGGTTGTGTGTTGAAAAACTAGAGTAGACACTGTACGGCGTTAATTTCGTAATGACGAGTGCTGTAACATTAACTACACATCAATTATTGTACTGGGTTCATTAAACCGGATTTGACTTGCCAAACTTATAGGTGCGAGTATTGAACCTTCCTTCCTTAAGTGGCGCTACAGTCCGGGATGAACCTGGGCCTCAACCAACATGCCTCTCCAATTAGCCCGGTCCTTAGCTAACTGCCTCCAGTTGCGCACTCCAAGTAGGTTGAGGTCGGTTTTCACTTGTGCGCGCCACTTAAGGCGAGGTCTTCCTCTACTGCGTCCGACGTCTGGCTGGGAATCGAAGACTCTGCGAGCCGAAGTATTGGTGTCCATTCGTTCTACATGTCCTAGCCATCTTAAACGTCCAATGCGGAGTTTTTTGACCAGGGGCATGTCGCTGTACAGCTCGTATAGTTCTTGGTTGAATCTTCGTCTCCATAGCCCGTCAACGCAAACGGGACCGAAGATTTTTCGAAGAATTTTCCTCTCGAATCTACCAAGGATTTCTTCATCCGCTTTTGATACGGTCCATGCTTCAGCGCCGTAGAGCAGGACTGGGATGATCGTTTGATCATCTGACGAGATGTTGTTGTCAGAGTTAATAGCGGAGCCGAGGTAGACAAAGTCCCGTACTACCTCAAAGTTATATCTGTCAATGGTGACGTTCTGTCCAATTCGTCGATGTTGTGAGTCCTTTCGTGATGACAGCATATACATAGTCTTACCCTCATTTACTGCTAAACCCATTTTCGCCGCTTCCTTCTCTATACTAGCAAACGTGGCTATGACATCACGTTGAGTCCTACCAATGATGTCAATATCGTCAGCGTATGCTAGTAGTTGCACCGACTTTTGGAAAATTGTGCCCCTGGTGTTAGCTTTGGAGTTTTGCACAATCCTCTCAAGAATCAGATTAAAGAAGTCACATGACAGCGCATCGCCTTGCCTAAATACTTTTTTGGTATCGAATGTGTCGGTGAGGTCGTTTCCGACCCTGATGGAGCAGCGAGAATTCTCTATCGTCATCCTACACAAACGGACGAGTTTGGGCGGTATACCAAAACTAGACATGGCTCTGTACAGTTCGTCTCTATAAATGCTGTCATATGCGGCTTTGAAATCGATGAATAGGTGGTGGGTATCGATTTGGACTTCTTGAGTTTTTTCCAGGATCTGCCGAAGTGTGAAAATTTGATCGGTTGTGGACTTTCCTGGCCTAAAACCACACTGATAAGGGCCAATCAGGTTGTTGGTAAACGGTTTCAGGCGTTCACATATTACGGCAGATAGGATCTTGTAGGCGATGTTGAGGAGACTTATGCCTCTGTAGTTGGCGCAGTTCAGAGGGTCTCCTTTTTTGTGGATAGGGCAAACGATGCTGAGGTTCCATTCTTCAGGCATATTTTCATCCGACCAGATTTGGCTAATGAGTTGGTGGATGTTACTTACCAAGTCATCTCCGCCTGCCTTATAAAGCTCAGCGGGAAGGCCGTCATTTCCGGCAGCCTTAGTAAGCTTGAGTTTAGGTTTTGCTATCCTCACTTCACTCAGGTCGGGTGGTTGGCAGTTTTCGCTGTCGTTGCCAATATTGAATGGATCGTTCTGCCTGACAGCGGAATGTTGTTCGTCATCGCCGTTTAACAATCTTCAGAAGTGGTTCTTCCATATCCTCAGCATCGACTGTGTCTCAACTACGATATTTCCTTGTTCATCTCGACAGGATTCTGTTCGAGCCTTGTAGCCTTGGCTTTGACGTTTTACACTTTGGTAAAACTTGCGAACATAGTTCCTGGAGTGACACCTCTCTATATCCTCGATCGCGCGCTTTTCTTGCTCTTTTTTCTTCTTTCTGAAAAGCCGATGGTCTTCCCTTCTTCTTTGCCTATAGAGCTCACGACCATGTGGGACCATTCCCTAAAAAAAATTAAGCAAAAATCTGGAACGAATCCTCTGACTGGATCTCCTACAATGAGGCCCTATATATATATATATATATACAAAAAGGAACTGAGGAAATCCAAGAGCGAATCCTGGAGACTCTTCTGTGATAAAGTAGAAAAGACTTTCGAGGCGTCTAGATTCCGAAAAATCCTATCCACTAGTCCCACTATTTCAAGCTATCTCAAAAAGAGATGACACTTGGACGACTTCAAGCAAAGAATCCTTAGAACTACTAATGGACACCCGTTTCCCAGGTCGTTCACAGGAAGCTTTCCAAGACAACATCAATAGAACAAATCTATTGACCGGTAACTTTCAAGATCTTATTACAAAAGATAAAATACTTTGGGCAGTACACAACTTCAAACCCTCTAAATCCGCGAGACTTAAAGCACTGGGTGGTGCTTCGACCAGAAGACAAGTCAGTAGAGGGGCTCCGCAAGGTGGAGTCCTATCCCCTCATCATTAGAACCTAGTAGTAAACGAGCTTTTGCTCATCCTGGAACGGATGACGTTGCTATCGCAGTCTCAGGGAAGCACCTGAATATGCTCAAGGATCTTCTCCAAAACGCACTACACAAACTTTCCAAATAGGCAGTAAGTAAGTTCCAGGCAGAACTCATGGCGATCAAAAAAGCCTTATCCTGGCGGAAAGAGAATGTAATATCTGCCAAGGATATTTTTTCGAACTGCCAAGCGGCCATCAAATCCCTGGAATTAGTCTCAAAAAATTCTAGATTGCCGATCATCTATGCAGGAGATGTCAAAGCATTTTTACATTCACTTATGCTGGGTGTTGTGGGCATAGTGACATTCCAGGGAACTGTAAGGCTGATGAACTCGCCAGAAAATGGAACTAAATTACCAGTTGTACCCGACACGGGTGTACTAGGTATTCCTATGGCTACATGTAAAAGTTCACTAGCGCAACATGCTAACACCAAATCAAATCTCAGATGGAGTCTTGGCACGACGTATCAAATAACAAAACAAATTTGGCCAAAGCTGGATTTGAGAAGATCCAAGGTACTGATTTCGCTTGATAGATCGTACATTAGCTCAACTATAGGTGTCATCACTGGACACTGTTTAATAGGCAGACACGCGGAAAGGCTAGGCCTCCACTCAAATGACTTCTGTTGGAGCTGCATGGACTAAGAGGAAGAAGAAACAATATTTCATCTCCTTTGTAACTGCCCGGCCCTATCAAACAAAAGAAGGCTCTATCTTGGAGCTTACTACCTTCAAAATCTCAGCGATTTGACAAAAACGGAAGTGAAAAATCTTCTCCGTTTCATTAACAACTCAGAATGGTTTTCACACGGATAGTAAGAAGAATGGACAAGATCCACGTGGTATCACAATGGACCAAACAAAGGTCTAAGTGTGCTGGCGAATTCGCTGGCAGCCACTCTAACCTAACCTAACCTAACTTCAACGACAAGGTAGCAAAATAGGTCAGCATTAGTAGAACTGCCTTTACAAAACAAAGCCAAACTTAAGGTGTAGGCAAATTGATGTCTGTCTTCAGACTACCAAACGGTCAATCAATGAGAATATTTAAAAGACCAAATGACCCCCAAAAATGTTTACCTCAATCTCTATACTGACGCCAAACTTTCATCATCTAATGTAGAGATGGCGATACTGTCAAAAATAAAATAAAAAAAGCTGTAGCTGCGTTTTTCCAATCCAGCAGCCAGTATTTCCTGGATTAACAATGTATGCCGCAGCTATAAATTACGCTTTCAAGGCAACGTTTCTGAAAAAGTTTCCCTTGATCTTTAAAGGCAATGGATAATGGAAGATACCTGGCTTTTCATAACGAAGAAGAATGTTCAACAAAAACCAAAGACCGAAGATGTAGCGACTAGAGAGGTGCCACTCCAGGAATCACGATTTAAGTCACAGTCGGTGGAAACTCTGAACAGTGCACGATCTATTGGTTCAAACTAAACAAAAACTCCTAAAGAGGAAGAGTGCAAATTCAATACCAATATTGTCTAAAAATTTTGTTTGAAATTATTAATTTTTTTTCTGACTGAAAACTTTTTCAAAATTCGTTATGGTTTGACCAAAAAAAACGGAATTTCGATCTGCTCAGAAATTTTATATAACAAATTTCATCATCCGAGCTCAAAGTGTAAGGCCCAAAATCGATGACACATAGGCAGACGAAAGGGTGAAGAGACAGACATAACATTGGGGTTTTGATGCTGAATGGGATGATCTATGTACAGCAGAAAAAAAACTGACAGATCCAGTGCCTTCGTTAAGTTATGATTCTATTACAAATCATGTAGAAGAAAAATGAAAACTCAATGGAGTCACACTCTTCTAACGCATATTTACATGTCCTGTTGATTCCTTTCATGTAAAATTTCTCACACGAAAATTTGCACCCAAGAACATGAAATGCCTTATATGTCTATTTTCTCGGTGACAAAGTTTAGCGATCAAACCTATTGCGTGCCATAATGTCATACAAATCAAGCGTGCAGTGATCTTTATTTAGACATTCGGTTGCCTCGCTGAACGTCAATTCCGATTTTATAATTAGACCGAGTCGACTGACTAATTTGCAACCAGATCAGACATTTTGACTCCGAAGACTGCGGCCACTTGGCACTGCTGCCAGTGCGAGATACCAGATTCAGATACACAACTGGCAGATAGAACGTGCACCGTGCAAAAGAACAATGCCAAGCTCGATGAACTGCAAAAAGACTAAAAGTCATCAAGAATGTCCACCAAAAACGAAAAAAATACTTTTCGCATGTGTGACGGTTTGCCTATCTGTGATGTGTTTAGTCACCGCAATAGATCGGTGATTAAGGCTGAAAAGATACGTTCGACGAACTGCTCAATATCGGGTGTATAGGATAATCTGTGTGTATAGGATAAGGTGTGTAAGGAAGGAGATGGATTCTGGGAAATCGACTATCTGTCTGCCAGTTGTCAGCGAAAAGTCTTCTTTTTTTGTCGTAAAGGGTTTTGTTTTATAGACTTTTTTTTGCTCAGCGATTTGAATGACATTTCAACGCTTCCACATGGGAGGTCTTCGGTCCTGATGTAATATAAGTATTTCGACTATACGGAAATGGAAAATTAATTGTTGACGTATAGAATTTATATAATATTCTGTGATTTTACAAAATTCAAAACATGGGGCAAACCTTTACTAATCCAAAGGTACATTATATGATGTGTAAAACCTTGGGGGCAGCAACAACCAGAGAAAAATTCTGCAACTCAGGCAACAACTTAAAAAACCGATAGAAGTGGTAAAAAATGGGAATATCGTTTTAAGTGGTTCCCGAGAGGTTTTTGAATGTTTTCACTGAACCTGTACCATATAAATGCTCCCACTTTTTTCAAAAATGTTTTTTCTAAAATCTGTTCAACTCTCTGTGATATAGAAAATTGAAAATAGAGAGTGTGAAATGGATCTCGTCGGTCATTCAAATTTGCTTTCAAACACCAGAAATTAGTGTCATTAGGCGTGTTCCTCCGAGATCTCCAACAAATCCGTAAGCGGAACACTTGGCAAGACGGAGATTCTCTGAGATTAATTTAATGCGTCCTAACCTCACGCCCTCTGTTAAAAATCTATATCTGTTACAATCTGTAGTTTAAAAGAAAAAGTTTTGGTGCCTGTATACAAACATTCAGTACCAATGATGACACTCTGGGTGTACGCCACCGTAGTACGTCCTAAACTCACCCTTAAAGGCATTAGTCTGTTATTAAAGAATTATCGAAATACTTAAGACGGTAATACTGATACTGTCGCTTTACTTCTTTTATCTTCTCTAGACCTTCTTATTAAAAACGTTTCAATGTGCAGTTCAGCCAGACTCAAGAACATGATTTGTGATCCTGTGGTTACCATATTGATACGTAAAAATTAAGGAAATTGTTGGTCTCTCTGATTATTCTATCGGATTTTGGCCGGAATCACTGGCTATGGAGGTATGTTCCGTAATTATCCATGACAGTACCCCGAAACAAAATATCGACACAGACTCTTAATACCTTTCTTTCGATGACGACTTTATCGAAACTAGGACTGCAATCTCAAATCTAATCAAATCAAATCTAAATAGTAAACTCAGAAAATCAATAATTGAATTCAGAAATGAGTCACTAAAAAAATACCTTACAGGCCTAACAAATGATGCTTGTACTGACTACTCGCTCTGGAAGGCAACAAAGAAAATGAACAGGCCAACAGCTCACATCCCACCAGTGAAAACCAGAGAACGAAACTGGGCAAAAAGCAGTCAAGAAAAAGCAAATACTTTTGCTGAGCATCTTGAAGGCGTCTTCCAACCATATGAAGATAAAAGATGTACCAATTCGACCGGTTACGTCTAAAGAACTTGCCATAGAAATAAAAGAAGGTATAGACATAAAAAAGGCCCCAGGGTTTGATTTAATAACGGGGGAAATTTTAAAACAATTCTCAAAAAAAATACTGAAACATCTAGCGCAGATCATAAACGCTGTATTTAGATTAAGATATGTACCAAGCATATGGAAGGTCGCGGAGGTTATAATGATTCCAAAACCAGGTAAACCACCTAGCGAAGTAACCTCATATAGGCCAATATCGATACTACCAATGTTGTCCAAGCTATTCGAAAAGATGCTGGTAAAACGCCTGCAAAATATTATTGTAGACAAATCGCTAGTACCGAGCCATCAATTTGGGTTCAGGAATAAACACTCAACAATTGACCAAGTGCATAGCATCACTGATAAAATTGAAAATGCTTTTGAAGAGAAAAAAGTATGCTCTACAGTATTTCTTGATATATCACAAGCTTTCGACAAAGTATGGCACAAAGGATTGATCCATAAATTACAAAAGCAACTGCGATTTTTCAGAATTAAACAAGAAACAACATACTCAACATTAAGAGAAATTAAGGCTGGTGTACCTCAAGGCAGTGTTTTAGGTCCAGTACTATATCTCCTATTCACTAGTGATCTACCAGAAAGTGACGAAATCACTCTAGCTACCTTTGCAGATGATACTGCTATACTTTCTGTAGGAGAAACTGTCGAAATAGCTACAAAAAAGCTTCAAAAGGCAGTAAACAATATCTCAGAATGGACTAAAAATTGGCAGATCAGATGAAATGACCTGAAGTCAGTTCATATAAATTTTACGTTAAAAAATGTACCACACATTCCAGTATACATAAATAGTAATGTAGTGGAATATTCAAATACAGCTAAATATTTAGGGATGACTCTAGACGCCAAACTGCGCTGGAAAGCACATGTAAAGAAAAAAAGAGATGAGTTAAACATCCGCTACAGTAAAATGTATTGGCTTATTGGGAGATACTCACCCTTATCCAACTACACTAGTCGGCATAAGTATTTTGACGAAATAAAAATCGTGCATTTTTGAGTTTAACTTCTAAATGGCTTGACAAGAATTCATGTTTATTTTTTCATTTTTATATATAACTAATACAAACTTAAAAATAGGCAAACAAATATTTTTTCATAGAAGTCAAAAAAGATATAAATTAATTTGTAATTTCGTGTGCTGGCATAAGTATTTTGACAAGTATATAACTCTAAGAAAAAACATTTTAAACTTAACAAAAATAAATAAAGAATTTAGTAAAATAACGGGTGATTTTTTAAGAGGTTTAGAACTTTTTTAAAAAAAAAAAACACAAAAAATTCGAAAAAATGAATGAAATATTTATTTGAATCGATAGTTTGAACCTTGCAAATGTTGACCGCGGCTGCGTCTCAGGTAGCCCATCCGCTGAGTCCAATTTCGGCATACTCTTTCACACATATCGGCCGGTATCTCACGAATGAATGCATGGATGTTGGCTTCCAGTGCGTCAATCGAAGCGGGCTTGTCCCTATAGACATTAGCCTTGACATACCCCCACAAAAAATAATCTAATGGTGTCAAATCGCACGATCTAGGCGGCCAATTGACCGGCCCGAAACGTGAAATTAACTGTTCACCAAATTCGCCTCGCAATTGCGCCATTGTTTCGCGTGCTGTGTGGCATGTGGCACCGTCTTGTTGAAACCACATATCATGCAAGTCAAGAACTTCCATTTCGGGCAAAAAAAAGTTTGTTATCATCGCTCGGTAGCGTTCACCATTGACAGTAACGCTGCGATTCGCATCATCTTTGAAGAAATATGGCCCAATAATGCCGCCGGCCCATAAACCGCACCAAACAGTGGCTTTTTCGGGATGCATTGGTAGCTGTTGCAATGCTTCTGGCTGATCTTCACTCCAAATGCGGCAATTTTGCTTATTTACGTACCCATTCAACCAAAAATGAGCCTCATCGCTGAACACAATTTTTCGATAAAAAAGCGGATCCTCGGCCAGCTTTCCAAGAGCCCATTCACCAAAAATTCGGTGTTGTGGTAGGTCGGCTGGCTTTAGTTCTTGCACCAGCTGTATCTTAAAAGGCTTTACGCCCAAATCCTTCCGCAAAATTTTCCACGTAGTGCTTTAACAAAGGCCTAACTGCTGGGAACGGCGCCGAATCGACATTTCGCGGTCTTCTGTCCCACTAGCTGATACGGCCGCAATATTTTCTTCACTACGCACAGTACGTAAACGTGTTGGTGGTTTAATGTCCAACAAAGTATATTTGGTGCGAAATTTGGTCCCAATCTTCCGAATAGACTGCTCAGAAGGTCGAGAATGCCGATCATAAAATGGAAGCAGCGCGCGATGAACATTTCGAACCGAGCACGAATTTTGATAGTAAAATTCAATAATTTGCAAGCGTTGTTCATTTGTAAGACGATCCATGATTAAATTGCAAACCAAACTGAAGCTGTTTGACAGTGACACAAGGTACTAAACACACGTCAGCTGACAAGACCAGTGTTGCCAAAACCAAACCAGCTAAAAAATCACCCGTTATATAACCTCCTTTGGCTTCAATAACTTTTTGAAGGCGTCTCGGTACTGAATCTACTAAATTTTGAAGAATCTCTGGAGATATCTCTTCCCAAAGGGAAGTGACCTCAGAAATCGTCTCCTCTCTGGTTTTATTTAAAAAAACTGTTCTTTTGCGTTTCAAAAGAGACCAGACGTTTTCTATTATATTTAAATCTCGACTTTGAGGTGGCCAGTCCAAAGTGGCAACACCAACATCCTTCAAAAATTTAGTTATCATCCGGGCTTTGTGGCATGGGGCATTGTCCTGTTGCAGGATAAATGATTAACCAATAAGCCTACCTCCGGAAGGAAAGGCATTATCATTTAGGGTTCTTAAATATTGACCTTGGTTCATCGAGCCGGTGATAGGAACCAATTCATCCAGGCCATTATACGCAACACATCCCCAGAACATGACAGAGCCTCCACCATGGCTCTCTTTTTGACAAACGGGGCGTCTTTTTTGCCTTTCTACCTTTGGCAATCTAACGTAAAATTTGTTTTTTGATGAGTTATACTCAAAGGAGCTTTCATCTGTCGATAGAACGCTTCTCCAGTACTCCTTTGGCTTGTGCAGATGTTCCTTTGCGAAAGACAGTCTTTTAAGCTTGTTTACCTTTGATATGTACGGCACGTCCTTAGCTTTAAATGTTTTAAAATCTCCTTCCATTAAACGTCGTCGGACAGTGCGCTCACTGATTGGATTCGTTGCCGTCAAATTCCATTGATTTGCAGCAGTTTGAGGCTTCAGGAATATATTTCTTTTAAATTCCCGTAGAAGGGTTCGGTCTTCAGTGGGCGTTGTTTTGCGCTTAGCACCTGATCTCATTAGGTTTGTGATGTCATTATGCTTTTTAAACTAATTGATTTGATAGTGCACAGTTTGACGCGACACATTAAACTCACTTGCTATGTCTTTTACTGCCGTTCCAGCGTTAAACTTCGCTACCATTGAAGATCTGACAACCAAATTCAACTCAGCCGTTTTACCCATGGTTTTTAATAAATTTTAATAAATTTTTATTTTGTTATCAACGTTTAATGTAAATTAAAGTTAACTACACAAGTTTTTTGGTTATCACGTGCTCAAAACTGTTAAAATATTTACACAAAGTTTCCGTCAAAATAGTTATGCCACGTAAAAATTCTTTGTCTGCATGCGTTCTTATCAGCAGAAAGAGAATGCAAAAGGTAAACAATACAAAACTTGACATGCATAGAGCTAAAAATAGATTCTTTGTTTCGCGCATCATTTTTGCACCGTTGTTTTAACGATACCAAGCAAAGTTAGTCTCAATAGTCACAAAAAGGTTTCGTCAAAATACTTATGCCGACTAGTGTATGTCATTTTGGTATATTATTAAACCTAGCTTACATCAAGTAATTTAATTCAGTACTAGATTTCTAATACATAACAATTACAAAGCTTTTTATTAAACCACGGTACGTGTATATTAATGAAAAAATTTTAAGATTGCGACAAATTCATAGAATTAAAATTAACTTTACTTTACTACAACTAATAGGTTTAAAATACTCGTAGAATGAAAAATTAACACATGATATGATGAACGGAGTTTGGAAAATTGGATACAATGATTTAGCTATTAATTCATATTGTTAATACTTTGTCAACAAAAACAAGATCAAGTACAAGATTAAAATCATTTTGTGGAAATACGACTTCTAGAAGTTCTTTCCGTTGTTTGCTTGTTCTGTAATGGCGTTTTCATTGGGAAAAAATCAATTTCTTTTTGATTTGAAGACCGATTTTGACAGTTGTTGTGTTCCATTCCCATTGGGCGAACAAAATGATTTTTTTTTATCAGAGATCAATTTTGCAAATTTGTATTTTTCGGCAGATTTACCAATCCAAATGATAGCTGTCAGTTTGACAAGAGTGATTTTCATTTTGATTAATTACTTCGGTTGTGAAAAACAAGAGTGCTTTGCGTTTAGATTTTAATAATGGATATAGACACAGAAAATAAAGTTATACGTGAACTATTAAATTCATCTAGTTCGTCTTCGTCTTCGGAAAGTGATGAAGATAATTTCTGTATTTTCAATTCATTGTTTGAAAAGAAAAAAAGCATCGTGTCAACAATTTTGTGGAGGATGTAATTACTAATTACTCCGACAAAGAATTATTAATTAGCTAAGATAATAAAATATTTTCTCTTTAGTTTCGTGAAAATTTTAGACTTTCAAGGGAAGCAACCAGAAAACTAGTCAACTTATACGAAGTTTCTAGACATTTTAAGGAAAGAATACATAGGTTGTGGAGGAAGAATAGCTATCAGTGCTGAAACTCAATGTCTAGCATTCCTTTGGTAAGTTTTACATATAACGGGTGATCCAAGTAGAGATACTTTTTTCAATAGCCTTTTTTGACAGATCACGTGTGAGTCGTGTCATGCTGTCATGTTATTTTTGTTTACTATTGTTTGGCATTTCATAATGGAAAGACTTACGCGTGAACAACGTTTACAAATTGTTCAACTTTATTATGAAAATTCACGTTCTGTGAGGAATGTGTTTCGTGTACCTCGCTCAACTTATGGTCAACATAATCGGCCTACTGAGCGTACTATTCGCAACACCATCACCCATTTTGAGACCCAGCATTCATTATTGGATAATATTCGACCGAATAGACCACGTCCAGCAAGCTGTGAAGAAAATATAGCGGCCGTAGCTGAGAGTGTACACGAAGACCGTAGAGAGTCGATTCGGCGCCGTTCGCAGCAACTCGGACTGACGTATGGAACGACTTGGCGCATTTTACGTCAAGATCTTAAATTGAAAGCGTACAAAATACAGCTTGTGCAACAACTGAAGCCGCTCGACCTTCCCAAGCGACATCGCTTCGCTCTATGGGCTCTTGAAAAGTTCCAAGAAGATCCGACGCTTTCGAGGCAAATTTTGTTTAGCGATGAGGCCCATTTCTGGCTCAATGGGTATGTAAACAAACAAAATTGCCCCATTTGGGACGAAGAGCAACCTGAAGAGATTGAAGAACTGCCACTTCATCCAGAAAAAACAACGGTTTGGTGTGGTTTGTGGGCCGGTGGAATCATCGGTCCATATTTCTTTAAAAATTATGCCGATGCGAACGTAACCGTCAATGGCGAACGTTATCGTGCCATGATAACCGACTATTTGATGCCTGAAATTGAAGCTCGTGATCTCGGCGACATTTGGTTTCAGCAAGACGGCGCCACTTCCCACACATCGCATCAATCAATGGACTTATTGAGAGAACATTTCGGTGAGCACATAATTTTGGCCGGTCGATTGGCCACCAAGATCGTGTGATATCACACCGTTAGACTTTTTCCTATGGGGATATGTAAAGTCAAAAGCTTATGCCGACAAACCCGCTTCGATTCAGGCCTTGGAGGAAAACATCACGCGTGTCATTCGCCAGTTACCAGTCGAAATGCTCGAACGAGTGATCGAAAATTGGACTCAACGGATGGACCATCTGCGACGTAGCAACGGCCAACATTTGATAGACATAATCTTCAAAAAATAAATGCCAAAGAATGTTTTTTTCAAATGATAATAAACATTCTCCATTAAATTTGAATTGTCTGTGTTTTTTTTCTTTAAAAAAGTAGGGAACCTCAAAATGGATCACCCTTTATAATGGAAATCTTCACAGCTAAAGATTTTAATCCATAGCTATATATATATATATATACCTATGCATAGGTTTGCTGGTTACATGGACTCGTACAGAGAAGTTGCAAATTTGTTTAATTTCTCATTATCGAGCGCCTACAGGGTATTGACAAATTTCATGGAATTTATGTCTGAAATATCGGCGCGGTACATAAAGTTTCCTACAACTGCAGATGAAAAAGAAAAAATATCCCAAGAATTTGCATAGATATGTGTTGCTATGTGAACTATAATATTATTTTATTATCAATTATGTTCATTTACAGCTAGCTGGTTTTGAGAATGTGCTAGGTTGCATAGACGGCTCCTATATATACATTCGAAAGCCAGCCAACAAAATTAGATCAACCTATGTCAACCGGCACGGACTAATCTCGATTATTCTGCATGGGATTTGTGACACCAACGAATTGTTTTGGGATGTATTTATTGGATCTCCAAGTAAAATTGATGATACAAGAATATACAAGGTGGCGCAAAAGTAATCCTCCCCTCAGAAAATGCTATAAATTTTGCGATTGGCCCCTAATGTCAGTTCTGTTTTGACATTTGTGTAGTAAACACATGCGAAATACACGTTAATAAACAATGTTACGCTACACTGCTCCAGAACGCGGAATATTGGTGACTATTTATTTGAGCAATAATCGGTCGGTGACTGTGGCACAACGTGAATTTCGTCGCAGATTTCCAAGCCGTCCAACGCCTACTGGTGAAACACTGCGACGTTTAGCCGCTCGCCTCGAAGAGACTGGCACAACACGAGATGCTGCCAGGCGTGGCAGACCCCGGAGTAGCCGTTCTGCAGAGAATATTGCTGCTGTAGCCGAAGATGTCATGGAAGCGCCGTCGACATCGACCAGACGACGTGCCACGCAAATGGGTATCAGTCGACGGTCTTTATAGCGAATTTTGGTACAAGATTTGAAGATGTTTCCGTACAAAGTCCAGACGGTGCATCAGCTGTTAGCTGCTGACCGCCAATCGCGTCTAACATACGCTCAAGCCATCCTTAATCACCACCAAGACGAAGATGATTTTTCATCAAAAATAATCATGAGTGATGAGGCCCATTTCCATCTTAGCGGTTACGTAAATAAGCAAAATTTACCCTTCTGGGCACTGAAAATACGCGTGTAACCCACAAAGAGTCATTACACCCGCTCAAAGTCACTGTATGGTGTGCTGTTTTCGCTGGAGGAGTCATCGGACCTTTTTTCTTCGAAGACGTCGCGGGCCAAACGGTTACTGTGAATGGTGAGCGCTACAGAGCAATGGTCAACGAGTTCTTTTTGCCGCAACTTGATGAATTGGGATTGGAAAACATGTGGTTCCAACAGGACGGTGCAACGGCACACCCTGCACGTGCCACAACCGATATGCTGAAGGATGCATTTCCCGGGCGCCTAATCTCCCGTTTTGGCGATTTGCACTGGCCAGCAAGATCGCCTGATTTGATCGCTCCAGACTTCTTTTTGTGGGGCTTTTTGAAGTCGCGGGTTTATGTCAACAAGCCTCAGACTCTTGCAGCTCTTAAAGACAATATCCGTCAAGAATGTGAGGACCTATCGCCGGAAGTTTTGGCCAAAGTGATGGAAAATCCCATAAAAAGGGCTCAAATGACAATCAACTGTGGCGGCGGCCATTTACATGACATCATATTCTCGACTTGATGTAAAAAAAATTGAAAGACCAAATAAAAATAATCCACAAGAAGAATCAAAGTTTTTCATTTTTTTTAAATTACAGCCAAAAAACATCGGAAGGTTATTTTTGCGCCACCTTGTATAAGCTATCCTTCATTTCAAAGGATATACCAATAATTTGCGGTTCAAAGTACCATATTTTGGGAGATGCTGCTTATCCGCTAAGGGAATAAGCAGATATTCCCTTAGCGGATAAGCAGCAGCATCTCCCATTCAAATATTTTGGAGACTTGACCGATCATCATAAGCTGTTGTGTGTTCTTCCTCCAGTTGAAGAAGAACGAGAAGCACAAACAAGTACAGCTTCAACGATTATATATCTGAGGCCTGAAGAGGGCCGAAATCGCTGAAAAACTTTAAATTGTACAGACATTTTTTTAAACTACTAATAAAAAAGTAGCATTTGGGAACATAATTTATTAAGTTTATTAAACATAAAAAAAAACTTAAAACAAAAATATTAATAAAGATAAACTAAATAAGTAACGGGTGATTTTTTAGCTGGTTTGGTTTTGGCAATACTGGTTTTGACAGCTGACGTGTGTTTAGTACCTTGTGTCACTATCAAACAGCTTCAGTTTGGTTTGCAATTTAACCATGGATCGTCTTACAAATGAACAACGCTTGCAAATTATTGAATTTTACTATCAAAATTCGTGCTCGGTTCGAAATGTTCATCGCGCGCTGCTTCCATTTTATGATCGGCATTCTCGACCTTCTGAGCAGTCTATTCGGAAGATTGTGACCAAATTTCGCACCAAATTTACTTTGTTGCACATTAAACCACCAACACGTTTACGTACTGTGCGTAGTGAAGAAAATATTGCGGCCGTATCAGCTAGTGTGACAGAAGACCGCGAAATGTCGATTCGGCGCCGTTCCCAGCAGTTAGGCCTTTGTTACAGCACTACGTGGAAAATTTTGCGGAAGGATTTGGGCGTAAAGCCTTTTAAGATACAGGTGGTGCAAGAACTAAAGCCAGCCGACCTACCACAACGCCGAATTTTTGGTGAATGGGCTCTTGGAAAGCTGGCCGAGGATCCGCTTTTTTATCGAAAAATTGTGTTCAGCGATGAGGCTCATTTTTGGTTGAATGGGTACGTAAATAAGCAAAATTGCCGCATTTGGAGTGAAGATCAGCCAGAAGCATTGCAACAGCTACCAATGCATCCCGAAAAAGCCACTGTTTGGTGCGGTTTATGGGCCGGCGGCATTATTGGGCCATATTTCTTCAAAGATGATGCGAATCGCAGCGTTACTGTCAATGGTGAACGCTACCGAGCGATGATAACAAACTTTTTTTTGCCCGAAATGAAAGTTCTTGACTTGCATGATATGTGGTTTCAACAAGACGGTGCCACATGCCACACAGCACGCGAAACAATGGCGCAATTGCGAGGCGAGTTTGGTGAACAGTTAATTTCACGTTTCGGGCCGGTCAATTGGCCGCCTAGATCGTGCGATTTGACACCATTAGATTATTTTTTGTGGGGGTATGTCAAGGCTAATGTCTATAGGGACAAGCCCGCTTCGATTGACGCACTGGAAGCCAACATCCATGCATTCATTCGTGAGATACCGGCCGATATGTGTGAAAGAGTATGCCAAAATTGGACTCAGCGGATGGGCTACCTGAGACGCAGCCGCGGTCAACATTTGCATGAAATTATCTTTAAACATTAAATTGTAAGGTTCAAACTATCGATTCAAATAAATATTTCATTCATTTTTTCGAATTTTTGGTGTTTTTTTTTTTAAAAAGTTCTAAACCTCTTAAAAAATCACCCGTTACATACAAAACTATTTTATTTTCTTGATTCAAGAATATTTTTTAGCATTTCCATTTTTTCTTGATGTCTCCTTTCTTTATTTTCTTCTCTTTCATTTTTTTCCTCTTGTTTTTCCATAAATTCTTGAAATAATCTTTCTTGAAGTTTTTTTTTACGACTTTGTGGTGAAAAGATACTTTCTTGTGATGACGACGATTGGGAATCTGTAGTGGTATCCTAATTGTCTAGAATTGCTCGGTCCCTGTGCAAACAAAATAGAGCTGCTTTTCGAAGAATCATGTGGTGGTGGAGTACCTGAAGGGTTGTTTTCCCGTATTAACTTCTCTTTGTCCGTTTGTTTTCCAGCGGCCATCAAATAATCACTACCTATATTTCACTACCTACCGTTTTAGAGGTCCGACATTTTTCATATTTGTGTGGCACAAATCCAGCAAGTGGTTAGTTTCTCCTATACCCCAACAACATTGTTGACAACATTGTCTTTGCTGAATCAAAAAATCTCAGCTCAGCATTTGTTTTTGAAAAAAGATGGAAACTTCGAGTTCAATACAAGAGGTCATATTTTCCAAATGGTCAAGGATGTCCCTATATAATATTTTTGGTCACAACAAAAGGTATTACATGACGCACAATTATCCCGGTCCAACATAGCTATTATCCACATTATCCACTGGAAAAAAAACCAAACCGACCTCTTTCCGTGACAAAAAATTTCCTCATCACGCCACTGGTACTAAAGAATATCTTTTGCGTAAAGTACTGAGAAGTCTGCACCCTTTAACAGATTTTCAATATAAAAATTCATTTTTTATCTTTGAAAATAAATGAACTTCTCGTAATGTAACCTTTGATTTATTATTACCCTGATGCCGCACTCATTCTTACTAAATGGGAAGGAGGCATCCTTCATGCTCCATTGTGTCCAGAAAGTGCATTTCAAAAAGGCAGATACCGATATGTTCTTGGAATTCATTTTTCATGTTCTGCTTACTTTTATATAAGTTACTTACGCTGTGGACTATAGACAAGATTAATGGAGACGATGCCTTTTGGCAGCACTATCCCTCTATTGTTCCATTAATTAGCGATGCCAATTTATCACATGGCGCAAGAATATAGCGAAGGATTTGAAAGGAGCCGTGCCGTGATTTCATCCGATTGTCTGTTAATGCTTTCCATTCGATTGGTATTGATTAGTCTGATTCAAGGTCTATGGGAGACCCAATGATCTGCTGATAAAATGTCAGTTTGGAAGTCATTCGGGGTTGATGGTATAAGACAACGATTTTGACATTTTGGGTTGTCAATTCAGGTCAAGTGGCATTGCCATTCGGAGGGGAAAGTGTTATTCGGTTGAGTTGCAACGCAGAACTTTTGTGGGTCGTTTTTTTGCGCCGAGCCAGAATAAAAACGTATAATTTCACTTTTTCAAGCCATGTTTTGAAATTCGGCTTTGTTTTCGCTTTCAAACCGCATGACATCCAAGTGTTTTCACCTAGCTTAGTTCTACCAAATCTGACTTTCAGAATAAACTTGAAGATCATCGAGTGCTTAATACTATGCCCATAGATATAAAGTAATCAATCAGTTTAATAGGTCTTAGGGGCTGCAAAAGTGACCAAGGCTAGCGAGTGTACTTTCAATAAGGCCCAGTTTTGCAGTGGTAAGTTGAATCTGAGTTATACCAGATCATTAAATTTAGAGTTAACTAGTCGAAACTCTTGATATAACTGAGGAAACTAGGATACCCTCACAATGATAAGCTAGCCCCAAGGCGCCTCTTATTTTTTCAGGTTGAGCGATTTCTCCCGGGGTGAGCTAAATAGACGTCTACAGTCAAAGTTTGGGTAAATTAAACGTTCGACAAGATTTGCACGAAACTTCAACAGCTTATTTAGAAAATCCGCAGGCACAGACAGAACTCTTGAATATATGTGGCAACGGATGGGTCCAAAAAGCCAAAAGTAATGCTTGATCGGTGAGTGGAAAATAACGCCAAGACCACTGCCTCTGCATCCATGAAGGAACTAAATGGATCTGCCACTCTCGGTTACTGGCTTCTAGGCACGCATCCAGCATCCCAAAACATTCACAGGGCAACCGTCGACTCTGGCCGACTATTTTACGCGAGTCTTCACGAGAATGCCAGAAGCTCAATATTCAAGATTCTTGTATACTGTGTAGAATCACCATCTGCCAACAAACTCATAAAACTTTACCAAGAAGCCACAAAAAGATGCCCATGATATGATAAAGTAACGCCTCATGTTTTTTTTTTAAAGCCATGACATAGGGAGTTGTAGATGCCAAGGATATGAGGACCGCTCACGTTCAGTAACTGAATTGAGGCATCATACTAGAATATAAGAGATCAGTAGAGCTATTAAAAAGCTATAGAGCTACAACGTAGTCACCAACGCATAAGAAATTGTAGATATTCTCAAGCAGCTGTGAAAGTCAATAAAGAGAGAGCTCCATATCAGAGGTCAGAATATCCTGAACTTTGCATATACCAACTTTGCAGATATCAACCAAGTAATGGATCCTCGGAAACCCTTGGTCAACAGCTTATTTAGAGAATTTGCAAGCATGCAAGCCAAGATCCTTGAACAAATGCACTGACGGATGGATCCAAACAGCCAATGGTAACGCTCGATCCGATAGTAGATACGCACGGTGTGATCATCATCCTTGAATTAACTATGTGATTGCGTACTAAACCTCAACCTAGCACACTATCTTCAAACACTAACTCCGCGGAACTGCCGTTAGGTACTACTTAGCAGGGTTGGAGTCTCTCCTGGGAGTCTCTTTGCATAGATTCGTGACATCTCGCGTACGAAAATGTTAATAAGGTTCATTCCAAATACAGCTTCGTCCGAAATTTCACTTTTGTTTGGTCGCGTCGCCTAGACTAGAGCAGAATACCCCTAGTGTAGCCTAGTCCACCAATATTTAGTAGAATATGGCAGAGAGCTCCATGGGTTGCCAAGCCTTGTTGTCATATTCACGCGCGCCGAGGTACCTGATGGGTTCTTTGCTGTGTTTCGTAGATCAAACCTGTATATTGACATTAAATTCAGCTTTTCTGCTCATTAGAAGAACATCTACAATAAAGTTGAGCATATGTTCTAGACAAATCTGATTCATAGCTGTGTCGCCTAAGGCTGAAGGACATGCGATGATGCGTTCAGTTTGAATAAAGCTTACAGAAGAAATTTTTCAAATTTGTAGCGGATTTTGGAAAAGATGCCCTATTTCTGCTGGAACAGGTAAAACGCAGTGTAGGTTCCATCTAGGTGCTGGATAACGATTCTTATATGAACCGAAGCCTCTAACTTTTCCTTTTGCAGATGAATTTCCGTCAATTAATGGACAGACAATATTCAATATAAGCCCTACAAGAGAGACCGTTGCGAAAATCGGTCCTGGAATGACCGTGGTTCATGGTACTTTGGTTTGGTGAAAAATATCGACACTAAACTTCGTAATGGGAACTCCAATGTATTCCTTCCTAATACTAATCCTGTCAGTCTTACTCTATGATGCAAAGTGTTAAATGCTTAGCATGAATTCTGGAGACTTACTTACTTTCTTACTTAGATGCGAGGAGGATAATTTTGGAGCCAAATGTAAAAAAGATCTAAAAAAAAATGTAAACTACATTCCCTTGACCATTTTGACGGGCTCAGTGGAGCCATTGGTCGTGCGATGAACTGCAGCGTATAAGGTCTGTAATTTATTTCCAACCATAGCAACTTACTTTAGTGAAGCCACCGTTCGGAATGAATCTGGGCCTTATTCAATATACCTCTCCAATAAGCCCGGTAAATAACTAACAGCCTCCAGTTGCGGACTTCAAGTTGGTTGAGGTCAGTTTCTACTTGTGCGTGCCACTTAAAGCGAGGTCTTCTGCGTCCGGTGTCTGGCTGTGAATTGAAGACTCTGCGAGCAGGAGTATTGGTGTTCATTCGCTCTAGGTGTCTTAGCCATTTTAAACGTAAAAATTGAAAATTTTCTTTGACTAGGGGTATGTCACTGTATGCCTCGTATAGTTCTTGGTTCAATCTTCTTCTCAATACCCCGTAGAAGTTTTTTCTAAGAATTTTCGCTCAAAACGACCAAGGATTTCTTCATCCATGCTTTAGTGCCGTAGAGCACCACTGAGATGATCAGGGTCTTATATAGGATCTCCTTTGTAGTTAAAGTAAGGGCTTTACTACTAAATAGCTTTCTAAGCCAGAAGAAGCAGCGGTTAGCATGAGTACTACTTTGTTGACAAGATGTTTTTTGGCAGAGCTAGAAGCGGAGCCGACGTAGACAAAGTCCCGTATTACCTCAAAGTTATGTCTTTCAACGGTGATGTTCTGTCCACTTCGTCGATGTTGTGTGTGCTTTCATGTTGACACCATATACTTGGTCTTACCCTCATTTACAGCTAAATCTACTTTTTCCGCTTCCTTATCTACACTTGCAAACGTGGCTATGACATCACGTTGAGTCTGACTAATGATGTGAATGTCCTCGGCAGATGGAAGTACTTGCACCAATTTGCGCATAATTCCCAAATGCGCACAACCCTCTCAAGAATGATATTAAAGAAGTCTTTTGACAGTGCGTCGCCCTGCCTACATCTTTCTTTCGTATGAAATGCGAGCAGCGATATGTCTAGTCATCCAGCACAGATGGACAAGTTTAGGCGTTATACCAAAACTAGGCATGGTTCTATATAGTTCATCTCTATAAAGACTGTCGTATATTGCTTTGAAATCTATGAATAGGTGGTGGGTATCGATTTGGACTTCTATGTTATTTTTTTTGCGAAATCTGCCTAAGTGGGATGATTTGATCAGTTTTCGACTTTCATGATCTAAAACCACATGGGATTTTGTACGTCATCACCGTTTAACAGTCTGGCAGAACAAATCCACACAACACAATCCAAATAACACGGTCCGCTGTAGGTGTCACCGTTTTTCATTATCTTTTTGCCTGGCCCATCCCATCGTATTTCCTAGATGGCAGTTATGTCTGCTTTGAAGCATTACTGCCATCCGACTGCACCTCTCCTGTTTAGTTTTCTCACATTCCAGATGCAGACATGAACGCCGTTGTCCGTTTTTCATTTAGCATATCCGTCAACAATAAAATCAGGTCATTCCGAGGCTCTTGGTTGCTTCGTAAACACAATTTTTTCCGTGAGGGGGTAGTTTACCCAAAGCACAAAATCAGCTCCAACTTA
Source organism: Rhingia campestris (assembly GCA_932526625.1). Taxonomy (NCBI): domain Eukaryota; kingdom Metazoa; phylum Arthropoda; class Insecta; order Diptera; family Syrphidae; genus Rhingia; species Rhingia campestris. The sequence continues at coordinate 54,451,235 of OW052184.1, read as the reverse complement.
TTACATACCCCAAAGACATGACGATGACGAACAACATTCCGCTGTCAGGCAGAACGAACCATTCAATATTGGCAACGACAGCGAAAACTGCCAACCACCCGACCTGAGTGAAGTGAGGATAGCAATATCTAAACTCAAGCTTAATAAGGCTGCCGGAAATGACGGCCTTCCCGCTGAGCTCTATAAGGCCGGCGGAGATGACTTGGTAAGTAACATCCACCAACTCATAAGCCAAATCTGGTCGGATGAAAATATGCCTGAAGAATGGAACCTCAGCATCGTTTGCCCGATCCACAAAAAAGGAGACCCTCTGAACTGCGCCAACTACAGAGGCATAAGTCTCCTCAACATCGCCTACAAGATCCTATCTGCCGTAATATGTGAACGCCTGAAACCGTTTACCAACAACCTGATTGGCCCTTATCAGTGTGGTTTTAGGCCAGGAAAGTCCACAACCGATCAAATTTTCACACTTCGGCAGATCCTGGAAAAAACTCAAGAAGTCCAAATCGATACCCACCACCTATTCATCGATTTCAAAGCCGCATATGACAGCATTTATAGAGACGAACTGTACAGAGCCATGTCTAGTTTTGGTATACCGCCCAAACTCGTCCGTTTGTGTAGGATGACGATGGAGAATTCTCGGTGCTCCATCAGGGTCGGAAACGACCTCACCGACACATTCGATACCAAAAAAGGATTTAGGCAAGGCGATGCGCTGTCATGTGACTTCTTTAATCTGATTCTTGAGAGAATTGTGCAAAACTCCAAAGCCAACACCAGAGGCACAATTTTCCAAAAGTCGGTGCAACTACTAGCATACGCTGACGATATTGACATCATTGGTAGGACTCAACGTGATGTCATAGCCACGTTTGCTAGTATAGAGAAGGAAGCGGCGAAAATGGGTTTAGCAGTAAATGAGGGTAAGACTAAGTATATGCTGTCAACACGAAAGGACACACAACATCGACGAATTGGACAGAACGTCACCATTGACAGATATAACTTTGAGGTAGTACGGGACTTTGTCTACCTCGGCTCCGCTATTAACTCTGACAACAACATCTCGTCAGAAATTAAACGAAGAATTACTCTTGCCAACCGCTGTTTCTTCGGGCTAAGAAGGCAATTTAGTAGTAAAGCCCTCACTCGAACTACTAAGGAGATCCTATATAAGACCCTGATCATCCCAGTCCTGCTCTACGGCGCTGAAGCATGGACCGTATCAAAAGCGGATGAAGAAATCCTTGGTAGATTCGAGAGGAAAATTCTTCGGAAAATCTTCGGTCCCGTTTGCGTTGACGGGCTATGGAGACGAAAATTCAACCAAGAACTATACGAGCTGTACAGCGACATGCCCCTGGTCAAAAAACTCCTCATTGGACGTTTAAGATGGCTAGGACATGTAGAACGAATAGACACCAATACTCCGGCTCGCAGAGTCTTCGATTCCCAGCCAGACGTCGGACGCAGTAGAGGAAGACCTCGCCTTAAGTGGCGCGTACAAGTGGAAACCGACCTCAACCAACTTGGAGTGCGCAACTGGAGGCAGTTAGCTAAGGACCGGGCTAATTGGAGAGGCATGTTGGTTGAGGCCCAGGTTCATTCCGGACTGTAGCGCCACTTAAGTAAGTAAGTAAAGACACGGGGCCATCCGTATCCATTAGGGTATTTAGCGCTGCCGTTGGCCTCTCAGCTCTTTCGCCACCATCTCTGTTCAAGAGCCCTGACTAACCCTTGATATTCGTAGATGACCTGTTATTCGAATATGTCGGAGCAGCTCAAATTGGTTGTCTACTTTGTCCATCCTAACTGCGACTGTAGACGCCACCATTGAATCCATTTTGAAAATTCTTCCGCTGCCGTTTTTATATAGGGGACCTTACTTCCAGCTAGTTTGTAGAGAATTCCTCTATCCATCACTCGAGGACGCGTCAGATGGGAGTCTAGCAAATCCACACGGACCATAGCAGCACCTTAATGTTTTTTTTTACTAACGATGATCTGAAAAAATAGGGGGCTGAGTGGTGCGATGGTTAGTGCGATGAACTGCCGCGCAGGAGGTCTGGGTTCGATTCCCAGCCGTAGCAACACCTAAATGATTTTTCACTGGCCCTCCTCTCTTGATGATCTGACAAATCATCCGAGTAGTATCAATTGTCAAGAATAGCTTATCTCAACTTAGCCGTTCGGAGTCGGCATAAAACAGGAGGTCCCGCCATCGTGCAAGAAGTACACACGCACACATGAATGGTTGTGAGAAAGCTAGGCCCTGGGTACTAACGAGCCTGTTGCGCCAAAAATTTGTATTTTTTTTTTTTTTGATCTGAAAAATAGTCCGATTAGTATCAATTGTAAAAAGTTAATGTCAACTCAGCCGTTCGGCTTCGACAAAACCACATCGCCATCGTGAAATAAGTACACACGCACAAATTAATGGTTGTGATGAGAAATAGCTTGTATTCCAGTCCAAAGATTCAAGAGATAACGTAGGCTGAACCTCCTTCATAAACATTAATCGATCCCGGATGATCATGATCAAAGGAACAGAAAATCTTAACGGATCGGGAGCCCCTTTAATGAATGAAGTACCAAAATAAACTTTAACTCCTTGTTTTCAATGACAAAATGTTGCGGCCTGCGAATTTTGCACTTTTTCCACTCTAAAATTTATGAAACCTACCATTCCTGCAAATCTCAATGAAACATCCCCATAGTTCTCAGATAAGACTAAAAATCTCACATACTTATCCCAGCACTATAGCAACTGAAATTGTAAGAACATGCTTTTCCTGGCTACTCTCCTAGTTCGTTGTATCTTGAAGTGTTAATTACTTTGCAGTCAACTTTGGAATATACCTCACCAGGCAATTCAGAACCTCTTTGGTCACGCAAGAAGCAATAACAGTAGCATAGCTAATAAGCTGCACACTCATTCGCAAGGTTGGTGCGTTATCTCGAGCACCCGCAACTCATATAACACATGACATTCTCTGACGCATTGCTCTGTCAGACAAGGCTAATTAGCACAAGCCAACAGCGCCATTAGCTCCAGCATCAACCTTTCTATTGTACCAAAGGTAAATTTTCTTTCCTTTCACATTTCATTCACACGACCACACCTACTGCAGTAAAGGATAGCTTTGTCTGCTTGTGGGTCACCTCTTAATTGTTCCAAGTGCGGACTCAACATCAGACAACGTTGCCATAGCCTCATCGTTGTTGTCATTGTCATCTCGTTGTGTCAATTTATGTAATAGTTGCATGACACATGTACAATGCCCCACACCACTTTCTGGCAAGTAGGTGACTTCCTTCGAGTCTCTGCAATATCTTCAGACATACACCCAACAATGGGGCTGGTACCTTCAGCATGTCGAAACTCTTTACAGTGCATGCTGTCTAAGTACCATTGTCTGAGAGGTTTTTCGGCTCGCCAAAGGGTAGTACTTAACATAACGTTTGTTACTTGAAGGACAAAGTTTTCCCACTACACACTGTCGTCAAAAAATAGGATATACACGTGGATACATGTAGGTACGTGAAGGCGCTAAATGGAGGATGAGAAAGTCTCAAAATGACCAAACTCATCAGAGAGGACAAAGTTAACGCGTTATCCATTTGGGAAGGGTAACCAACCATGCTACATATGTGAGCCGTTGTGTCACAGCAGTAATTAAATGGGTTGCCAGAGCCTCCTTGTAGTCTGGATTTCATTCCCAAGTGGTGAGAAAGGAGAAGGGACGAACATGGCTGGAGGATTTAATTTGAATTAATTTAATCGGCCGTTGAAAATTATGATGCATTCAGCATTTAATCGAAGTGGTGTGACATGAAATTTTTTCATAGTGATGTGGAATATGAGTCTGAAATTCGTGATTGGCAGTTGGTCGAGATTGCGAAAATAAGAGGATGTGATACTAATATCCACCCATATGTTTGTAAAGCTATTAAGCCTGTGTCAAAGTGTGTTTGGAAATAAGCACGTTGCTTTACAAAGTAAACTCTCTAGGTAGGGATGCACTGTTTTTTTTTTTTCGGGACACCCTGTGTATAATATAATAATAATGTTCTATCCACAGTATTTATGACACTGGAGACTATGGCTTTATTCTCTAGATCCATTTAGACAACGCTGCGATTTAAGCTCTCAAGATGCTAACCAAGATGTTAATGAAATGGTGGACCTTTTTTCGCCAAGGCGTGTGTATTCTTTAAAAGATACTAACAGCCCATGCTACTATATCAAATGATATCCACTGGTAGCATTCCTGCGATGACACATATAGCTTCAGCTGACACCGTCCGAAAAGCACAACACTATCAGAGCACAACGTCGGTACACAGATTTGTGTAGGATTTAACTGTCCTTGACTTATCTTATATTGGTGCCGCATGGTCTTAATTGTTGCCTGAGTCATCCAATATTTGTCAATATTCTTGATATTGCATGAGCAGCTTTTTCGGACAAGATGTTCCTTATATCTAAACCTCGCTTCTATCATTACACCTAGATATCTGGTTTTGACGTAATGCTATGGTCGCCTTAATGGTGGTTGCTTTATTTTTCTTGCGACTGCTTACTTGTACTGCGTTTGTTTCGTGTTTTATGTTCTGGAAGCTGTAACCCGACTGCTGCCATCCACCTTCTCACTCTTGGCATACATTCGTCTCCTATATCCTCCATTTCTTCTAAGTGTTTTGCATCCACTACGACCGCAATATCATCAGCAAACCCTATGACGTTGGCCTCCTTTGTGATTCGGTGCGTTAGAACCTCGTCAAACATAATGTTCCAAGATAGGACCTAATAACTATCCTTGTTGAACCGCACCAGATATTTATTACTGTTCCATGCGCATAGTAGACACCGGTTGTCGAAATGCAAAATTATTTCAATTTAAAACCATGGCACCATCATTGTTGTAAGCGGCTGCACTAGTCCCCAGTTTGCACCACCTCAAAACATGTGGTGCCACGGGGGGACATTAACTAAAACATTCGATATTCGATCACAAAGCCCAATGGTGACGACCGCATTAAATGAGCTTTCAATTTCTAGTTAAAGCCATCTGATTGATGCATGTTTTCAGATGCAAAAACTTTAGGGGGTCGTCGTGCATACAAATATTTCCAGCTCGCAATAAATAGGTAGCAAGAGAGAACATCTTTAGCAGCATTTCTTAAGTCGGTGCTGAAAATATGGAAGAACCACTTCTTTAGACTGTTAAACGGTTATGGCGTCCAATCTTTCCCTGTCAAGCTGAAGTTGATTAGTTGCATTCCTTCCATCGAGCGAATGGACAATAATGCTCCAGCTAAAAGGATCTTCGAATCCCAGCCCCCAGGTTCGAGAAGGCATGAAATACCGAACCTCCGTTTCAAAGACCAAGTCATTGCGGATGGAAGACTGCAGTGTCTCAGGCAGAGACTCTTCACGGGTCGGGAGCCCGATATGTAAGTAAGTAAATCGCGCTTAAATTGGTTGGGGTCGATTTCTACTCGAAAATTATTTGCTCCAGTTTATTGGTGTTTATTCGCAATACCTTTAACGTCCAATTCGGAGTTTTGTTAAATGTTCGTGTCCATATCCCGTCAACGCAAAAGGGATCGGAGATTTTTTTAATAATTTTTTGCTCATGATGACCCAGGATTTTTTCCCCCGGGTCCATGCCTTGGTTTTATTTTTGACGACCTGCACCTTGAATTTGCGAATGAACATTAACTAGAAAATGTGCAGCCAACCAACTAGCGGAAGCTCTAAGCTGCTACAAAGAAGACATTACTGCCATCCAGGAAATACAATGGGATGAGCCGGTCAAAATGAAAAACTATGACATCTACCACCGTTCGTATTATAGTGAGCAGAACCAGCGACTATTCGAATGTGAAAAATTAGAGCATATTGCCATCGTCGCCATTATTCATCGACATAGATACTGGTGGTATTGTGTGAATTGAGAGGGTTGCCCCAGTTTTTCATCCGCCTTTTGCCACGCCTCACACTTCTCACGCCTCATTTCACACTTCGGCAGATCCTGGAAAAAACCCTATAAGTCCAAATCGATATTCACCACCTATTTATCGATTTCAAAGCCGCATACGCATTTATAGAGACGAACTATACAGAGCCATGTCTAGTTTTGGTATACCACCCAAACTCGTCCGTTTGTGTAGGATGACGATGGAGAATTCTCTCTGCACCATCAGGTTCGGAAACGACCTCACCGACACATTCGATACCAAAAAAAGGATTTAGCAAGGCGATGCGCTGTCATGTGACTTCTTCAATTTGATTCTTGAGAGGATTGTGCAAAAATCCCGAGCAAACACCAGAGGCACAATTTTCCAAAAATCGGTGCAACTACTAGCATACGCCGACGATATTGGTAGGACTCAATGTGATGTCATAGCCACGTTTGCTAGTATAGAGAAGGAAGCGGCAAAAATGAGTTCAGCAGTAAATGAGGTTAAGACTAAGTATATGCTGTCAAACCAAAGGGCCCACAACATCGACGAATTGGACAGAACGTCACCATTGACAGAAATAACTTTGAGGTAGTCCGGGACATGGTCTACCTCGGCTCCGCTATTAACTCTGACAACAACATCTCGTCAGAAATCTAACGAAGAATTACTCTTAGCAACCACTGTTTCTTCGGGCTAAGAAGGCAATTTAGTAGTAAAGCCCTCACTCGAACTACTAAGGAGGACCTATATAAGACCCTGATTATACCAGTCCTGCCCTACGGCGCTGAAGCATGGACCGTATCAAAAGCGGATGAAGAAATCCTTGGTCGATTCGAGAGAAAAATTCTTCGAAAAATCTTCAGTCCCGTTTACGTTGACGTGCTATGGAGACGAAGATTCAACCACGAACTATACGAGCTGTACAGCGACACACCCCTGCTTAAAAAACTCCGCATTGGACGTTTAAGATGGCTAGGACATGTAGAACGAATAGACACCAATACTCCGGCTCGCAGAGTCTTCGATTTCCAGCCAGACGTCGGACGCAGTAGAGGAAGATCTCGCCTTAAGTGGCGCGCAGAAGTGGAAACCGACCTCAACCAACTTGGAGTGCGCAACTGGAAGCAGTTAGCTAAGGACTGGGCTAATTGGAGAGGCATGTTGGTTGAGGCCCATGTTCATCCCGGACTATAGCGCCACTTAAGTAAGTTTTGCCCCTCCTATTCCATTATATTTGCTGGATGGTAGTAATATCTGATTTGTAGTAGCTTACGGCTTCCGCTATTTGTTGGCATCGCAACCATCTGTGGCTGATATCTGTAGCTGGTATCTGTAGCTGAGTGAAAAGTTAAAAACAAGGCAACCCGTTAGCGCTTACACAATGTGTATCTTCGTGAATCTGTAGCTTGAAGGTGAATAGAGGGTAACTTCATGCAAAAAATATATCTCTCATTTGACAAAAGAGATGCAAGATGCAAGATACCAGCTACAGATATGCATTCTGGGAAGGCCTTTAAAGACTTCCGTGATATTCCTTGCCATGCAATCAATTCTTCATTGAAATGAATCAATTGGGGACTTGAATTCTGCATATTATTGGCCGTTGTCGTAAGGAAAACCTTTAAAAGCGAAAACAAAAATAGTTAACATATGTTTCAAACCTTACTTTCATAGGAGTACCAACTGCCAACTGACCCTGATCGCATTTTATAAGTTTGCAAATCCATGCTTTTCCCCAAGACAGTTAATACAGTTTCTAAAATTCGAAAGTGTCGAAATTAGACTCGTCGAAATTAGTCTTTTTTTTCTGCTTCTAGCATCTGTTACATGTCTTGTCAGTTGTCTGCTCTTCTGACATAACTACATTATTACGTTCAACATGCGATTGCTTTCAAACTATCCGTGTTCTGTAGAAACAACACCTTTTCTATATAAATGTATAAAAGCACATATATTATCCTGGAATGGCATTGCAGAAATTTATTGCTACCTCCATCGCCTCCCGGGACCGTCAGCCGCCCACAACTACTCATAACTTCACTCTCCAACTCCAAGGATGAACATTATTTGAATTTTCTGTTCAAAAGTTTTAGAGACAATCCAAACGGTGCTGCCAAGTACTACGGCTGGCTGCAGAATTGCAGGTGAGAACGTTCATTTATTGTAAACGTCATACAGCATGTAAGTAAGTTTAGTACATAAGTCATATTTGCCAAGCTCGAACATTGGGTTTAGGAGGAGGAAAAACTTTATTATGACACATACGATTGAGGGAGGTGGAAACTAAGGATATTTATAGTCCTATCCGAAGAGAAACTTAATTTTCTAGTTTACAGGAAGGGTTAGGTATGCATGTCTGGAATTAGTTTGCTTCAGCGTTAGCGCCTTATGGTATCCTGGTAACTGTACGATGAAGTAACAATGTGAAACCTAATGAAACGTAAACGTGAGATTTATTTTTGCCTTCAGAGCGTAGTAGGAAGTGGAGAATGGAAATGCTTGAAGACGTTGGACAATTGTGTAAACAATTGAAAATAATCTTTTTACTGGGTATATGTACTTTATTAACGAGTCTAACTCGTTCCGAGGCTTGCGTAAAACTGACTTACTTAAAATTTTCTATAAAAAAAAAACTACCTCTCCATGGCTATTGGCGGTTATAGACTCTGCTTCGCTGTGTACTAAAGAGCTTGTTGGGTCAATAATTTTTTTTGTATTTAATCGGGCGTAAGTCTTTCCACGACTATTAAGTACAACAATGCTAAATTTGAAGATGTTGTCAGATTAAATATCACCTGCCTGAGTGATGCCAAATTGAAAAAAAAAATCTATTTTTAAAAAACACATAGCTCCATAAATCGGATACCAAAAGAAAGAGACATTAACCAAGCTTAGTACAAGCTTGGTAAATGTAAAGAGATAAAGAGATTTTAATTTATTTTGCTGCAGATTTAAACGGGCATATTAGAAAATCAAAGAAACAAAAGACCGCCGTAAAACATGTGGAAGTTCTACTGGGAGGCTATCCTTTTCCAGATCGACCATAACATAACGTTTCGTGACGACTCGTACGTAAACGAAATAGTTTTTACTGGGTAATAAACCTCAGGGGCCATCCAACAACAACAGGCATTACTCCAAGGTCTTAGGAACCTTCCATTTGATTGAGAGAAGCGGGAAACGAGATTTATGTGGTTATGGTCGTCGTGGCTTAATTTATAGTTTAGATACGCTAAGTGTTCCCAATTTCCTCACCGATGAGTAATGAGTCATAAGTAATGCCTTTTATTTTTCCTTCTTTACTTTCCTATCTTTAGAGAACCGTCCGCACTCAACGTAACGTAGCTTCCTTCTTCTCTTTTTATATCCTTTCCCATAGGGGTATATTAGTTTTGATACTTAGTTTGTAACATAGAGAAATAATTTAGCTACATATACCTCAAAGTATATGGATCAACTCAAAACCGCTAGCTGAGTCGATTAAGCCATGTCTGTCCGTCCGTCCGTCTGTCTGTTCGTCACCGATTTTTGGGCCTTAAATTTTGAGCTAGGATAATGAAATTTGGTATATAGGATCCTCGTCCGTGCCACCAGAACAAGTGTAAAAATTTTTGAAATCCGCCCACTGCCACGCCCCCTTTTAAGAAAAAAACTGAGTTTTTGGCCAAACCGTAAGGAATTTAAAAAAGTTTCTGAACAACATATTTACTTACTTACTTAAGTGGCGCTACAGTCCGGAATGAACCTGGGCCTCAACCAACATGCCTCTCCAATTAGCCCGGTCCTTAGCTAACTGCCTCCAGTTGCGCACTCCAAGTTGGTTGAGGTCGGTTTCCACTTGTGCGCGCCACTTAAGGCGAGGTCTTCCTCTACTGCGTCCGACGTCTGGCTGGGAATCGAAGACTCTGCGAGCCGGAGTATTGGTGTCCATTCGTTCTACATGTCCTAGCCATCTTAAACGTCCAATGCGGAGTTTTTTGACCAGGGGCATGTCGCTGTACAGCTCGTATAGTTCTTGGTTGAATCTTCGTCTCCAAGATTTTTCGAAGAAGATTTTTCGAAGAATTTTCCTCTCGAATCTACCAAGGATTTCTTCATCCGCTTTTGATACGGTCCATGCTTCAGCGCCGTAGAGCAGGACTGGGATGATCAGGGTCTTATATAGGGTCTCCTTAGTAGTTCGAGTGAGGGCTTTACTACTAAATTGCCTTCTTAGCCCGAAGAAACAGCGGTTGGCAAGAGTAATTCTTCGTTTAATTTCTGACGAGATGTTGTTGTCAGAGCTAATAGCGGAGCCGAGGTAGACAAAGTCCCGTACTACCTCAAAGTTATATCTGTCAATGGTGACGTTCTGTCCAATTCGTCGATGTTGTGAGTCCTTTCGTGATGACAGCATATACTTAGTCTTACCCTCATTTACTGCTAAACCCATTTTCGCCGCTTCCTTCTCTATACTAGCAAACGTGGCTATGACATCACGTTGAGTCCTACCAATGATGTCAATATCGTCAGCGTATGCTAGTAGTTGCACCGACTTTTGGAAAATTGTGCCTCTGGTGTTGGCTTTGGAGTTTTGCACAATTCTCTCAAGAATCAGATTAAAAAAGTCACATAACAGCGCATCGCCTTGCCTAAATCCTTTTTTGGTATCGAATGTGTCGGTGAGGTCGTTTCCGACCCTGATGGAGCAGCGAGAATTCTCTATCGTCATCCTACACAAACGGACGAGTTTGGGCGGTATACCAAAACTAGACATGGCTCTGTACAGTTCGTCTCTATAAATGCTGTCATATGCGGCTTTGAAATCGATGAATAGGTGGTGGGTATCGATTTGGACTTCTTGAGTTTTTTCCAGGATCTGCCAAAGTGTGAAAATTTGATCGGTTGTGGACTTTCCTGGCCTAAAACCACACTGATAAGGGCCAATCAGGTTGTTGGTAAACGGTTTCAGGCGTTCACATATTACGGCAGATAGGATCTTGTAGGCGATGTTGAGGAGACTTATGCCTCTGTAGTTGGCGCAGTTCAGAGGGTCTCCTTTTTTGTGGATCGGGCAAACGATGCTGAGGTTCCATTCTTCAGGCATATTTTCATCCGACCAGATTTGGCTTATGAGTTGGTGGATGTTACTTACCAAGTCATCTCCGCCGGCCTTATAGAGCTCAGCGGGAAGGCCGTCATTTCCGGCAGCCTTATTAAGCTTGAGTTTAGATATTGCTATCCTCACTTCACTCAGGTCGGGTGGTTGGCAGTTTTCGCTGTCGTTGCCAATATTGAATGGTTCGTTCTGCCTGACAGCGGAATGTTGTTCGTCATCGCCGTTTAACAGTCTGCAGAAGTGGTTCTTCCATATCCTCAGCATCGACTGTGTCTCAACTACAATATTTCCTTGTTCATCTCGACAGGATTCTGTTCGAGCCTTGTATCCTTGGCTTTGACGTTTTACACTTTGGTAAAACTTGCGAACATCGTTCCTGGAGTGGCACCTCTCTATATCCTCGATCGCGCGCTTTTCTTGCTCTTTTTTCTTCTTGCTGAAAAGCCGATGTTCTTCCCTTCTTCTTTGCCTATAGAGCTCAATGGCAGCTCTCGTCTTCACCTGCAGCTTAGCCTTGTAGGCCTCGTTCTTGGCTGCGAGCATCTGTCGGCATTCCTCATCAAACCAGGGGTTTCTTGCTGGTGGCCGCGAGAAACCTAGCACATCAGTTGCGGCTGATCTAATGGCCTGTTGGCATCGTTGCCATTGCTCTTCGACATTCGATGCTGGTGGTATGGTGTTAATCGAGAGGTTAAGGGATACGCGTTGTGCGAAGGTGTTGGTGGTCCCTTGCGATTGCAGTCTTCCGACATTAAATTTTTTCACAGTATTTCTGGATTGTTGTGGCGTGGTGGATATCCGCATTCTTACCTTGGCTGCTACAAGGTAGTGATCCGAGTCGATGTTAGCTCCTCGGAATGTTCGGACATCCAAAATACTGGATGCGTGCCTCTTATCTATCGCAATGTGATCAATTTGGTTGACCGTTCGTTGATCTGGAGACCGCCATGTCCCCTTATGGATATCGAGGTGAGGAAAACGTGTGCTGGCTATAGTGGCATTTCGTTCCGTAGCGAAATCAATTAGCCTAAGTCCGTTACCAGACGTGTTGTCGTGTAGGCTATGTTTTCCGACAATACTTCTAAAGATGTCTTCTCTTCCTACCTTTGCGTTAAAATCTCCCAGCACGATTTTAACATCGTACTTCGGTAGTCGCTCATAGGTTTTGTCGAGGAGCTCGTAGAAGCAATCCTTAGCTATATCATCTTTTTCTTCCGTCGGAGCGTGAGCGCATATAAGGCTTATGTTGGCGAATTTGGCCTTGATGCGGATTGTTACTATGCGTTCGCTAATGTCTTGGAAACATAAGACTTCTTGCCTAAGTCTGGGACTTATAACAAATCCGCATCCGAATAGTCGCTGTTTCTGCTCACTATAACACGGTCCGTAGTATATGTCACAGTTTTTCATCCTCTTTTTGCCCGGCCCATCCCATCGTATTTCCTGGATGGCAATAATGTCTGCTTTGTAGCAGTTTAGGGCTTCCGCTAGTTGTTCGCCTGCACCTCTCCTGTTTAATGTTCTCACATTCCAGGTGCAGATACGAACGTCGTTGTCCTTTTTTCGTTTAGCAGGGTCGTCAACAATAAAATCAGTCCTTTCCGAGGCTATTGGTTGCTTCGTAACCATGTTTTTTTTCTGTGGGTGGGTAGTTAACCCAAAGCACAACCCCCAACCTGGAGGGCCAGTTCCAATTTATTAGATACCCCTAGGACACGGGGCCATCAGTATCCACTAACGGATTGAGCGCTGCCGTTGGCCTTTCGGTTCATCCGCCACCATCTCTGTTCAAGGGGCCTGACTAACCCTTGAAATTCCTAGACAACCTGTTGTCCGAATATGTCAGAGCAGCTCATCTAGGTTCGCCTGGGACAGCAGGCCGGGTATTCATCCGTGCCATTCTCACCAGGGTGTTTATAGTGTTGCTGTTTTTCGTCGTGTTATCAACACTCGCACTTATCGTTTAGCAAGTCAAATCCGGTTGGATGAGACCAGTACCCGATGGTTACCACTTGGAGGTAAAGATAAGCACATTTGATGTGTAGTCAGAGTTGCAACACTGGGCATTGCCAGGTTAACGCCAATCAGAGTCTACCCTCGTTCTACAACACCCAACCATCCTACAACATATTTAGACAATCTTAATATCTATATTTCGTCGATATAAAGTTTTTTTCCACGCCTACTTTTTGGGGGCGTTTTCAATAAAAAAAACTGTTTTTGATGCAGAATCATTAATATTATTAGTATATACCATTTTACCCCACGCCCACTTTTTGGTGGCGTTTTTATATAAAAACCATTTTTATACACTACCCCATAACATATGCAGGAGAAAACCTTGTCTTTTGTAGAACCGTAAAAGTGTTTTGTAAGCAGTCTGAAGAATTTATTGTCACTATATCATTTTTTCTATTTTATCCACATCGTGGTTTTAGCCATGCCCACTTTTTTGGGGATTTTAGTTTTATGGATAGGATGGGATAGGGTATTCAACGATCCGCACAGCGGATCATATGTTTTTTTCTTTTTTTGATATTTTGGTACGAACAAAATGTTTGTCAAGCAGGTGGTGTGTGGTGAGCGGGCAAGGAATACCGCGTCCGACGAGTTTAGCTGAGCAACCACAAGTGTGGCATGCCCTCCTCACCACCACTGAAGATGCATCTGTGGCCCAACCCTGACTCATGAAATAATACCACCCAGGAATCACCACCTAGATTGATTTACCAGTTTCCAAAAGTATATTAAAAAGATCAATCTATAGCAAAACAATGTCATCCTAACAGAAGTTATTATTATGACGGCACCACTCCTCTAACATCTAAAGACCGATAATTTTTTTCCCGTGGGCCGGTGGAAATGCTCATCGTGTCTATATGAAGCACGATGAGCATGTGCCCAAAGTAGTGTGAGATTTTTACTCACTAAAACCACCACCCATTTTGTATTTCTATTGCAACTAAGTATTCGACTTATCTAGCAATTTTTGCTATCACGAGTATATAATATGTTTGGCAGGTAACTTTCCTTTGAGAGTTCCTGCTTTTTCCGCAATTTATAGCGCGTTTTGTTACTATCGGTCCATATCTAAGGTTTTAGTTCTTTGAAGACGCCGCAATATATTTGTTTCCTCAAGAATTTGGAGGACTGTTGTGTTAACGTGTCCTAATAAACGTTTTTTATGGTTTCGTGCAATTTTTTTTGTTTCATCTTTAGCCACGGGAATACCCAGATCTCTGCGTAGATCTTCATTCCATACGTGCCACGGCGCATTGACGAATGATCTTAACATTTTGTTTTCAAAAGTTTGTAAAATGTTTAGATTCGTTTCACTGGTACAACCCCATAGTTGTATACCATATGTCCAAACCGGTTTTAGCACTTGCTTGTATAATAGCAGCTTGTTATCAAGGTTAAGCTTCGAATATTTTCCGAGCAACCAGTACAGTTCTCTGTATTTATTCTTAAGTTCTTCGCATTTCTTTTTTACATGCTACTTCCATTTTAATTTTGCATCGAGTGTCATACCGAGATATTTCGCTTCATTTGCAAACGGGACTCGAACCGTATTTAGAAATACAGGCAAATTGTTTGTCCGTTTAAACATAAAATCTACATGGATCAATTTGCTCTCATTAAGTGCAATCCGCCAGGATTTAGTCCATTCATTAACCTCGTTAAGAGCGTTTTGTAATTTGATATTTGTTTCCTCTATTGTTGTGCCAACTGCTAGTATAGCAGTATCGTCAGCAAACGTTGCAACTATTGTATCGTTTGTTTGTGGGATATCACGAGTGAATAGGAGGTACAGGATTGGTCCAAGGACGCTTCCTTGCGGTACACCTGCCATTATTTCTTTGAACTCGGAATATTCGCTTCAAAGTTTCACACGGAAGAGTCTATGCTCAAGATACGACACGAGGATTTTATATAATTGTTCTGGCAGAACTTGACTTTTATTTATACGTAAGGCGTTTATACGAAAGGGCTTTGTGCCACACCTTGTCAAAAGCTTGCAACACGTCAAGACATACGGCTGAACAAATGTTCTTTTCTTCGAAAGCTTTCTCAATTACATCTGTAATTCGATGTACTTGGTCCACCGTTGAATGTTTACTTCTAAACCCAAATTGATGGTCAGGTAAAAGACGTTTCTGTTCAATTATGGGTGTAAGCGACCGAGTTATATCCGTTCAAAAACTTTTGAAATTATTGGAAGAAGTGAAATAGGCCTGTAAGATTTTTTTTCAGTTGGTGATTTTCCTGGTTTTAGAACCATAATCACTTCCGCGACTTTCCACTGTCTTGGTATGTATTCTAATCTGATTGCTGCATTTATAATAAAAAGAAGCTTAGTTAATGCTTTCCGAGGCAACATTTTAAGAAGTTCTCCTGTAATCAGGTCATAACCCGGAGCTTTTTTAGGCTTTAGTTTCTGTATTTCCCGTTTAAGCTCGGCAATACTTGCATATCTTACTATATTATTATCGGTTGTACTATTACACATTAAGAGTGTGCAATGGTCAGACGACACTCCGGGGAACGGTCATGATGATCACGATAACCCCTACTCGTCGTCATAAAGTAGGAATGTTAGGATTAGGGTCCGGTAGAGTAATCCTTTAGACTTTCGGGTTAAGAGTCTTTATCCCATTTGTTTTGCTAAGTCTAAATAGAGTCCATCTTCGTCATACCTTCATAAAAGTGTCATTTTTGTGGTTGATGTTTACTCCGAGGTAGATACACTATTTAATTACCTCAAATTTGTAGCTATCAATAGTAATATTTTGAAAAAAGGTTTTGCATCGATCGTCCTTTGTTTGTTGATAGGATATAATTTGTCTTGCCCTCGTTAACTACAAGAACACGTGTTTCGCCTTTTCCTTGGAATCCGGTAGATACATGTTTGAAAAAGTTCAGTTGTGCTGTTTCCAAACTCACCGTTGCATCGCGTGTCCTCCAGTGATAAGTGACACAGCTGTATCAGTTTTAATGGTATCCCGTATCCCGCCATCGCTTTGTAACGCGCTTAGTGGTGCGGAAGCTATCATACACGTCCTTGAAGTTGATGAGAAGCGTTGGTCTGTCTCGACTTGATTTGGTTTACCTATGATATATCTGCCAGAGCGGAAGCCACACTGGTAAGTGCCTATAAGTGTAATGCAGACACCATACAAAGTATTGTCTTCCCATACGTAGTGAAATATGGACGCTTCCTCAAGGAGATAACGTGCGCAGACATTTTAATTGATGAAAAGTAGGAAATAAAATTCATCTTCTTAACTTTTTCTACATACTGATGGGCAGTTGTTTTTTAGACGAAAACTTCAAAAACCACACCTAACCTAGGTTTGTGCAAAAACTCATTCAATATATCCCAATCTCCAATCACCCCCTAAAACTTGGTGGCAAATAAAACCACATCTTTCCGCCAAGAATAGAAACCTCCCCGATGGGAAAACAATAAAATTCCCAAAAGGAAATTGCGAACAAACGCCAATTTTCTAAATTTTCCAAGCTTCCCAATGCATCGTACATCGTCGTCGCACCGCAATGCCAAGCCAGAAGTATCTACAACATCTCGTGAGTCTTCACAACAAAGATATCACGACCACAAACCGAAAATAGACGATCGACTAACGTAGACAGCTTGACGCTGCTACAATTCGTCGCCATTCCTAGCGAGACTTTGTATTTGAATTCCCCCACTGACTCTCTGACTGCATCATCATCGTCGTCAGCAATGCGAGTGGAGTACATCACGCAATTGGACGAGGACGAAAATAGAAAGACATGGAAAAAAAGAATTACAAAACACACACATGCAAAAATCAAACCAATGTGTAAGGAAGAATAAAAAATAAATAGCCAAGGGAAATGTGCAAGAAAATTTATCACATTTCGATACGAAAATAGCGGTAGCATGGTAAAGCGGCTACCAAAAAGATTGTGGTGATAACAGCACGTGAACAGCGATACACAAAGAGGGGGGAGTAAACTTTTTTCATATTCTTTTGGTCCTAGGAAAACATTTATTAAAATTTAAAATAGCGGTAATGAAATAAAATTAAAAATATCTGGCATTAACGGTCAATAATGGGCCTCAAACCAATCTTCTCCATAGTCCGCCATCTAACGTTTTTTTTTTTCAACTAGTGCTTATTTCGTGAATGGTAATACTTAGCTCATGTCTGATTTGACAGATAATTAGTTTTATCCTTCCGCTGAACGAATATGGTTGTGTATAAGCTTGAACAACGCTGGGAAATATTGCGACATTACTTTGAAAATCATGGTAATGTTGCAGAATGTGTGCGAAAATTGCGTACGGATTTTGGAAGAAGAGAAGCACCGTCAGCTCCGTATGTTCGTTATCTTGTGAAAAAAGTGAAAGAAACTGGCATCCTCATCGATAAATCAAAGCGTGAAAAGCCAAAAACAGTGCGTACACCCGAGAATATTGCTGCTATGGCAGAAAGTGTGCGTGAAGCGCCATCAACATCAATTCACCGTCGTTCTCAACAGTTGAACATTTCGGAGACATCATTGAGACGAATTTTGCATAAAGATCTGGGTATGACGCCATACAAAGTCCAATTGGTTCAGGAGTTGAAGCCAACTGACCATCCAATGCGTTTTCGCTTCGCCAAGTGGGCCTGCGATCGACTTAGAGAAGATGCAGATTTTGCCAAAAAAATCATCTTTTCAGATGGAGCTCATTTTGATCTTTCCGGGTATGTAAACAAGCAAAACTGTCACATTTGGGGCACAGAAAACCCGCACACATACATTGAAAAGCCGATACACCCAAAACGAGTCACTGTTTGGTGCGGATTTTGGTCCAGAGGCATAATTGAGCCATTTTTCTTCGAAAATGAGCAAGGAGTGGCCGTTACAGTCAATGGCGATCGTTATCGGGCCATGTTGAACGGAATTTTTGTTCACAAAAATTGAAGAGGAGGATATTGGCAACATTTGGTTTCAACAGGACGGCGCTACGTGCCACACAACCGAAGCTACACTCGATGTTTTGCGCCCTGTTTTTGAAGATCGCATTATCAGCCGCAGAGCTGATGTCGTTTGGCCAACTCGGAGCTGCGATTTGACACCGTTGGACTATTATTTGTGGGGTGCCGTAAAAGATAAGTGTTACGCCGACAAGCCAGAGACAATTGACGCTTTAAAGGACAATATTCGTGAAGGCATTGGTGAAATACAGCTGCACACAATCGATAATGTGCTTAAAAATTGGACCGATCGTGTAGGCTACTGCATGGCCAGCCGAGGCAGCCATTTGAATGAAATTATTTTCCATTATTAACCGGAAGGATTGGACTATTATTCGTGGGGTGCCGTAAAAGATAAGTGTTACGCCGACAAGCCAGAGACAATTGACGCTTTAAAGGACAATATTCGTGAAGGCATTGGTGAAATACAGCTGCACACAATCGATAATGTGCTTAAAAATTGGACCGATCGTGTAGGCTACTGCATGGCCAGCCGAGGCAGCCATTTGAATGAAATTATTTGCCATTATTAACCGGAAGGATTGTACTTTCAAATAAAAAAAGAAATTTGAGAAAATATCCAATAATTTTTTTATAGCATTTTCAAAAAAAAAAAAAAATTATTTGGCGGACCCTTTAGATATTTTTTTTCAAACAAAATGGGACCTCTTGTTTAACGCCGGATTCGAACGGCAAATTTGAGAAATTTTCTTAATTACCAGTTTCACCTTGGATGATTGTCAGAGTTTTTCAAGGATGGGGTAGTGAAAATAACTACGGTGCTGTTCCTTTCGGGATTTAACACAGAGACTTCAAGCTTAGTTGTCGAATATACTAGAACTAGGTCACAACACTTACACAATAGACGTGTTTTCGTGAGATTTCGCTACCAAGTGAAGTAAGATTTCACACGGAGTACAAATATAATAAATGACTGAGAATTGGGATGGAATAGATAGATAGATAGTTGGGATAGACACTACTTGCTACTCAACATCAGTGGTAGCTGAAAACAATTTTATTTTTATTCAAATGGAATGGACGGACACGGTGGGACAACTTTTGAAAATCCGTTGCAAAAATTATATTTCGCATGTGCTTAAAATCTAAAACTAATTTGTTTATTGGATTAAGAAATATTGGAAGCTTCAAATGTTGAAAAATCAGTCGAATGATGTGGCTGATACAGGTAGTCAAAATTTCCTTATCATTAAAATCAAAGAAATTTTTTTTTTGACCCAATTTTCGTACTTTGAGTTAAGTTATGAACAAATCCTTGAGAGTATTTAGTCTAAACTCAATGGAAATGTAATCTATGATTATTTTTGAAACATTTACTAAGAAAACCAGCTGCCAATTTTTGGCTATTTGCATTTTAGAGAGTTTTTACGAAATGCAGCCAATAGAACGATACTCTTTAAAAACTATAAATTTGTTAAATGTTACCACAAATTTAGACGAGAGTTTTCAAGAAATCTACTAACTAATACTTATCGGGCTCCTGACCCGTGAAAAGTATCTGCCTGAGACACTGTAGCCTTCCATCCTCTACGATCCCGGGCTTGTTGCTTCCAGCTTGGTCTTTGAAACGGAGGTTAGGTCTCCCTTGACTTCTCGAACCTGGGTGCTGGGATTCGAAGATCCTCTTAGGTGTCCATTCGTTCGATGTGACCGAGCCAATGTAGTCGACTTGTTTTGGCCTTTTGGACTACATCCACATCTTAGTACAGCTCATAGAGTTCGCGGTTGTATCTTCTCCTCCATTCGCCATTCTCGCACAAAGGACCAAACATCCGCAGAAGTATTTTTCTTTCAAAGGAGCCTAGTATCAGCTCTCCCTTCTTGCTTATCGTCCAGCAGTCAGCGCCATAAAGCAGAACAGACAGGATAAGGGTTTTGTAAATCACACATTTCGTCGTTCGAGTTAGGAGCTTTGAGCCCAGTTGTTTCGCCAAACCGAAGTAGCAACGGTTTCCTAGGGTAATTCTTCGCCGGATCTCCACTAGGGTGACATTCGTGGAGTCTATGTTTAGTCCGAGGTAGGTGAACTCCTTAACTACCACGAAATTGCTGCTATCAATGGTGACGTATTGTCCTAGGCTTAGACAGATGATTCTTTGTTTGTTGATAGCATGTACTTAGCCTTGTCCTCATTTACTTCGAGGCCAATGGATTTCGCCTGTTCTTCAATCGCCGTGAACGCTTTTATCACGGCACACGGCACTCGAAACAGTTGAATCAGCTTTGCCAGGATTTCGAATTCGGCCATCGCCATATAGAGCTCCTGACGATGTAGGTGGTGAGTTTCGACATGAAATTCGTTGATCTTTTCTAGGATTCGCCTCTATGTGAAAATTTTTCCTATAGGCGATCTGCCGAGCCGGAAGCCACACTGGTACGCGCCTATTAGTGTGTTGCAGAACGGTTTTAGACGTTCACACAGTACGTTGGATGGGATCTTGTATGCGACATTAAGCAGGAATATTCCTCGACAGTTCTTTCAAGACAAAGGATCGCCTTTTTTGTAGATGGGACATATGGAACTGATAGTCCAGACATCAGGCATGTCTTCTTCCACCCATACTTGGTTGATGATTCCGTGCATGCTCCCTACCAAAACATCACCACCGTATTTAAAAAGCTCCGCTGGTAAGCGATCAGAACCTGCGGCCTTGTTGTTCTTAAGCTTTTTTATAGCTAGACCAACTTCTTCTATTCTAGGTGGTGGAACTGTTCTTCATTGACTGGACGTGGGTTCTCCTTTTGCCCTATCACTCTCTCTACATGATACTAATTAAACAGCTGATGAGATTGTGCTTAAAGACATCTACTACTCGATAACTAGGTTTCCTTCGCTTTCTCGAAGAGCCTGCGTTCCAGTTTTGCTTGGCTTTTTTATAAAACCTCCGGATGTTGTTACGATCTCACTATGCTACGTAAGCTGTCTTCTTTTTACACAGGGTTTTCTTTTCCTCTCTTCTCCTGGCTCTATACTCTTCTCTAGCTGCCCTTGTTTTGCGCTGCAGCGCTTTCTTGTGTTGCATCTTGCATCTTCTGTCACTTTTTTCCTGTACACGCATTCATCATCATACTGCGGGCTCTTTCTCGGGGGTGGCTGGTACCCAACAGTGGTTTCGGCTACCTCCTTGATGATGTCGCGATACTGGCACCACTGATTGTTGGCGTCTGTGGTAGGTGAGTGTACAGAGGATAATTTCATACTCAGGCGCTCGCTGTAAGCTCTGGCTACTCCAGGTGTGCTAAGGCGTCCAACGTCGAATTTCTTCTTCTGGGAAGTTCGCAGCTTTTTCTCGTTGGACAGTCGAGCTCTGACTTTAACCGCGGCAAGAAAATGGTCAGAGTCGACGTTTGCCCCTCGGAATGTATGAACGTCGAGGATGTTGGATGCGTGCCTCGCATCGATTAGCACATGGTTGATTTGGTTGGTGGTTCGACCGTCTGGAGAGTGCCAGATTGCTGTGGGTAATCGTAGCCTTGGGAACCTATTGCTACTTATTACCGTATTTAGAGCTGCTACAAAATCTGTTAGTAGCCGTTGTCTATTGTCGTTTCGTGGATTCTGTGCTTAGCAAATAAACCGCCAAAGATGTTTTACTTTCCGACTTTAGCATTGAAATCCCCGAGTACAACTTTAACATCATACTCTGAACAGGCTCCATCCAGGAGGTCATCAAACTCATCCTTGATGAGATCATCAGCCTCGTCGAAGGGGCGTGTGCACATATTAGACTTATGTTTTGGAACGTAGCTTTGATGCGGATCACAGAAAGCGATCACTTATAGGCTTGAAGTCAATGCAGCTTAGCCTTGTAGCCCTCGTTCTTGGCTGCAAGCATCTGTTGGCATAATTCGAATCATGCGTTAGTTTTTGGATACCCTTATTCGCCCTCACCTTACAGCTCTCTTATCTTACAAACCTTTACAAAAGAGGTAAGTAAATTTCCATAAAAAGTTAAATTATTCGATAATTGCAATGTAAATCATCTCCAAAACCTCTTCCATGCTTAAGTCTAAAAAGTCCTCACGGCAATAGGGACATCAGACATCCATGTATAAGAGACAAGTGTGTATGTTCAATGAATTGCAATGTAACTTCTCAACTTTCCAAACCTAAGGCAAAGCATGACCAAGTTTGAAGAAAAAAAAAGTTTCGAAAGAAAGTTTACAACCGACTTTGAAGACATTTACCTACAACAACAAAAAAGTATGCACTGCCTGACAAAAGGCACCCCCCAAACATCCTCATACATCATGTACACCAACCCCACTCTCAGACTGAATCATTCATTTGACGGGAAAATTCACAGTAAATTGCGAAAAATAGAAAATGGGAAATGGAAAATGGAAAATGATAACAACAGGATGCTGTACCGTATAGCTGTGTTGTAAAATCACACAAAATTCCAAAACCCACCGTCGACTAACGAAAAAAAATGAAGGGTTGAACAGTACAGCAAAGCGCGCACACAACGCACACAATTCAAGGCATTCTCTGACTCTGATCCTCCCTTCGGAATATACCTACATGCCGTCCGCCCCAATGTAAGGTGGCAGTGGTGATGGTATGCAAGCGTCTAGACTATGGCTAGACGCTGCAAACCACTGTACACTCAGACATTTGATTGCCGGCAATTCACTTTGTGGAACGGTCCTTTTTTGTACTTTGAAAGTCGATAGGGATGGTTTTCCCCGGTTTGAGTAGCATCACAGGGAGAGTACTGTTTGGTGGATGCATTTGGGAGTATCATAGGAAAAAACCCTTTTTTCGGACTTTAGGTGGAGTGTGCAACTCTAACACAAGAGAGAGAAAAAGCAAATTTACGTTGACTCTACCAATAGCGGCAGCGACGGTACCTCAAACGCCAAATGAGGTCCTTGTGTAAGGGTAAAGTTTTGCTTTTACTCTGCCGAAGGGAGTTTTTACGAATGCAAGCTCCTCAAGGTGGTGTGTTGGAGTGAGTGGATAGAGATAGAGGGCGACATTTTTGTCCAAATAGTGCGTGGTTAGGAATGTGTGATGAAACTTCGTTTGGCCTTATTTTTTCTGCAATTGATAGTTGAGAGCTATCGAAGTAATAAGGAAATTCAACGTTGTATGCGATTGGTTATGGAGTGATAAGGACATAACCACAGCCGATGTCTGGGTAACGATCGAAAATAGATTTTTCTTTCCTTATCCATTACATGGAATAAAAGGTGTTATAGTAATCATGTTGGCGAAATGTGTTCAAGTTTTGATGGTCCCTGTATCCAAAGAAGGTGAATGTATCTTTTTAATAATTTATTTTTACATTTTTAATCCCAAATAGATGCGGAATCACCCTGCACTGTGCACTATAATTTGTTAGATGTGGCACGCCCAAGGAGGTGTAATATCCCCTGTAATGCACAATCGGATAGCAAACTCGGGGCTAGGTACCAAAGGTTGCAAATACAGATGACGTGGCAATAGTTTGTGCCTGGAAAATACTAAAAATTATTTAAAGAGCTAATCCAATAAAGTCTTTCAGTGCTATCCAAATGAGGAGGCAAGTTCTTACTTGCTGCAAACTCTTTTTATCAGGAAATGCAAAGTCTCGCATATTGTTTTTATCCTAACCCAACCTTTACAGACTGACCAATATACCCCCACGACTTATGTCATAGCCTATGGTATTGGTATATGATATAAAAAATAGGTTTTATATGACAACGCCCCCAAAAATAGGCGTTGATTAAAACGATCTATAGCGGGAATGTTCGTATCAATGTTATCGAAATGTTTTCATCAAAAGTTTTTTCGATTTACTTTGAATTTTTTCCGAAAACCTTTTTTTTTGAGAACCCCCAAAAAGTGGGAGTGGTAAAAAAAACTTTATATAGATACCTATAGAGATTGTCAAAATATCTTATACAGACACATTTTCAAATTTCTTTACCGATTGTCAAAAAAAAACGTTTTTCTGAAAAGGGGCCGTGGCTGTTGGTGGATTTCAAAACTGTTTACACTTGTGCTGCTGGGAGCAACAAAGAGTAGGTGTAACAAATTTCAATATTTTATCTCGAAATTTAAGGCCCACAAACTGGAGACGTAGGAAGGGCAAACTGACGGACGGACATGCATGGCTAAATCAACACAGCTAGCGATTCTGGTCACGTGGATCTGTCGACTGTTCCTGATATTCGTTTGCCTAGCTATAAAGCGGCGGAGGTTTCTGACATTTATATTAGCTAGTTCACCGAGATTTTCAAAGATGTAGTCTCCTAGACGGAGTTTGCTCAGACTTAGACTTGTTATGCCGTTTATCCATCTGCGGTTTGCTTTCCTGATAGCATACAGTTTGAATACCT
This sequence comes from Rhingia campestris, assembly GCA_932526625.1. Lineage (NCBI taxonomy): Eukaryota > Metazoa > Arthropoda > Insecta > Diptera > Syrphidae > Rhingia > Rhingia campestris. The sequence continues at coordinate 54,426,800 of OW052184.1, read as the reverse complement.
AATTAGTTTACTGTCGGTAGAATATGAAGGGTAGTGCCCCGTCTGGCAAGCTCATCCGGCTTACAGTTCCCTCTTACATCTCTATGATCCGGTACCAAATAGAGGTAAATGGTAAAGTGCTCTGTCATCTCATTATGGATATTACATTACACCTCACCCAGGACAATGCTTCTGTAATTGCCATGATTTCCGCCTGGAAAACGCTACAATAATCGGAAAGCGAAAGGATATGCTTAAGTTAAGGATCTCAAAGAAAACACCTCCACCCAATCCAAATTCTGTTTTAGACCCATCTGTGTAGATGTTAATCGAGATATTATATCCAATCAATGTGCGGGACTTTGTAAATTCTTATTGCTAAAAGGACCAACTCGGTTTTTTGAGGGTTTGCCCCGAGTCCAAATTTAAAGAATACAGAGGGACCATTTTGTAATAGTTCTTTAAGGGTTTTAAGGTACTTCCTTGATACAGCTATTGCTACGTCATCTGCATAGGCAATCACATTGCATGCTTCTCTTTCTAGATTTACTCGTAACACGTTGACTTTTGGTTCAAAAGAAGAGTCCGTAAACGTAAACAAGACCCACTATGTTTGATGAATTTCTTTTCGCTCTTGATACGACCAATACTACAGCGCCGTAAAGCAGGACAGCAATTATCAGGGTCTTATACAAGATCTTCATAATAGTCCGAGTGGGTGCCGTATTAGTAAATTGCCTTCTTATCCCGAAGAAAAGCGAATATGTGTCGGTGAGGTCGTTTTCGACCCTAAAGAAGCAGAATTCTCCATTGTCAGCCTGCGCAGACGAACGAGTTTGTGTGGTATACCAAAACTAGACATGTCTTTGTATAGCTCGTCTCTATAAATGCTGTCGTATGCGGTTTGATATCGATGAATTGGTGATGGTTATCGATTTGGACTGCTTGGATTTTTTTCGGGATCTGCCGAAGTGTGAAGATTTGATCAGTTGTGGATTTTTTTGGACTAAAACCACACTGGTAAGGGCCGATCAGTTTCAGCTGGGATGGTATCCCGGTATTGTACCACTGATCTGCGACGGGTGACGGACCGTGATAAAATTGATGGAGTATCATACCTCTGGCAGCCCTTAAGGGAAACTAAATAAGTTAAGAAAAAGAAGCCAAAATAGTAAATTTAAAATGGTGTTGGCTACTTAACTGATATAATATTCAAAACATGGTCCAAAGGTGTCGTCTTATCGATTTCTTCGTACGTGAGTCGAGAACGTTAGTGAGAGATTCGCACAGCGAATTCTAGTCTGCTTATATTTTTTTGACCACCAAACATGTTTGAACGAATAGAATATTATGACGGCACAAACATATACATATCTTTATATTTGATTGGGAAGCTGATTCAAACGTGAAGAAAAGCCTAACAAATTAATTTCACTAAAATTGGACCTTGCCGCTAACATTTTTGTTGGTTGTTTTAATTGATCTTTTCATCTCTATTACCTTAACCTGAACCACAAAAAATGGTATTCCGTTAATCGTCCGTCTTCTAAATAATTCATATATTCAAGGTGGGCCAAAAGATATCACCCAATGTTAAATCTGTTTTGACATTTGTGGACTAGACAGATATAGAATACAAGTGAACAAGCCATGGAGCGATGCACTCCCCAAGAAAGCGGAATAATCGTGTCTAATTTTTTGCGTTACAATTCATCTGTAGTGTTGGCGGAGCGCGAATTCCGTCGCCGATTCCCCGGCCGTCCGACATCGACTGCGCAAACACTGCACCGTTTGGCCACCAACCTTGAAGAGTATGGTACCACACGAGACGTTGGCAAGAATGGCCGGCCCCGGAGCGCCTGTTGTGCCGGAAACATCGGCTAGACGCCGTGCCTCGCAATTAGCCATCAGCTGGTCGTCTTTAAGGCGAATGTTGGTCAAAAACTTGCCCATGCTCCCATACAAAGTCCAGTCCCTGCATCAGTTGCTGGCTGTCGACCGCCAAACGTGTGTAACCTACGTCCAATGTCGAGGACGAAGTGGACGATTTTTCGACCAAGACCATAATGAAATATGAGACGGGTACGTGAACAAGCAAAACTATCGCTTCTGGGGCACAGAAAATCCAGGAGTAAGACACGAAGAGCCATTACACCCGCTCAAAGTTGCTGTATGGTGCGCCGCTGGTCAAACGACAACAGTTTACGGTGTGCGCTATTAGGGCTGAGTTATTTCTGCCGCAATTGGACGAATTAAGACTGGAGGACATGTGGTTCCAACAGGACGGAGCAACGGCTCACACTGCACTAGCCACAACCGATATTCTGAAGGCGGCGTTCCCGGGTCGCCTTATCTCTCGTTTTGACGATTTGCACTGGCTCGCAACTCGCAAGATCGCCCGATTTAACCGTTCCAGACTTTTTTGTGGGGTTTTTTGAATTCCCGTGTTTACGTGAACAAGCCCGAGATCCTAAAGGCCCTCAAGGACAACTTTCGACACGAGTGCGAGAATCTATCGAAGTTCGAGAATCTACCGAAGTTCTCGCCGAAGTGATGAAAAATGTCATTAAACGAGCCCGTATGGCAATCAATCGTGACGGCGCCCATTTGGCCGATATCATCTTCTCGACATGACCAATCAAATTCTAAAGGTTCATATAAACATAATCAAAAACCAGAATCGAAGTTTTTCATTTAGAAAAAAAATGAGAGCCAAACAAGATCGGATGACTTCTTTTGGCGCACCTTGTACATATACATATATATAGGTACACAGAATGCATGTATAGCCCGACCCAGGGTTTTCGACGAAAAAAACATACGAAACTGATACATTTTTTATTGGTACTCCCTAATTGACTTTTAAGGTCATTAAGGTAGCGTACGTGTTTTCTGCCGATCACACAAAACCTTCCTTTTTATGGATCTGTCGACAGATAAAATGTCTACGGCTGTAGAATGTTGAAATATCCGACTCGACAGATTCGTAATAGTTTCATACTTTCTTGCAGGAGTGCACGCGGATATCTGGTACGGTGCGACGCTGTGGAGGAAATAAATCCGCACATGATTTTGGAATTCCAAGTGTGGTTTGAGTTTGCGTGGAGTGGAGTGCAGCTCCTGAAGTCGTCTTGATTCCGGTTAATCAATTAAGTTTGTGTCAATATGTTGGTAATGTCAGTAAAGGATGGTGGTTACGGTATAGACTATTTTATTCCGATGCCATTGAAGAAATCCTAGATTGATATATACACGGTAAACCGCTGAAAAGCAAAACCAAGGTGTCACGCGTAGGTAAATAAAAAAAATGAGACCGTAGAAGTGCTACGAGGTGAAACATCACGCATCAACGTTTCTCAAATAACAGAAGTCCTCCCTCATCAAAAGAACAAAATAAACTAAAGTAGTAATGGGTAGTGATGTGCAAAAATTAGTTATCCGATATTTAATATTCGGTGTTTAAGGATAGTGATGCGATTACATGAGAACACAATCGTTCTCACTCTAGCCTCTCACTATCAACTCCTACGCTCACCTCCACACTGGTGACTGGTGGGTGCCTAGTACATCGACTGGAGATAGGGTAATAAACCCCTGTGGAAGGTCGTTGGTGGCAGCAAACGAGAGAGGGGGAGGAGTGTCCTCTCACTAAGGCACTCACTCTCAGGCGGCAGCGGAGGTATTCCCTAGATGGAGTCAACGGTGGCGCCTACGGCTAGAGTTTGATCGAACTGGCAGTGTAATCCCTATATGAGCTGCTTCGACATATTTGAACACCAGGTCTATAGGGATTTCCAATACTGAGCCAGGGTGTTGGAAAAGAGTTGGTGGCGGAGGAGCCCTCAATGGGTCAACGGCAGCGCTCAAATCCCTAAATGGGCTACTGACATCGGCATTTTTCCGGCCCGCTGTCCTAGGGTCAAAACAAGGGCCTGGCCCTCCAGGTTGCAACCAATAGCCTCGGAAAGTACTGATATTATTGTTGACGGCCATGCTAAACGAATAAAGTACAACGACGTTCGTATCTGCACCTGGAATATGAGAACATTAAACAGGAGAGGTGCATGCGAACAACTAGCGGAAGCCCTAAACTGCTACAAATCAGACATCACTGTCATCCACGAAATACGATGGGATGGGCCGGGCAAAAAGAGGATGAAAAACTGTGACATCTACTATGGACCGTGTTATAGTGAGCAGAAACAGCGACTATTCGGATGCGGATTTATTAAAAGTGCCAGACTTAGGCAAGCAGTCTTATGTTTCCAAGACATTAGCGAACGCATTGTAACAATCCGCATCAAGGCCAAATTCGCCAACATAAGCCTTATATGCGCTCATGCTCCGACGGAGGAAAAGGATGATATAACTAAGGATTGCTTCTACGAGCTCCTCGACAAAACCTATGAGCGACTACCAAAGTACGATGTTAAAATCCTGCTGGGGGATTTTAACGCAAAGGTAGGAAGAGAAGACATCTTCAGCAGTACTGTCGGAAAATATAGCCACACGACAACACGTCTGGTAACGGACTTAGGCTAATTGACTTCGCTACGGAACGAAATGCCACTACAGCCAGCACACGGTTTTCTCACCTCGATATCCATAAGGGTACATGGCGGTCTCCAGATCAACGAACAGTCAACCAAATTGATCACATTGCGATAGACAAAAGGTACGCATCCAGTATTTCGGATGTCCGAACATTCCGAGGGGCTAACATCGACTCGGACCACTACCTTGTTGCAGCCAAGGTGAGGATGCGGATATCCACAACGCCACAATAAACCAGACATACTGTGAAAAAATTTATTGTCAAAAGACTGCAATCGCCAGAGACCGCCAAGACCTTCGCGCAACGCGTATCCCTTAACCTCTCGATTCACACCACACCACCAGCATCTAATGTCGAAGAACAATGGCAACGATGCCAACAAGCCATTATATCAGCCGCAACTGATGGGCTAGGTTTCTCGCGGCCACTAGCAAGAAACCCCTGGTTTGATGAGGAATGCCGACAGATGCTCGCAGCCAAGAACGAGACCTACAAGGCTAAGCTTCAGGTGAAGAGCTGCCAAGAAAAAGGGAATAGCACCGGCTTTTCAGAAAGATCAATGATATAGAGAGGCGCCACTCCAGGAACGATGTTCGCAAATTTTACCAAAGTGTAAAACGTGAAAGCCGAGGTTTTAGGCCAGAAAAGTCCGAAACCGATCAAATTTTCACACTTCGGCAGATCATGGAAAAAAACCCAAGAAGTCCAAATCGATACCCACCACCTATTTATCGATTTTAAAGCCGCATACGCCAGCATGTATAGAGACGAACTATGCAGAGTTTTGGTATACCGCCCAAACTCGTCCGTTTGTGTAGGATGACGATGGAGAATTCTCGATGCTCCAAAAAGGGATTTAGGCAAGGCGATGCGCTGTCATGTGGCTTCTTTAATTTAACTCTTGAGAGGACAATTTTCGAAAAATCGGTGCAACTACTAGCATACGCCGACGATATTAACATCATTGGTAGGACTCAATATGATGTCATAGCCACGTTTGCTAGTATAGAGAAGAAAGCGGCAAAAATGGGTTTAGCAGTAAATGAGGTTAAGACTAAGTATATCATGTCAACACGAAAGGACACACAACATCGACGAATTGGACAGAACGTCACCATTGACAGATATAACTTTGAGGTAGTACGGGACTTTGTCTACCTCGGCTCCGCTATTAACTCTGACAACAACATCTCGTCAGAATTCACACGAAGAATTACTCTTGCCAATCGCGGTTTCTTCGGGCTAAGAAGGCAATTTAGTAGTAAAGCCCTCACTCGAACTACTAAGGAGATCATATATAAGACCCTGATTATCCCAGTCCTGCTCTACGGCGCTGAACCATGGACCGTATCAAAAGCGGATGAAGAAATCCTTGGTCGATCGAAAAATTCTTCGAAAAATCTTCGGTCCCGTTTGCGTTGACGGGCTATGGAGACGAAGATTCAACCACGAACTATACGAGCTGTACAGCGACATACCCCTAGTCAAAAAACTCCGCAGTGGATGTTTAAGATGGCTAGGATATGTAGAACGAATGGACACCAATACTCCGGCTCGCAGAGTCTTCGATTCCCAGCCAGACGTCGGACGCAGTATAGGAAGACCTCGCCTTATGTGGCGCGCACAAGTAGAAACCGACCTCAACCAACTTGGAGTGCGCAACTGGAGGCAGTTAGCTAAGGACCGGGCTAATTGGAGAGGCATGTTGGTTGAGGCCCAGGTTCATCCCGGACTGTAGCGCCACTTAAGTAAGCAAGTAAGTAACTAAGTAAGTAATTAGTATTCGATACTTGAAATGATTATCGTTTCCGAATATGTACTTATCAAAGGGCCGTTATAGCTATCATTAAAAACCCTCATTGGAAATTTTCTTTTACTTCTTGAAGCTTTTTTTATAAATTAAACCATTGGCGAGTTGGTGTCAAAACGAAGCTTATGATTTTAAGAACATGATTATCCAAAAATATATTCATTTTTAATTATAGATATCGCAGAATATAACTTTTTGTTTTTTAATGATCCCGATTTATTTCTGTGAAGTAATGATTGTCATTCCACCCAAATGAAACAGAATTTTCTAAAGATTCCCATTGCCAGCTATGGAGGTAAAATTTCAATTCCATCATGTTTTTTATTCCAATGAAGTTGTTCAATTATAGCTATAACTGGACCCAAAGTATTCGTACAGAGAAGTGTGACGCTGAAGCGTACGCCAAGGTGGGCAAGTAATACTAATATACAAATTAAATTTTATTCAATTTGACGAAATTGTTTGCGAGAAAATGACAATTTTCTTTAAATAGCCTAAATGCAGAAATCAGTTATATGGGTTTTCTCAAAAAACGAGTGGTGGGTGCACGACTGGGTCGTACGCAACTTTCTCTTTCACAGCGAGTTAGGCGTTAGATCAAATAGTACGCATTTTGATTAATGATATAAATAATGTCGAAATGAGTTTATACGAACGTTTACTCCGATATTTGAAGAAATCGATGTCAATGTGAATAATAATGATTTTCCGTTATTGGCCAAAACTGAAAATTCCGTTTAGTGATATTTGGGCTAAAACTAATTATGTGGAATTGCTTCAAGCTGTAATAGTAGTATATATATTGAATTTCATTCAATTTGACATAATAGTTTGCGAGAAATTATCAATTTTCCTTATATGGCCTAAATGACAAAATCCGTTATATGGATTTTCTCGAAAAAACTGGGTATGCAGTTATGTTGAAGCTAATATGGTTATAGTACATATATATAAAGTTTAATCAAAATCGTTAGAGCCGTTTTCGAGAAAATTGAGGTTATGTGTAATTTTTATATGGCAGGTACCATTATTAACATGGCTAAAAGCAAACAAAAAAAATGGCCTAATTAAATTATGACTAAAACTAGCTTGTATACGAAGTTTGAAGAAAATCGGGCTAGCCGTTTAGGCTGGGGAGACAGACGTACCGACAGACGGAATTCCAAAAAACACTTTCTTAGGCTCCGCTATCATCGTAATGTTAGAATCAATCAAAATCTCGAGGTCGAAAATTTTCACGAAAACAATATCTTTCTCTTTGTAAGAGAAAGTTAAAAATGGGTAGGTACGCAGTTTTGTTTGGAACTTATATGCCTATAGCATATATTAGCTCTGTTCCCGTACTTTTGCAGTAAAAATTAGTAAATTCTCAAATTTCTTGGAGTGGGGGTATCTCAGAAAGAGACAATATTACCAAAAAGTACGGGAACGCGTTTAAGTAAAAAACAGTAAAATTATATATTTTGTATGCCTTTTAAAGAACAAATGACATAAATCACCTGTCAAAACAAGCGAGTTGTCACTTTTAGATACCAACTGACAGTTTACTGATTTTTACCAACAGAAATTTCTGCAGTAATTTTTTTTTACAGATTTTTATGGAGGGGTAGTTTTTTGCTCTCTCGTGAGCTCTCTCTTTTACTTATTTTTGCGTACGGGAACGGTAAAAAGTAAAAATCAGTAAGAATCATTAAATATTATTTTGTACGGGAACAGACCTATTAAGTTTAATCAAAGTCGTTGCCGTTTTCGAGAAAATTGAGGTTATGTTTAATTTGTATATGGCAGGTACCGTTAATAAAATGGCTAAAAGTAAAAAAAAAATGGCCTACAGTTATGACCAAAAAAATCTCTGGATATGAGGGTTGAAGAAAATTGGTTAAGCCGTTTAGGATGGAGTGACCATTACGGACAATTCCAAAAAACACTTTTTTTGGTTCCGCTATCATCGATATGTTAGAGTCAAATCTCGAGGCCGAATATTCTCACGGAAACAATACCTTTCTTTTTGTAAGAGAAAGTTGAAAGGAAAAAAAAACATATGAGAAGGCTACAATCCCATCCTTAAAATTAATATCCCCCAAATTTGGGCTTTATGGCGATAAATTAAACAAGGTGGCGCAAAAGTAATCCTCCTATCAGAAAATGCTATAAATTTTGCGATTGGCCCCTAATGTCAGTTCTGTTTTGACATTTGTGTAGTACCTAAACACATGCGAAATACACGTTAATAAACAATGTTACGCTACACTGCTCCAGAACTTATTTGTCAAAACAGAACTGACATTAGGGGCCAATCGCAAAATTTACGCCATTTTCTGATAGGAGGATTACTTTTGCGCCACCTTGTAGATAATGATGTTGCCACAACATATTGTTCAGACGGTTTATCAAAATCTTTTATGGTTCGACAAAAAACAACGTTTTTCTAATGCATATGCCTTGGGGGAGGGTATACAAATGGTTTTTGTGGGAAAATGCACCCAAAAAGTGGGCGTGGCAACAAATTTTAAATAGGCGAAATATAGATATTGGGGTTCTCTAAATCAGCCCTATCGAGGTATCCGTCGGAGCGGACAATTTTCCGCAACGCATACTTCGTCGGAGGTTAAAATTCCATTCGAGGTATGTGTCATCGGAAAAAAAATCTTCCCAAATGCGACGGGTTCACTTCACTACAATTCGTAAATAAATTTCGCGAAGAATTTGTGTCGGAGGAAATCGCAGAAAAAATGGCACTTAGCTGTCAAAAATCGCATGAAAAATGCACCTCAAAGCTATTTGCCGGGGTGCGTTACAAAATGTCGGAGAAATATTCCGAACAGCTTTTCCGAGGAATACCTCGAAGCAAAAATCCTGCGAATCGTACGAAATCGGAGAATTTTCCGCTCCGCGGATACCTCGATAGGGCCGAATATGTTGCTCAGAGGGTCTATATACCAAATTTCAACACTCTAGCTCAAAATTTAAGGCCCAAAAATCAGTTGAACACAGGTGGACGGACGGACGGACAAACAGGCATGGCTAGATCGACTCAGCTAGCGATTCTGAATCGATCCATATACTTTGAGGTATATGTATCGAAATTATTTCTCTATGTGACAAACTGTATGTCAAGACTAATATACCCCTATGGGATAGGGTATAAACAACAGAAGAAGATATATAATGCAGACCGTAGATGAAACGCTAACAGTTCTTACCATGACAGGTTTTTCGACAGCATTCATGACTTTTAATCACGACGAGTGTTAGGTAACAACGTTTTTCTAAATTGCGTATTTCTTCAAGAATAGCATAAACTAAGCAAGTCCGTTTAGCCTTATCACCTACAGTTCCACACACACAGAACAGTCGGGCCGAGTCAGGCCCACTGCTTAAAGGAGCCCAAAATATCGTTACGTTTCAAAAATTCGAATTCTTAGGTTAAAAGTCTGGCAAGGACACTGTGAGTGTGGTTAGTGCATTAAAGTACTAAGTACGGGGTCCCTGCTTCAAATCTCGAAAGTGACAACAGATAACTTTCTGGCACTAATTTGCTGGCTTCCTTCAGGGACTTAATCTCCTTTTGTTATCAAAAGCAGTCCTGTATACAGTGACCTTTTATTATCTGAACTGGATGAACTACTATTTTAGAAATAGGGTGGCTAAACATCAACCTTTAAGGTCTATGATCCTACTCTGATCAGGCTTTATAAAAAAACGAAAAAAAAACACAAATTACCCCTAAACTCTTTAAAAGAGATTCTGGATTTAATAACGTATCAAGATCTATGAGAACAGCTTTTTTACAATTTCTTTGGATTTTTACCACTACTATAAAAAAAAAACATACACAGCCTGCAGATAAGCACAATCGGCACAGCCGACGTGCTTTTAAAATATTCTTCGACGCTTAATAGCCGGATGATAATCCACGACATCATAGTCGTCCTCCTCGGAATCGGACCTCGAGTCAGTAGCAATTCCTGAGTCAGGACTATGGCAGATGAAATGTTCTTTTGTGGCATACAATGCGTACAACGTTTTCAACGCCTCCATGTACGTTCCTATAGTTTCCAAGGTATAGCCTGTCAGCGAGACAAGCCGCTCTGTCCAAAGGGGTTCAATTTTACGCAATGATCGTGTTGCTGCCAAGCAAGCCGCTCCAATTACCGAAGGTGTGCAGTTTACCAATCTGTAATCTGCGAAAATAAAATTTAGAACAATAAATCGAAAAATGAATATCATACCATATAACGAGATATCCAAGATATTAAAGAGCAGTGGCGTCGTCTCTAGAATCATCGATTCAAAGCTCGCAAATGCTATGACATGTGATCCACTTGAACGATACGCTCCGTGATAGAGATAATCCTCAAATGCGACCAACTGATTGGAATAACTTTCGACAAAAGTCGCCGCAGTTGGGTAAATAAAATCGTATTTGAAAGATGATAGGATCTTCTTCTCGACAACCTTGAAATCTTGTGTGGTATAGACATTACCGACTTGCATGTTGAACTTGGAAAACTTTGGAATATTCTGATCTGCTTCCTCAATTTTAGCAGCTATTAGGAGACACATCAAAGCAGAGGCATTCAATTTATCAATGACTATCGTGTATGTATCCATGAAGCAGTCAAGAAGATATACAGCTGAAAAAAACCATGTTTACTTACAACCTGGATGGCTAGGTTAATGATGTGCTTACCTAAATGCAGGGTCGTTCGGCTTAAGCACATGTTGTCTGTAGAATTCTTCATGAGCATCAATAAGGTCGGTCTATAGGCTGTCTGCTTTGATTTATAGTCCAGGTGTCGTCGCCGTTTCTCAGATTCCTTTAAGGAAGAAAGTATATCGCTGACATACTCACCACACCATATAGACTGTTCTGCACTCTGAAAGAAAACTGTTTAAAAAAAATCCTTTAGAAAAGCTTGCACAGACTTGATGGTTCCTGGGAACATTAATGATTGGCGGAGGTATAGGTGGGCAGATGCTATTAATTGGACAGCATTGTGGGGTTGCAAGTGGTATAATTGTTTGCGTGTTTAACGGATTTTCCTCAGACATTTTTTACAAAATAAAAATGTTGGAACTAATTTTCCGATGCAACGCTTATTTGACTAAATATAAAAGTATTTTGCGTAAGAAACTGTACCAAAACAGAATGAAATACAGAATAGGCAAAATCGGTAAACATAACGGTTTGGTCTTAGATAAGTCATAAAAAAATATCCCAAATGCCATTTTTGTATGAAAATGTACTAGATCTTAAAACGTTTCATACAAGGTGACGCAAAATTTCTCGATGGATTTTCCAATTCCAATTTTCATGATGGCAAATGACCTTAGTCATCATTTTTTTTAAACAAAATGTTTAATTTTGTGTACGGAATAAATTGTTATCTAGCTATTAATGAGATCTATTGCTATTATTTAATTTTTTTTTAAGTTTTAGTCACAAGAGAAAGGTATTGTTTTCATGAAAACCGATTTTGATTGATTGTTATGTTTTGATCAGCTATCTTTATAATTCCTACTTGGAAGTCTTCTTTACTTTTTGCAGCTTTTTTTTATAAACTAAAACAAATTTATCCATAATTAATATTTTAAGTTTTTTTTTAAATTATCAAAGAACATCTTTATTAGTGTGATCAATTATTATCGAGATTTATTTTTCTGAAGGAATGGCTACGCGTTTACATACCGTGGACAATAACCGGGACTAAGCCTACATTTGGTGTAAGTCTCATCGGTGGAAGGTGGAAACACATCGAACAAGGACTAAATTATTTAGGTCAGCCCACTTATGTATTTAGGTGACCTGGGGGGTCATTCCGTAACTTTGAAAACGATTATCACTCAGACGGTAGTCGAGAGCTCATGATCAATCGCTCAAAAATAGTCTGTGATTTGACGATTATTGTTTTAAGTGAAGCAAATAAAGTGACATCGCCGACAGCAAGTGATGCAAGATTTACCGTCAAAATGTTATCGTCAAACGATGATCACTTTATGGAATGAGGGCCCTGGAAATTCAACTGCTTATTCTGCCTTCGCATAGATGTCACCATAAATTCAACTGAAGTGCTTTAATTACTGCTGTAATAGTGAGGATGTTTCTACTTGCCCCTTGTTACGGTTATTGACCACGGTGGGGCTGATCTTGGGTCACTAGTATTTTTGACACTGAGGTGATTTTAATGACAGGATTTTTCAATTATTGCTGTAAGCAAGTTACATTTCATTTCCTTTGATTTCCAATGATAGCTTTATAACTGCATCTTAATAGGGGAACCCAAAAAAACTGTTTCCATTATCGCGTCGGTCTGTTGGGACTTAACTTTTGATAAAGCATAATGAAATTAGGAATACAAGCTCTTTTTCTTAGCATCCAGTACACAAGTGTACAAATCTACAAAATCCGCCTACTGCCATGCCTACTTTCCAAAAAAGGATTGTTTTTTGTCAAACATTAAAGAATCTTATTAAAGTGTTTAAGGAAGTATCAAGTGTTGTGCTACTCAATCACAGAAAAATCCTATTGTTCAGAAGCAAAAAAAAAAGCCTCAGAATGGACTGATCACACTGTTGACGACCATTCTAAATGAATAAAGGAAAAATACTAGCGGAAGCCCTAAGCTGACACATTTATCTTTATCAATTTATTTTATTTATCCAAATGGTAATTCATCTTTACCACAGACTCAACATTATAAACGATGTTATTTAGTCAACATTAAGTGTTCAAAACAAAGTTTTCGGCAAATGGTTTTTGTTGGGGAAATATTTTATGAATAAGAATATGTGCAACCCTGAATAGAGGCTTTATAAACACATATGTGTTATTGAATTCTAAAGAATCAGGGGTTAAAACTTCAAAGCCAAGGATACGAGATATGAACAGAATCTTTTAGAGATAAACAAATTCGATTGTGTAAATATGACAGAATCACTTAAGCACGCTGTTAAATGGTGATAACGAATTGAATTTTTCGGCAGATTTACCAATACCAATACAAATGATAGCTGTCAGGTTGACAAGAGTGATTTTCATTTTGATTTTTTACTTCGGTTTTGATGTAATGGATATAGATACAGAAAAGAAAGTTATACGTGAACTATTAAATTGATTGAATGAATTTAATGAAGATAATTTCTGTATTTTCAAATGTTTGTTATGTTTTTAATGTTGGCAGCTACACTGACGCTTACTTCACAGACACGAAATGACACCAATACAATAACAAAAAATAAATAAATCTGAATCGTGTTCCATTGACACTCAAAAAGATCAAATTTCAGATCAAAATCAAGATTTCCCAATGGAAAACGCTATAACTTAAGCTTAACAAAACTTTCGGAAATCATGACCTTCATGCCGAGATTAATAAAGCCAATGGAGAAAAATTGGTAGAGTTACATTCACCTACTAATTAACTAAATTTGGTTGCCTACATCATTGACATATAAAGCTTGGGTATCATGGGGAAGGGACTTTGTCGGTTCCAAAGGTCCGATCGGTGAAATAAGCGACATCGGCATCGCTATTAACTGTATCAACGACATCTCGTCAGAAATTAAACGAAGAATTACTCTTGCCATCCGCTGTTTCTTTGGGCTAGGAAGGAATTGTAGTAGTAAATAAGTAGTAGTAAATAATGCGATATAGACGTAGTCAAAAAAGCTCATCATTAGACGTTTAAGATGGCTGAGACGTGTAGAGCAAATATGTGCATTCCTAAGTATTACCAATGGCAAATGCCATAAATTATTAACTTTGTACAGGTGAATCACTAAAAATGTATTATGTGTTATTTGACTAGGCTTACACCAGTTTTATGAAAGGCATAAACAATTTTAGTGTCAGACATATATTTCCTTAATTCGAAGCTTATAAATGATGAGTGTCCTTCTTAATGCATACAAAGGTAAATGAAATGAATAATTTTATAGAACATTTTCACCCTTTTTATCATTTTAAGTGCCAAAAAACAGTTTTTCTCTTTACTATTCTCTCACCTCTTTGTACAGATGTTTATTTTTGTTAATGAAATAAGAGGCATTCTTTTTTGTCAGCCAAACTCCGCCTTCTGGAATGTGATACATGGCGATATTGCTCACATTTAAGCTGAAATAACGAGTTTTGGCTCTGTGGAAATGTCTAAATGCAAAAGAAGTAAAATATATTTATTATATATTTGCTTACCGTTTGATCTATTCTCTTCTAAATTTTATTCGCACCAAATTTAGATTGATTTGGCATCACTTTTCTTAGTTTCTCGTTCTGACATTTTGCAAGCACCCTGTTTTTCGCCTGGACAGGAAAACTGTCAAAATTCGTATTAGCGTTTGTGCTTGTCTACTGTCTAGCATCGGTGCTGGGTGCATTAAATAAATGCTTTCTGAACAAAGATTCGCATTTTTTCTTTTATTAAATAAATAAGAAAATAAAGAGCGATGGGTATTTCTTAATATATCTATCAAAAACACGTTATTATATAACCAAATTTCTGTGTATAGATAAATTCAGACGAATGTGCAAATCATCACCGCAACACAATCTACCAGCAACTTCGTCGTCTTCGGCGGGGATGCCATCAACTTCAAAATCATCAACAAAATTTACAATTGAACAAAAAGTAGCAGGGGCTGTTAAAAAAGGACCATATTCTGTTAAGCGATCAGTTGATCCAAACGAAGTTATCATAAATAGGCGACCTGGTAATTATCTAAAATGTGTTTTAATTGTAAAATTATTTTCTCTTCTCTAAACAAGAAATGCCGCATAAAATTAATTTAAAACACAAAAAATAATTTCTCAAATGGAAAATGAATATAAGAATAAGCAATAAGCAACATGCAGCGCTTGCTGACAATTTATTAGTTTGATGAACAAACTTCCGGATGGATGTCAACATTCAACAAATCTATAGATGATGGGAATGATCTCTATAATGTGAAATTCCAAACAGCGGTGGAATCGTAAATATGGGTAAGTTATGCGTTTTGTTTATTATAAAATAATAGTGGAAGAAGACGTTTCAGGATTCTTTATTTTTATCATGTTAGTCGTTATGTATAAGTTATCTCTAAAGTAGTGCCTACATAGTCCTAAAATCGAAATAACTTTGATTGTGGTTGAATATGCTCGTTTGTATGGAACTTAATCCCGTATTCCCTAAACATCTTTGAGCATGCCAAGTGACTGACATTCTTTGTTTTTTGGACTAATACTATACTTCACTTTAGATGGCAATACAAAGCTTGGTGCTCCTGGGCCTTACTTAATGTGCCCCTCCAAACGGCTCGATCCCTAGCCTGCCGTCGCACTCCAAGCATTTGAAGGTCTCCTTCTACCTGATCGCTACATCGAATATGAGGTCTTTCTTGATGTCTCCTTCCCTCTGGTATGGCGTCGAAGACTTTGCGCGCTAAAGCATCTATGTTCATCCGCTCTACATGGACCAGCCATCTTAACCGCTGGATACGGATTTTTTTTATATAGGCTTATGTCGCTGTACAGCACATATAACTCGTTTTTGTATCTTATTCGCCAAACATTGTTTGCTTGGTCAACGCAAACGGGACCATAAATCGTTCGTAGGACTTTTCTGTCGAATACAGCAAGGGAGCTTTCATCCGACTGGGTAAGAGTCCATTCTTCTACACCATATAGCAGGATCAGGATGATGAGTGTTTTGTATAGGGTCTCCTTGGCTCTTCTCGTTATGGCTTCTACGTTTGATTTCCGCGCTGATGTTGTTTTCCGTATTAACAGCAGTGCACAGGTAGACAAATAT
This sequence comes from Rhingia campestris, assembly GCA_932526625.1. Taxonomy (NCBI): domain Eukaryota; kingdom Metazoa; phylum Arthropoda; class Insecta; order Diptera; family Syrphidae; genus Rhingia; species Rhingia campestris. Next base: position 54,410,668 of record OW052184.1, on the reverse strand, counting down.
ACTAACTACCTGAAAGTTCAACCTATCAATTGTTACATTCTGATCGGATTGGACTTTTTTGATGAAAGCATCCGAAGTGGATCCGAAGTCTTGTCCTCTTTTATAACCATCCCCATACTGCTTGCTGCTAGCTTCATTGTAGTGAAAGCACCTGTTACTGAGCGCTTTGTTGTTCCTATCACATTCAATTTCGTCAGCAAACCCAAGTAATTGTGTTTATTAAGGATAGTGAATGATGTACTGGCCTGGGTGTTGCGTACATACTACGTTTTTAAGCACAATATTGAAACAGCTGCACAGCAGTGCGTTACCCTCTGGTGGTGTCGAAGGTTTCGGTATACTTAGTCCCCATCAAATCAGATGAGGCTAACGAATAATGGTTGATGCACGTTTAAGGCCGCCATATGTTCTTTAAGCTGATAATTACGGGACGTAAAGGTCTAAGGGCAATTCTTCGATTGAAACTCTTGGTGATTCCCGGATTATGGTATTCTTACCTTTTTTGGAACTCCTTTCTGGTTCGCTGTTACTTATTTACCCGCATAAACTGACACTGAAAACGCTTCATCGCATCCTTGGTCGAGGGAATTTCATGAAGCCATCGGATATAATTCTAGTTTCCAAAACGACTTATGTTTCGCGGTCCGACTGCGAATGTTTATTTGCCACTGCTCTTAAAATCGATGGTATGTTTGCGGTAAATGTATTTTGGAGGCTCGATCCATTATTTGCTTGTTTTTTAAGAAAATAGTTTTGTAGTGTTCCTGTCGTTGTAAGTTGGGCTGTGTACATGCATATGAGCTGCAACTGCGTGTCTTGTTTGTCACAAATCTAGGGATTATGTTGATATGCTCTTCTGTATATCTGTCGTTATGGTATCTGTAATAAAGGAATAGATCGTCATCAAGTCTTTGCTGAAGTAAAGCTTTAATTTTTTCATTAACCTAAGAATCGTCTGTAAAGCGGATTACTCTTCACTGAATAGATTCCAGTTAAGTATGTGCATATTTAGGGCCAGAACTCCAATAATTAAAAATAGTCTGTAATTCTTTATTTATCTCGAAACACACTGCAGTAGTCTTTCAGTCGAAAATATTTGTTGAAACCCAGCACCGCACCTCTAAGAATATTGTAGCTCGTGTTTCCAGCTTTGTCATCGAACTTTCTATATCCTAGTTTCTAAACCTAGTTTCAGTGTGTACCTTATTTTGATTCCTGAGATAAGATTTGCTATTAACTGCCTCCCACTAAAGAACTCAAGAGTTGAATAGCGGGTGGAGCGCATCCGAAATGTCAAATTTTCCACGACTCTGGGGCATAAATCAGCCTGAATTTGACCGATGGCAAGTGTAATATTGAAACCACATGTCTTAGTGTCCATATCATCCAATTCAGGCCAAAAGAAAATGGTAATCGTGGACCAATAGCGCTCGCCGTTTACGGTGATGGCCTTCCCAACTTCGTTCCCAAAGATGACGCCGCCAGCCACACCAAACAGTGGGCGCTCTTGGGTCTTATGGGAATTTATCCAGAAATGGGCCTCATCGCTGAAGATGATTTTTTGATAAAAAATTAGGGTCAGTTTCTAACTAATTTTAAGCCCATTCAGCGAATACTCGTCGTTGTATATGGTCGTTTACCTTCAGCTCCTGGATCAGTTGAATTTTGTACGGATGCAGGCTCAAGTCACAACGCAAAATTCGCCAAGTTATGGTGTGCATAAGACAGAATCAAGCGAAATCGACTGCCTTGGATTCTCCTGCACACTCTTGCGTTTCGTCAACATACCGGTGTTGGTTTTTCGTTTACTGAACCAGTGGAACCAAATTTATCCACGAACATTCCTCTCGGTGGGACGATTATGGCGACCGTTAAATGGTCGTAAAAGACAGAGTTAAGCAAATTCGACTGTTTTGGATTCTCCTGTCCACTCTTGCGTTTCGTCAACATACCAAAAAAAAACAAATACAAATTTTTGGCGCAACAGGCTCGTTAGTACCCAGGGCCTAGCCTTCTCACAACCATTCATGTGTGCGTGTGTACTTCTTGCACGATGGCGGGACCTCCTGTTTTATGCCGACTCCGAACGGCTAAGTTGAGATAAGCTATTCTTGACAATTGATACTACTCGGATGATTTGTCAGATCATCACGAGAGGAGGGCCAGTGAAAAATCATTTAGGTGTTACTACGGCTGGGAATCAAACCCAGACCTCCTGCGCGGCAGTTCATCGCACTAACCATCGCGCCACTGAGCCCTCAACATAACGGTGTTGGTTTATCTTTTAATGAACCAGTGGACCCAAATTTAGCCTCCAAACTGCGATAGTCCTCTCGGTAGGACGATTATGGCGACCTCAAATGGACGCGCAACGTTGCTCCAACAGAACACCTATTTTGATAAAAAAAAACATTTTTTTTTCATTTGCACGTGTTATTGAACGCTATGTCCGTTTATGGTGATTTGGCAAGACCCCTATATTTTGCAAGATTAGGAAGTCTTTTACTAACTCAAAGTAAATCTGATTGTAACTTTCCTTCCGATTCATTCATATAGTGTTTCCCTTCATATTGACACATAGTTCAGCCCCTGCCAAATGAAACACGTCAATCCAGATATTCTTTACTGACAATTTACCTGTTTGGGATTTCTGCCTAAGACAAGGCAGCCTTCAATTTAGATAATTTAATTTTTAAAGATTTTAGCTTCAAGCAATCCCAAGTCTTCAATCAACAATCAATCCACAAGAAGATCATCAATAAATACCATGAACTCATCAATCAACACCACAATCTTCAATCAACATCATCACTCTCAACTCAACAATCAACTGGAACTCTATCAGATCGACTATCATGGTCTCAATGAACAATAGGACTGTTCCTACAAAAGAAGTAAATAGCTTTCATGATTTTAAAATTATACTTGAATGAAACAGATAAACATGTATTGTACGTAATGATCCATAAAAACTCACAAGAGATGTCTCTTAAGTCGAATTTAAATGAACACATTATTCGCGAGCGGTATTTTGTAATAAAAATCGATTATCCGTAGTATTTTGAACTTTTGAAAAATTAAAAACAAAAAAAGAAAAAACGTAAAAATTGTTTAGTGCAAAGCAGTTTTATTTTGCAAATCGATAAAAAAAAAACTAGAATTAGGAATTTATTTTATTTATCTCCCCCACCATAGGTGAAGGTTCAAAGCCTTTATTTCCCGCTATAAATACCGGCATTACGCGATCTGTAAGTCCAAAAAAGAAGCCTATTGGCAGAGCTTCGTCATCGGTATGACAAGAAAACAAAACTACAAATCCATTGAATTTTAGTTAACTAATTCTTTCGGAATATTTTAGGATTCAAGTAGTCAAGAGGATCGTCATCGAAGAAACCCCCCAAAACAACAGCCAACCACAAGAAGAAAAACTCCCGAAAAAATTCCATATTTCATCGATGAAAAACGTGAAAAAGAACGCATTTCTCGCAAATACGGATCTCGACGATCACGCAGTTTAAGTAAGGACCGCAGAAAAAGCACAACCCATGCACGGACTAGAAGCCGCACACCACCCTCATATCGAAGACGACGAAGCTATGAACGTAGATCGCCAAGTCGTGATCGTGATCGTTATCGATCTCGATATCGTCGCACTAGATCACGGTCCAGAGAAAGACGAAGACGCATTGACTCGTTGGACGATCGGCATCAAATGTCACTGCAACCGCAAATAGCACCAGTGACGAAGTACATTCCGATTCCCGTGCCCGTAGAGTATCCATTTGTGAGTATTAACTTGATCGTGATTTCTCGACTCTCGTGTGCATAAATTGTGTCCATTTAGATGCAACAAGGATGGGCTGGACCGATGATGCCACCACAACCACGATTTCCCTTTCCGATGGGACCAGCGGTACCAATGCCAATGCCCTATTTACCCCGAGTTAGGCCATTTCGTCCACCGCGATATGTGCCGAATGGGAATTTCCAGAGAGGAAATTTTCGACCTCGACAATATTGAATTTAATTCTTTCCTGAATGTCCTGTCGAGCATGTCTAGTTAAGTGAAAAATTTTGGTACATTATGTTGTCTGATTTATTAATATTAAACATTAAATAAAAAATGCAAAGTCACTCTTTTTTTGTGCGTTGTAAGGATTTAGGAGAAGAGGGTTAGGCTAAGCACAATTATACAATTTTTGTTTGTCCGAGTGACTTTCAATAGTTACATTGAAACGTTTGACCGAACTTCTTGATGGACAGTTATTTGAGGTGGTAAGGCTTACCTCAACTATTATACTGACACGTCGAGAATCAAAAGAAGAACAACTCTTGGCAATTGGCTGTTTACGGAATTTAAGAAAGCAAAGCTGAAACATACATTTTTAGGGAGATTCAGTATGAGACAATTGCTGCAGAGCTATGCTGGAAACACATTAACAGCGTCGCCAGCAAATTCAAAACAATTCCTAACGTTGATGGTAATGTTGCTGTGACATTATTTTTCAGGCAAAATCCATATGAAAAGTGGGTAAGGGAATCATTGGTCCGTATGTTTCAGAACAACTTTCTTCGGTCCGGTAAGACCTTGAAGAACATTCAATTCAAGTGATGACCTAGTCAAAAATGTCAATACAGAATGGCCTTCATTGGATAAGGCATTTTCATCAGATTTGGCAATGTAAACACTTATACTTAACCGACAATACTTTAATACATTGTTCCCACTCGCAAAAATTGGCGAACAACAGGTCGAGTGAGAATAGAGTACCTTGGAAGTATTGACCCGACCATACATTTAAATACGAAGTTTCGGCTGTTGACCAGAACATTGGCAGCGACTTAAACAATAAACATCAACCAAAGTTCCATAGGATTACGCTGGGACCATGTTTTGTAAAACGTATATCGTTGAAATACGATTACGTAATACGAGTATCGTGTTAGGCTTTACGATACTTTCAATTTCTTACTACTGCCATTTAGCGAATTTAGGCTAATTGACTTCGCTACGGAAGGAAATGCCACTATAACCAGCACACGGTTTTCTCACCTCGACATCCATAAGGGGACATGGCGGTCTCTAGATATTTTGGAAATCCGAACATTCCGAGGGGCTAACATCGATTCGGACCACTACTTTGTTGCAGCCAATGTAAGGATGTGGATATCCACCACGCCACAACAAGTCCCAGAAATACAGTGAAAACAATTTAACCTCGAAAGACTGCAATCGAAAGATACCGAATAGGCCTTCGCGAAACGCGTATCCCTTAACCTCCCTTAACCAGCCGCAACTGATGTGCTAAGTTTCTTGCATCCACCAGCAAGAAACCCTTGGTTTGATGAGGAATGCCGAAACCAGATCTGGTGGATGAAACTATGTCTGAATAATTGAACCTCAGCATCGTTTGCGAGGAGACCCTCTGAACAAAAGAGGAGACCCTCTGAACTGCGCCAACTACAGAGGCATTAGTCTCCTCTGTATCGCCTAGAAGATCCTATCTGTCGTAATATGTAAAGGCCTGAAACCGTTCACCAATAACCTGTTCGGCTCTTATCACGACCTATTCATCGATATCAAAATCGCATACGACAGCATTTATAGAGACGAACTATACAGAGCCATGTTTAGTTTTGGTATACCGACCAAACCCGTCCGTCTGTGCAGGATGAAGACGGAAAATCCTCGCAGCTCCATGAGGGTTGGAAACGGCCTCACCGACACGCATGCGATACCAAAAAAGGATTTAGGCAAGGCGATGCACTGTCATGTGACGTCTTTAATTTGTTTCTTGATAGGATTGTGGAAACTTCTCCAGCCAACACCAGAGTACAATCTTCCATAAATCGGTGCAACTACTAGCATACGCCGACGAAAATGGCATCATTGGTAGGTAGGACTCAACGTGATGTCATGGCCACGTTTGCAAGTATAGAGAAGGAAGCGGCAAAAATGGATTCAGCAGTAAATGAGGGTAAGACTGAGTATATGCTGTAAACACGAAAGACAAACAACATCGATGAATTGGACAGAACGTCACCATTGACAGATATAACTTTAAGATAGTACGTGGCTTTGTCTACATCAGCTTCGCTATTAACTCAAGTACACATCTCGTCAGAAAGAAGGCAATTAAGTAGTAAAGCCCCACTCGAACTACCAAAGAGATCTTATAAGGGTGTTTTTTTAGAGGTTCAGAACTTCGAATTTGAACAAAACACAAGAAAATCGTTTTTTCTGGTTTGTTGGCGTATACGAGCGACTTCACATATCCCCAAAGAAAATAATCCAATGGTGTCAAATCACACGATCTTGGTGGCCAATTGACAGGTCCATTCCGCGAAATTATCCGCTCATCGAATGTTTTCCTTAATAAATCGATTGTGACGTGCGCTGTGTGGCATGTAGCGCCGTCTTGTTGGAACCACATCTCATCCACATTTATGCCATCCAATTCGGGAACAAAATAGTCGGTTATCATGGCTCTATACCGGTCTTCATTAACGGTAACTGACTCTTCAGCATCATTTCGGAAGAAGTATGGACGAATGACTCCACCAGCCCATATAGCACACCAAACAGTCAGTTTGTGGGTGTAATATTGTCTCAAGGGTCTCATGTGGATTCTCGTCAATCCAAATGCGGCACTTTGGCTTGTTGACGTAGCCATTCAACCAAAATGAGCCTCATCACTGAACAAAATTTTGCGATGAAAATCAGCATCGAGATCAATCTCATTATCGACCCATACACCAAAATCACGACGCATTGCATGGTCTCACGGCTTTAATTCTTCCACAAGCTGGATCATGTAAGGTCGTAAGCCAAGATCTTTTCGCAAAATCTTCCATAACGTTATTGGACAAAGCTCCAATTGCTGTGCGAATCGATTCATTCAGGTCCTCTTCAACACTTTGCTCTACAGCGGCAATTGTTTCTTCGGTGCGAACTGTTCGACGTCTCTGCGGATGCGTATTATCACATAGAGTAAACATAGTGCGAAAACGATCCATGGTTAACCGAAATAATTGCTCGGATGGACGATTATGTCGACCATAAAATGGACGGAGTTTGCGGTAAACTTCGCGAACTGAACCTTTATTTTTGAAATAAATTTGCACGATTTGCAAGCGTTGTTCTTTTGTCAAACTGAACATAAATGACATTAGAGTTGCTTGATTTGACCACAAAATCTCAGTTTTATCTCTATTCGAAAAACCAACCTCTAAAAAAACACCCGTTATAAGACCCTGATCATAGCAGTACTGCTCTACGGCGCTGTATCAAAAGTGGATGAAGAAATCCTTGGTCGACTAGAAATTGCAAACAAGAATTTTTTTGGTGAGTAGCAGACTTGGATTGAACGTTTTGAAAGGTAATTTCGAATCCTTAGAAGAAGAGTATCATAGATATCAAAAGCACACAATTTCGACAAGGTCTTTATTTATGCCAAACTCTGTCAAATTTCTTTGGAATATCAAGTCCAACGATCTTGTTTTCGCCACAAAAGTGAATTGGTTGGTTTTACTTGAAACATGACATCAAATAACCAGGGGCCATATGTTTTAAAATGAATATCGTTGAAATCACTTCGTTCTCGTTGAAATTCGATTATATGAAACGAGTATCGTTCTTGATTTTACGATACTCGTAATTTCTTACGACTGGCATTGAGCAGTCGTATAGCGTTCGTTGAGCTGTCATAAATATTTTTCGTTTTACCAAAGAGAATATAATACATAGAGTGCGCATCTCATACAACGAAAATTTTCTATGTGGGGTACTGATATTGATACCCCAGTGTTCACATTGGTCCATCTTACGTTTCTAAGTATTTTGTCAACTCAAACTCAATCAGTTTGGTGGCGTAGAGGACAGAGCGTCCGACTCTCATGATTTCGGTGCGAGTTCAACTCCTGTGTTGGGCTACCCAAATTTATTTTTATATTTTGTAACTCTTTTATTGTGCATTGCGGCTGTATGTTTGCTCTTTGTATTTTTGCGCCGTCTTCTTTATGTCGCATTTGATTATTAGTTGTTGGTGGTTCTTATTTTTATTTTTTCTGCAGACAGAATACAAAGTTTTATTATTGCTCTTATTTCGATTTCGTTGCCCAAATTTATCGTTACAGTTTTCAGGGTTCCGCAACTTTCTTGAATTAAGAATAGTAAAACACAAAAATAATTTTTCTAAGTTTGCAATTACAAACATTTTTTCGCAAAAAAATCAATAAATGAATTTTTGAAAATTGAAAAAAAAAAAATGTATTGATATATCTATCGACGGAGGAGCCGCAGCAATGGTAGGAAGGGTTAAAGGGGTCGTGTCAAAAATTAAAAAAATTGCACCAGGAAGAAACAGCAGTCATTGCATTTCGAATCGTTATGCACTTATAAGAAGGATGCCAACTGATTTGAAAAAAGTTTTCGATGAAGCTGCGAAGATAGTAAATTTCGTAACAAAATCGTAAAATTTCGAATCACTTCTTCTGCACACGGAAATAAGATGGCAACCTTTTGATGTATTGCATGATTTGGTATTTTCCTATGTACCAAATTATAATTCTCTTGCTCAAAATTTAAGGCCTAACAATCGGTGCCATACAGACGGACAGACATTTTAATTTAATTTGACAAAAAAAAATGGGGCCGTCTTGGGACGGCCGAAAGATGCGGAGCTTTTATGTGTTGGCCCGTGTGACATTAACGGTACGGTGACGGTCACGATTTCACTTTTTTTCGGTTCACTCCCCATCTTTTTGAATAAGTTTTATAAGTGACCCACCGACCGTCCGTTTTGCAAACTTCCATTAGGGAATTTGAAGGGGCAACTAAGCTTCCGAAGTCAGAAGACGTTCGGTAATTTTTGTGGAAAATAAAAAGCTCACTTGGAGCGGTGATGACTTCATCCTCTTTTCTTAGCTCTTTGTCACATTTTTCACAATTTAATTTTGGGATTATTTTGAAAGCAACATAACCCACAAAATATCTAATCGAGACTAACTAGTCAATTTTGGGCACATTTTGGTTCTTGCATTTTCTTCCCTTTCCCATAGTTCTCTGACACGCAAAATATTCTTTGACCTCCATACTCAAAATATGGGGTTACTACGGTAACACCAAGTTCATTGAAGCATTTTCTGTTCGAAGAGCCTTGATCGCATGAAAGGATTCTAACAGATATACCAAAACTGCTGACAAGAGAAATGTTATCTTTAACAATCTCTGTGAGTGTTTTAGAATTCAATCCCTTTTCTGAAACAAAATAATTCAAAATTGTGCTCCAATTTGAAAATATGGATCGGAGTATAAACACACAAGCTTGCTTTGCAATTGCATTGCTTCGCGTATTTCCGTTTGCTTCAAATCCGTCAATCAAGTCGATATGTTAGTTGGATCGGAGCTCTCTTTTAAGGGCCATTTCATCCATTGACAGAACCATTTGTGTATCTCCTTTTACTTTGAGCTCCATGAACATTTGCTTTAAGGATTCAAAAGCGCTATTTTTCAAGCCCGGCTGAAGAAATTTTATTGGGGACCAACGGTTTACCGAGCTATTATGTGGCAAATTCAAATTCAGCCTATCTCTAAGGAACGCATATGTGGAATGGGACTTATAAAAAATATTTTGAGAAAGATATTTGGCGTCTTCGGAATATTTTTTTGGCCTGCTAGAAATGAGGAGTTTGCAAAATGTCTTAGATTCTTTGCTGATATTTCGCAAGGAATCTATCGCTGCTCCTAAAGTTTTCCCACCAGATCCCCTTTTCAGATTTTGCCTTTATTATTTTTCAAACCTTTTTCCGAAAGGTTATTTTTCTTTTGCAACTTGCTCATTTTTCGTTTGTAAAAATTTAGAAGTTTAATATTTTTTTCGCACTTACTGCACACGACCTCATCGCAATGTGCACTATAAGAAGGGAGGTTATCAGATGGGAAATCATAATACATATCCATATATTCAGAATCATCTTGCGAAGTAATTGTTGGAATAGCTTCAAATTTGAGTTTTTTACTTCCAATATACGTACTGCAAAAATGATCCTGGCATATAAATAATTTTTTATTATAATTTTCCAGCGTTACTTTACACTTCTCCCTCCAAATTTGCCCCATCATTGTATCTCCATTAGGAAATTTAAACAATTGCAAAGATGCGTGACTTCGTCTAGATTTTTTGCAAACATAGCAAAATTGATTGCCGGACGGCCGATTATTTGCTGCTTTGGTGCTCATATTGCTCACTTTCCGCCTTGACAAATTCAAATTCAAATGAAAATAAGAATGAACTGCAAAATAAAAATGTTTGAGCACATTGCACATGCTTACATTTTTTCGTCAGAATTTTTTTTTTTATTCTTTCCTCTTCTCATTCTTCGTTTCAGCCGCAAGATGTTACATTGCAATAGCATATATATAAAGCATTGTTCGTGTATCAAACACGAACACAGCCACCACAAAACGAAATACGGAAATTCCCCTCGCACTTACCGCCCGCGTCTGTGACGGCTACAAAATTTTTAGCTGTGATGCGTACTCTATGTATTATATTCTCTTTGGTTTTACACAATCGCACTTTGTCGTGACTATCGTTTACTTCTGTTTCGTTTACTTGCCGCTCGTTTCGTTTTATGTAATAGAACCGCAGTGGACCTGTTGCTACGAATACGGTATTGCCGGTCATTGAGGAGTTTTCGTAATTCAAGATATTTGATAAGTCGGCTGTTTATCAACGTTTCCATGACCTTTTAAAAAAAGGAAGGTAAGTGCAATTGGTCCGTAGTTGGTGAGAGAAGAAAATTTGACTTTTTTTGGGACGGAATGGACAAATTTTCCATATACTCGGAAAGAGTCCTGATGAGTAGGACAAATAGAAAACCTTACGCAGTGGCTTTGCGTGGAACAACACATCTCTAGAACCGGTGACTTTTTTCCAATTTGGTGATACTAATAGCCCGATTCTCCCCATCATCACTGATACCTCACAAGTCACAAAAAGGTGAAATTGATTTTGTGACTTTTTCATATTCTCCCCCACAGTCACAACTCACAACTTGTGAGAGTCACAAAAACAATCGAAATTGTGATCTCCTTCAGAGCAGGTCACAGCTAGCAAATTATTTGAGATTTGATATTTTGATTGTTGAGTAGTGTAAAAAATGGAAGTTGAAATGAATATGGCGCATGTTATTGACGAAGTTTTGTAACGAAATATTTGTTAATGCGAACTTGATATTCAAATAGTCCCGCGGTAACAAAATAGATAAACCTCCCACCGTCTGTCACCCATATAACCTCTTAACCACAGGCATCGCAAGAGGCCAGTCCGGGCAAAGTGGGAGTGCGTTCGACCAATTAGCAGCGGTAGGCATGCTAGTGGAGCTCCGTCCTCAGCTCGTCGGAATGGGGGGGGATCTTGCTACCTATTAGCGAACTGTGTTACCATGCTTCCATGCCTTCTCTCAGGTGGTAATCGAGATTCAGAAAAAAAAAAAAAAAAGGAAACCCGAAATTTCATCCCTAACACGTATCTGCATTCAAACCAAAAAAAAAGGGAAAAGAATCTACAAGGATTGCTATTGGCCGTTGGAGAGAACTAGATGGTGACGTTCTCTCCTCGTGTACCCACCCCTATGTCAGTAACTAGTGTTACCGGCACCTTGGTAGCTACGGTCACTCATTTTCGAGTAGCTACCCCTTATGTCCTACGGGACGTCTAAGTCCCCTTGGCTGGTCGCTGCCCTTAGGCCCACATCATCTCCGTCTTATATGTCGCTTAGCACCCCATGGTCTTACGACTCCGAATGGAAAAAGATAAATGCGAGCGATTTAGTTTCATTGAAGGAGAATTTAAATGTTTAATTTACTTCACTATGGTATGTTATATTCATTATAAATGTTTTGTTTCTTAATACTAAGGGAGGGGGAATGGATCATACATATATGTTTTGTTTTATTTCTTTGCTCACTGTATTTGGGAAATCAAAAAATTATAAAGGTTCTACGCGATTTATTTTTGTTTCTGTTTCTTTAGATGGTACTATAGCTGGTTCACGATTTTGTTTTATATGTATAATAAATTAAGAGATAATTTTCTCACTCACCGATTTTTGGTAAACTACAATTTTACCAAATTATTTTTGTTGGAAAACCCTCTTTCTGGAGGTGGTTGGTCCGGAGATGTGCACACTTCCGGTCCGATGCGATGGGGTAACCTCGATTACGTTCCTGTACGAAATTTAAATTATACATATATATAGTGAAACAGCTAGGATTTTGTTTTTTTTTTTTTTGTTTCAACAATTTATATACTTAGCTTTTTTTTTGTCTTTTTGAGTTCCCAGTATATTTAAATATGATGGATTAAGGGTGGGATTGGGAAGGATTAAGGGTGTTGATTCCGGTTTTCGTTTCACGTCCGTGTCTTCTTGGTGGTAAAGGGGAGCTTCCTCAGATGTCTTCTTGTTGGTATAGGGTATCTTCCTTAGATGTCTTCTTGTTGGTATAGGGTATCTTCCTTGGGTGTCTTGTGTCTTTCTTGGCCTTTTTTGCACTTCCTTTGGGTGTCGGTCGGAGCACGTTCTTTGGGTGTCTGTGCAGTTTCTTTGGGTGCCGGAGCACTTCCCTTGGTTGTTTCGGACGGGGTGAATCGTCGGGGCTTTTTATTGAGAGTTTTTCACTTCTCAAACAATTGGAGGTTATTTTTGTCGTCCTCTCACTTTCGTCTTTTTTTTTTTTTTTTGCTTTTGAACACACGTTTATTTCTTTTTTTGCTTACACTTTTACGTATTTGGAACCGAACGTCTTCGTATTTTTTTTTTCTCGAACGAACGTTTTATGTCTGTGTTTTGAAACGACGTCGTGTTTCGTAGCTCTCCGAAGATCAACTGTCGTCTTGTCCGTTTTGACCGATTTTCTATCACGGCGACTACGGTTTTTCTCCCTTCTTCTATCAGACCTCTCGCTCTTCAATGAGTGGTACTCCCACAATTCCTTTGTTCGACCGCATCACATTACGCGGTACCGTATTTTTTTCCTTTGTTCGCGGTAATTGTGAGCGGCCGAACTCCTTCTATCTCTTTCTATGGGCAGCATGTATCTCTTTCCTCCATTTTTCCTCTCTGCGAGAAAAAAATCGCACGTCTAGCCGATTTCTCCCATGCTAGGTTCTTGCATGCAAATTTATTCTGTTCATATTTTTATGTCGTGATACCTTTTCCTTGCAGGGGAGTGTAGGTACATAGGAATATTCATTTAAGGAGTTGTTCAAGGTAAAAAGGATAGATTTAGGGTAAAACAGACATAAAAACATATAACAAGATACCATTAACTTCTGAAGTAAAATAACATTTTTTTTCGCGTTTCCCACACAGTTTCCTCCAGAAAATGAAAAGTAGGAATTTTACAAAAGCACATCATTTTTAACAAACTAATAATATTGATAAGATTGCAGTGAAGACGGCTTTTAAGAACTTTGAGAGGTACCAACGACCCAATATTTATACAGCAACAGCACGTTTGTAAATTTTTTTTTCGATTTCCAAAATCATTATGCTGGGATCTCATGCAGAGCTTGAAGCCTTGCCTTTTGTACTTCGAGTATGTATTACATTTTGTATTTCTCAAGTTCTAATTGCAGTTTTATTAAATTTGTTTTGAATATAGTTTCATTCAGAGCTATATTTCCTTGCACATGGCTGTTATATGAAGTGTATACGAAATAACTATACAATACCTCTCAGCCAACCCACAATTTGCAGAAACGTTGCTTATATATATTCACCTTTGCTGTGGTGAGTTTCGTTGTGACTTTTCTTGTGAGGATTATCGGAGAATCCGACAAATGTTATCGAGTCACAATAATCCCCACAAAGAATAGTCACAAGAGCTTGTGACTTTTGATTCCTCACAAGGGGGAGAATCGGACTGTAAATTTGTTTTAGCTAGGGTCATCACCATCAGTGAAACACACTGCTTTTTAGTCAAAAATCATTCAAATTTAAAAAAAATAACAACGCCAACCAAAATTTATACAATATATAATTTTATTATTTAATTTTTTTTAGACAATTATATATATATATATATATATATTCTTTTCTTTTTATATATAATTTACAATAAAAACACATAAACTTCCATTTAATAAAAATAAAAACACTATAAAAAAAAATAAATGATAAAAAAACTATAAGGTAGCTTAGCTAAACAATAAAGACACAGAAGTTTATGCTACAAAAATAAAAATAAATTTTATCATTTGAATACAATTTGTTAGGTTCTCTTCTATTTACATAAATTATTTACGGGGATCTTAAAAAAGAAGATAGAAATCATCACGATACAGTTAACTCGAAAACAAAACGTTAAAACAGAAAAGGTAGTGTTGGCTTAGACGAAATAATTAGGAGAAAAAATGGCAATACACTGAGTTGATGGTCTAAATAAAAATTTACCTATCTTTATCTATTCTATATTTATGCAATTTGTTTGTATATTTAAACATTTAAGCAAATTATAAGAACAAGCAGCTGAAACATACTGAATGTAAAATAGAAAACTAAAACAATCATTATGCATTACCAACTCGAAATGTGAGTTTGGTGACACGGTGATTTCGGTTTTCTTGTTTTAAATAAATTACTTAAAATTTCCTAGTCCTTAATTATAAATATATATATAGACTGTGATTTGTTTAGATTTTTTTTATCATCTTTTTTGTTACTGCTTTGTTTCCAGAATTTACATCTAATGTAAATATAAAATTCTTTTTTAATTCGTGTTGGTTTTATCTAATTTGTTTTTTTTTTCTTGTCTCTTGTAAATGTAAAAATTGTATGAATCTGATTCTCTTTTATCGTTTCTTGTATGAAAATATTAAAAAATATTTTTTTTATTTAATTTACATGATTTTTATCTGCCTATGAATTTTTTTTTTGTTTCCCTATCGATTTTTTACAGACAAAATGACATTACTTATGATTTTTTTTTGTATGTAAACGTAATAAGTTTAATGTTATCAGTTTTTTATTCTCTTTATCATTTTTTTGTGTTTTCTTTTTTTATATTTATAGATTTTATTTTATTTATTTTTTTTTGCGGTTGTTGTAATGTTAATTGTTCTTAGTTGGTAGGAATTTAATTACATAAAATAATATTCTTTTTGTTGTTGGATTTTATTAAATAAATATCTCTTTTTTGTTTTTGTGATACGAATACAAAGACTACCTGGTTTTTTGTATTCTTTCCGTGAGTTTTACAAGTCCACTCTAGGCCGAAATTGAAGGCGAAGTGGCGGCTCACGAAATCTCCATCGGGTAACATATACAAATTTCAAGGTGTGATCCTTTCCTAGAAGTTCTTCATTGCACAAAATATCGATCTGCAAAAAAAGGAGGGAATGATTTAGCATTGTTTTTAGAAGAATGTGGTGATTTGTAAAGGGTGTTTTTTTTAGAGGTACAAAACTTTGAAATGAAATAAAACAAAAACGATTTTTTTTAAATCGACATGAAATTTAATTTATTCCAAAGATAATCTTCTGGCATTATAATTTAAATATGATTTCTGGCATATGACAGCCACGGTTGGCTCGGCGGTAGTCTAATCTGGAGGTCCAATTTTCGATGACTTTTTCCAACATTTGTGGCCGTTTCGGGCTTATCGGCGTAGACTAGTGACTTCACATATCCCCATAGAAAATATACAGGACCAAAACGCGAAATTACGCGCTCACCGAACGTTTCCTTCAACAAATCAATTGTGGCACGAGCTGTGTGAATTGTTACGCCGTCTTGTTGAAACCACAGCTCCTGCACATCATGGTTGTTTAATTGATGAACGAAAAAATGTCAGTTATCATGGCTCTATAGCGGTCACCATTGACTGTATCGTTCTGGTCAGCATCGTTTTTAAATAAGTACGGACCAATTATTCCAACAACCCATAAAGCACACCAAACAGTCAGTTTTTGTGGATGTAACGGTGTCTCAACATACACTTAAGGATAATCATCACTTCAAATGCGGCATATCCGTTAAACCAAAAGTGAGCTTCATCGCTAAACAAACTTCGATTATGAAAATTGGGATCAACGGCAATCTTGTTTTGGGTCCATTCACCGAATCTACACTGTACTAGGTGATCCTGTGGCTTAAATTCTTGCACGAGTTGGATTTCGTAAGCACGCAAACCAAGATCTTTCCGCAAAATCTTCCATAATGTGGATGGACACGCACGATGGCGGATAGACTGATTCGGGTCTTCCTCTACGCTACGCTCCACAGCAGCAATGACTTCTTCTGTACGCACTGTATGACGTCTCTGTGGATGCGAATTATCATTTATAGTAAACGTGGCGCAAAAACGTTCCATACTTAATCAAATTAATTGCTCTGATGGACGATTTTGTTAATTATGTAAAATGGACGTAGCGTGCGCGATACGTATTTCGAACAGAACCATGATTTTTTGTTTCAGATGAACGAGTGTTTACCGGCGTTTCATCGAAGTCTTATCGAAGGGGACATTACAAAAATAAGCAAAAGGATTACTTTAACACACTTAAATAGAAATTCAGTTGCAATTTTTAATTCCATTCGAAATTTTCTAATCGCCAGCTGGCGCGTGCTTATAAGGTCATGTTGCAGAAGAAGTCCAGAGTTGCTCGAGAACCTTACGTGCAAAAATAGGGAAGAACACCGACATTTCCGAAGAAAAATGAACGAACACGAGAAGCGGACAGGCAAATCAATAGAAAGCTGTTACTGCAGAGGCGATGTTCGAAAATTTTACCAAAGGGTAAAAAGAACAACCCACAGCTACATGGCCCGTGGAGAAGCCTGCAGTGATGGAAATATGGTAGTAGATTCACAGTCGGTGCTGAGGATTTGGAAAGAGAATTTCTACAGACTTTTAAACAGCAGTGACAGCCAACACTCCGCTGTCAGGTAGAATGAGATGTTCAACCTATACGATGACAATAAAAACTTCCGTCCACCAGACCAACACAAAGTAAAAATAGCGACATCTAAACTTAAATCCTACAAAGCTGCTGGAGCGGGAGATCTCTTGATAAGGAGCATACACCAACTCGCCTGTAAAATTTTCTCAGATGAAAGTATGCCCAATGAATGGAACCTTAGCATCGTAAGCCCTATCCACAAGAGGAAATACTCTTAACTGCGCCAACTAAATACTGTGTGAACGCCTAAAACCGTTTGTCAGCAACCTGATTGGCCCTTATCAGTGTGGATTTAGGCCAGAAAAGTCAACCATCGACCAGATCTTTACACTCCCGCAGATCTTGGAGAAAACCCCGGAGTTTCAAATCGATACCCACCATCAATTCAACGATTTTAAAGTCGTATATAGAGACGAGCTGTATAAAGCCATGTTAAGTTTCGGCATCTCTACCAAACTCGTCCGGTTGTGCACGATGACGTTGGAGAAATATCGCTGCTCCGTCAAAATCGGCAAGAACACCACCGAACCATTTGACGTCGGAAAATGTTTAAGGTGACGCGCTATCAAGTTCTTTATTTAACATCGTACTTGAAGAAATTGTACGAAACTCAAACGCCAACACCAAAGGTACAATTTTACAAAATTCTGTTCAATTACTTGCATATGCGGATGATATTGATATTGTCGGTTATTGACATTATCAGATATTGACATTATCGGAAGAACGCAGCGAGCTGTCAGTGGTGCGTTTGCATGTATTGAATCGGAGGCGGCAAATATGAGTTTGGCTGTAAATGAGGACAAAACAAGGTATATGCTGTCATCGAGAAAGTATTCTCAACATCGGCGACATACACTGCTCATGAGCAAGAGCAGTTCAACCAAACCTGACAAGTAGCCATGTGGCATAAATGAAAGAAAAATAAAAATGTAATCGATATGCAGGCAATACTCTACAGCCGCAGTAACACTTGCTTATTACCTAATTTGTTATCACACTTTGTAAACGAACTTTAAAGTCTCAATAAATAAATTCAATTCAACATCGGCGACTAGGCCATAAAGTCACCAGTCACCATGAACAAGTCGTTTACCTAGGTTCCGCAGTTACCACGCAAAATGACGTCAATCAAGATCAAGCGAATCATTACTCTCGCCAATCGGTGTTTCTTTGGGCTAAGAAGACATCTAAGAAGTATAGTCCCCTCTCAAAAAACCAAGGAGACTTTATATAAGACCCAAATAAACCTTAGATTGTTATATGCACTAACGCTCCGACGAAGAAAAAATACGATAATATGAAAGACGAGCTCCTTGACAAAACTTATATGCGACTGCCGAATTACGATATAAAAATCGTGCTGGGAGATTTTAACGCAAAGGTAGGAAGAGAAGACTTCTTTGCAATTTTGTCGGAAAACAAAGCCTACACGACAAGTCCGGTAACGGACTTTGGCTAATTGACTTCACTACGCAACGAAATGCCACTATATCCAGCACACGGTTTCCTCACCTCGATATCCATAAAGGGACATGGCGGTCTTCAGATCAACGATCAATAAAATTGATCTTATTGCGATAGACAAAAGGCACGCATCCAGTATTTTACAAGAAACTCTTGGTTTGATGAAGAATGCCAACAGATGCAGCTAAGAACAAGGCCTACAAGGCTAAACTAAAGGTGAAGACTCATAGGCAAAGAAGGCGGGTTTTCAGAAAGAAGGAAAAGAGAAAGCTGTCGAGGATATAAAGAGGTGACACTCTAGGAATGACGTTCGCAAGTTTTACCAAAGCGTAAAACGTCAAAGCTAGAAATACTAGGCTCGAACAGAATCCTGTCAAGAAGAACAAGGAAATATCGTAGTTGAGATACAGTCGATGCTGAGGATATAGAAGAACCATTTCTGCAGACTGTTAAACGGCGATGACGAACAATCTTTTAGGCAGAATAGAAGGGAGAAGCTTCAGCGCCGTACTGCAGGACTGTGATTATCAGGGTCTTATATAGGATCTCCTTTTTCCCTACTAAATTGCCTTCTTAGCCCGAAGAAACAGCGATTGGCAAGAGTAGTTCTTTATTTTATTTCTGACGAGATGTTGTCATAGTTAATATCGGAGCCGTGGTAGGCAAAGTCCCTTACTAACATAAAGCTACATCTGTCAACGGTGCGCTAATCTAAATCACCGATGTTGTGTCCTTTCGTGTTAATAGCATATACTCGGTATTATCCTCATTTACTGTCTTCCTTGTCGCTTCGAACATTTACCTGGCTGTACAGCTCATAAAGTTCGGGGTTGTATCTGTTCCTCCATTCCCCTTCCTCGCATACAGGACCAACATTCGACGAACATTTTTTCTTTCGAAAGTGCCTGATATTTGCGCCGCTTTTTTGCTTATTGTTCAACATTCGGCGCTGTCAAGTAAAACTGGCAGGATTAGGGTCTGGTAGAGTAAACATTTGGACTTTTGGTTTAAGAGTTTGCCAAACCGAAGTATGTATTTGGTTGGGGCCTGTCTTGCAAAATCATCGATCCCTATTTATTTTAAAAGAAAAATTGAATTGCTATAACTGTCAACGGTTAGCTCTTCAAATTGACGAAACTCAACTTCTGTAGAATAAACAGGATGATATGAATACCGATAACGTGTGATTCCAATAGGACGGCGCTATGTGCGGCACAGCGAATACCATTCTGCACATTCACGAGGGTATGGTTATCCGATGATTAAACACCTTCAGGCTATTTTGCAAAGGTTATCTTAATCAGCAGAAATAGCCAAATGCATTCTGCCCCTTCAACAATTCAACCGTACAATGAATGCTAATCAATTCACCATCAAGCCTACCTTGGGACATACTATGAAATATAGAGATTCATTCCTAAGTGGAATGCATTACCAAACTCAGTGACCAGTGATGACACCAATAATAGCACTAACGTATGGTCTAGCAAGCGTGATCAGTCCCTTGGATCGTCATAAATCCAGCTTTAGCCAAATTTGTTTGGTTATTCGACACGTCGTGCCAAGACTACATCTGAGATTCGATTTTTGAATAACTAGTGCACCCGTGTAGGGTACGACTGGTGATTTAGTTCCATGTCTGGTGAGTTTATCAACCTTACAGTTCCCTGGAATGTCAATATGCCGAGCATAGGTGAAACTGCTCTGACATCTTTTGAAGAGATGAGCGGCAAACTAGGGTTTTGAGATCCGCTTGGCTCTCTGAGAAGGTGCTTATATCTTTGGCAGATATTACATTCTCTTTCAGCCAAGATAAGGCTTCTTTAATCGCCATGAGTTCCTCCTGGAACATCGGAAATGACCAGGAAGACGCAAAGATACGTTAAGGTTTAGCCTGTCGGAGAAGACACCAGCACTAAATCCTTCACTTTTTTATGGAGCTATCGGTATAAAAATGGATCAAATCCTTTTGCACAGGATCGTTATTTTCCCATGACGATCTGTCTGGGATTGTGACCTGGAAACTCTTATCAAAGTTTAACCTGGTAAGGGTGTAATCGGTGTTTTCAGGAATATTTGTATGTTTGTTTAGAATTGTTGAGTGGCCAGTTTGTATATAAAACCACTATTGGATTGCTTTGCTTGCCAAAACTAACAAGGGGTAAATGGGGAAAGAGAATGCCTAGTGCTGCTGAGGGTCTTCTACAAAGTGCACCACCGATGCACAGACACCCAAATATGTAAGGCAATGATCATTTCAGTTTTGATCTATGGCGCTGGTAATTGGACAGTACCCAAAGCGGATGAAGGAATCCTTCCTCGTTGTGAGTGAATAATTCTAAGATCCGGTTTGCATTGGCGGGCTATGGAGACAACGACTCAACCAGCGTCATTTAGACAACAATATTCTAGCCCGCAGAGTCTGTGATTCTCAATCAGATGGTAGACGTAAAAGCGGAAGTCTTCGATTTAAGTGGTGCGCACAAGTAGAAATCCAAACTTAAACAAGTTAACGTGAGCAACTGGAGGTAGTTAGCCGAGGACTGTGATTCAGACGTTATTACAGTCGTGTGTGTTTTTAAGTCTTGCTGAAGTCCGCTAACAACTCCGATTTTCACAGAGTAGACATAGAATTTGCATTTAGCCCAACTATTTACTATTAGCTGTTTCAAGAAACAGCAATAATGTACCGATAGTCTTCATAGGAACTCAATCTGGGGCATGCGTATAAACAACGGGAGTAGATATGCTTCATTTACACAATTCTCCTGGTCAACATTGTGTATCAACGGGTCATTAACACAGTCGATGAAAGTTCAACTCCTAATGACGATGATCAGTTCAGTCGACCCGAACACGATCCACACAGGTAGAAACCCTTTTTAATTGCCACACAGCTGTACTGTCACAATTCATTCGTCATCTCTGCTGTTACACTCGACCTTATATTGTATTACGTATGCGGTTGCTACACGTGACACTTTTATGGCCTCGAAATAACTTGATTTCGAAATTCACACTTGTTATGGCCGGCCGAAAAAATGTTTCAATTAAAAATTTCGTCACGCGAATTGAACGAATTGAATAGCATCCATTGATATGCGTTTTATATACGAGTTCCATTTCTTTGTTAAAGTCGACCTTGGATGTATTTTTAGCAACTTATCGCGCTAAGTAATGTCTAGGTTACGGGTTCGTTGACCGACAAGTGCTCTAACCGTATGTGTGAGTGTGTCCTTGTGCCTAATTTGATTCACCCACACTTTGGCCACCAATTGGAGTCGAAAATAACGAACACAAATCACATTTTCACTTATAACTCACTTAGCCCCGATGTATAGGCAATCGCAATCAGAAATTGATTAACGCACTGAGAATGTATGAAGACTCACCTCGCGATATTTATCCATTCCGTTGAGTATTTTTTTCGCCACCAGCTTCTTTAGGTGTGTTATTGTCGCCTGTGAGCTACATCTGATGAATCGCCTTTGCAGATCTTTGAAATTGTTACTCATACACTCCAGGCACACATTGACTTGTTCGTCTTGCCGATGGTAGTCGGATTCAGCATGCGCTTCATTGACCTTCTCATTGTCATCGTCGTGATTCTGAGGCTGGTCTTTCGGGCATGGCATGTTCCGACTTTTGTAGAAGTCTCGCTCCCTTCGGGTTTCATCTGCACAAGGACACGAGATGTCGAAAAACTCTTACGCATTAAAACAATAGAATATAATTCTTACCCTCTTGAAGATTTGGTACCAATTTATATACAATATCCTGCATTGTCCTGTCGAAACTTATATACTGTAGTGGGTGAGATTGGTGGATGACATTTTCGCATGTGGGACATGTTTTCTTTTCTTCCAAGTGCTTCACCAGACAACTTTTACAAACTACAAGTGAAACGAAACGAATTTGGGATAAATAAGTGTGCGGAAATGATGAGAAAACTTGAATTACATGTATGTAAACACTCGGTGACTGTGGTGGCATCGATAAAATATCCTCCACAAATTTTACAGGTGATATGTGGGTTTATTGTTTTCAATTTTACTCGGCGCTCCATTGTGTGGCGGGGTATAAGAGCATTGCACGATACACAGTTGCAGTTTCGAAACAGCAAGAGAATTGATAAATGCAATTAGATTTGCTTGGAATTATATTTTATTAATATAAATCACAATTGGAAGGACAAATAAACCCGAATGAAGCGAGAAGAAATTGACACGACCACGACGGGAGAAATTTTTTTTCTATTTTTTTCTCGCTTTTGAATTATGGTTGGTATGACTGCATGCCAAAAATTGAAGGTTGCTGTAGTAGATTGAGGTTTTGTGGAGGTACGTTTTATGTGTGCTGGTACAATTTAGAGGGTGGTACATAAGTACAGGTTGATTTATTGTAATAGTACAATTGGGTTTTATTAAACGTAGTAAATAAGAGCAATGTTGCTTAGGTACATATCTAATAAAGTTAAGACAAAACAATATATAAGGTAAAAGAAATGTCAAAATTTGTGTGGGAAAACCTATAAAACAATATCGGAAATTTAGCACACGGATTGGGTGTATCATATACGCACGCAGTTTTAGGGACATGAAACGTTCTTCGTATACAATTTTTCGCAGGTTGTAATCATACGACGTTGCATGAATACCCTCATTGTTTGGAAAAGTGAAAACATTTTAATTGTGATCATTTTCACATTTGTCATTATAATCCAATGGGTTTTAGTCAGAGCGCTGGAAGAGTATATCACGTGAGGACGTAAATCTAAAAAACTACATGCCTGATTTGTTTCATTTACTATCTACATTTGTTACCTATGCCTCCTACATAAAAAAGTTAAAAATATCAAATTTCATTTGCATTTCCATGTCCATGCGGCCTATGGGCGTCCGAACACGAGATGGGGTCAACTCTGGTGTAAAACCGGACTATAAAATCAATTACATTGATGTTGGCTGCTCGGCTCACAAAACACGTGAGAGCCGAATGATATAAAAAAAATATATGTCAGACCTAAAATGGTGAAAAATGTGTTTATATTAGTTTTCAACCTTGATGCACCGCACAAACTCGGTTGAAGAAATTCAACCATTTTCTCTCCGTATACCTCTGTCCCCTCGCCCAGAAAACCGGTTTCACACCAAAGTAGATGTAGATGTGGGATATGGATAACAACAAAACAACCAGTCTGCTTCACAAAAAATTTAGATCGTGAACACAAATCCATCTGATATTATATATTCTCATGCATCACAATTAGCATGAGAAATTAAAGTTAACTTATTTTCTGTTTCTATTTGAAATTTGAGAATTTACCTTTTTGAAGCCTATGGTTTTGTTTGTATCCATAATGATGATACAGCACTCATCGAAGATCGCTCATTTTCTTCCATTTTCCAACTTAACAAGATTAAACCCACCCTCGCTCCAATAATAATAGAGGTTTCCTCCTCCTGCTAAGTTATGCATGTTTTTTAATTTGATTTTGCTCACAGATCACACGCATTTCACGGATTTAAATAGGATATCAAAAACACACAGTAGAATAGTGCAACACAATTAAGTATTCTCTAAAACAGACAGACCAAACTACATTTTGACAGATACCGCTACGTCTACTACATTTTGCAACGTTAATTAACTACCTCAGTTTTGAAGCAGTTTCACGATTCATTTCTAAACTTTTTCAGTGGTGGTGGTGATTTTCATTTTATTTCATTTTCTCGTATCTTTCATTCCTATCTTCTTTGTCCATTTGAAGTCTAAGTAGAATAATTTTCTCCTTTGCCTTGTTATTGTTAAATAAAATTCAAACGAGATAATTGTTTTTAGAGAAAGGATATAGAGTCCGAGGAGCAGAGCCGAGCATATCCCACCTCTCCTGCATCAAATGATACCTCCGTGGCTTATCTTGACTCATAACAATGGCAAATAATATTCAAAACTTGTCCTTTTCGCTGACGATCTTCTTCTCTATATAAGTGGTACTAACATCAATACATGTGAAAATTATATAAATATGGATTTAAGTGCAATAAATAAATGGCTCAAAATGAACCAACTAATATTAAATACACAAAAAACAAAGTGCATGTTAATAAGTAATGTCCCCACTCAAACACCCCTTAATATAACCGTTGAAAATACAAATATATGTGAAACGAAGCAATTCAAATATCTCGGTCTTGTAATAGATAATAAATTATCACTTAACGAACATATTGACTATATATGTAAAAAAAATATCAAAAAAAATCGGCGTCCTAAGGAAAATTAGACAGAACATTTCTATGTGCAGTGCAGTCAAAGTATACAACGTAATAATAAAACCTCATTTTGAGTACTGTGGTAGTGTATTGTTTTGTACTCGTCAGTGTCACAAAAACAGATTACAAATATTGCAAAACAAAGCAATGCGAATAGTGCTAAAATGTGATCGATACACACACATAAACTTTATGTTAAACTCGTTAAATTGGTTAAATATTAACCAAAGACATTTCTTGACCGCAATGCTACAAATACATAAAATAAAAACTGATAATTGTCCTAATTACATGCAAGAGAATACTACAATAAATGATGGATCTTCCTATAACCTGAGGAATGAAGGTGACTTCGTGCTGCAGAGAGTGAGAACCGTAAGAGGACAGCGAACACTTGACTACATAGGCTTTCAAGCATTCAATAATTTGCCAAATGACATCAAAAATACATCTAACATAAACATTTTTAAGAGAAAACTTTTAGCTTATATAAAAATTAACATAACATAAAACTTTAAAAAAGTACATTATAGAAATTTGCAAACGTTTATAAAGATAATGTAAAAAGAATATATAATTGTTAAAATTTGATATTAATGGCATTAATGCCAAATAAAGATTCAACTAGAACTAAAAAAAATAAGCGACGAGTACATAGTTTAATTAAAGAAACTCAAAACAGTTGTGAACGTTGTGTACAATAACAAGTCCAACATTTGCATTCATTACAATTCAATAAAACATTAAGCGGTTAAATAGTTATGAGTTTTTATGAAGCCTTTATTCGGGGTCTCATACATCCTCATTCATAAAACATTTTCCGACTCTACTGACTGAGTTTATATTGGAGAGTATGAAAATTATAATTTCTGTCAAGGTGATCGTTTTGTGAGTGCATTTGCAACTTTCAAGTGGTGGTGGGTTCTAACTGTGAACATGAAATTACCTTTGATTACAATTCCAATGACATACATGCCTGATTATTGTATATCTGCCACTTATCAGATATACAATAATCAGAGAATGCATTAGTGTAAACGAGAAAACACACCCGAAATCAAATTTACTTTCATAGCCGTTTTGAGTAAAATTATAATTTTAGTGTTGTCCAATATTCATCCGGTGTGGGACACAGCACGTGTTTCTTTTTTCGTTCGGTGCACGATCAGAGTTCGCCCTAAGATCTCAGAAATAATTGACACAACATCCTGAACAAAACCCGAGTGAGGCTGGAAATATTGCTATCTCTTCCTTATTTGATCTCAGGTGGAAACTGAAGATTAATAAAACACTACTGTCAAAGTCTATAAGATTAGCAGTTGAGTTTATTTAACTAACTTAGCAAAAACTGTTGATTTTTATGTAACGACTTATGAATATTACTTTCGAATGGAGCTAAGAGTCTTCTAATCAGAGATCGAGTAGGATCTTACTTGATCTCGGCTTCTATGGTGCTCTCAAATCATTATTAACGTAGTGCAGTACAAAAACTGACTAAATAAAATGTTGTATTCGTCAATTGAAAGTGAAAATCGAAATACGTGTCTTTGAACTGACAAAGAAATTTCTCATAATTTGATTGTCTATGAACTGACAAACGAATTTTTCCAATAATTGTCTTCAGTGCAAATGAACTGCCATTGTGTCGGTTATTGACAGACAAAAGAACTGTCTAACTTTGGCAATTTAAATGTACATGCGAACCAAGCTTGATTATACTTGTAATTAAGTCATATTCCATGGATTATCTGTAGAACACCTATATTCAAAAACTCATTATAAGGAGTGTTTAAAGTGATGTACTCCTTAATATGACTTTGAACGCAAACAACTTATGGCTGAAACACAATCACGCTTTGGAGCTTCGCTTTACCAACGTTACGTCCAACTGCTTTGCGCACGCTTTGACATATTTATTTTCTCAGCGGTTTCAACTTCTGCTACAAAAATGGGGGAAATGATTTAAATCTTTGCTAAAAATATCGTATTCCACAACCTTCTCAGAAAATAATCCAGAAAACAACAACAAATATTTTGACAATTCACACTTTTTCCAACCTTTGCTTTGCCCATGGCGCTTTACAGCAACGTTACGTTAAGATTTTACGTTTTTCATTTTGAGGTGGAAACTCAACGCCAGACAAAGCTAAATTCTGATAGGTAACATTGATTTCATATGGTTGAACTAGGTGCGTCAGCCAACGCAACGCACCAAAGCGTGATTGTGTTTCAGCCATTATACAGCAATGAATAGAGGCTGCATAACCCAAACGCGTCTGATGATTGATTAGTGGTTTATACAGGCAGCTTCAGTTTAACCAATGCCACCATTTTAAGTAGCAACAAATCTTCCAGAAGTAAAAGTGGGTCTTCATGTAATTTTTGCAGTTATTTTTCGTTGTTTAAATTATTGAAATACAAATACGTCTTTGTCTACAGATTATTGTAAACGATGTTATTGATTCAAAGTTAATAAAATGTTATAAAAGTGTAGAAAACAAAGTAGTCGCCATTAATGTTGCGACCATACAAATTATCAGTTGGTAACTTTGCTGAGCTGTGGGATAGCCAATTGCAATAGATTTCCCTCTTTTGTGTAATTTATTAGACATAATCTGCCCTAGCGAGGTATTCGTCGGAGCGGAAAATTTTCCGCAACGCATAATTCGTCGGAGATTCAAATTCCATTCGAGGTATTTGCCATCGGAAAGAAATACTACACAGATGCGACGACGAAGCTCGTACTGTTCAGGGGTGGTTTTTTTCCAATGAGCTCGCCCTGGAAACACAAATTCAAACGATTAGTACGAAAATTACTTAAATAAATAGTTTTATATAATTACATACATTTTTCTATTACTCCACTTCACTTCGTAAACAAATTCCGCGACGAATTTGTGTCGGAGGAAATCGGAAAAAGAATTGCACTTAGCTGTCAAAAATTGAACAAAAAATGCTCCTGAACGCACTTCAACGCAATTCGCTGGGATGCGTTACGAAATGTCGGAGAAATATTCCGAACAGCTTTTCGGAAGAATACCTCGAAGCAAAAATCATCGGAATCGTACAAAATCGGAGAATTTTCCGCTCCGACGGATACCTCGCTAGGGCCGAATAACTATTACGGATGGGGAAATATTTTACGAACAAGAATTTATGCGACTATGAAAAAAATGCTGGGGCAAATAATTAAGGTCCTGGCAACAGGGAAAAACTACTTCTTTTGCTAATGTTTTGATTAGGCTGTGAGATATAATAGCGCATATCAATCCAAGCAAAGATTTTTTGGCAAACGATGAATTTCCCCACACAATTGAACTACCCCCACTTCAGGTTTTGCTACTCCATTATTATCTCACTTCAAAACGTGGTTATTATTACGAGTTGTGCTTACTACCGGAATAAAACACTCTTCGTAGAATAAAATTTCATTATTAATAGGGGGTGATGGTTGGGTGTTGTAGAACGAGGGTAGACTCTGATTGGCGTTTACTTGGCAATGCCCAGTGTTGCAACTCTGACTACACATCAAATGTGCTTATCTTTACCTCCAAGTGGTTAGTCTGATTAAAATTATGTTGGCATTAATTTTTTTTTAAACCATCAAACTTATTTTTTTCCGTGTACAATTTGGAGCTAGATAGAACTTCTATCAAAATCTGCTCCATATCAATTTAACCACCACAAATTTTGTGGATCACTGTACTTTAATTCCCACTCAAACTCAACTCAAGTAGTATGTCAAAATCGATTGAGTAGTATTTCTATTTCACGTTTCATAGAGAGTACTTGTATGTTGTAGTTCGCGAAAAAAGGTTTTGCTGCATTTGATCGACGCATTTTAATTAATAAAACTATCAATTAAAATCAACTTAACACAACCGCATTCTAAATTCAACAAACAGGTATTTCAATTCTAATTTTATTTAGTTTCCACCTCTCCACTTGATAAAACCCCGCTGGACCACTACGTCATCGCAGCCAGTGATTCTTCCGATTGTTCACACCTAATCTTGAGAGGCTTTTGCAAAGTCGGTAACTTAAATGATTAATAAAAATTCTCCAAACATCAAGCAAGTTTGTTAAAATAATCCCCCCGCTTGGTGATTCAACGTCAAAGCTTGTTCTCGAGAAGTGGTGACCAAACAAGAGTGGGGTTTCGGTGAGAGTTGATTATCGCAACAGGTTGGTTGCTTTAGCCGATCTAATTACCATCAGTGTTAAGGGCAATGAATTCATTTTAACAAAAACAAATTCTTTAAATCTATAGGTCGATTGGAAAACTCACTCTCGCTCACATCAGCGGCGATAACATAGGAATCATCGGAGGCTAAGTTTAGTTTCTCTTTGAAACACACGATTCAGTTGAGTTCGGGGCAGCAAGCCGTTCACTTTAATTTAACAAAACTGGCGAATAGTATTATCATGTCTGTGGGACGAGTTCTAGTTTATGGTGGTCGAGGAGCGCTCGGTGCAGCGTGTGTTTCGCATTTCAAGGCCAACAACTATGTGAGTGATAAAATATTCGTTACAGAATCAGAAGTTTAATCCTTTTTGTCTGCCGTCTAATAGTGGGTGGGAAGCATCGATTTGAGCGTTAACGATCAAGCTGATCTGAGTATTGTTGTGCCACGTGATGGTTCCTGGGCCGAGCAAGAAGCAGAAGTGATTTCTAAAGTTGCCGCAGCACTGAATGGAGAAAAATTGGACGGTATATTCTGTGTGGCTGGCGGATGGGCTGGTGGCAATGCCAAGAAAGGTATGTAATCATATTCAAAGTAATTTGGCAAGGATCAGTATTATATTGTTCTGCTAGATCTTGCTAAAAATTCCGACCTAATGTGGCGTCAAAGTGTTTGGACATCGGCTATTTCTGCTGCTGTTGCTGCACAACATTTGAAGGATGGTGGTGTGCTAGCTCTAACTGGAGCAAAACCAGCTCTTAAAGGAACCCCAGGAATGATCGGCTATGGCATGGCTAAGGCAGCAGTTCACCAGCTTACTAAATCCCTCGCCGAGAAGGACTCTGGCTTGCCTTCTGATTCATTGGTCTTGTCGATTTTACCCGTCACATTGGACACCCCAATGAACAGGAAATGGATGCCAAATGCTGACATGACCACATGGACTCCACTCACCGAAGTAGCAGCGTAAGTTGTGAGACATAAACTCTCCACGAATATCTCTAACAAATTGATACTTTTCAGACATTTTCTTAACTGGACAGAAGGCAAAGAACGTCCCACCAATGGCTCCCTGCTTCAGCTCATCACGAAGGATTCCAAGACCACGTTGGTGGAAGCTGAATAAGCGGCTAAATTGTTTGCATTCCCGGTGATCATCGCTCAAATTCCGTTCATAAAAAGGGACCCATTACATTAACTATATAAAGAAAAAATAATTACAGAAGAAAAAAGAGAAAGGTGATGTATATCTAGGTGCTTACTGTTGGCTCTTCTATTAGCTTAAGCAAAATATAATTGAGTATGGATCTGTGCTTTTGTTTTTGGTACACGCTGAGTTGACCAAGTTACATGATAAGGCAACGCAAAGAAATAAAAGTCGAAATGATGAAAAAAAATTGTTTATTCTTTTGCTTTCGATAACCCTTGACCTAGTGCTTGCGATTTATATGGCTCTGGGTGGGGGAATCATTTTTTTATTTTTTTAAGAAAATCATGTTCGCTGGAGATAATCCAAATGAATTGGTCAGACATTTGTTAAAAGCTTTGATGGAACTTTTACTGTTAGGTTGAACAATCTGAACATCCTACATGAGTTGCTCCGACATATTAAAACACGAATAGTGACGAATGAACCCAAAATTCCAAGTATCGTAGTGTATACTGACGGATACCTCGACCCTGCATTCTTGGGGCAACTGACCTTTTCATTTCATGATTGTGTCTTAATTTCCCTTCTTGGCACATAAAAACGAAGTTTTCAGAGATAGAGCACAGATTCCTTAAATCCTATGAACAACACGCACAAGTTGGCACCTCAAATATGCATTAAATGAAGACCTTAGGCGCTAGTCATACTTGCTTACTTAAGTGAACCTGGGCCTCAACCAACATGCCTCTCAAGTAGCCCGGTCCTTAGCTAACTGCCTCCAGTTGCGCAATCCAAGTTGGTTGAGGTCGGTTTCAACTTGTGCACGCGAGGTCTTCCTCTACTGCGTCCAACGCACGTCTGGCTGGGAATCGAAGACTCTGCGAGCCGGAGTATTGGTGTCCATTCGTTCTACATGTCCTAGCCATCTTAAACGTCCATTGCGAGCAGTACAGCTCGTATAGTTCGTGGTTGAATCCTCGTCTCCATAGCCCGTCAATGCAAACGGGACTGACTCGAATCGACAAAGGATTTCTTCACCCGCTTTCTTCAGCGCCGTAGAGCAGGACTGGGATGGTCAGGGTCTTATATATGATCTCCTTAGTAGTTGGAGTGAGGGCTTTGACTTCTTAGCCCGAAGAAACAGCGGTTGGCAAGAGTAATTCTTCGTTTAATATCTGAAGAGATGTTGTTTCAGAGTAAATAGCGAAGCCGAGGTTGACAAAGTCCCGTACTACCTCAAAGTTATATCTGTCAATGGAGACGTTCTGTCCAATTTGTCGATGTTGTGTGTTTTTTCGTGTTGACAGCATATACTTAGTCTTACCCTCATTTACTGCTAAACCCATTTTTGCCGCTTCCTTCTCTAAACTAGCAAATGTGGCTATGATATCACGTTGAGTCCTACCAATGATGTCAATATCATCGGCGCATGCTAGTAGTTGCACCGATTTTTGGAAAATTGCTCCTCTGGTGTTGGCTCGGGAGTTTTGCACAGCCCTCTCAACACTCGCATTGCCTAAATCCTTTTTTGGTATCGAATGTGTCGGTGAGGTCGTTTCCGACCCTGATGGAGGAGGGAGAATTCTCCATCGGCATCCTACACAAACGGACGAGTTTGGGCAGTATACCAAAACTAGACATGGCTCTGTATAGTTCGTCTCTATAAATGCTGTCGTATGCGGTTTTGAAATCGATAAATAGGTGGTGGGTATCGATTTGGACTTCTTGGGTTTTTTCCAGGATCTGCCGAAGTGTGAAAATTTGATCGGTTGTGGACTTTCCTGGCCTAAAACCACCTGATAAGGGTCGATCAGGTTGTCAGTAAACGGTTTCAGGCGTTCACATATTACGGCAGATAGGATCTTGTAGGCGATGTTGAGGAGACTTATGCCTCTGTAGTTGGCGCAGTTCAGAGGGTCTCCTTTTTGTGGATCGCTAGTCATGAACTTAAATATTTCTTCGCTTGTGCAGACTTACGATCCATGATTCTATTATTATTCATTATATGAGCACCGAAAGGACTATCAAAAAAGAATTGTTTGATCTTCTGGACTGATCATGTAAGTAGAACCAAAGAGGTATATAACTATAGAGTACGCATCACAGCTAAAAATGTTGTCGACGTTTCAGACGCGGGCGGTAAGTGCGAAGGGAATTTGAGTCGTTCGTATGCATCGGCTATGCTGTTGTTTGGTGCTGGCATGGCAATGTGCGCACTGGGGTATCAGCTTCACTACCCATCATAGTAAATTTTCGTTGTATGAGATGCGCACTCTTGTAGTTGTATACTCTTTGGTAGAACGATGAGCAGGTCGGGTATTTCGTCTCATTCAGAGCAGGCTGTTTATAGTGTTGCTGTTCGTATTGGTATCAACACTTGCACTTACCGTTTAGCAAGTCAAATCAGGTTGGAGGTAAAATTTAGCACTATTGGTGTGTAGTCAAATTCCGAGGGCATTTTTCCCGCGTCAGCAATGTAAATCAGATTGCTGAATGGGCACAGTTCCCCGGAAAAATTCATCCGTGATGCCCTGTATCTTCCAGCTTATGAGGAAGACTCTTTCTTCAGTTTTAGATGTTCAGCAATAGTTAGGGACATAAGTAGGCGATATCCATTAGCACATCTGAATGTATCCCGTCGAACCCAGGGGCTCTTTTCATTTTTTTTAGAGTTTTTGCTGCTAAGCACAACTAGGTTTCACTAAGTAGTGGTATTTGCTCTTGTTGGACCAAAGTGGTATAATGGAGCCTGTCGGGTTGTGTTGGGAAAAGCGTATCCACCAAGTCCTTCATCTTTTAGTCTTTGAGAGCAGGATTGGCCGTCCGAGCTCCAAGCTTCCAAGAGGGTAGCTGTTGATGTCTTGGCGGAGATTCCTCCATAGACTCAGTATGTCTTCACCCTTGCATCGTGGTTCAGCTATTGTTTCCGCAGATCCCTCCACTTTGTGTATGGCACCTTATTCATCTTCAATCACAGAAGTGAGATAAGTGCTTTTCGTTGAGCATATTTATGTTTCACCTCGGAGTCCGTGTTTGGTTTCCATTAGGGGCTCATTGGTTATCTTCTACATCGAAGACGATATATTGATTCCCCGTTCCCCATATAGTCCTCGATGACTCCCCAGTTTTGAGTTCTTGCAGATTCCGTGGCAAAGGTTACGTCCGGGATTTGTCCTTTGAGGCCAGGTCTCCTGAAAGTGGATGTTTGCTTTGCTGAGACCGCGTCGCGCAGCCATTTCATGTATATACCCTCCGCGTATGTCCGAACTTGACATTTCCCACTACTAGGCTCTGGCGTTTAAGTCTCCTTCTCACGCATAAAGTCCTCTGTAGTGTTATTCGTAACTCGTCAATCCTATCGTTTGACCTGAGATAGTAGCTGATTATAGTGAGTCCCATTTCACCAAACCCAAAGCCTCTTTGAGCATCATGGCTTTTGATGGGGAATTTACTTCCGTCTGGCTTCCATATAGCAGCGGTTCCGCGATCCAGGCATACGTGCGAGTATATACATGCAAAGCAATTAGTAAATGAGTGACAATAATGTGATGCTGGTTTATCCCAATACAATGCAGCAGCAAACAACCTGCGCTATTGGGATATCTGCGAAGTCAATCAGGTCTTAAATCAGTAGTGGCCTACGACTATTGCAGATCTCGGGCAGCGATGTAATTGCTCGAAGTCAGAGTCACATCATATTCTAAATAGTTCGTGTGAACGAGTGAGTTTTACTTTGTTGGAGTGGGAACCCAACAGGTTGTGATCTGTCATCACTCTCACCGCTCACCGAATCCTGTATTCGGAGCTATTACCACTTTTACTTTGCTACTGTTTAGTATATTTACAAGTGTTTGTGCTAAGCCACCTAGTTAATGCATCTTGCTTGTAAATGATCGGTTATATGTTTAATGGCTAGCAGAGGTCTTAGCATACTATCGATTAAGTAAGTATAACTGGTCTAGGTAGCACTCCTGCTTTCGCATTTCAAGCAAAGCCATTGTGTGCTGGCGCCTAGACTAAGTAAATTGTCTGTCGCCTAAAGAATTCAATCGCAACTTTTTCAAACAAAGAACAATACACTAACCAAATGTTTGTTAAGATGGACACTATTTATTTAATTCAAGTTTCGTTTAGTTTCTCATATCTTGGCAGATTTTGTCAATCTCCCATAACAATTGTATTAAGAAAATATTGTTGTCTTGCATAGATCTAAAATAAAAAAAAAAACTAAATTTCTAACAGTCAGATAAAAACACACAACAACACAATCAAAAGCATTCAGACCAACACGCTCCACCAATTGAATTGACGCCAACATAACTATGCTCAGTCGATTGCAAGCAAACCCCCTTCATGTCAATAGTTTGCGGGTTCGTTTAGTTTGTGTTATTTATTTTTTTTTACATTTACATATAACATACATATGCATAACTATATAATTCTTTTTTTTTTGTATATTTATATATATATATCCATTTACAATAGAAGTTTGGTGAGTTTTTATGTTAATCTCTCTTTCGATAGAATTTGGTGCGCAAGTAACAATCTAAAATAATTTAACTTAACGAAAGAAAGGAAAGTATTTTCAACATGATTTCCATTTGCTATGACTGTTTCGATGGGTGGTGGTGTGTGGCAATAAGAGCGATTCCTTGGCAGTTTCATCTTGAATTTGGAAACAGATTATTCGAATACACAGAGAGACCTTACCGTTAAGATCTAGTGGCCTAACGTTCAGTTTTTATTAATTTTGTTTAATTGATTTATTTATTCATATATTTTTTTTTGTATGGAGCGAAACAATTTACATCTCAGTTAGATGGAAAGAATTGATAATGGAGTAGATTAGGACAGAGCCCTAGTAAACAAGTTTACATTTTAAAAATGTAGAAAACAAGGAAGGAAATTTAAACGTGTTTTCAAGCCAACTCCAAGCGTTTCATCTCCTTGAAGAGTTCCTTGCCCATTTGAGCGGGGCTCCTGGTGACAATGACACCGGCCTTTTCAAGAGCGGCAATCTTGTCGCCGGCACCACCCTTTCCACCGGAGATAATAGCACCAGCATGACCCATTCGTCGTCCAGGTGGAGCTGTTAAACCAGCAATGAATGACACAACTGGCTTGGCCCGGACGCCCTGAGAAAATAAGAGGTTTATTTTATATTTTCTAATAGAGGTATGTCTGACAATGCTCACCTGATTGTGTTGGATGAGATATTCAGCAGCCTTCTCTTCAGCAACACCACCAATTTCACCGATAAGAATGATTCCCTTGGTATCGGGATCCTTGAGGAATACCTCTAGGCAATCGATGAAATCAGTTCCATTGAAGGGATCACCACCAATACCCACGCACAGAGTTTGACCCAGACCGACCTGTGGGAGGGAGAAAAATTGTGATGTGAGTTTTATTTTGATAGGAAGTGATTTATCTTACTTCAGTGGTTTGGTTGACAGCTTCATAGGTCAAAGTACCAGACCTTGACACTACACCAATTTTACCGCGCTTGTGGATGTGACCAGGCATAATGCCGATCTTGCACTGAAATCATAAAAAATAGTGTTAACGCTTTACGTGTAAGTATGAAAATGACCACAATTGATCAGAATAAAACCAAAATTTGTCCTATCAACAACGTTTTAATATCGAGAATAAACTCAAAATAAGGATTCCTATTTACCAAGACACAATCATATCTATTTGAGGATACGTCAAGTCATTAAGAAGGTACCATAGCCGTGCATTTTGTTAAGAACCTGCGAAATGGAATCGCAGACTTTCGACAAAACTCATGCAGAGTAGGGGGATTAAATTCCTCATATTCTAGGCATCGATTCGCCGATAGTAAAGGTAGCAGGTACCAGGTAGTTTGGTCACATGGAAAACATATTTATTTCACAAAGGTATGATTCCGTTGAGTGTTGGGATCTCGCGATATGCCAAGAATTTATGAACCATGTATACTTGTGAACGGCAGCTGCTCCACAAATACGTATGGCGAGGATATATAGGTAAATTTAGTAAAGCATCAAAAGCATAATGATGGTAATGATGGTTGGCAGTGGTCAATAATGCAAAAATGCGCATCACACTTGATGAGAAAACATAACAAAAAAAGCCGAAAGAAAGGGATAAAAGTTTAAAAAATAGGAAATATACATTTATCGCAATATGTAAATAAATAAAATGCGTTAGAAATTCAACAAGAAGCTCCGCATTTTAAATTTATTAAGAGAACATACGAGCTACTATATCAGGTAAACGGATCATAGCACTCGATCGAATTTTTCATTTCATTATCCATGAAATATTTTATTAGCGAAACATCCATATTGCACATAAATGTTTAACGTAAACAATACGTTCTTAAACGCCAACGAAATAATAAATGAGCAGCAAGCAAGCATTGATGCCGCATCACTGCACAATAATGTTTTACGGTTCTGAACTTACCTTATGTGTTCAATAATCGAACAGTCATAGAAGTAATTAGGTCTGTTCCCGTACAAAATAATATTTACTGGTTTTTACCGATTTTTAGTGCGGAAAATTATTTGCATGCAAACCTTGCGTACCGGAACGGTTTTAAGTAAAAATCAGTAAGAATCAGTAAATATTATTTTGTACGGGGACAGACCTAATATGTATATATGATCTAAAATCCTTGTAGCTTATGAAAAATTCGTAACATGTCGATTTTTAAGCGACAATGGACAAAAATCCGTACTCTCTAAATGGGCCGCCAGATGTAGACTCGGCGCCACCCCTTAAAAAAACCGAATTGGTCCTTTTCAGAATGAAATACAAAGTCGCACAGACTGACCCTCCTAAACTTAATGGCGTCAGTCTCAAGTTCGCAGAATCAGCCAAGTACCTGGGTCTGGTTTTGGATAAGACACTGAAATGGAAAGCCAAAATCCAAGAACGCGGTAAGAAAGCCAACGTAGCCTTATAAGCTTGTAAAACGTCAATTGGAAAGAAATTGGGTATGCAACCACATATTCTTTCAGGCTTTACGTGTCTATCATTAGACCCATACTCCTGTATGGAGTCTTAATCTGGGGGACGGCTTTAGAAACAGCCTCCAACCGCAACCTACTAGTTAAAGTTCAGCTTGCATATGCATTAGCGGAGCTCTAATAACAAACCCCTCCGCAGGAATAAATGCTATTCTTCATCTAGTGCTCCTAGATATTTACTGCAAACAGAGCGCAGCTTATGCAGCTGTAAGACTAAGAGCCTCGTCACAATGGACATCCACTCAAGGTGAACACACAAAGATTTTGAATCACCTTAACATTACAGAAAACATCGACCATTCCACTACCCAACTCAGTTTTGAGCATAACTTCAGGACAACCATTCCCAGTTGGCCTTGAATGGGGATCGGATACGATCGGAACCAATAAATCGATTCACATCTATACAGATGGGTCTAAAACAGAATCTGGAGTGGGTTGAGGTGTTGTCTCCAAGATGCTTAACTTCAGCATATCCTTTCGCATTCCCGATCATTGTAGCGTTTTCAGGTTGAAATCATGACTGAAAATGAACGTAATGTCTACGAAGTATATTAACATCTTCAGTGACAGCCAAGCGGCAATCAAATCCCTGGAATCCATGTCGTTTAAAACGTATGCCGACTATCTCTTAGTGAGATTGCAGAGCATTTCACCATTCACTTCTTCTGGGTGCTGGGCCACAGGGACATACCAGGGAACTGCAATGGGGATGAGCTTGACAGACATAGCACTCCCTTTGATATTCTACCGCCAGGAGATATGTTAGGTATTCCCCTCTCTACATATAAATTACAGATCAAGCTGGATTCAATCAAAAAAGCAAACCGCATCAGGACCAAATTCGCCAACATAAGCCTTATATGCCCTCACGGCCCGACGGAGGAAAAGGGTGATATAGCAAAAGACTGCTTCTACGAGATCCTTAACAAAACTTATGAGCGACTAACTAAGTACGATGTAAAAATGGTGCTGGGAGATTTAAACGCAAAGTTACGAAGAGAAGACATCTTTAACAGTATTGTCGAAAAACACAGCCTATACGACAACACGTCTGGCAACGGACTTAGGCTAATTGACTTCGTTGCGGAACCAAATGCCACTTTAGCAACCACACGGTTTCCTCACATCGATTTTCGAATTGATCGCATTGCTATAGACAGGAGGCACGCATCCAGTATTTTGGATGTCTGAACATTCAGAGGGGCCACTGAACATCGTGTCGGACGCCAACTCCCCACAACAAAAATTTAATATCGAAAGATTGCAATCGCAAGAGACCGCCAAGGCCTTCGCGGAACCCGTATCCGTTAACCTTTCAATTAAGGATCAGCCGCAACTGATGTGCGCCCACCAGCAAGAAACCCTCGGTTTGATGAGGAATGCCGAAAGATGCTCGCAGCCTGCAAGGCTAAGCTGCAAGTGAAAACGAGAGCTGCCATTGCGCTCTATAGGCAGTGAAGAAGGGAAGATCATCGGCTTTTCAGAAAGAAGGCAAAAGAGCAAGAACAGCGAGAGGTGCCACTTCAGAAACGATGTTCGCAAGTTTTACCAAAGTGTTGAACATCAAAGTCAAGGACACAAGGCTCGAACAGAATCCTGTCGAGATGAACTAGGAAATAACGTAGTTGAGACACAGTCGATGCTGAGGTAATGGAAGAAACACTTCTGCAGACTGTTAAACGGCGATGACAAACAATATTACGCTGTCAGGCAGAACGAACCATTCAATATTGGCGACGACAGCGACAACTACCAACCACCCGATTTACCACCCGACTTAAGTGGAGTGAGGATAGCAAGCTTAACAAGGTTGTAGGAAATTACGACCTTCCCGCCGGGCTTTATAAGGCCGGTGGAGATGACTTGACAAGTAACAATCACCAACTCATAAGCCAAATTTGGTCGGATGAAAGTATGCCTGAGGAATGGAACCTCAGCATC
Organism: Rhingia campestris; assembly: GCA_932526625.1. Lineage (NCBI taxonomy): Eukaryota > Metazoa > Arthropoda > Insecta > Diptera > Syrphidae > Rhingia > Rhingia campestris. The sequence goes on along the minus strand of OW052184.1, from coordinate 54,371,662 downwards.
GTTTGCCCGATCAACAAAAAACCCTCTGAACTGCGCCAACTAAAGAGGCAGAGGTTTCCTAACCATCGCCTACAAGATCCTATCTGCCGTAATATGTGAACAGCTGAAACCATTTACTAACAACCTGATCAGCCCGTTTAGGCCAGGAAAGTCAACAACCGATCAAATCTTCACACTTCGGCAGATCCTGGAAAAAAACCCAAGAAGTCCAAATCTATACCCACCGCCTATTCATCGATGTCAAAGTCGCATACCACAGCATTTATAGAGACGAACCATACAGAGCCATTTCTCGTTTTGGTATACCGCCAAAACTCGTCCGTCTGTGCAGGATGACAATGGAGAATTCACGCTGCTCCTCACCGAGACGTTCGATATCAAAAAAGAATTTAGGCAAGGCGATGCACTGTCATGTGACTTCTTTAATCTGATTCTTGAGAATGTTGTGCAAAACTCCTGAGGCAACACATAGGATTGAGCTTGAATTTCATGGTTTTATTGATGTGCGTTCTTTGCGAGCTAACTTAGTTAAGTGGCGCTACAATCCGGAATGAACCTCGGCCTTAACCAGTGGAATTTGTAGCGTGCAATCATATCCTGGGCGGTAAAGAATTATTCAGAGAGAGAAAATGACTAATAGACTAATAGTACTTCAAGAAAATAGGTAATTGAGTGGAAAATTATATAAAGGCAATCATAGATGTGCTTAAAATTCAGTTAAGCATGGCGATACATTTAAAGTTTCAAACAATCCTACAAGGGTGCATGCAGGTCAATAGAAATCGTAAATCCTACAAGGGTGCATGCAGGTCAATAGAAATCGTAAACGAAAAAGGATTAGAGCCTCGAATATGAGAACATCTTGCAATGTGAATCGAAACTGTAATAAAATAATTCACTTTAGAAAATCAAGTCAACTTCCCGGCTCATCTTTGAAGAGGAGCGTAAGATGAAATTTGTATTTTTCAAAACAGAGTTCTTTGGTGGGGAAATGTTAACATTTTTAAACTGACCAGATCTAAACCACCCCGTTCAACTCCATTTAATCTGTTTAATAACACAACTCCATTCCCATTTCAATAGAATGAAGTCAGGAGCGTATGGCAGAACGACTTGCTTTGAATGCATGTTTCTGAGTTCAGACACAAGAAATAAAAATAATATGGCACTCCCTCCATAACAGATTAGTTAGCTTTTTAAAATGAAAAAAAAAAGATAACGTTTTAAAATACAACCATGCAACCTTTTCTTTTTCATTTTCACATGCAACAGCTTAAAGGTTTATTCGATTTTTATCACAATCTAGTGTTATGATTAATCGATATTACCACCAAGTGTAGAAGTCATCAAAATGCAAAATGAATTACATGCGAATCAAGCGAATATTATGTATAAATCTGAGCGATCCGATAAATAAATTCCAAAACAGTTTATCCTGTTTTTGTTAGAGCAACGATATGAGCGGAGTTTAATTTATGAGTTGAAAACAAATACATATATACTGCATTAGCCTATCACGTAAAATCAATTCACAAGCTACCCTCAAAGTTGGTAAATAAACAGACGTCTTCTGATTGCGTGTATCAATGTTCTATATAAAGAAGTAAAAGATAGAGACGTCTAGACATCAACTCCAACGAAACACGCACGTATCTCAAAATAATTCCCCGATTAGTGATGGCGAAGTAAAAGTTCAGCGAAATATATTTGAAAAATGTCTTTCAAAATCCAATGCATAAAGTCGCGGACACATTGTTGAGGGGCAGCACATACTTGCCCCTCTGCGCCAAGAGAATAATTTTCAAGGCCAAACAAATCGGCTATTCGCTACATTTGTATGTATGCGTTTAAGCGTTAATTGGATCAGGGCCAGACTGAGAGAAAGAACAACACGATTGTCGTAATTAAGCAGCACACGATTGCATAAACTGCCCACGTTTGTGCTCTCAATTAGTGCTTACAACTGCGAGGTGTTTGGTTAGATGATGAGTAGATAACAATACACATATGACGTTGCTTATCACCAAGTGTTTCATTGTTGACCCTTTCTATCAAAGAGTATATACAACTGGGTAATCGCAAACCACTGCATCAGATGGACAACACTGAATCAAAGTTCAAGACGAAGTATCGATGGACTTTGACCTCGAAATTGAAAATAACTTTTGTTGACTGCGAGAGTATATGGTTTTGGCAGATAGATAACAAATGACGTTAACCAGTTTCCCAACTCCCCTACGGTGACAGGCATATAACATAACGTTGACTCACCCTTTCAGGAGCAATGATACCAGGGCAGTTCGGCCCGACCAAACGAGATTTTTCCTGAGCCAAGAGAGCATGCTTCACACGCACCATATCGTGTTGGGGGACACCTTCGGTGATGCAAACGATTAATGGCACCTCGGCTTCGAGAGCTTCCATGATAGCCTGGGCGGCACCAGGGGGTGGCACATAAATAACGGTGGCATGACAATCGGTGGCCTTCTTTGCTTCAGCAACCTATGCAAAGAAAATGCACTTCAATGAAGAATCAGTTGTAGTTTAATTTAAACAGCTTACCGTTGTGAAAACAGGTAGATTCAAGTGTTGAGTACCTCCCTTCTTGGGTGAAACACCACCAACCAGCTTGGTGCCATAGTCAATGGCTTGCTGACTGTGGAAAGTGCCCTGTTTGCCAGTGAAACCTTGGCAAATCACTTTCGAATCACCAGTGAGTTGAAGATTCTTGCGGGTTTTGGTATAATCAGCCTTACCACGGACACCGGCAATTACAACATCTACAAATGCAAAACAACAAAAAAAAGTTAATTCTCCAAAAAAGTACTGGAACACGAAAAACTCGTCTTTCACCGAGTTCTACGAACAACCTCTTCAACTAAAGAAAAATGTTCTAATCATCGACTGGAGAAATGTTTCACAGACAAAAAATAGAAGAAGAACAAGGCGCCCGCTGCCAATTAGTAATTTTCTTCTATTTCTTGTAAGTCAATGAGGAATTTTCACAATTCTCTTAAAAAAGTTATATAATTAGAATAGGATTTCTTACTCTGAATACGGCCTAATACTCGTACTGCAGAGGCCATTGTAGATTTTCAAGCTCGGGTGTCGATTTCGATTAAACAGTCTGAAATAAGACACCGTTTGAATTAATTAGCGATAATGAACTAGAGAGCAAAAGTATAGAAAAATATGAATGAAAAAGCGGAATCAGAAAAATGATCCGCAAATTTTTCTCGTACCGTGAGGAATGGTGAATAAAAGACCCAACTGACAGATGAGGTGAAAGTAAATTCTCTTTTTTTTACTTCTGGTGGGGGGTAGATTTTTTTTTCAATCTATTATATTTGTATTGAAGAGCGTACTAGATTATTGAAAGAAGTGGCAAGGAGTTGTTTTGAGGAAGTGTTCTGTGCTTAATTTCTGAATTTAATCCATACAATTAAGGGTTTTATTTTTGTTGATTTCTTTTAGACAATGGTGCGCTTATCCGACTAAAAGAGTTTTCATCAACCAGCAAAACAATAGAAGTCACAAAGAATGCTTACAACAAAAGTGTAACTAACAAACTTCTAGCATGAACCGGAGGCTCACGGACATTTTGGTCAAAAGTAGTTAGTAATAATTTTAGTCACTCCTCATTCCCACCCTTAATCGGAACTATGATGGATCGATACAACACAAAATCATAAGGCCGACTTATTCACTACAATGTTTTAAGGTAATTCAACATTCAACTCAGAAAAAGCGGTGAAAGAAACGATAGAGCACGACGTATTTTCAAGGATGGCAGATGTTAATCTTCGACCATCCTAAACAATTTGGAGTGAAGGAATATACTGGACCTGATATATTTTACTTAAAAAAAATGCGCATGTTTCTATGTTTCAGCAACATTTTTTTCTCTATTTATTGAAAAATTTCTCGAATCCAACCGATTCATAAAAAATAGGAAGAAAATCCATGGCTCAAAACTACAGACCCATTGCTTTATCTATCCATACTTTCAAAGGTTGCGGATTACCAAGAAAGGAATGGATTAAGAAGCGGAGTCCAGCGATCTATGTACATCGTGGATAATCATGATAATGCGGAGAATTATTGTTGATGGTGGATTTAAATTTTGTATTCCCAAAAGCAATTGACGAGTGGAAAAGTTTGAAAAGCGCCTCTACATGTGAAAAAAACAACATGTTAAGTGCTATGGAATTAAAGGAAATTTTCATTTCTTCAGGATTGCCATAAGAAAACTGTGTTTAAGACGAAAATGCAAACGCGTATTTCCAAACATTTTACTATTAGACAATATACAAGTTGATTAGGCATTTAATTAAATAAATAATGAGCTTTCTAAATATATGAAATGTTGTTCGATTAAATTATCATTTTAATATAAACATGTAATTTTAATTCGGTGCTGTTTTTCCATACGAATAGCGACACTTTTGCGACTAGTAGAGAACAAAGGAATGTTTGGTGACGAATTGCTGACGAGCACATACAAAAAATACAAAAGTACTGAAATAAAATGACAAACCGTGCTCTGTCTGAAAGCAGTTTTCAATTCTTCGGAAAAAGAAATGGAAAATTGAAAGTCAGGATGTAAAAATTGTAAGGCAATATATATATACACCTATATATCATTTTCGCTCGCTTTTGATAATAAACAAAAGCAAAGAAGTTCGAAATTAAGGTATCGCTTTCAGAGCGATCCTCCGCGCATTGGGTAATATATAGCGTTTTCGATTGAGATACAAAAAGCTCTCTTTTTTTTACTCTAGATCACTTTTTTTACTCTAGATCAATTTTTTCGTTTTCGATTGAGATACAAAAAGCACTCTTTTTTTTTTACTCTAGAGTACTTTTTTCGCCCAATGGAACACAATAACTGTCAAAATCGGTCTTCAGATCAAAAAAAAAATTGATTTTTTTCCCAATGGAAAACGCCATTATACAGGATTTTCAGATTTCAGATTTTTACTCGTCCCAATCGAACATGAAATAGATTGATATGTTTCTTCTTTCATTCTTTATCTTCTTGCTGTGGTAGAATGAACTTACGAAAATGGATGAGAAAATTTTAAATCATTACATTGTTGTAAACACTGAATGAGGAATTGTTTTTGTGGAAATCCAAGAAGCTGTGGCTTGTGTAGATGATGAAGAAGAATATTCCAATAATTTATTTTATGATGTTTCCATTTTTCTTTAAATAAACTTATTTTATTAAAAAAAAACTAAATGAAACACAAATCAAACTGACTGTCAAATGTTTTTGTTTGGTGCATGTAGATGTAAATCTCACTTGAAATCGACATTTTTTAAAAAATGATATAGATCAAAACAAGAGTGCTGTTTGTATCACAATCGCAAACACTATTATATACTGTGCGGCTTGATAGAAAACTTTCTTAAAGACAGATTTATCTTTCTCAGATAGAGTCTCTAAAAACGCTATGGGATACCACAATGATCAGAATGTGGGTGAAAGCATTCACCCACTCTATTCTTGCTTTACATTCATGATCTTTTGGTGACAACTAATAATCGCATATTGAATTTTGCTCATCATGGAACGTAAAAGAACAAATCTGCTCTGTAACAAAGGTTTGCAAAATACTGTAAAATGTGGAAATGGAAATTTAAACTCAACTAAAAGATTAGAACTATAAAGTGAGATGTTCAGAAGAGTATATAGAAATGATCCTTATACATGTTGCATTCTAAAGATCTGTACATGACCGGCAAGAGATGAAGTTTAACTTCTTCCTGTGGTTATTTAATTTCACAGATGAATTTATCGCTAGGAAGAAAGCTTGCTTGGAAAAATTTATTTGGACTTGCAAGAAAACGATACGTAACCCAAGTGGCTACGTATTCAGCGATGACGAAAGGCTTGCGAGTGAAAGCGATGTGGAAAAAGAAAGACGAAGTTCGCAACGTTACGAGCGTGAATAGAAAGATTTTTTTTATTCGATGTCTCGTATATAGACTTACATTAATTGTAACGGGTGATTTTTTAAGAGGTTTGGAACTTTTTTTTAAAAAAAAACACAAAAAATTCGAAAAAATGAATGAAATATTTATTTGAATCGATAGTTTGAACCTTGCAATTTAATGTTTAAAGATAATTTCATGCAAATGTTGACCGCGGCTGCGTCTCAGGTAGCCCATCCGCTGAGTCCAATTTTGGCATACTCTTTCACACATATCGGCCGGTATCTCACGAATGAATGCATGGATGTTGGCTTCCAGTGCGTCAATCGAAGCGGGCTTGTCCCTATAGACATTAGCCTTGACATACCCCCACAAAAAATAATCTAATGGTGTCATATCGCACGATATTGTTTCGCGTGCTGTGTGGCATGTGGCACCGTCTTGTTGAAACCACATATCATGCAAGTCAAGAACTTCCATTTCGGGCAAAAAAAAAGTTTGTTATCATCGCTCGGTAGCGTTCACCATTGACATTAACGCTGCGATTCGCATCATCTTTGAAGAAATATGGCCCAATAATGCCGCCGGCCCATAAACCGCACCAAACAGTGGCTTTTTCGGGATGCATTGGTAGCTGTTGCAATGCTTCTGGCTGATCTTCACTCCAAATGCGGCAATTTTGCTTATTTACGTACCCATTCAACCAAAAATGAGCCTCATCGCTGAACACAATTTTTCGATAAAAAAACGGATCCTCGGCCAGCTTTCCAAGAGCCCATTCACCAAAAATTCGGCGTTGTGGTAGGTCGGCTGGCTTTAGTTCTTGCACCAGCTGTATCTTAAAAGGCTTTACGACCAAATCCTTCCGCAAAATTTTCCACGTAGTGCTGTAACAAAGGCCTAACTGCTGGGAACGGCGCCGAATCGACATTTCGCGGTCTTCTGTCACTCTAGCTGATACGGCCGCAATATTTTCTTCACTACGCACAGTACGTAAACGTGTTGGTGGTTTAATGTCCAACAAAGTAAATTTGGTGCGAAATTTGGTCACAATCTTCAGAATAGACTGCTCAGAAGGTCGAGAATGCCGATCATAAAATGGAAGCAGCGCGCGATGAACATTTCGAACCGAGCACGAATTTTGATAGTAAAATTCAATAATTTGCAAGCGTTGTTCATTTGTAAGACGATCCATGGTTAAATTGCAAACCAAACTGAAGCTGTTTGACAGTGACACAAGGTACTAAACACACGTCAGCTGTCAAAACCAGTGTTGCCAAAACCAAACCAGCTAAAAAATCACCCTTTACAAAAACAAAATTGCGTTCACGTTGATGCGAATTGAAATATATGGCGAACATTGGCAATTAGGCGCCGAAATGACAGTGGCTTACAAAATTCATGATAGATTTTACATTTACATTTCTTTACACTTTTTAAAAACATGGATGATAACAAGACAATTGATAAATATAACTTAACACGACCTACAAGACACATAGGCACACAGCCCATCTAACAACGACACGAACAAAGCAATACCAAAACTCCACAAATCAAAATTCTACAACTATTCAAGACAAGACAAATACATAGAACCTCAAGGGTTCTCCTGGAGCTTCATAGGTTGCCACACCACTCGAGATTGATTGCAAGGCTGATTTTATTTTTAAATTCATTCTATATTTGTACAAACGTTCTTACTATGAAGCTATATGTATATTCTAGGCATTGTATGTCTGAATTCTCATAGCCCATATCATATGTTATAATAAGTAAACCTAATCCCACACTTTCTAGAGTCGATACAATGTCACGTATGATTTTTCATAATTTATGTGCTTGCATTGAATCACACTACAGTGGTCGACCATAGTTGATCCTACCCAAGGTACTATGCCATTATTTGTTGTTGTTCCTGTGCTTTCCAACCTGATCGTCGAAAATGTTTACCTTCTCAATTTTGGCGTTGAAATGTTTGAGTATGATTTGTACACTATATTGCGGATAGAATCGGAAGGCGTATCCCAAGAGTTCGTAAAATTCACCCTTGAGGGTATGTAGGCGCGTGCATATAACTATAAGTCTGCTATTGCAAAATCTTGATTTAAGATAATTTACAGTCCTTGATCAAAGTTGGCTCCCCACAACGAAGAGCGCATGTTCTTCGTCCTTACTCCTCTGCTGCAGCCAAGACTTTACAGATGGGTTTAATCACCATGTAGTGAACCGAATAAACTGTAATGCTCCTTTCAAGAGAATCTTTAAATTTCCTAGCAGAAAACAAGTGCTGCCATCGCATAGTTCAAAGCACTGCAACGTAAAGCCTTTCCAAATGGTGTGAGTGAAACAGTGAACTTTGTAACAGTGTCGTAGGATCGTAATTGCCAAAGCAGATCATGTAACTTTGTCAACACGGCTGTGTAAACAATGTCGCCGCAAAAATAAATAAACGACAACTAACACATGTTTTCCAAAAGGGACTCTGTATATTGCAACGGTTACGTTTTGTAAATATATGTCAACTTAAACTGTTCCAAAATATTATCGAAATTCTGTACAAACTACAAAAGAATAATAAACACAAAAGGACTCGCACTCTAGAAAATAAATAAATTAAAACAGTTAACTCAAGGACAAATAATATACAAACTAAAAGAAAATGGACTCTAGCTTCCACACTTCGAAGATAAAAACTGAAACTGAATCCTACAAGAAAATAAAATTAAAATGAACTATGTCGCGTGGTGTATGTAGGTATTAGAGTATTATATTAACGCATGTACACACACCACTTCTATTGCTGATTGTACTAATGTAGTACTGTCCGTACTACTGTGTGATTGATCAGTCTTGGCCTTCCACGTTTAGTTGAAGAGATTTCTATCGTTAGCATAGTAATCATAGCCTCCAGCACCATCTCCTGGATAGGTGCCACGTTCAAAGTCTGCTAAATCTGGGTACAGTGTACCGGTGGGCTTTGTCGTTTCTTTGGTGGTCTCCTTTTCTCTGTTATAGAGATTCTCCTCGCCCGGCCTTAGGCGTTCATAGATCAAAATATTTGTACCAGTCCTTGCTTGCATGTACTGCAAGAGACGTGTGCTATTCAACATGTCATCACCTAAAACTGATGGAGCAGTTACCTCTCCATTGGGGACCTTGTGCAAGACTCTGTAGTTTAATAGGAAATCGATGATTTTCGCCGACAACGGTTCGTACATCACCACATGCGTTGGCATTGCAGTCTTCGGGTATGAGGGGATGTGAGATCTTAGCCAACCATCCGGGTTCTCATAGAATCGATCGGCCTCATCGGCGTAGCGTTGTTTGTTCTGTAGATTGGGTTCACAGGTAAGGAATCGCATCGTTACATTTTCGTGGATGTGACTGAAATGGATAAAAAATTGAAGAGGAGAGATATATAAAGAAAAGAGAATAAACAAACCTGTAGTATGGCGTCGAGTGGCAGGGCATGAGGAATAAAATTGAGGCTCGGTGATTCGATTCGTCTTGGTAGGTCTTGGCGATTTCTTGCAGCTTTGGCATTACCTCGATTGGACCACGTTGGTGCACTGTACTGAGGTACCAAGCAGGAAAAGCATTGCCAGCTAGAATAACAGCAGCAATAAACCACAAAATTGGTCGCGAGGCTTTGTAACTCCATCTAGTTAAAGTGTCGGCGACGATATACAAACAGAGGGGTAGCAAAGACGATACAAAGCGGAATTCTTTGTGCTCAACAAAGCTCAAGGCAACCAGCGAAGCAAATATTGTGATTAAGAGTTGCTTGCGAATAGGGAACACCTCACGATGACGAATGGTCTCCATAATGCCAAACAAAAAGGGTAATGTATTGATTCCAAGGACGGTAGGTAGACCAATTGTAAAGTACCAGTACCTAGATTAGAACACAATTTAGAAAATATCGTAAGGACTCCCAGACCGACTATGAAACCGGTGATTGAAGGAATCAATCATCTGTATTTGTAGATTTTCACATACCAAGGATGGGTTCCATAGAAGCTTCCAACGCCATGAAGAAGGTTGTACTTAAGGAATTCATAAGGGGTTACGATTGGCGTACCATGCGCGTACGTGTCCAGGGCCACCCCAGCTCCAACAACAAGAAGTCTGTGAAAGATAATTAGAATTAGTTCCGCAATTTTTAAAATATTATCTCAATATCGAAAAATACCCAATTAAAAGGAATCTCTTCAATATCAACTCGGCCACCGATAAACGTGTCTTTCTCAAATGATATATGCACAACGGAATCCAAATAATCGCAGCAGTTGGCCGTATAAAGCATGACAATGCAGCCAACCATAAGTAGCCAGTGCCCTCCTTCTGCCAGGGGAAATAACTCAATGCAATCGTTGTTAGTGAAGCCTCTAAAGTGTTCGCGAGTGTCCTAGATCCCGTATAAAACCAAAACCAGGGCACAATAATCAGAAACAGCGCCCACTTCTTTTTCCCCGTCCATACGAAAAAGCGATAATCCGAGAATGCAGTCAATAACGCTTGTAGAATTCTCGGCAACAAAACCTACACCAATCTACATTACATAATTTTCTCAAACATGCAATTAAAATACTCACCAAATAGTTGACCTGATCCAGGCTAAGTAAAGCAAGCACCTTGTAGAGTCCGGCAAAGATCATCGGATACACGTAACTGCGTATACCTTGCACCCATTCCCAAGTAAGATAACCGTATCTGAAAAAAAAAAACAACACAATCATGCAATACATTCCAAAAGACCGACCCCTAATCGTGGATGTGTCTACGATTTGTTATTTGTTTGCAAGACTTACCCGAAGGTGATTTTATGAGCCACTTCCAAACTCTGCCAATACTCATCGGGAACATAGTATGTTTGTACTATAAACACTGATGCTAATCGCACAGCGATTAGAATAATAGCCACCAAGAGCAGATTCATTGTGGTGTTCTTCACTGGGAATTTAAAAATTCAAAACAGACGCTGCTGTTGCTCTGCGAATTTGTGTCAGTAAAATTTTCGATTCACGGTTCGAAAAATGCAGCCATAACCTATGCCAAGCGCGGCAAGAAAATTCACACACAAAAAATGCTTTTAAAAGGGAAAAATACAACAAAAAATAAAAAAAGAAAACGTTTTACACACGCAGAGCGTTGTAAAGACTTTTTTCGCTTCGTTCGGATTCGCGCTTGCCTTTGCCTCACTTTCTTCGGCTAAAAATAAAAATAAATCTGACAGCACCGATGTGATGCCTGAACCTGATGACGACATATCCACAGAGGTGTGTTTGTACGTGACGTGTTCTAAACATGTTGGGTGGTTGTTTATGTTGATGGTAGATGGCAGTGGGAGTGGTACGTAGAAGTAGCTAAGGGGGTGCTTATTTTTTTTTTTGAAAATGGTTAAGACATTTTAGAATTGTGTAATTAAAAACGGCAAATCTTTATATCCATGAATAGGGGATTCAACTTTTGTTTAATAACCGTTTCCATCTTTAGCAGAAAGACACCGAAAGGTGAGTGCCTCCGGTTTTTTTTCTGTTGTAAACATTTAGGAAAAATTATTGTTAAGGCACAAAACAAAATTTCCAAAAATCTACACAAACAACACAATTACAAAAACAGGACGCGTCCCTTAACACTCTATATAGCCTAAATGAACCTGGCCTCAACAAACATGCCTCTCCAATTAGCGCGGTTCCAAACTACAACCCTGGAAGAAACTATTGAGAGCAGGAGATGGAGAGAAGGCGGAAAGTAATATGATGCAGTAGTAAAATACGTTCTAATATGCAAACGGGGGACTTAAAGCGCAATCGCTAAGATCAATGGACCTGCGCACACGAGTATGCTTCAACCGGTTGAACGTCATGTTTGTTGGTGGGACGGGTGAGGAGGGAGCACAGTTTGAGAGGCATTGGAGAGCAATTTTTCACCCAAAATTAAGTGGTTGAAGAGGTTGAATCTACCAACACATGCATGCGTTTCTGACAGTTGTGGTATTAAAAAAAAATACGGCGGCTAGTTCGGTGTTAATCGAATTACACATACATATAAAGTTTGGTATATTACACAAAATTCAACCGGTTGAACATATTTCCGTGTGTTTGGAAAGTAACCATAATGACTACGGTTGAAGCATACTCGTGTGCGCAGGCCCAATGATGATAATTCGAGAACCTGTGTATACTCTTCAATACCGAGGATGGCGTGACCGCGTGAAGCAGTACCACATATCTGTTGGAGTTCCACAAGGATCGGTACTAGGTCCCATCTTATAGAATATGATGTATAGTAAGGTTCTAAAGCTCGGTCCTGTATAGAATCTCCTTAGTAACTTCAGTGAAGGTTTTACTTTTAAATTGCCTTCTAAGCCCGAAGAAACAGCGGTTGGCAAGAGCAATTCTTCGTTTTATTTCTGATGAGACAGACGAATTCCCATACTACCTCAAAGTTATATCTCTCAATATTGACATTCTTCCCAATTCGTCGATGCTGCGTTCCTTTTCATGTTGACAGCTTAAACATACTTAGTTTTACCCTCATTTACTGCTATGCCAATTTTTACCATTTCCTTTTCTATATATACTAGCAAAACTGGCTATAAAATCTCGTTGAGTCCGCCCTATGATGTTAATATCGTCGGCGTATGCAAGTGATTGCACAGATTTATGAAAGGTTGTGTCTATAGTGTTGGCTCGGAAATTGCAGTCATCTCATCATCTTGGCAGAAAGGCCGTCATTTCCGGCAGCCTTGTGAAGCTTGATTTTAGTTTTTACTATCCTCACTTCACTTAGATCGAGTGGTAGTTTTCGCTGTAGTCAGAAATATTGAACAATTCGTTCTGCCCTATAGCGGAAGATCGCTGTTTAACAGTCAGCAGAAGTGAAATGAAATTTCTAGATATTTTTAACTACCCATACATGGCCTAAAACCTAGCTTCTCCATTCATTAGTGTGTGCGAAGTTATTATTTTTGCCACAAAGAAGAAGACTTCAGGAGTTGTCACTTTCGGGATTTTAAACAGGGACCCCGCGCTTAATTGTCCAACGCACAGTCTGCAGAATTGGATACATAGCTTCTACAATAGTGAAATGATTTCAATTGATATACATACCTTAAAGTATAGGTATCGACTCAGTCGATTTAGCTATGTCTGAACGTCCATCCGTCTGTACGTCACCGACTTTTAAGCATTAAGTTTTGAGCTAGGATTATGAAATTTGGTATATAGGATCCTTGCCCATGCTTACGGAACAAGTGTAAAAAAATATTCAAAAACCCCCCACTTTTTAGAAAAAGGTTCTTCTTGGCAAACGTTTAAGAATTTTGAATAAGTGTCTGAACAATATTTTTGGACAATCTAAATATCTACTTTTTGGGGGCCTATTCTGTAAGCAACGGTTTTCTGTAAAATTTTAGGAAAATTTGAAAAAAAAAAATGCATGCAAAAACATTAATAAAGTTAATATGAACATTTCGTCCATAGGTCATTTTTGTCGTCGTTTTCCTACAAAAACATTTGTATACCCTACCCCATATGCAATATGCAATATAAAAACGTTGTTTTTCTGTCGAAACATAAAAGAATTTAAACCGTCTGAATAATATGTTGTGTCAATGTCATTTTCTATATATAATCCCGAACGTTTTTAGCCACGCCCACTCTTTGGGGATCTTTAATTTAATAATGGAAACGGATATAGGGGATCATATGTCTTATACCATATCCCATAAGCGTATACTATTAAATTTGGTACATAGGATCCTTGTCTGTGCCTGCAGAACAAGTGTAAACATTTTCAAAAACCAGCCGACCTAAGCGAAGTGTGGTTTACCAGCCCTTTTCAGTTTTGTTTTATCCCAGGAAAGTCTACAACTGATCAACTCATCACACTTCGGCAGGTCCTGGAAAAACCCGAGAAGTCCAAATCGATAATCACCACCAATTCATAGATTTCAAAGCTGCATACGACAGCATTTACAGAGACGAACTATACAAAACCTTGTCTTGTTTTGGTTTACCGACCAAACTCGTCCGTCTGTGCACTAAATGCGTCGCAAACGACCTCACCGTAACATTCTATACCAAAAAAGGATTTAGTAAGGCATTGTCATTTATATCTGAGAAAAATGCCCTGCCGCCAAAAACGATATGTTATTATTTCGGGAACATTCAAGCGAAACAAAATAATTATTTAAAGACTCAATGCTGAGTAAAAGCGAGCTATACATTGAGTTATTATATAATAGTCAATGGAGCTATACTTTCGTTTATTCGCCTAACATCAGCCTAACAACCAAAAATAATAAACGGCTGTCTTACTTTGTTTCAACCCTCAGATTCTGTTGTATTCAAACTACCCCCTTACCGGAAACCGTAGCAACAAATAATTTTTGTGTACTCATAATTATCACATTAATCAGTCGAACTTTAATACTCCACATTATACCACTTGATTTTCCTAAATATCTTATATTTTTATATACTGAAACCTATACAATTCTATGGCGGACGATCGGCAAGCAGATTCGGAAAGTCCTAAGCTTAAACCAAGAGCGATATTTGGATTCGATGGAGATGTACTTTTTGGATTAAACCTACATCCGGATGGAATCCACACTATAATTCCACTCGGCAAAAAGGTGGTAATAACAAACACAAAAACAAATGAACAAGAATTTTTAACAGGACACACGAATATGGTGTCCTGCTTGCATGTGTCACCCAGGTTTGTTAACTTTTGAATTTAAAAAAAAATTGCTTAACTGTTGCTTAATCGTTGTGTTTTTGTATAGTGGGAAGTTTGTAGCATCTGGTCAAGACAATCACAAGGGCTTTCGGGCCTATGTTATTCTTTGGGACTACAAAGAGAGGAAAGAAATTGCAAGACATGATCTACACAAGGTAGGTTAAAATATGCTATACAATACAAGTTATATGTAAGTATATGTTGTTATCCCTTAAGGTGCGCTGTGAAACTGTATGTTTTACATTAGAAGATAAATACATTATTAGCATCGGTGGTATTGATGATGGGTGTGTCATCGTTTTTGATGTTGCAACTCGGTAAGTCTATATTATTTATGTTTTCGAAATAATAATGTTATTGTTTTCAAAAGGACACCTATCTATCGAGCAGTGGCTGTTAATAGCACATGTGGGAATCCAACATATGTATGTCCACTAAACAAACTGGGATCAGTGTTTTTAGTATCAGGAGATAGTAAGTATTTCCATTTATTTTGTTTCACCTAAAGGATGTGTTACCCAAATTGAATTTGAATTAGGAACATTATTTCTATGAAAAGCTAAGATTTCATTATGTTTAACTTTCTGTTACAAAGAGAAAGATATTGTTTTCGTGAAAATTTTCGACCTCGAGATTTTGATTGATTCTAACATTACGATGATAGCGGAACCCAAAATAGTGGTTTCTCGAAAATCATATTAGTTCCAACAAAACTGCATACCCAGTTTTTTTTCGAGAAAATCCATATAACGGATTTTGTCATTTAGGCCATATAAAGAAAATTGTTAATTTCTCGCAAACTATTATGTCAAATTGAGTGAAATTTAATATGTATACTATTATTACAGTTTGAAACAATTTGACATAATTAGTTTTAGCCCAACTATCACTAAACGGAATTTTCAGTTTTGGCCAATAACGAAAAATCCTTATTATTCACATAGACACCGATTCCTTCAAATTTCGGAGTAAACGTTCGTATAATCACAAATTGACATTATTTATATCATTTTAAGCATTAATAATCAAAATGCGTACTATTTGATCTTAGGCGTTGTGAAAGAGAAAGTTGCGTACGACCCAGTCGTGCACCCACCACTCGTTTCGTTTTCGATTAGGATACAGAAAGCACTCTCTTTTTGATCTAGAGCACTTTTGATGAACCTCGATTCCAAGTGAGATTTACACCTACATGCACCAACACAAAAACATTTCAAGTTTGCATTTCGCAGTTTGATTTGTGTTTTTTGTGATCAGTAAAAACTAAAAGTTATTTTCTGCGTAACTACTTACTTAAGTGGCGCTACAGTCCGGAATGAACCTGGGCCTCAACCAACATGCCTCTCCAATTAGCCCGATCCTTAGCTAACTGCCTCCAGTTGCGCACTCCAAGTTGGTTGAGGTCGGTTTCCACTTGTGCGCGCTTCTTAAGGCGAGGTCTTCCTCTACTGCGTCCGACGTCTGGCTGGGAATCGAAGACTCTGCGAGCTGGAGTATTGGTGTCCATTCGTTCTACATGTCCTAGCCATCTTAAACGTCCAATGCGGAGTTTTTTGACCAGGGGCATGTCGCTGTACAGCTCGTATAGTTCTTGGTTGAATCTTCGTCTCCATAGCCCGTCAACGCAAACGGGACCGAAGATTTTTCGAAGAATTTTCCTCTCGAATCTACCAAGGATTTCTTCATCCGCTTTTGATACGGTCCATGCTTCAGCGCCGTAGAGCAGGACTGGGATGATCAGGGTCTTATATAGGGTCTCCTTAGTAGTTCGAGTGAGGGCTTTACTACTAAATTGCCTTCTTAGCCCGAAGAAACAGCGGTTGGCAAGAGTAATTCTTCGTTTAATTTCTGACGAGATGTTGTTGTCAGAGCTAATAGCGGAGCCGAGGTAGACAAAGTCCCGTACTACCTCAAAGTTATATCTGTCAATGGTGACGTTCTGTCCAATTCGTCGATGTTGTGAGTCCTTTCGTGATGACAGCATATACTTAGTCTTACCCTCATTTACTGCTAAACCCATTTTCGCCGCTTCCTTCTCTATACTAGCAAACGTGGCTATGACATCACGTTGAGTCCTACCAATGATGTCAATATCGCCAGCGTATGCCAGTAGTTGCACCGACTTTTGGAAAATTGTGCTTCTGGTGTTGGCTTTGGAGTTTTGCACAATTCTCTCAAGAATCAGATTAAAGAAGTCGCATGACAGCGCATCGCCTTGCCTAAATCCTTTTTTGGTATCGAATGTGTCGGTGAGGTCGTTTCCGACCCTGATGGAGCAGCGAGAATTCTCTATCGTCATCCTACACAAACGGACGAGTTTGGGCGGTATACCAAAACTAGACATGGCTCTGTACAGTTCGTCTCTCTAAATGCTGTCATATGCGGCTTTGAAATCGATGAATAGGTGGTGGGTATCGATTTGGACTTCTTGAGTTTTTTCCAGGATCTGCCGAAGTGTGAAAATTTGATCGGTTGTGGACTTTCCTGACCTAAAACCACACTGATAAGGGCCAATCAGGTTGTTGGTAAACGGTTTCAGGCGTTCACATATTACGGCAGATAGGATCTTGTAGGCGATGTTGAGGAGACTTATGCCTCTGTAGTTGGCGCAATCCAGAGGGTCTCCTTTTTTGTGGATCGGGCAAACGATGCTGAGGTTCCATTCTTCAGGCATATTTTCATCCGACCAGATTTGGCTTATGAGTTGGTGGATGTTACTTACCAAGTCATCTCCGCCGGCCTTATAGAGCTCAGCGGGAAGGCCGTCATTTCCGGCAGCCTTATTAAGCTTGAGTTTAGATATTGCTATCCTCACTTCACTCAGGTCGGGTGGTTGGCAGTTTTCGCTGTCGTTGCCAATATTGAATGGTTCGTTCTGCCTGACAGCGGAATGTTGTTCGTCATCACCGTTCAACAGTCTGCAGAAGTGGTTCTTCCATATCCTCAGCATCGACTGTGTCTCAACTACAATATTTCCTTGTTCATCTCGGCAGGATTCTGTTCGAACTTGTGTCCTTGGCTTTGACGTTTTACACTTTGACAAAACTTGCGAACATCGTTCCTGGAGTGCCACCTCTCTATATCCTCGATCGCGCGCTTTTCTTGCTCTTTTTTCTTCTTGCTGAAAAGCCGATGTTCTACCCTTCTTCTTTACCTATAGAGCTCAATGGCAGCTCTCGTCTTCACCTGCATCTTAGCCTTGTAGGCCTCGTTCTTGGCTGCGAGCATCTGTCGGCATTCCTCATCAAATCAGGGGTTTCTTGCTGGTGGGCGCGAGAAACCTAGCACATCAGTTGCGGCTGATCTAATGGCCTGTTGGCATCGTTGCCATTGCTCTTCGGCATTCGATGCTGGTGGTATGGTGTTAATCGAGAGGTTAAGGGATACGCGTTGTGCGAAGGTCTTGGCGGTTATAACGTAAATGTTAAGTTAAAAAAACTGTTAGAGCTGTTTTTGTCACTACTCGAGATTTTATAAGAAGTATGTACCTACCCCTTACAGAAAAATATTACTAAAAATGCTTTTATTTTTTAACATTTTTTTGGGTATTGTAAAGGTAAACGGTTGAAATTGGATTAACCGTTCTATTGTAATTAGGTCACAAGTTAGAAGAGATCAATTCGGCCACTTCCATTGCCAATTAAAAAATATCTACACCATCAAATAATAGGTTATAAAACACTTAACTTTATGAAGGCTAGCATTTTGGTATACATCGACATATTCCTTTTTTTTTTCTCTACTAGTCGCAAAAGTGGCGCTATTCGTATGGAAAAATAGCACCAAATTAAAATTACATTTTTGTATTAAAATGATAATTTAATCGCACAGATTTTCTATATTTAGAAAGGCCATTATTTATACAATTAAATGCCATAACAACTTGTATATTGCCTAATAGTAAAATGTTTGGAATTACGCGTTTGCATTTTCGTCTTAAATACAGTTTTTTTTATTGCAATCCTGAATAAATGAAAATTTCCCTTAATTCTATAGCACTTAACATGTTCTTTTTTTCACATGTAGAGGCCATTTTCAAACTTTCCACTCGTCAATACAAGCTGCGTACGGTTGTCTTCCGGACCACTCTATAAAGTTTTTTTTGTCATTATAATTTGGTATTGTAGACTTATTTGCAAGAGTAAATTAAAAAAAAACTTTGACTTCACAAAGGTCTAAGAGTAAACGCCCCAAAATGTACACAGCAAAATATGTTAAAACCCAAAAATATTATTCATAAAGCTTATACAACGTTGAATAGAGGCTTCATAACCTAAACGCGTCTGATGGTTGAATAGTGCCTGTATAAGGGTATTCTATTTTTATACCCTATCCCATAGGGGTATATTAGTTTTGATACATAGTTTGTAACATAGAGAAATAATTTAGCTACATATACCTCAAAGTATATGGATCGACTCATAATCGATAGCTGAGTCGATTTAGCCATGTCTGTCCGTCCGTCCAGTTTTTGGGCCTTAAATTTTGAGCTAGAATGATAAAATTTGGTACACGTGGTCTTTGTTGCTCCCAGCAGAACAAGTGTAAACATTTTTGAAATCCGCCCACTGCCACGCCCACTGCCACGCCCCCTTTTCAGAAAAACTTAGTTTCTGGATAAACCGTAAGGAATTTTAAAAAAGTTTCTGAAAAGCGTAGTTAGACAATCGTAATATCTATATTTCGTTCATATAAAGTTTTTTGCCACGCCCACTTTTTGGGGGCGTTTTTAATAAAAAACGTTTTACGGTCAAATTTTAAAATTTCCGAAAAAAATTTTGATGCAGAATAATTAGTAATATTAATATAAACATTTCGTCTGTAGACTTTTTTAACCCACGCCCACTTTTGGGGGCGTTTTTATATAAAAGACATTTTTATGCACTACCCAATAACATATGCAAGAGAAAAACCTTGTCTTTTGTAGAACCGTACAATTTGTTGTGACATTGTCATTTTCTATATATAATCCCCATCGTGTTTTAAGCCATGTCCACATTTTGGGGATATTCGTTTGACAAATGGGATGGGATAGGGTATACAACGATCCGCACAGCGGATTGTAGCCTTCTCATATGTTTTTATTTTTGTTTGGAACAGACGGCTGAGCCTCAGGGTTACCAAAGGTTCAATTTTAAGTTAAAAAAAAATTGTAGTTTATCTTATAATGTAAAAAAAATCTAATATATCCTTTATAGGACTTCAATTTACATGTTCAGAACAATTTTTATTTTTAGGCCACCTTCGTTTGTGGACAATTGAGAGCGAGCGGAAAAAGCTGAGTGCCCAAGAGGTACAAGTTGGAAAACATAAGCGACGGTATACTTCAATGGTAATAGACGAAAATGATGAAAATGTTTACATCGGAACTATGAGCGGTGATGTGGCTCACGTTCGACTTAGTTTTGACGGAAAAGAAGGTATAACGGCTTACATGGTGGGTCTGTATGGCAAACATATTCCCCGAAAGATTATAGGAAAGGATTGTGAAATGTACACTAACGGTATACGAGAAATAATATGCACAATTAATGGTTGTCTACTACTTGGCGCCGGTGATGGTACCATAGAATTAGTTGAACTTCAAAATAAATGCTTCAAAAACTATCCCAATCCAACATGGCCGAAACTGAAAACTGTAAGTAGATGTGAAAATATATATTATAGATTGAAATGTTCTAAAGATAGAAACATTAATGTTGGAATAGCTAAAATCTACCAAAGTAAATGGTGCCGTTACGAGTATAGCTAAATGTACTGACACAATGTATTTCATTGGAACTGAAAATAGTGAAATCTATCAACTCAACATTACCTCTTTCGAACTCAAGCTGAGAACAACCTGTCACAAGGAATCAATTAACGAATTGATATTCCCTCCGTAAGTCTTAATTTTATTAATTTCTGATTTCTTTAGCAAGTATCAAGTCGTGATAGACACGAGACTGGGACCAATATAAGCCGTCTCTCAAAATATACAAAATCCTGTTGAGAAAAAGAGAGCAAGAATATTGAAGAAAAAGAGAGCAATAATCGAATCTTCAGTGACAGTCAAGCGCCAATCAAATCCCTGGGATACATATCATTTACCTCGATCAGCCCACGAATTCCGACTATCTCTCATGAGTTAGCAGAGCATTTCGTTCACCTCTTTTGGGTACCGGGCGACAGAGATGTACCAGAAAACTAAAAAGCGGATGAGCTTGCCAGACAAGGCACAACTCTTAATATTCTACGCACTACCGCCAGTAGATATGTTAGAGATGCCCCTCGCTACATGTAAACTACTAATCATACTGGATGCGATCCTTCTGCAAACCGCAGAAGGATAAACGGCTAAACGTGTCTAGTATGTAGGCAACTCTGGCCAAATTATAACCAGAAATTCTTTCTCTGCTTGATAATGCAGAACAGATGAAACATCAGTACTATCATCAGTGTCCTTTCAAGAAACTGCACTTTAGTCCTTTAGTCCTACTGCGAGTTTAAAAAAAATTGGGGACTGTCAAAATATTTGTTGTCTTAGATGATGCTATCACTTTAGCAGAATTAAAACCGCTGAGCGAGTGAATTTTTCAATGCGTGCATAAAACAGTTCGCCGTCATTTAAGCAAAGCGAAGCCGATTGTGTTTTAGCAATCATCTATCTGGCTTGTTTTGACATGTGTTATATATATGAGAAGGCTGCAGCACCGAAAAATATTTATCAAGGTCGCTGCGTTTTACTTTTTTTTTTGTAAATGAACCGATCCTCAATAAGTCCTAAGACCCAGTGGCCATCCATGCGCCTCGTTTTGTTGAATGAATATCCCGTTGTTGCGTCGAATAATTTTTTTCAAATTTTCTTAAAATTTTACCGAAAACAGTTTTTTACCCAAAAAGGTAGACTTGGGTAAAAACGTTATAATATGGACGAAATATAGCTATTAAGGTTGTCTTCAGACACTTTTTTTTTAAATCCTTAACTGTTTGGCCAAAAACAACGGTTTACTGAAAAGTTGGCGTGGTAGTGGACGGATTTAAAAAATGTGTACACTTGTTCTGCTTCGTCAAATAGAGAGTCTATATACCAAATTTAATAAAAAAAATTTAACCCAAAAATCGATGACACTCAGGCCGACGGGCGGCTAGATCGACCCAGCTAGCGATTCTGAGTCGAAGTCGATACATATTCTTTATTTTTTTTTTCTATGTTACAAACTTAATGAAAAATCTAATGTATCCCTATGGGATAGGGTATAAAAAAATATCAAAAATAAAAAGTTTGATGCTATACTTTCATTTAGAAAACTCTCTACGGTTTTTGCAACGGCTGGCTACGAATCTATACGCATTTGGTCAATGAAACGTTTACAGGAGCTTCTGCGGATAATGGTGCATAACTTCCACTGTACATCAATTGTTTTTACACACGATGGATCAAGTATTGTATCCGCGTGGAACGATGGTTTTATTCGCTCTTTTACACCAATAACTGGCAAATTAATTTATGCAATTCCGAATGCTCACAACAAAGGTATGTATTATATCCTTTTGATTTTATATGTATTTTACATCGTTAACTCCTTATTATTAGGTTGCAGTGCATTAGCGATATCGACTAACGATAAGATGTTAGTTAGTGCAGGCTTTGAGGGACAGGTTCGCGTATGGAAAATCGAGCCGTATCGCCAAAGCTTGATTGCTGTGTTGAAGGATCATACAGGACCAATAAGTTCATTGAGCTTTAACAAATTCGATAGTGAAGTGGTATCCTCTGGTTCTGATGGTTCTTGCGTAATATGGGACATCAAGTTAGTATGAAATAACTATGTTAGTTAAGTTATCTTGATTTAGATTGGGCGGTGATAAGGTTTGTTGCGCTTGCTACTATGTTGTTGGACGAATTCATTGCCTTGATGGCAAGAGAAAGATCACTAGATGCTCGAAATTTTGGTTACCCTTGACGCTAAATAAAATCGCCTTTCATTAGAAACTCTTATTTTTTCCAACAGTAGGACTTATATCTTTTCTTAAAAGGGACAAGAGGATTTGTGAAATTATGTTCGCCAGCTCTGTAATAAAAATGTCCATGGGTTCAGGTTCAATAGTGTTTCTAGACGCATTCCTTAAAGTATTTATTCAACGAAAGGTACTTTCCTTTAACTTGCTAAAAAAGAGTTTTGTCCTTGTGTGTCCTTGACTTTGTTATGCTTCGAGCCGGTTAAATCGACGGTTAGGTTACCGCAGGTTTAGCTTAACTACAACGTAAAACTAACCGTAGATGTGCGATTAATCGTTCCAGTTTTCTAGTTAATCTGTCAAACTCATTCTGTGGGTTATCTTTGTTATTGTTTGTGTTGTCTTTGTGTTTTTTTTTTGCACAAACAAACATGGCACGAACACTTATTCAGGTCGATAACGCACGAACGTGTTTGTTCACCAAAAATTTAACCAGAGAATCCATGGTTAGTTAGTTAACTTGAGAAATCTGTAACCGCCTGATTTTGGTATGTTAACGCCATTTAACCCATGTGTTTCTGGAATTTTGTTTGTTCATGCTTGGTTTTGATTTTATTTCAGCCGAATGACAAGAAAACAAGTCATTTATGCAAACACCAAATTCACGTGTGCTCGATACTTTCCAACCGGTGTTCAACTGCTGACAGTTGCCTCTGATGGCAATATTGGTTATTGGATGGTGAGATAAAACTGTCAAAATACAACCTTAAGCTGACTTCTAAAAATATTATTTTTCTTAGGTATTTAATGGCAGTCTTCTCCGAGAATTAGAAGGTTCCGACAAAGTATCAGTCAACTCCGTTGCGTTCAGCCCTACCGGAGATTATTTCGTTTCAGTTGGCACTGATCAAACTGTCAAGGTACACTTGACAACTATTAAAAATTTAATTTTATGAACTTTATTTTTTAGCTGTGGGACTATCAAAATGGGACTACAGTTTGTACTGGTCTGCAACATGCTTCACCTGTTACCACATGTGCGTATAGTCCTTGTGGAAAGTATTGTATTTCAGGAGGTAGTAACGGATCCGTGATCATTTGGGATGTACCAAAGGTAAATTTTTAAAATGGTCACATTAATAAATTGACTTATCATTTTCTTTAATTTGCAGGAATATTGGCCAGAATATAAATCGTCTACGGATGAAGCGCATAATCTTACACCAAATCGTAGATATAGTGACGTTGACGCTAGAGTTGTGGCTAACAGGCGCCCCTCAAAGCCAATGAATAAGGAACACATTAATGGCTTAGAGATAAGTCGAAGTAATAGGGATGTTCTTTGTTCTGAATGTCCACCAGTCGCAAATGCAAAATGACAACGCAGCAAGTAATGAATTGTCTGTGATTAAATTTTACAAATAAATTTTGTAAATATATCTACAGTTTCGAGTTTTTATTTTCCTGTTTCTGTGTGTTTAACAGAATACATTTTTTTGGGGGCTTGAAACTTTGATCCATACAACTACAAGATCTCAATCTCTGTTTAATTAGGAAACTCAGATCACACTATACACTACTACCAAGGTGCCAATGGTACTGCTACAAAATTGCAATAATATGGGTGACTTTTATGGCTCTCTTTTTTGTAAAGATCTTTGTTTGAATCAATCCAAATAACAAAGAGAAATAAATAACGAAAGAGAAATAAACAAACTTCTGGCAGTTCCCGGAGGCGCATGGATAGTTTAGTCAATGGCAAAAGTAGATAGTAATCATTTTAGCCACTTTTCATTCCATCCTTTAATTGGATTAGAACAGATGCATCGCTAGCCACACATGAAAAGAAAAGGGCGACCTATTCTCTAGAATGTTTTCAGGAAATTCAAGGAATGGATTATTAAACGTTAAGCAATATGGGTTCCGAAAGCAACGCTCAACTGGAGACCTGGTAAATTATGGAAAATCATGGAGATCGATAGCATTTGCCCTGGGTATTTTCAAGGCTTCCGATCGAGTTTGGCATAAATACTGTGCGGCTGAATGAAAAGCTTTTTTAAAGACATATATTTGAAGGAGGTAGTGGATGGGATTTCCTCAGATAGATTCTCCATCAATTCTGGGATCTAGGATCAATTTTCCCACCCAATAAATTTCTGCTGCACAATAATGGCCTTTTGTCATGATCGCATTTTCACTTTTGCTGATGATGAGTTTAACTCAAAGAACAGACGAAACCCCTATTAACGCTTTTGCTGCACAACAGCAGAGATGCGAACAAATCTGCTCTATAAATAAAGACCTACAAAATATTATACAATCGAGAAAGGAAAGCCTAGTTCAATGCAACTCAAAGAAAATGCAGTATATTCACAAGAAAGTCCAAAGTTCCGCAGGAGAATACAAATCAGAAGATGCATCTGATAGGCATCACAATTGAGTCAGATGTATCATGGCAAGAACATGTAACCTCCATTGCCAATGAAGCAGCGTCCAAAGCCAAGCTGTGGCTGCGGTTATAACTATCATTAAATAACTTCATTGGAACCAAAAACATGATGGAATTGAAACTTTACCTTCATAGCTGCTTATAGGAATCAATGAAAAAATCCGTTTCATTTCGGTGGGGCGACAAACATTACTTCACAAAAATAAATCATGATAAGTAAAAAATAAAAATTTATTTCTGCGATAACTATAATTGAAAATGAAAATACTTTTGGATAATCATGTTTTAAATCCATAACCTTTGTTTTGACACCATCTCGACAATGGTTGAATTTATAAAAAAAGCTACTATGAGTAAAAGAAAATTTCACATGGTGGTTTTCAATAATAGCTATAACCGCAGCCTAAGTTACCTTAATAGTTAATAATATGTTAAAAACTTTAAAATGGCTTTCTGTAAAAGAAAAAATAATTATAGAAACCATAATGCTTATTTTTAAAGTGAAACATTATTGTATGTCAAAATATTTACAAAAAAGACTGTCGACAAGAAGTGAAATACGTCCTTATAAGTTAATGTTAATGTAACAGTCTTCCAACAATAGTCTTCCTAATTATGTTAAATTGGAAACTAATATATTTTGATTTAAGCACTCAAAAATCAATTTTGTAAAAAAAAACTAATTTGTAATGTATTGTAATATTGTAAAAGTAGCTTAAAATATCAAATTTGATGCTAAAATGTAAACTAACTAATTACATTTTAATTACAATTGGCTTTTCCACAGCTCGGGTACTTTTTATGGTTGCGAATCTAATGACGACAACTTTGTTTTAAACACTTTTATAACATATTGTTAACTTATGTTGACTTAATAACATCGTTTACAAATTACAAAGTTGAGTCTGCAGGTAAAGAAGAATTACCATTTGAACAAATAAAAAATAAAAACCGTGAAACACAACTTCTAAAATTTACAAATACCTTGGACGATGTTTTTTCAACTTACAATTATATCTTTGGTATCCTTGATGCTCAGCCGTTTATGTATACAGAAATACAAATAATAAAATACCCTTATACAGGCACTATTCAACCATCAGACGCGCTTAGGTTATGCAGTCTCTTTTCAACGTTTTATAACCTTTTTCCTGGTTTTTGCATTTAGAGGCATTTTAAGGAGTGCATAACTTTATAATGAGTTCATGAATAAGGGTGACTTTATTCTATCCAAAGACGTGGAAGGTGGAATCCGCCATATATACGATTCTTCTCTTACATACCTTTGTATGTTGTAGGTAGGTGCATTTTACCTTCTCAGAACTCAGAAGAGTTTTGTCAATTTCTAATCCTCCCCAACGATTTTTATTTACCATTCAAAAATACCATTACATACCTGTTCGGTTTTCCTATAAAAAAAACCGCTGTACATAATCAGTTGGTTTCTATAAAAATCAAATGCACATCACTAGCTGTCATCCAAGTTGATGTGTCAAACTAAATTCCTATGAAAAGTCAAAGAACTGCCATCCGTCGTTCATTCCATGACCATCTGCGTTACACCGCCGCGGTAGATCTCCACTACATTTCCTGAATCAAACTAGTGTTTTTTTTCTAATTAATTCATTCAAATACCCTAAAGTATTAATCAAGTTAAGAGAATCCGACCGGATTATAGTTTTCTTTCCATTCCGAGATCACAAATGTGTACCGAGTCTGCCGCCACCGCAAAAGATTTTTCAGTAGTCGCCATCGTATCTAGTTTTATTTAGTGGGGTTTAGTTCTGTTCTTAATTTCTCAATTGGTTTAACTTAATAACTAAACGATATCATGTCGCAAAATGTTGGTGTATCTAAAGTGTGTTGCATTGGTGCAGGCTATGTTGGCGGACCAACATGCAGTGTGATGGCATACAAGTGTCCGGGAATTACTGTCACAGTGGTGGACAAAAGTGTCGAACGAATCGCCCAGTGGAATTCGGATAAATTGCCAATATACGAGGTGAGTGTACTAAATTTTTATTGACCATCAATTACGAGTAGAAGTTGAATGAAGTACTACATACTGTACAGCACGGTAATCCAAACGGTGAAGGTCAACGTTTTAAATTATCATAATATCGATGGTCTTGAAACGTCTGAAATGGCTTGCTGTGTGCATGGTAACCACGAGTAAATGTACATGATACATGGTGTGAGTATTGACAAACAGACTTAATTTTTGAATAACAAAAAGGGGAATCATACCATGAGCACGTCTGCTTATGTTTCTTCTTCTTTTTATAATCATCAGTGAATAAAGAATCTCTAAGTACCTTGAAACAAGTGTTGGGGCACTTAACGCAATTGCTCTTCTGTACTGCATGTGTGTGTGAGTACAAAAGTAGCCTCTAACCGAGTAGGGAAAGTACAGTCAATGGATTTCTCATGAAAACACTTCACAAAACAAAATGTGTAGGAACATGTACTTTCGCACTTGAATTATGAATAGATAAGAGTTGTATCTTGCACTTTTAGTAACTGAAAGAGGAAACCGATGTGATAACACTCGCTGAGATTTTCTTTGGAACCAAATGCTTTATGGTTGTTCGGCAATAAGTTGGTGGGATATATGGTAGAGACCGATTTCGGAATTTACATGTTCGTTACAAGCTTACTGGATTAGCTTACTCAAGTCGTTTGAGGTTTTTTCTGTCACCTCTAAATCGTGTAATGATTTTCTGTGCATTTACCACTCGTTCTTACTTGCTACATGGTGAGCGATGTCTTTCTCTACCGTGCATATGGTTATGGCTGGTTATGGTTCGCACACTCTACATGCCCTAGTCATTTTTAACTTACAATGCGATAATTTTGCTTTACCAAGTCTATGTCAACAGTTTGTAGTTGAATCTTCGTCTTCGATTTCCCACCGCCTAAGATTGCCTTAACTCCGTAGAACAGCACCGAGATCAGAGTCGCATCCTTAGTAGTTCGAGTAATGCCTTTATTGGTAAATTCTTCTTAGCCAGAAGAAACGAGTTGTTATCAGAAATAATAGCACACCCGAAGTGGACAGAGTCCTTTCTATCTTAGAGTTGTAGCTGTGGATTGGGATAATATTTTCCAACTCGACGATGTTGTATGTTGGCAGCAAATATCTGATCTTGTCCTCATTTACTACATTTGATACGAAGCAACCAAAAACCTCAGAAAGGACTGCTTTTATTGTTGATGAACATTCTAAATGAAAAAATAACGACGTTTGTATCTGCACCTGGGATGCGAGAACATTAAGTAGGAGAGGTGCATTCGAACAACCAGCAGAAGCCCAAAGCTGATATTACTCTAACCCAGGAAATACGATGGGATAGGCAAAAAAAAGGTAGGAAAACAGCGAATATTCCGATGTCGATTTGTTATAAGTACCAGACTTAGGCAGAAAGTCTAATGCTTTCAAGACATTAGGGAACGCATTATAACAACACATATCAAGGCCAAATTCGTCTTATATTCGCTTACGCTCCGGCGAAGAAAAAATATGATATTGCGAAAGAATGTTTCTACGAGTTCCTTAACAAAACTTATCAGCTACTACCGAAGTAGTGCTGTGAGATTTCAACGCAAAGATATGTAAATAAGACATCTTTAGTAGCACTGGCGAGAAATAAAGCCTGAATATCAAAACGTTGGTAATACACTTAGGCTAATTGACTTCGCTGCGGAAGAAATTGCCACTATAGCCAGCACACAGTTTCCTCACCTCGATATCCATAAGAGGACATGGCGGTTTCTAGATCAACGAACGGTCAATCAAATTGATCACATTATGATAGACAAGAGGCACGCATATAATGTTTAGGATCTCCGAACATTTCGAGGTGATAACATCTACTCGGACCACTACCTTGTCGCAGCCAAGGATGCGGATATCCGCCATGCCACAACAAATAAGAAATATTGCGAAAAAAATTTAATTTCGAAAGACTGCAATCGCAATAGACCGCAAAGTCCTTCGCAGAACGTGTTTCCCTTAATTTCACCATTAACTCCATACCACCAGCAACTTACGTCGAAGAACAATGGCAACAATGTCAACAAGCTAGAAACACTTGGTTTGATGATTAGTGCCGACATATGCTAGCAGCCAAGACCGAGGCCTTCAAGGCTAAGCTGTAGGTGAAGACGAGAGCTGCCATTGAGCTTTAAGGCAAAGAAGAAGTGAAGAACACCGGCTTTTCTGAAAAAAGAGTAAGATAAGAGCGCGATCGAGGATATAGAGATGTGCCACTCCAGGAATGATGATGATAAATTCATCACACTTCTGCAGATCCTGTAAAAGAATCCAAGAAAAAGAAATCGATTTCAAAGTGGCATACGTGAGCATTTATAATGACAAACTACAAAGAGCCATGTCTAGTTTTGGTATACCACACAAATTCGTCCGGTTGAGAATGGAGAATTCGCGCTGCCAACCAACACATTCGAAACTGAAAAAGGATTTAGACACGGCGACGCACTGTCATGTGACTTCTTTAAGATCATTCTCGAGGGAATTGAACAAAACTCCCGGGCCAACACCAGAGGCACAAACAAAAAAAAAAAATACAAATTTTTAGTGCAACAGGTTCGTAAGTACCCAGGGCCAAGCTTTCTCACAACGCACAATCTTCCATCAATCGGTGGAACTAGCATACGCCGACGATATTGACATCATCATCAAACTGGGACTTTTCAAATAACTCCGCATTGGATGTTTAAGATGGCTGGTGTGTGAAGAACGAATGGACGCCAATACTCCAGATCACAATTCCCAGCCTAAAGTGGCGCGAAGAAGAAGACCTCAACCAACTTGAAGTGGGCAACTGGAGATATTTCAGTTAGGACTGACATTATTAGAGAGCCAGGTTCATACCGGACTGTAGCGCCAAGTAAGGAATTGTCGTCATTGAAGTTTATGATTTTTCGGACGGCATGACTTCATTATTTTTCACATGACAGTTCTGTTAGTTTCTTACATTCCAATTCCTATGTAGATTTTTAAATGTTTTTTTAATTAGGAGTTTTAGCTACATCCGCAGTCCATTTTGTTGGTATGGCACATGCGTGGAAGTCACAATTCAATACACGTTCTGCTGCTAAGGTTTTCTTAGCCTGGTATAATATTCCTTTAATGAGTACTCAATTATAAAGGTACGGTATTGTTTCTATTTGTCAAATTGAACCTAGCTACATTAATATTGTTATAATTGATAGGGTTGTAGTCACTCGGAATAGTGGTCGAACACAATCAACTACTAATTTCTAATGTAGCAGAACATTAGCTACATAGAAATTACCACACAAAAAAAGACTATTAATGTGAAATCCATTAGGTAAACAAAAGCAATTGGAATCGACATATTTCATTTTGCTCCGTTCCAATGGTACGAGAAAATACACTTCAGAAAATTCTGAGAAGAGAACGTTTTTCTTCGAATTTTTATTTTAAATCCATTTGAGAAGCTCTAAAACAAACAGATCGACATTTTGTATGCACACTTCTAGGTAAGGCCAACTTATATCAACTATGAGTAACCCCCCAGATAGATGAGGATGATTGTTTAGTCTGCTATCAAAGAGATTATACGCATATTTTGGGAAATATATCTGCTGGTAATGAATTATATTGTTTACTTGTTCTGTACACCAAAACTAGTTCTTTTTATAAAAAAAAAATTATTTTTATAAAACAAGCAAGTCTAGTTTTGCTTCTAAAAAAATTACATATTATCTATTACCAGACCATACACGACCTAAGACCATGCTTTTCCATTCCTCTATGCTACGTTATATTTATGGCACAACGAATGGGACATACAATTTAAACCACTTACGTACACATGAAGATTTATCAGACTTCCGCGAGAAGTAGAGCAGTGATTGAACAAAAAAGCGTTTGGTGTTGTTACTTGCCGGCCCCTCGCAGGCTATGAGTCCAAAGCACTAAACACAGCAACTATAGGTTGTTTTGTAGGTCTACAAATGTACGAAATGTCGCACATAATAGCACTTGTTTATTTAAGAGTCACATGAGTCTGTGGTGTAACGTGCCTTTATTGAAATTGCATCTCAAATATGTCCAAAAGTTAGCTAGCTACCTCCATTTGTGCACTCAAAATTATTCGAGGTTGGTTCCTGTGCGCGGCACTTAAGGCAAAGTTTTTCTACCATCTGGGCGGATATTGAAGACACTTCGTTTTGGAGTAATACTGAACATTCGCCATACATATCCCAGGCATCCGATGCGAATTTTTGTTTAAACTAGGTCTATGTCGCTGTACAGCTATTAAAGTTCTATGGGCTTTTTTGTTTACCCGATTAGCATAGATCAGTATAGATGAGCATAGATAAGCGAGGATACAGTTGTTTCTTACACAAATCAATCAAAAACGCCTTATGTCTCATATTTCATCAACGCAAACAAGACCAATGATTTTTTTTTTTTTTTTTCAATTTAATCAACCGCTTTTAATACTCTCCATGATTCAACGACGCAGAGCAGGACAGGCGTGATCATGTTCATGATCATATAGGAGAAGAAAACACTTTATTACCTTCTTCTATCCGGAAGAAACAATGGTTTGTAGGATGACCTCTTTGTTTGATTTATGATGAGGTATTGTTGTCAGAGTTAGTAGCGGAGCCAAGATGGATAAATTATTTTACTAACTCAAAGTTCTAGCTGCCGAATTTCAAGTTCTGTCCAATTTTGTTTGGTTTTGCCCTGATTTATTTTCTGCTAACTCAACAACGAATTTTGCTAGTCCATCTCGATAGGATTGGGTTTGTTCTAGCACACTTGCATTTAAACTTTTGTAAAACTTACGAACATCATTCCTGGAGTTGTACTTCTCTATATCTTCTATCGCGCGCTTTTCTTGCTCATTAAAATTTTAAAATAACAAGGATGAGGTCATGTTGGAAATTGTTTAACCACCTGTACTCATTTTGCCAACAGGAAGTCATAAAATTAAAGGGTAAATAAAAATCGAACGTTGGAATATACCGAGATCAAACAATGAACTACTTAGTGGGTGTGCGTCTTCCCTCATCACGATTGTGATGCCCTTTAGGGGTCCACGTGTGCGTTTGGTTCCTTCATTATCCCGTTACTGTCCATTGTTGTTAGTCCCTTTTCAGCCATCCACATGTTGTTGCAAACCTTAAAAGATTAGAGAGAGGGATTTCGGATAGATCCGTTAGGTCATAGAAAACGTATTTTCCCAAGGTTCTCATTCTTAATTTGCGTATCCTCGTTTATTTCTTCATCACCGAAGCCTCAACAAAGGTCATCATCTTTAAGATACATTTTCAGTTTGTGGCTTTTAAGAAAGTTGTATTCAGTTAGAATCCCTACAATTGTCGAAACAGACTTCCTGTTTTTTTGAAGTAGTCTTAGGTTCTGGCTTTGTCATACTCAGGCCACATTCTTTTGGATGTTTCATAGGTGGGAAGGGAGTTCGACCTGTTTTTGGCAATATTGAATGCTTTTTGTCCCACCTGTGATTTGAGGTCACATAGTGGCGGTTTGACAGACTAGTATGCTTGATCAATGTTGGAGACAGAACCTTTTCTCGTCAGTTCATCAGTAATTTCATTGCCCTGTATGCCCGGAGACCAAGCAGAGCTTAACATTATGTTGGACGCCCATAACCTTCAGCTCTTTGCGACAACGCTTCACGCTGATATCAACTCATAGTGATATCAGCTTCAAGATCGCTTTGGCTGCCTCTGCTACTGCCAGTGTTTAGCTTTAGTGTAACGCCTTAGGTTACGTTGCCCAGTTTGTTCTTCTCCCACTCCTCTCTACTTGGAATGGTGCAGAAGTATTGTCTTTGAAAGTCAGAAGATACAGCTGAGGTTAGGTATCTGTTTAGAATTTGATCGTGTCCTCCTAAGTTCATTTTCCAGCAGTTGAGTTCTTAGAGCACTTTTGGGTGCAGACTTTTGCATGTAAAGGACTAGCGGTAGCAGTTTTAGAATCGTTTCCAGTCCCGCTATTCGTGTGGTTCTTATTGCGCTAGTAGTGCTCACACAAGCTATCTACCTTTGTACCTTTGTCATGTTTTTCAGATGGGTGACTTTGTTTTTGAATTGCCACCATACAAGTCCTCCATAATTTTAATATAGGTCTTACATTGGCCGTGTACATCCATAGGATAATCTTGGGGTTCGGCCGGGTTTTTTTTCCGAATATTCGGTTACACTTTTAGAATGCTACTGTGGCATTTTTATGCGTTCGCACACATTTAGGTTCCAGTTGAGTTTTCTGCGAGGTTTTCTGTCAAGAATGACACCTAGATATTTTTGCGCTATCGGATAGTTTGAGGGTAGTCCCGTCGATAACCGGTAGGTCAAATATTGGTATTTTTCTCTTATTAGCAAAGAGAACGAGTTTTGTTTTCTGGAGTTTGATGTCAAGCCCCTCAACGAGTGGACAGTTGAGAGGTTTCTATGCATGCTCGAGCAGGTCCTTAAAAGTGGGTAGAATTTTCCCTTTAACTAGTACGCTACATTATCTGCATAGTCTATGACTTTTACCTCATTGCGCTGTAACTTATATTGAGTATCTCATTGATGACTAGGATCCACAACAGAGGTTAGATAACGCTTCCCTGCTATTTTTTTGTTTTTAGGAAATAATTGGACCCAGGCATCACAAATAGCTTCGATTAAGGTGTCGCCTTCATACACATTACGAGATAACCATGCCCAAACATTTTCGATTATGTTTAAGCCCGGTGAATATCGCGGCCATGGCAAAAGTTTGACGTCTACTGATTGAACCCAAATTCTGCAACGCTGGAAGTGTGGATGGTGGCATTGTCTTGTTGGCTCCGAAATTGTTTTTCACTTTTGCAAATGACCATTCCAGCTAACATTTGTAGTTGTTTCCGTTCCGTTCCGTTCCTAGTGGCACATCTTTTTATACGCTTTTCATGTAGTTCATTGTCTGATCTTTGGAAATTCCAACGGTAGTTTCTTATGGCTTATTTCTTATTTCCATTGGGAAAAAAATCAATTTTTTTTTGATCTGAAGACCGATTTTGACAGTTGTTGTGTTCCATTGGGCGAAAAAATTGATTTTTTTTTTGATCAGAGATCAATTTTGCAAATCTGAATTTTTCGGCAGATTTACCAATACCAATACAAATGATAGCTGTCAGTTTGACAAGAGTGATTTTCATTTTGATTTTTTACTTCGGTTATGAAAAACAAGAGTGATTTGGGTTTAGATATTAATAATGGATATAGACACAGAAAAGAAAGTTATACGTGAACTATTAAATTGTTTGAAAAAAAAATGTTTGTTATGTTTTTAATGTTGGCAGCTACACCGACGCTAACTTCACATACACGAAATGACACCAATACAAAAAATAAATCTGAATCGTGTTCCATTGACACTCAAAAAGATCAAATTTCAGATCAAAATCAAGATTTCCCAATGGAAAACGCCATTATTTACCCTTTAATTTTATGATTTCCTGTTGGAATGTACCTGTTCATAGGTAGTAAAAGTTTCCGGGTACACAATTTTTAACAGGTATGTATAACGAATTAAAATCATCCTAGTGATCGACAGTGTATATAGAAAATAAAATGACACGATTATTTTACATTTATTACTTGTCAACTCGATTATCTATATGACGTTTGTGTTCATTATGCATAGCCATTTGTTCATGAATATACTTAGGCGATTTACAACGCTTACTAATTGTTAAATTTCTGGCCTTTGAAACAACTTCAAATTGATCCATTTTTATCGAATTATTTTTTGAGACGAAGCTACTTCGATTTATTTGGGCAAACTTTAGATGAAAACATCTTTTGTTTCTGTCAATTGGCCACCAAGATCTTGTGATTTAACAGCATTGGAATACTTTCTATTGGTATATGTCCGCAACGATTGAAGTTATGGAAGCCAACATATACCGGCTGATATGCTTGAAAGATTGGTCGAAAATTGGATCTACAGATTGCAACATTTAAAAATTAGTCGTGAGCAACATTTTAATTAAATTATCTTTACACATTAAATGGCACGAACCACAAAAAAAGATTTTTCTCAATACATTGTTTTTTTTTGTATTTAATTTAAAAAGGTCAGGAAGCTGTTATTGGAACACCCTTCATCACTACTTTCCTTCGATTTATTATTATCTTTGACGATTACTCGATACTTACGTTATTTTCCTTTCTATGTCTTTCAGTAACAGAAAAAGTAACCTTTCATTTCTCAATCCATAGAAAGTAGACTGGACAAACATTTATAAAGGTACATACTTAGTTTTTATATAAACAAATCCAGTACTCCACCCCCGCAAACCGCCGGCTTAAGCATTTATTCTCAGCGTCGTAGTTATTTTTTATTTATGGTACTTCGACTGTACTATCCCAAACAAAACATTTAATAAATGCACAGGTTTGTTTAAAAACAACAAATACTATTAATTTTCCAGATTTCAATTAAACCATTAGACGCCACTCAAAATTTGTTTGGACTTTTGTGTTGTACATCTGCCTTGCGTTTTATTTTATTGATCTTTATAAATTAAAAAAAAAAAACAATATAAAGCTGTTTAAATATATCAACAATAGCGAGCTTCTGATTATATCTACACCTTATACAAATTTAAGCATGTGCTATACAGTCCGGTTCACTTGATTAGATGCACCCAAGTTACGTTTTAGATTTAGATTTTTGTTTTCTTCGTATTTTGAGAATAAACGTACATTGCTACTAAATAAAGCAAACTTTATTCAATCTTGATTAACGACTCTTAGCGGTATCTGAACTCACCTTTTGCTCTAAAATTCAAAAACGTTTGCATTTTTCATTTAATAAGACACACTTGCTAAAGAGTGAAAAACAAAAATTATTCACACTTATTGATATTATACTAGATTTACATACATAATTCTTCATACCTTCACTAAGATGTTGCAAAAAACAGGGCTAATGTGTACTCCCTTTACCACAGGATCTAGTTATTTGCAAAACTCTATTCTTCACATTTAATATAAACTTCTAATGGCTTCGTGCGAGATCATCCTAGTTTCTAGATTGAACTCGACTTAACTCGAAAAAGTAGATTTTCAATTAATTTAAATCCAGAGTTAAATTCGAGTTAACCCAGCTAGTTTGTTGAGTTAAACCTGAGATAAAATGATCGAATGTTTTTGAAAGATGATAAAATACCAAGCAAACAATTCAATTCATTCAATTCCATTTGAGTTCACATATTCAGATCTCAGCGACCCGAAATTGTTTAAAAACACACATACCCTAAATTATAGTCAAATCGGCAGAATTGTTCAGGCTCCAGTATCAGCATACATACATTTTTTAAAAACTACTTTTTTGGACTCGGGGTACCTCAAAACATAAGAATTTGTAAAAATCTCAAGTTTGAAAGGAAACCAAATAACGTTTTTTTATTTAATTACGTTTTGCTCAAGAACAGATAGAGACATTTATGTAAAAATAACCTATGTGATTGTTCTAAAGGGTCTTTCAATATAGCAACTTGACAACTTCAAACTTTCAGTGAGAACACACCCTTAAACCGATTACCGAAATGTGAATGTCAAAATATTCAGTAAAATCAACATTTTCATCATGGGAAAGTATACGAACGAACAACTTTTACAAATAATTAAATTTGACTACAGAAATTTCGAATCGGTGGTCGCAACTTTAAGAGCGTTAACGCCAATTTTCGGCAGTAATTCTCGTCGCATTAGACAATCAATTCATAGTATAGTAAAAAAAATGGGTCAGAATATTCACTAGATGATGTTGCCGTGCCAGTGAGACTACATTTTGACCGAAATGTGGAGATTATTGCTGCCGTAGAGTCGTCCGTCGCAATTGAGCCAAATCAGTCAATTTTACAGCGTTCTCAAGAATTAGACCTCTCCCAGACCACATTATGGCGAATTTTGCGTAAGGATCTTGGCCTACACCCTTACAAGATCAAGCTGACTTATGAACTAAAGCCACTTGAGCATATGAAGCGAAGTACGTTCTCGAACTGGACTCTGGACATGATAAAAGAAAATGAAGGATTTTATAGCCAAATCATCTTCATCGACGAAGCGCATTTTTGTTTAAACGGCTTTGTCAATTAGCACACTATGCGTTACTGGACAGGTGAGAACCCTTATGTGCTTCATGGAACAACTATTCATCTGAAAAAAGTCATTGGTTGGTGCGGTTTTCTTGTCGGTGGCGTCTTTGGGCCGTTTTTTTTCTCGGTGAAAATTGCCGTCACATTACGGTAATTGGTATTCGCTACAGAGACGTGTTGTAACGTTATTTCTTTGATCAATTGCATGAATTGGATATCAGTGATATGTGGTTCCAAGAAGACGGTGCCACAAGCCACACAGCGGGTGCAACAATCGAGTTATTGGAGTCTCAGTTCGGTGAACGTGATATCTCGAGGAATGAAGGCGTCGATTGGACGCCGAGATCGTGTGATTTAACACCTCTAGACTTTTTTTTATGGGGCTACATTAAATTATTGTTCTATGCCAATAAGCCTCTCTTACGACGACGTATGAGAAGCTCAGAGCCAATATTGAATGAGAAATAGCGGCCGTATCGGTCGAGACGTGCGGCCATCGGTCATCGAACCACCTGTATCACATCCACAAATATCATCATAATAAAGGTCACATGAGTCGTGGTGACTAAAAGGCACATAAGTGAAGCCACTACTACCTAACTATATAACACACAAAATTGCTTATTAGCAAAAGTGGTTTTGTTTAAACTTTTTATGATACACAAAACTATATGTGGAATTTTATCCGAGTTCTCTAAAACCTTTTATTTTCTCATTAATCCTCAAAATATGAAAAAAAAAAAAAAAACGAGTGGTGGGTGCACGACTGTGCCGTACGCAACTTTCTCTTTCACAGCAAGTTGGGCGTTAGATCAAATCATAAGCATTTTGAATATTGATGCTTAAATGATATAAATAATGTCAAAATGTATTTATACGAATGTTTACTCCGAAATTTGAAGGAATCGATGTCAATGTGAATAATAATGATTTTCCGTTATTGGCCAAAACTGGAAATTCCGTTTAGTGATAGTTGGGCTAAAACTAATTATGCGGAATTGCTTCAAACTATAATTGTAGTATATATATTAAATTTAATTCAATTTGACATAATAGTTTGCGAGAAATTAACAATTTTCTTTATATGGCCTAAATGACAAAATCCGTTATTTCTCGAAAAAAAACTGGGTATGCAGTTTTGTTGGAACTAATATGGTTATAGTATATATAAAGTTTAATCAAAATTGTTTGAGCCGTTTTCGAGAAAATTGAGGTTATGTGTAGTTTTTATATGGAAGGTATCGTTAATAACATGGCTAAAAGCAAACAAAAAAAATGGCCTAGAATTATGACCAAAAGAAACTTGGATACGAAATTTGAAGAAAATCGGTCAAGCCGTTTAGGCTGGGGAGACCATTACGGTCAGGCGGACCGACGGACGGAATTCCAAAAACCACTTTTTTGGGTTCCGCTATCACCGTAATGTTAGAATCAATCAAAATCTCGAGGTCGAAAATTTTCACGAAAACAATATCTTTCTCTTTGTAGAGAAAGTTAAAAAAAATCAAAAACGTAACTCAGGTGCGTCTAATCAAGCGTCAACCGGACTGTATATGCACAACCTTATTACTCATTTGGGAAATCCAAAAATAATTTTTTTTATCAGATATCAGATTAATCAATAATCACACTAGATACTCTTAAACTGCCATAAATACGAAAATATTTACTCAGGCTATTCACGATCACAAACTGGGAGAGTTTTTTTTTTTGAACTAACACGCTCACTAAATACGACAAAGTACTAGCAATTGCACAATGTAAATAGAGTCGAATTCATGTGAAGGTCCGGATATGTTTATTATAGATAATTAACTGCAAGTGTTGAAAACATCTGCAGTCGTGCCATCTTTTAGGTCATGACTCACATCTAAACGCTGTCATTCATGAATCCGTTCTTCTTGATTTATGTTTTTTTTTTTAATTATCTAACATGTGTCTACTGACAAGGGGGGGCTATTGAATAAACATTTATTTTTACTTTGGGATATAAATTGTCATACTAATGGAACACTTATTTGGTAAAAAAAAAACGTTTACGTATAACTACATATGCTTTGTTATCAGCTCAAGCCTGAAGACGATGGGAGGAAGTCATATTCGATAAGCAATTTTGTTTTGGGCGCGTGATTTCTTTTGCTGGCTAATTGACCAAAAACATTTTGATTACATTTCGGAAGCAACGTTCTCTTTGCTATTCAATTTGTGAGTTTATGTTTATTTCAGATAGTTCACTTGTTTATCGCACGTTGAATATGGCGTAAACAATTACAATTTCCTTATATAAATATGTATCGGCGGTATGAAACAAGGTCTTTGTCGATAAATGACCATCAATTTATAGTTTTGTTCGTAGTTAGATTCATTCGTCGAAATCCACTTTGTCTAGCTATCAGTGTAAACGGTCAAGACTAGTTGTTGTTGGGGCTTAAAGTAAGCCACGCATTGCTAACTAATGGGCTGTCATTCACGTATCATAGTTTCGAGGGAGTATATATGAATAGATAAGCAATATGTATGCAACGTCAGAACATGTATTGCGATGGCGCTCCCAAAAAAACTCTAATCACTATATAAGGTTATGAAGTAGTTTCTGTGAGCAGTTTGCCAGCACATTTAGCCCATATGATACCACTTGCAATTTCAATTCATTTACTTATTCCAAACATCCTTAGTTGTATGAAAACAAAGGAATGGCCACGCAGTGAGCCGA
Organism: Rhingia campestris; assembly: GCA_932526625.1. Taxonomy (NCBI): domain Eukaryota; kingdom Metazoa; phylum Arthropoda; class Insecta; order Diptera; family Syrphidae; genus Rhingia; species Rhingia campestris. The sequence goes on along the minus strand of OW052184.1, from coordinate 54,331,710 downwards.
GCGTCATGTATACGCGATAGCTGATCGTTTATTGAGTGGCGGGATGTAAAAATACATTATTTGACTTTTGCCCCAAAAAAGTGAGCGTGGCTCAATATTTGTTGTGTTGTGTAATGTAAGCAAATATTTTGCCGTGAAATAACTTACTTAAGTGGCGCTAATGATCCTGGGCCTCAACTAACATTCCTCTAGAATTAGCCCGGTCCTTAGCCAACTGCGTCCAGTTGTGCACTTCAAGTTGATTGATGTCGGTTTCTACTTGTGCGCGCTCTGGCTGGGAATCTAAGACTCCGCGAGCCGGAGTATTGGTGTCGAGTCGCTTTACATGTCGTATAGTTCTTGGTTGAATCTTCGTATTCATTGCCCGTCAACGCAAACGGAACTGAAGAATTTTTTTGCTCAAAACGATCAAGGATTTTTTTATTCACTTCTGATACGGTCCGTGATGCAGCGCCGTAGAGCAGGGTTAGGATGAAGGTCTTCTATAGGATCTCCTTAGTAGTTCGAGTGAAGGCTTTACTACTAAGAGTAAGAGTAATTTAATTTCATTTAACATTTAATTTCTGGCGAGATGTTGTCGGTATACTTAAACTAGACATGGCTCTGTATAGTTCGTCTCTAAATGATTTCATATGTGGCTTTGAAATCGATGAATAGGTGGTGCGCACCGATATAGACTTTTTTGGTTTTTCCAGGATCTGTCCAAGTGTAAAGATTTTATAAGTTGTGGACTTTTCTGGCCTAAAACCACACTGATAAGGGCCGATTAGGTTGTTGGTAAACGGATTCAGACGTTCACATATTGACGAAGATGGGCTCTTGTAAGCGATGTTAAGGAGATTTGTGCCACTGTAGTTGGCGCAGTTCAGAGATTCTCCTTTTATCTGGATCGGGCAAACAATGCAGAGGTTCCATTCTTCAAACATATGTACTTTCATCCGACCAAATTCTGCGTATTAGTTGGTGAACTCGGCCTACGACAGCCTTGTTAAGCTTAAGTTTAGATATTGCTATCCTCACTTTTCTTAGGTCGTGTGGTTGTTTGTTTGGTTCTGGCTGACAGCGAGAGATTGTTCGTCATCGCCGCTTAACAGTCTACAGTAAGTGGTTCTCCCGTGAAATATGGCCGAGCGAAATATAGCCGTATTCCATAATTTTGCTTGTAATAAAAAATAAAGCCGAGTTTTAAAATGTGGCCTTACATAAAATTTGGCTCCAATGAAAAATGACAAACAAATTAAAACCAGCTACAACAATTCAAGAACAAAGTCAGTGAAAATCTGCGAGCATCATCTAAGGTCGCTTCTTGAGCGTTAAAGCTTCGTCTCATCTGTGGCAAGTATATATGTATTTGAATAGGGAAATCAATACAATAACTTTTGTAATCTGTTCAATATTTTGGCTTCAGTGAGATTATGATTGATTGTAATTCGGCACGTACTATAAAGGCAGGCATAGCAATAAAAAAAATTGCCGAAAGAAGGTTCATTTTAGGCTGTGAAAATTAAAAATGCCCTATACCATCGGTGTCTTCAAGGCATACTGTCTAATTGGCAACCATACATACCACATGACTTTTTCTTGCAGGAGATGTCCAGTTAAAGCTGACATGAATAAGCCTCATCGGAAATATTATTTTACTTTCAGGGGCTTTTAATAAATTGAATTATTGGCGAGTTGGTGTTTAACCGAAAATAATGAATTTTCAAACAAGTTTATCCAAAAATATTTCAATTTTTCATTTAAACTTTTGCAGTAAATCACCTTTTGTTTTTCAATGTTTGTTATTCCACACAAATGAAACACAGTCGTTTCAATGATGTGTGTTCACAGAATTTGACAGAATTTTCCAACTACTCGAGCAACGTTTCAGTTCTATCATTTTTTGTGTTCCAATGATGCTTTTCAATGATAGCTACGATTGGACATTAAAAGGAGCTAAATACAATGCTTCATCTCTTGTGTACCCGACTAAAATGTTGACTAGTGGCCAGTATAGACCAAACTATTAGCCAGAGTCTTCAGACACCCAATTCTAGACAGCGCGCTGTAAGGATTAGAGAATATTGTAAGTCTCCAATATTTGGGAAAATTTTTTGTTTTGTGGTAATTTTTCATTAGGTCCAAATTTCATGTAGCCAAGTTTTTCACTCAGTTAACCTTTTACAATAACTGCAAATCGAGTTGCAATGGCTATGCTAACTTTTTTAGCCTTCTCTCTAAAATTCGGCGTTATTTCGATAATCATTTTCGGCAAAAATTTGGCCTTATTTCGCCCGACGTTATTTCACGGCATCAAATTTTGTTAAGACTTACTTTACTTAACGGGTTCCCCTCCACGTTGCACGTTGCTTCCAGTCATTCAGTCCAAGCGATCTTTTGATTTATTAACTGGTCTGTATTCCGCTTTCCTGCTAATTGTCTATCACGGGCTGTAAACTAGGACTGGTAGGATTATGCTCGGATAGAGCAAACATTAAGGCTTTCAAGTTAAAAGTTTGTATCTTACATGTTTAGCTAAAACAAAGTACGATCGGTTACCTAGGGTCAGTCTTCGTCGTTTCTCCACTAAGGTGGGTTGATAAACTACAATTTAACTATCTCAATTAACTACATGCTGTGAAATTTTGTTCATTGTTCTGTTTCGACAGTACATTGTTTGTTGAATGTTTTTTTCGTTATGCTTCTAGCTGGTCGTGTTTACACCTGCCCTACGCACTATCTATTCCATTACGAGATTGAACAAATCGAATCCGATACAAGTTTGAAAAAAGAGACCGTAGAGTGCTACGATGTTGAAGTGAATCTTCATGCATCGACATTTCTCAAATAACAGAAGTCCTTTCTCATCACTTCAAGTGACTGTTCATAAATGAACCGAAGCACAACCAATTCAAAGAAAGTAAGCAGTCGTCGCTTATTCCCTCCTCGCATATCACAGACATAATAAACTATACATGCAATATTTTCCTTAAAAGAATTTCTTATGAGCGGCAAACTGAAGCTTATATGTATGTGTAAGTGTATAAAGAGACATCGAAACAAACTGAGAGCAGAATAGAGAGAGAGATAAAGAGTACAAAAATACTAGTTTGGCCGTAAAAACCGTACATTTACTACAGAGAGCTCTCTCATGCTTACGCTATCGCTTTTTTTTCTGAAACAAGTTTTCGCATGTCGTTTTTCGTCGCATATTTGTTCTGTTCGCGCTTGCCCCTATACCCATTCCATAGAAAACAAACAGAATTCACGGTGAACCTTGGGGATCAGTACAACCAGATAAAGGCTACTGTATACAGATCGGAACTTCGAGGTGATTTTTATTGGCTACAGTACTACCAATGTACATGTCATGGCAACATCGCAAAGAATAAAAGATAAAATATCTGTTTCAGAATAATATTATTTTTATAATTATAATATTTTTTTGATTATTCTTACTGATTTATACTTATACTTTTATATATGTATATACCGTTCGCGTACGCAGAACAAAAGAGAGCTTGTGAGAGAGGAAACATTTCAAACCGTCAATTTCTGTTGGTGTCTGAAAGTGTCAAATTATGTATATGTTTTGGCATGTGTTTTATAAAATTTGTTCTCTAAAAGTCATACCTATGAACTGATTTTTACTTAACCGGGTTTCCGTAGATTTTTGTAAATTCCTTTCTCTATAAGATAATGTACCCGTTATTCAAAAACTTGGTGTTTACAACATTTTTCTGCAAAGGTACATGGCAGACCTAATGAGATCCAGAACTGATACAAAGTTTAAAGTCAATATTCACCACACTTATGCCAAATTATTTACTGATTGCATTTTTTAAAACGATTGACATACAGCTTAAGCAGAGCTGTCAAATGAAAATTCAGTGAATGGGTATGTGTTAAAGATGGGATGAGGATAGGGTATTCTATACAATTTGCATATCGGATTTTAATGTAACCTAATAGCATATTCGATTGGGATTTTCAGATTTGCTCTCAGATCTCAGACTTTTACTCGTCCCAATCGAACATAAAAGAGTTTAATCTGTTTTTGTGTGTGTGTTAGTGTGCTATTTGACAGCTCATTGTTTATCTTCTTGCTGTGGATGAATGAACTTACGAAAATGGATGAGAAAAAATAAAATGATTACATTGTTGCAAACAATGAATGAGGAATTGTTTTTGTCGAAATCCAAGAAGCTGTGGCTTGATGTAGATGACGAGTAAGAATATTCCCATAAATTATTTAATGTTGATTCTATTTTGTTATGTTGTTCCAAAAAAAAAACTCTAAATAAAACACAAATCAAAGTTCGAAATGCAAACTTCAAACTGACATACCTAAGTCAGGTTTCAAATCTTTACACTTGAAATCGAGATTTTTCAAAAGTGATCTAGATAAAAAAAAAAAGAGTTCTTTTTGTATCCCAATCGAAAACGCAATAAGTTCATCATGAATCCATAAGATATTTACTTTACGATATTTTTATTCTTATCACTTTGAATACCGATCTAAAATAAAACTAAACCCAGTTTTATAGATGTGTTGAACTTGATAACACATCCAAACTAAAATACAATACAAATTCTGCTACCTACACACTTGATTTTTATTTCTTTTATTCTAGCCTGGACTCGATGATGTGGTAAAGAAATGTCGCAATGTCAACCTATTCTTCTCCACTGACATTGACACTGCCATCAAAGAGGCTGATTTAATCTTTATATCGGTAAATACGCCTACGAAAACATTTGGAAATGGAAAAGGTAAGCTCTAAATGTTGTAAGGTAGAGTTATTATTCTATCCATTTTTAGGTCGTGCTGCTGACTTGAAGTATGTGGAGAGTGCTGCACGAATGATTGCCGAAATTGCACAATCGAATAAAGTTGTAGTGGAGAAGAGCACAGTGCCAGTTCGTGCAGCAGAAAGCATAATGCACATCTTGCGAGCTAATCAAAAGCCAGGTAAGATCATATAAGAATAGAAATATGTATATATTTTTTTTTATACAAACTCGGACAGGAATGGGGCTTTCAACCGAAAACCAATTTCTGGCCTTAAATGGGCATTATTACCCACTACTCCTGTATAGTGATACCGTCTAGTGGACGAATAATAATCAGCCCTATCGAGGTATCCGTCGGAGCGGACAATTTTCCGCAACGCATACTTCGTCGGAGGTTAAAATTCCATTCGAGGTATGTGTCATCGGAAAAAAAATCTTCCCAAATGCGGCGGGTTCACTTCACTACAATTCGTAAACAAATTCCGCAAAGAATTTGTGTCGGAGGAAATCGGAGAAAGAATGGTCAAAAATCGCATGAAAAATGCACCTCAACGCAATTCGCCGGAGTGCGTTACAAAGTGTCGGAGAAATATTCCGAACAGCTCTTCGGATGAATACCTCGAAGCAAAAATCCTCCGAATCGTACGAAATCGGAGAATTTTCCGCTCCGACGGATACCTCGATAGGGCCGAATAAAAGCCCAATCTGCGGAGCCCTAGATGTTATTCCACACCTTGCCCTTAGATATGTCTTGCAAACAGACCGCAGCAGCGTGTCCACTTTCTATGCGGTCCATGCTTTAGCGCCGTAGAGCAGGACTGGAATGATCAGGTTCTTGCATAGGAATCCCATCATAGTATTTCGAGTGAGGGCTTTAGTACTAAATTGCCTTCTTAGCCCTACGAAACAGAGTATGGAAAGAGTAATTCTTCGTTACATTTCTGACGAGATGTTGCGGTCCGAGTTAATAGCGGAGCCGAGGTAGAAAAAGTCTACTACTACCTCAATGGTGGTGGGCCCTTTGGTTTGACAGCATATACTTGGTTTTACCTCATTTACTGCCAAACCCATTTTTGGAGCTTCCGTTTCTATACTAACAAGCGAGGCTATGACATCACGTTGAATCCGACCAACAATGTCAATATCGTCTACGTAAGCTAGTAGTTGCACCGATTTATGTAAGATTGTGCCTCTGGTGTTGGCTCGGAAGTTTTGAACAATCCTCTCAAGAATGAGATTAAAGAAGTCACATGCCTAAATCCTTTTTTAGTATCGTATGTGTCGGTGAGGTCGTTTACGATACTGATGAAGCAGGAAGAATTCTCCATCGCCATCCTACGGACGAGTTTGGGCGCTATACCAAAATTACATGGCTCTGTATAGTTCGTCTCTAAATGATGTCATATACGGCTTTGAAATCGATGAATAGGTGGTAGGTATCGATTTGTAGTTCATGGGCTTTTTCAGGATCTGCCGAAGTGTGAAGATTTGATTAGTTGTGGACTTTCCTAGCCAAAAACCACACTGATAAAAACCGAGCAAGTTGTTGGTAAACGGTTTCAGACTATCAGATATTACGGCAGATAGGATCTTATTGGCGTTGAGGAGACTTAGCCTCTGTACTAGGCGCAGTTTAGAGGGTATCCTTATTTGTGGATCGGGCAAACGATGCTGAATTTTCATTTACAGACATACTTTCATTTGACCAGATTTGGCTTATGAGTTGGTGGATGTTACTTACCAAGTCATCTCCGCCGGCTTTATAAAGCTCGGTGGGAAGGTCGTCATTTCCTACGGCCTTGTTAAGCTTGAGTTTATATATTGCTATCCTCACTTCACTTAGGTCGGGTGGTTGGTAGTTTTCGCTGTCTTCGCCAATATTGAATATTTCGTTCTGCCTGACAGCAGAATGTTGTACGTCATCGCCGTTTAAAAGTCTGCAGAAGTGCTTCTTCCATATCCTCAGTATCGACTGTGTCTCAACTAAGATATTTCCTTGTTCATCTCGACAGGATTCTGTTCAAGCTTTGCATGCTTGGCTTTGGCGTTTTACACTTTGGTAAAACTTGAGAACATTGTTCCTGGGGTGGCGCGCGCCTTTCTTGCTTTTGTTCTTTCTAAAAAGCTGGTGTGCCTCCCTTCTTCTTTGCCTAAGAGTTCAATAGCGGCTCTTGTCTTCACCTGCAGCTTAGCCTTGTAGGCCTCGTTCTTGGCTGCGAGCATCTGTCGGCATTCCTCATTAAACCAAAGGTTTCCTGTTGGTGGGCGTGATAAACCATGCAATCAGTTGCGGCTGGCTTGTTGGCATCGTTACCATTGTTCTTCGACATTCGATGCTGGTAGTATGGTGTAAGTAAAGAGGTTAAGGAATACGCATTGCGCGAAGGCTTTGGCGTTCTCTTGCGATTGCAGTCTTTCGATATTTCTTTCGGGGTCAACTCCAACCCTACTATTGACATATTAGTAGAGATACGACAAAGACTGTATGTAAACAAAAAAATAAAATTTAGTAAAAAAAAAATTAAGTTACAAGGAGTAAAAATTTCATCTCCCATTATGTAAATGTTTTTTTTTTAAACCTTTTGTCCAGGATTACTCCAAAATATTTCAATTCATTCGTTCTGGGCCTGTCACAGTATTTGTGATTTCCAGTGCTAGTATGTTTGCTGTTCCCTCTACTTTAAATTACATGTGCCCCGTCGCAAAGGTATACCAGTGTCGCCTGCTTTAAAACTCCCCATCAGTGTTGCTCGCCGAATTTATATTTACCTCTCCTGTTTCCGATTCACTGTAATCATATTTTTTTAGGTGTCCGCTATGATATACTCTCGAATCCCGAATTCTTAGCCGAAGGTACAGCCATCCAGGATCTATTGCATGCTGATCGTGTTCTTATTGGAGGTGAGGAAACGTCTGAGGGTCATATGGCTGTCGAAAAACTCTCATGGATCTATGAACATTGGATACCAAAAGAAAATATCCTTACAACAAACACATGGAGTTCGGAACTTTCAAAGCTGGTAAAAGCGCGCGTTAGTCAATTGGAAAACCTTACTCATACATAATTCATTTCAGGCAGCTAATGCTTTCCTCGCCCAACGTATCTCGAGTATCAACTCTCTATCAGCTGTTTGCGAAGCAACTGGTGCCGATGTTGCCGAAGTTGCGCGTGCAATCGGTTTAGACTCAAGAATTGGAAAGAAATTTCTCCAAGCATCGGTCGGTTTCGGTGGAAGTTGTTTCCAAAAGGACATTCTCAATCTGGTATACATTTGCGAGGGTTTAAATTTGCCCGAAGTAGCGGCCTACTGGCAGCAAGTCATCAATATGAACGAGTATCAGAAATCGAGATTCTCCCAAAAGGTGAGAAAAGCTATTTGTAGTCTTATGCATGTTTAATTAATCTTCTTTTGTTTAGATCATTGAAAGCCTTTTCAATACAGTGTCTGACAAGAGGATATCAATTTTTGGATTTGCCTTCAAAAAGGACACTGGTGACACACGGGAAACACCAGCTATTACAGTGTGCAAGACTCTTCTGGAAGAAGGTGCCAAACTAGATATATACGATCCAAAAGTGGAACCCGAGCAAATCATCGATGACTTGACACATCCCTCTGTTACCGATTCACCGGAGGACGTCAAGCAAGCCGTGCAAATACATAGCGATCCATATAGTGCCGTGCGTGACACACACGCCATTGTCCTATGCACTGAATGGGATGAATTCATTGTAAGTTTAAGTTTTCTATCAAGTTCTAGTTTTTTATTTATCATGGTTATTCTTCCAGACACTCGACTACAAGCGTATTTACCAATCGATGATGAAACCGGCCTACATATTTGACGGTCGCAAAATTCTCGACCATGAGAATCTACAACAAATCGGCTTTCACGTACAGACCATCGGAAAGCGATATAACCGTTCTGGTTTGATGAGATCATGGGGAAGTATTCCGCAGCTGTAGAGAGTACATCGGACAAGGCATTCTCTAACAAATGCAGCTGTACTTCCTGCCACAACATTTGCGCTCCTGAGAAAGTATATAACTACACTCCACACAAACATATACCCACACTCAGTATTTCTTTTCTATCGAGAATTTATTACGTATTATTGCGTTTTGTATTTATTTATGACGACTTAAGCATTTTCCTTGTGTAACTGGCCTGCGGATGCAGGACATCATCACTCGTTGCAATATTTTGTTCTTTCTGTTCAGTGTTTTCTTTTACATTTCAATGTGTCTATGTCTGTTCTTTTTAACGTCTCTTATATAAAAGTTTCCAATGAATATTAAATCGTGTTCAATTGAATTGAAATGCAATATGTATACATATTCATGCTGTTTAACAAAAGTAGTCTTAAGTATACAACAGAGAACATACAAATGTATTTTTAATTAAATAAAAAAAATATATAATTTTATTTTCCAACTAAGAAACGAAAACAATCTAAAAAGCTTTTCTTCTTATTATTTGACGGAACCACATCATTGATGTAGCCGCTGATAGTGAGAACCACGTTATGATATATGATAAATGCTCGTTACGCAGGGTGACACGTGTTTGGCCACCAATTGGCCCCTGCGGTACACTGGAAGCGAAATTTGCATCGAGAAAGTATGGTGAGGCACCGGTCTGAGCACACATTCTTGCGAGATCTCTGTGGAGAAAAATAAATAATTTACAAAGTGCTTATAGAGGTGATCAAATGAACGGAAGATGATAGATTTTAATCGGCTTATGACAGTAACTAGTAACTACTCCTTTTGATGTTCATCGGATACTCCTTTCATTCAACCGGATATGGCTTGTTGTACTAAGACTAATAATGACCATAAAGTCTTGTCAGAATAACTAGCATCCGTCTTGCTGCCTAGTAGTCATCAACATCGGCTCCGCTATTAACTCTGACAACAACATCTCGTCAGAAATCAAACGAAGAATTACTCTTGCCAATCGCTGTTTCTTCGGGCTAAGAAGGCAAGTAAAGGGCTCACTCAAACTACTAAGGAGATCCTATATGAGACCCTGATAATCCCAGTCCTGCTCTACGACGCTGAAGCATGGACTGTGTCAAAAGTGGATGAAGAAATCCTTGGCCGATTTGAGTGGAAAATTCTTCGGTCCCGTTTGCGTTGACGGGCTATGGAGACAAAGATTCAACCAAAAACTATACGAACTGTATAGCGAAATGCCCTTAGTAAAAATAACAACAACATTGGACGTTTAAGATGGCTAGGACATGTAGAACGAATGGACACCAATACTCCGGCTAGGAGTCTTCGATTCCCAGCCAGACGTCGGACGCAGTAGAGGAAGACCTCGCTTTAAGTGGCGTGCACAGGTAGAAATCGACCTGAACCAACTTAGAGTACGCAACTGGAGGCAGTGAGCTAAGGACCGGGCTAGTTGGAGAGGCATGTTGGTTGAGGCCCAGGATCATTCTGGACTGTAGCGCCACTTAAGTAAGTAAGTAAGGTTTAATCCAGAATGTTTAAAAGGTAGAGACCGATGATTTAAATTTGTAATGATGCAAATGGCTACGGCATGTCAAGCGAATGGACACGCTGGTCCGCATAGTCTTTGGTTCCCAGTCAGATGAGCGGCACAGCAGATGTAATCCTTGGGGTGCGCACAAATAACGGGAGAGGCATAAATTCGTTTCACTGGTACAATTCCATAGTTGTATAACATAAAACCAACTTCTTATCGTTGTTAAGCTTCAAATATTTTTCGAGCAACCTATACAGTTCTCTGTATTTAATTTTAAGTTCTTCGAATTTCTTTTTTACATGCGAATTGTATTTTTATTTTGCATCGAGTGCCATTCCGAGATATTTCGCTTCATTTGCAAACGGTACTCGGACCGTATTTAGAAATGCAGGCAAATTGTTTGTCCTTTCAAAAACGTCTGAAATTATTGGAAGAAGTGAAATAGGCCTGTAAGATTTTATTTCATTCGGTGATTTTCCTGGTTTTAGAACCATAATCACTTCCGCGACTTTCCACTGTCTTGGTATACTCTAATCTAATTGCCGCATTTATAATAAAAAGAAGCTTAGTTAATGCTTTTCGAGGCAACATTTTAAAATGTTCTCCCACAATCAGGCCGAACTTTTTTAGGTTTTAGTTTCTGTATTTCCCTTTTAAGCTCGGCAATACTTGCATATCTAACTATATTATTATCGGTTGTAGTATTGAATACATTAATTTTTTTCATTTTGCGCTGGACCATCAAATGGCGTAAATGTTTCCTCAAAATATGCGGCAAAAACATCTGCTTCAAACATATCGCCCAAACGTCTTGAGTTACCCTAATAGGCCGTTGGGATAGATTTACACCCGAACATCATCATCGTTTTAGTGAATGAGCTCCAGAGAGACTTGCTGAAGATCCACTGTTTTCGACCAACATTTTGTTCAGCGATAAGGCCCATTTCTGGCTCATTGGATACGCGGATACGCAAAATGTTCATATACGGTATGAAGAACAACCGGGAGAAGTTCAAGAGCGGCAGTAACATCCACTCAAAATAACCGTCTGGTGTGATTTATGGGCCGTTGGAACCATCTGTCCGTACTCAAAAATGAGGCAGGAACCAACGTTACAGTTAATGGAACTTGTCATCGCGCCATGATAATAGACTCCTTTTTGAAAGTGAATAGGCCAGCAAAATCCGCAGCTACGATTGATGCATAGGCCGACATTGCCCGTGTTATTCGCGAGATACCCTTAAAATAGGAAACATAAGCAGCGGGCTAAATGAAAATTATCAGACATTTCTCCTACTTATAATTCGCAACATACCTACAACGCAGGCAATAATACAAAGTGGACATTCATCGAGGATTTACATATAAGAACATTTCGGATAAACACTTGGATCCGGGGAACAAGAAATGATAACATTTTCTAACTGTCTAAAAGATTTACAAAATAATGTGAACAAATTCGTTTCGTATATTTGCTTAATGTTAGATGAAGTTAATTGCCGATCCGAGTTGTATAAACATTAGTTAGTTCAACTACTCAAGGAAAATACGTTGGTATTCTTATAGAACAGTTTGCTCATTATTGATGTATATGTTGACAGTTTTATGTATAGGAATGTATAGGATAGCTGGTAGCATGAAAAAATTTAATTTATTACGTACCTATATAAATAAACGTCTCCTTTATGATCCGGAGAAAATTGTGGTCGATTTTCTCCCAACCGTACTACACCAGTGAGCTCAATTTCCCCAGCGATTTGTCCCTGTGTCCGTGTTTCGGGTTTAAGGAATTTTCTAGAAATCCACCCACGATTGATTAATATGGTATCTCTGGAATAAACAAAAATAAATTATATGATAAAGTGGAACTAATGATGATTGATACAAGTGGCATTGATTCCAAATAAAGAATTAACTAACTAAAAAAAATCAGTGCTGCTATGATGTCATGGTTGCTTCAAACGAAAAAAATTAGTCTAACATGCGAGATGATGGCAAAAAAAGAGCGCAATTTAACAAAATAGACAATAACCATCATAAAGTCCATCTGGAGGCAGTAAGTCTTGGACCGGAGTGATATGTATATTTTTATAAATTACCAGCTAAATAAAGAAGCAAAATAAAAATAATATGCAACAAGGATCTACTCGTTCTTTGGTTGTTTGTGAAGTTATATGTTTGGCCGAACGAATGGAGGGTCCTACAATTCAACATAGAATGAGACATTTAAAAACATCAATATAGACTTCCCACAAGAGAACACTCCAGCCGAAGACGAAAGAAACTCCAATTGAGCTTTATAAGCAAAGAATCAAAAGAATAGAATCCAGATATGATCTTCCAAAATGTTTTACGTCTAAGCTATGGATACAAGCATCGAACCTAAGCCTGTCGAGATAACCAAGAGAAAATTGTAGTACAGTCGAGATCCAGCCGACTTATATATATGAAGTGAAGATATAGTCCATACCAAATCAGTTGGCCAACGGTCGATTGCGCAGAGAGAGGATTTAAGAGAATTTTAAGATATTTTGAAATAAATTTTAAGAGATTTGCGCAGTAGAATGGCCAACTGATTTGGTATGGACTATAACAATATCTTAACCTAAGCTGAACAAGGCTTCCGAATATGACGGCGTTCCTTAATTGGAGGAGAACTTGTCAGTGCCATCACGAAAAATCCAGCGGCAAAGTTTGGAGCAAAATGAGGAATCTACTTACTTAATTAAGTGGTTAAGTCCGGAATGAACCTGGGCCTCAACCAACATGCCTCTCCAATTAGTACGGTCCTTAGCTAACTGCCTCCAGTTGTGCACTCCATTCAAGTTGGTTGAGGTCGGATTCTACTTGTGTGCGCCACTTAAGGCGAGGTCTTCCTCTACTGTGTCCGACGTCTGGCTGGAAATCGTAGACTCTGCAAGTGGGAGGATTGATATCCATTCGTTCTACATGTCCTAGCCATCATAAACGTGACAGCGTACAGCTCGTATAGTTCTTGGTTGAATCCTCTTTTCCATAGACAGTCAAAGCAAAGGGGACCGAAGATCTTTCGAAGAATTTCAATCTCAAATCTACCTTCAGCGCCGTAGAGCAGGGATGGGATCAGAGTCTTTTATAGGATCTCCTTAGTAGTTCGAGTGAGGGCTTAACTACTGAATTGCCTTCTTTGCCCAAAGAAACTGCGGTTGACAAGAGGAGCCAAGGTAGACAAAGTCCAGTACTAGCACACGTGGCTATGACAATGATGTCAAAATTGTCGGAGTGATTGTGCCTCTGGTGTTGGCTCGGGAGTTTTGCACGATCCTCTCAAGAGTCAAATATAGAAGTCACATGACAGTGCATCGACTTATTATGCTTGAGTTTGAGATATTGCTATCCTCACTTGACTTAGGTTGGGTGGTTTGTAGTTTTCGCTGTCGTCGGCCCATATTAAATTGTTCGTTCTGCCTGATAGTGGAATGTTGTTCGTCTTTGCCGTTTCACAGTCTGCAGAAGTGGTTATTTCATATACTTAGCATCGAGTGTATCTCAACTACGATATTTTCGTTTTTCATCTCGAAAGGATGCTTTTCGCGCCTTGTATCCGCGGCTTTGACGTTTTACACTTTGGTAAAACTTGCGAACATCGTTTCTTAAGTGGCACCTCTCTACATCCTTGATCACGCGTTTTTCTTGCTCTTTTTTCTTCTTTCTAAAAAGCGGGTGTTCTTCCCTTATTCTTTGCCATTTGAGCTTAATGGCAGTTCTCGTCTTCACCTGCAGCTTAGCCTTATAGGTCCCGTTATTGACTGCGAGCATCTGTCAGCATTCCTCATCAAACCAGGAGTTTCTTGCTGTAGGGCGCGAGAAACTTAGCACATCAGAAGGCCTTGGAGGTCTCTTTTTCACAGTATTTCTGGTTTGTTGTGGCGTGGTGGATATCCACATTCTTACATTGGCGACAAAAAGGTAGTGCTCCGAGTCGATGCGTGCCTCTTGTCTATGTCTATCGCAATGTGATCAATTTGGTTGACGGCTTTTTTTGAGCTATATAAAGCCAGGGGAAGTATGGAAAAAAAACAAGAAATCCAAATCGAGATCATTCTTGAGATGATTATCCAAAAGTTTCGAGCCAAGATCAGGCCCACAAATTAGGTGCACTTTGCGGCCCTTTACTCTTGCCAACCGGTAGCTTAGATGACAATTTATTAGCCCTGAACCTTTATAAGACCCTAATCTTCCCAAACTTGGTCTACTGATAGCGGATAAAAAAAAGCGATAAATTCTTGGAAAGTGTTCAGTCCCATATGCGTTGGAAACGAGGATTCGACTATAAACTTAACGAGTTCTACAGCGTCATGGACATGATTAAAACCTTTAAAAGTGCTTGGACATATAGAGCGAATACTCTAGCACAAAGATTCTTCTATTTTCAAACAGACGTATTAGAGGAAGATATCCGCTTTAGTGGTGCGCACAAGTAAAAAAAGTCCTCAACCAAATTGAAATGCACCCGGCTATTTGGTAAGTTTTTTGAACCCGGGGTCAATTTGTCACCACAAAACGATTCGCACCCGCTAACCCCTTATACACCTTTTAAACAAATGTACCAAAACCGAGATTTTCGAAAAACTCAATGCATATCGCAGATAGATATTTACATTTGACTTACTCTCTATCCGAAAGTTTGAATGGTGTAATAACCAGATAACCATTGGAACTGTCACGCTGCGAAAATAGTCCGCCACCCGTTTCAACACCATCTGGCCGAACAAATGATCTTGGACCAAGGTACATTTCCTTTTCGTGTTGGAATTGTCCACGAACTTTGACAAGACGATATTCCATTCGATTTAGTTCTTCCAAGCTGTTTATAAATAACAAATATTATTTTATACACTGTACAGATTTGTATTCCTTACTCACTTATCAGGGAGATCAACTGGTTCAGAATGAGTTTTATCCGCCAGCTCTTTGATTAGACTCTCCTTCCATACTTTTCGTTTCACCTGCCAGCATCCGAGACCGAATGTAGTAGCAGGTATAAGCTATGAACAATAACATACAAGCACGCGGAACAAAATATAACATATGGGTCTTACTAGGAGAAACCATCCAAGTGCTGAGATTTTCTTCTTGTCATGTTGGCCCAAATCTGGCCGTAGACTCAGATGCTGATTAAATTTATTCGCGAAGCAACGTTGACTGCTTTTTGAAATATATTGGATTTGAAATGACTTGGACTTAATCAGAGTGGACACGATGATGGGACGCCTCACTAAAACCGCAGCTAATTGTAGCATTTCAATTAAATACAACAAGACTCTTATGAAATACTTTTGAACACTTTGATATCTGCAAGTACAAGGTAGTGCCGGCTGTCATCGTCAGCTGATTTGGTATATTTTGAGTGGAGAAACAATAGTCGTGTTAAAAGTGAGTGTCGACTGTCGATACTCGAACGACGTCATCCCAAAAAGTTTGAAAGTTTTTTTAATTAAAACCGTTGATGATAAGCAAGGAACACAAACATCATAGTATAGTAGATTGTTGTTGACCCGGGGTTTATATTGGAGAGTATGCAAATGTTTAAAGGACCTTTCCCAACAAGTATGTCGACTGAAAGTGAATTTAATTTTGGTTATTTTCTCTACTAGTGCATTATATAGGTGTATGTGTGTCACTTTTTAGTAAACTATCGGCAAGCCATGATACGCCATTATAAGAACTGGCTAAAAAAAAATGCCGGGGATTAGATTGAGGAGTATGAAAATTATCTTTTCTAATATCTATATGTGTTTGTGTTTGGTACACGAGAGTTCTGACTTGAGTGCTGAATGTTAGAAGATTTTTGCGAACGGGTAAGTCAATAACTGCGATGATAGTGAATTTGATTTTGGGTATGGTTTTTTTCTTTTACACTAGTGCATTCTGGGATATGATCGTATACCTGTCACTTTTCAGTGAATTACTGCTGGGCTATGGCATTTGAATTGTAATGCATAGAATGTAAAACCACCTAAACCATCGGGTAAATTTACCTCGAAATTTACTGAAATCAAAAACATTTTCAAAAATGTTTTACGGGGGTATTTGGTGATATTTATTTGAATATTTAACACAAAAAATACCTATCGTTGAATATTTACTTCGTGCTTTTAAATGTCAACGTCATGTGGTTAGTAAAAAAAGTCATAATCCAAAAATGATTTTTTCTTTTGTGTTTGGTGGCCTTGACTTTTGCAATAGATTAAGAAACAGAGATAACTTGCAAAACTGCAACCCTTACAGATTTCACGTGTGCTCACTCCCATTGAAAACTATGTGTTTTTTTTTTCTGCAAGGATAATTCTGCACGTTTGTTTCAGGGCTTCAGGCTTTAAGCCAATACGTATCTCGAGTCTCGAAAAATAAAGCGAATCGTTTTTTGAATCATAATTGTACGGATCCGTCATCAAAAACTATTCGATTTAGAGAATATGCCCGTCTTCTGTTCATAAAAATCAGTATGACGCATAAGCTTCAGTGGCTCTAATGGCGTTTTCCATTGGGAAATCTTGATTTTGATCTGAAATTTGATCTTTTTGAGTGTCAATGGAACACGATTCAGATTTATTTATTTTTTGTTATTGTATTGGTGTCATTTCGTGTCTGTGAAGTTAGCGTCTGTGTAGCTGCCAACATTAAAAACATAACAAACATTTGAAAATACAGAAATTATCTTCATTAAATTCATTCAATCAATTTAATAGTTCACGTATAACTTTCTTTTCTGTGTCTGTGTCCATTACATCAAAACCGAAGTAAAAAATCAAAATGAAAATCACTCTTGTCAAAGTGACAGCTATCAATTGTATTGGTATTGGTAAATCTGCCGAAAAATTCAGATTTGCAAAATTGATCTCTGATCAAAAAAAAAAATAAATTTTTTCGCCCAAAGGAACACAACAACTGTCAAAATCGGTCTTCAGATAAAAAAAAAATTGATTTTTTTCCCAATGGAAAACGCCATAACATAAGCTAAACGATCGGCAAGTAAACGGTAGTCACGACAAAGTGTGATTGTGTTAAACGAGAAAGGAATAAGAAAAGTGTTGCCAAAGGGAATGGAAAAAAAAACATATTTAGTTTTTAAGCGCAACCAACTTCAACCATATATAGGACTGTCAAAATTGATTGAAGTAAACAAAAAGTCGCAATGATTTCGTAGAGGAGGATTAATGTCAAGAAATCGAATTAGAGATAATTCCGATCCAATGAGCAATCACCGTAAGTAATTATTTACCCATACACCCATACTATTTGACTCAACAGAGAAGAGTCTAAATATGTTCTAGGGGGGATTGATTCGCCATAGGAATAGATCAAGACTGGTCTTGGCTATTTGGCAATACTTGGACTGATTTACATAAGCCCAATGAGCAAAAACATTTGCTTTGTTTATGTTGGTGGCCTATTAATTAAATAAAATTATATAAATATCAACTTTCACTCACTATTTTCTATTTTATTTTACTTACATTTTTACAGCTGAGAACGCCACAGTAATAGCCACAAAAATATTTATGACAGCTCGACGAAACGAAATTTATAGTAATCACGTGTATCGTAAAAACTAAAACGACGCTCGTAATCGTATTTCAACGACAACGAAGTGATTTCGACGATATTCGTTTTACAAAATCAGGCCTATCGCAAAAAAAATTTCCACGGGGAACTGTTCCCATTCACCAATCTGATTTACATTGCTGACAAGGAATAAATTCCCTGAAAGATTTATTCGCGATAGGCCTGACTACAAATCTCCGCTTCAAATATCATACTCCAAAATCCTCTTAGAAAATAATAACAAACATTTTGGCAATTCACAATTTTTCCAACCTTCCCTTGCCCACTGCGCTTTATAGCAACGTTTCTGTAAGATTTAAGGTTTTTCATTTTGAGGTTGAAGCTCAACGCCAGGCAAAGCTATAGTCCATTCCAAATAAGTTGGCCATTCTACTGCGCTAGGTCTCTTAAAATTTATTCTACAATCAGCTCAGCCCTATATCGAAGTATCCGTCGGAGTGGATCATTTTCCGCAACGCATACTTCGCCGGATGTTCAAATTCAATTCGAGGTATGTCATCGAAAAAAAAAAAATTACACAGACGCTTCGGCTTCACTTTACTACAATTCGTAAATAAATTCCTCAAAGAATTTGTGTCGGAGGAAATCGGAAAAAGAATAGCACTTAACTGTCAAAAATTTCACGAAAAGTGCTCCTCAACGCAATTCGCCAGGATGTGTTACAAAATGTAGGAGAAATATTCTGAACTGCTTTTCGGAAGAATATCTCGAAGCTAAAATCTTTCGAATCGTACAAAATCGGAGAATTTTCCTCTACGACGGATACCTCGATAGGGCTGAATATCTTCAATTTCTCTTAGATCCTCTCTCTGTGCATTCGACCGTTGGCCAACTGATTTGGTATGGACTATACTTCGTGATAGGTGCCACAGCCAACGCAACGAGCCAAAGCGTGATTGTGTTTCAGCCATAATTTTACTTGCTCAGGGGCCATATTTTATAAAACGAATATCGATATGAAATCACCTAATTGAAGTTCGATTACATAAAACGAGTATCGTTCTTGATTTTACGATACTCGTAATTGCTTACGACTGGCATTGGGCAGTCGTATAGCTTTCGTTTTCGTTGAGCTATCATAAATTGCTTGTTTTACACAATCGTGCTTTGTCGTAACTTTGGTTTACTTCTGTTTCGTTTCGTTGTATGTAAGAGTCCCAGATTGTTGACGATTACGAACACACCCCTGTTCCCAACACGAAAATCGCCATCCATAGTTTGATTGCTAACAGCTAGGTTCTAGAAATCGAGTGAAATGAAAGTGAAATTACTTTTGTAAATCGAGTGAATTTGTTTTTGGTGTTCCACATTCCGACCGATTTCATAACTTCGAAAAGTTTTCGAAATCACTCTGTGAAATTAAAGACCGCTGATACCATCTGTCATATGGGACATTGCAAAGTTATTTTTATTTTGATAAATTGTTTTGTTTACAAATTCTGTTTCATTTTTTTAAAATAAATAATAAATTATAAAATAATGAGTAAAATTTATATTGCTGCGGTGCTGCAAGTTGAAAAACAAAAGTATGCATAGGAAAAAGTACAAAGATGCTGCGTAACTAAAACAAATAAATTTCAAATGAAAATTAAAAATTGTTATTTTATTTGGATGTATGTCATATTATCGACTTAATAAACATGCTTTCCAAATTTTGCTGCAAACTTTTGCGACACATCTAAAACCATCATCGATATCTTGAGTGTTGCATTGTGTTGCTTTCTGAGATGAATTGGAAAAGATTCTGATGTTGCTTTGGGCCGTAGCACTGTATAAAAGATATTACAGAGTTCTATTTGTCCAAGATGGTCAAACATTCCATGTCGGATGAAGAAAAACGGAAATCAAAACAACATTTCATTGACGATTTTTTTTATTCCTGGGGTCATCGACATCGAAGGCAAGAAAGAATACTTCTCAGTTAATGCACTGATTGTGAGTAGGATCTGCAACTGGATCTCCTTCCATAAATCTTCTACAAGATCTTTATGCTTCTCCATAAATTCAATAAATTTTGCCTCCTGGGAATTATTTTTGTGTTTACCTTGGTAAAATACATTATCGTTTAGTATAGCTATTCAAAATCTTAACAACATTACTACACTCAGATATTATTCACTTACATATTCAATCACGTCAGCTCATCCCAACAATTTCACAGATACTAAAATGATCGAATTGAAATCACACAAAAAACGATAAAACCGAATTGTGGAACACGGAAATTCACTTTTTTTGTAACTTCGAAAAATGTGAAATTGAAATCGGTAAAAGTGAAATGTGGAACCCAAAATTTCACTTTAGACCGATTTCAATTTCATTTCGAGTGAAAGTGAAACGTAGAACCTAGCTGTAAATAAAATTCAAAGCGCTTTGCCTAACTGAACGTGCCTACAGAACCAGCATTGCCAACACTTTGTGCCCACCCTTAAATAATAGTCAGCACCCATCCAACCACTATTTCAAACGATACTCGAATTCATCGATAGACCCCCGTTACATCTAAATAAATAAAAAATGTCAGATAAAATTAAAAACTCAACCTTTTTATTTTAATTTTTTTTATTCTCCATTTTTGATTAAACTATCTTACCTGTTTTATTATAATAAAAATGAACAGAAAAATAAATGTCGATTGAATATACCTCCTATATGAACAATCACATGTTGATTGCTCTTTGTAAGTGATATTTATACGTCATATGTGTTTTTCATATTTTTTTTTTTATAAAATTAAGGAACAAAGCATTTTGGTTTGTTCTGAATGGTGAATTATAAAAAAAAAAGTTCAAATAAATTCTGTGTACACAGTGCCTGATTTGTGGGTTTGGAATTAAAATAAACATATTTATAAGAATATTTTGTTTAATTGTTTTTTTTTTGTTTATTTCTGTTTTGGAAATTTATTGTTTTTTTTATATTATTTGGGTTAAATTCTATATAATGACTACTTATAATTAACATTTTAATTATTACATATACTCTTCTCGTTTTTTTTATTCTGTACTTTTGAAATAACGGTCTAAATGTTTTTTTTTTATTTTTTACTGTAATGTAATTCTTTTTTTTAACATTTTGAAAAAAAAAAAAAAATAATATTTTTGTTTACTTTAATTAATTACAAAATAATATTACGACAATAAAAAGGGGCATGGTAAATTAGTTATTATTTTAAAACAAGTCTTACTCTATTTTTTTTTTTTTAATTTAGCCGCTGCTGCTTAAAAAACGACTATTTGTTACAAGTGCGTGGTTTTTACTGCGCTTGGTGTGTTTGTGAATGGGGTAAATCTGATATACCACTTACTTTTACCCAATCGCACAATTTCATTACTTTTTTTTGTTTGTTGATTTAAATTCAAAACCGAACGACTTTAAACTATATAAATATATTACATGATGAATTTTAATATTTTGAAAATATCGTAAAAATGTGACTCCACAGCAAAACTGACGAGTTTCTTAGAATGATGGTACTGATGGCAACAATGGATATTATGATGGTGGTGGGGAGTGCCATATATAAAATTGCTGTTTCTTTTATTTAATTTAATTTACAAAATACACCAATGGTATCAATCATCGGCGGCAGAAAATGGTGATTGAGCGTTCTTCACCTGCACATCACTCGTTTGGTCATCAAGACGACGAATGTGAATGTTGATTGCATCTGTCGCATCTAGTCAGATGCCTTTGGTTGTTCAGGTTGTTGCATCAGGTCCTCGAGCGCAAAATAACTTCCCGGAGCTTGAGAGAGACTTTGGGTGACTGCTGTTTCACCACCGGCGGTCGTCGTGATTACGTTCCCTTCCATCTCCTTACCTTCTACACCCTCGTGCTGTTGGGTGACTTGAACAATTTGCTGTCCATCGGCAGTATACGATACAGAAACTGGAATCCGGACACCTCCTTCGCCAATTACGTGCGCTCCTTCGCCCAACTCGCCATCCTGTCCCTGCTGGATGACAAGGTGTCCGTCGGCATTTAGAAGTGAAGCGTCAATAAGATGTGGTTCATTGTCGCCTTGCTGCACAATCACCATCTGATTGTTGTCGCCGATCATTTGGAGAGTTTCACCGTCCAGGCCGTCGCTGGTTTGCAACACGCCGACACTCTGAAGCAACTGCTGAATCTGTTCGCTGTCGGTTCCCTGTACAAGAATCTGATTACCGTCAGCATCTGTGATGATGTGATTATCTAACTGAAGGAGTTGGCCATTCTCGTTGAGAATGAATTTAATTTGGCCACCTTCGACACCTGCTTGCATGTCTTCCAAGTCCATTGGAACTTGATCGCCAGCCGCTATGTTTTGTTGGTTTTCATCGTCTTGACTTTGATCGACCTGCTGTTGCTGAACTTCTTGTTGTTCTTCTGATTCTTGGTTTACCGCAGCAGTGGTCGTCTCTTGCTGGTTTTGCTGCTCGAGGGTAACAGTCGAATGCTGACTATTGCTATCTTGGCCTTCGTTATCGTCATCCAAACTCGGCATACTCACTGGATGACCAGCTGAACCCGATCCACTTGCTCCTTCTTTTTTCTCATCGGAATCTGCTGCAGATTTTTCCGTCGACTGACCACCATCGGCCGAGGATTCACCCTTATCCATTCCTTCATCAAGGTGATCTAATACGGGCATATCAATGCTCACTGATACAGGCTGTGCGTTGCTATCTGCATTTGCTTGCTGTTGCTGCTGTTGTTGTTGTTTTGCCGCCGCCTATTAAATAAAAAAAATATATATATGTAAGCCAATCTATTTCGTATAAGGCCGCAGTAATTACTTACCTCGTTAGCTTGTTCAGCGGCATCTGGTTGTGGTATGGTTATATTAAATGTTATACCACCAACAGCATTCTCTTGACTCGTAATAACCAAATTATCCCCAGAGCCTTGCGTGCCATCTGCGCCGGATGCACCTGCATCGTTGTCAGACTTGTCCGAATGCATTTTCTCAAAAATGCTCTCAATATCCGCCTCAGATATGGATGCAGCATTGTTAGTGCTACCACTCATAACCAAACCGCTGGGATCATTCACATCCTTGCCATCACCTCGAATCAGACTTTGACTGACACTTGCCGATGTTGTGAACGAAGTCGTGCTAATGCCGGCGCTGGTTACAGTCGACACCATGGGCGCTGTGGAGGTCTTCTTTTGTGTTTGAGACTTGTGTGTCTCCATATGTTGATTATAGTAGTTCTCCTGAATAAAGGTCAATGAACAAATTTGGCACGTGAAGAACCGAATTGCCTTTGAGTCAACACCAGCCTCCGCCGATTCACTAAGAGCCTCATCAATTGTCTCTTGCAGAAGCTTTTGGGTGGTCATCACATGCGGCTGCGATTGATTCGTCTGTTGTTGTTGTGTGATTATTTGAGTCACCTGCTGTGTTTGCTGCTGCTGCTGTTGTGGCTTGTTTTGATGTACTTCAAAATGCTTCACAAGCATCTCACGCTTGGGGAACGACATTGAACAGGTTCCACACTTGAAGTAGTTGGGCTGATGTGCCTTTGCGTGAATAGTAGCTTGCTCACGAGTTTCAAATCTAGTTGAGCAGAGGCGACACTTGAACGGTTTTGGTTTTACGTGTTTCCGCATATGCTCGTCAAAGATTGCTTTGTCAGTTGATTTGTACTGACAATGATTACACGTATAGAGCTGTGTGGTTTCACCCTGTTTGTATTCGTTATGATTGACTTCCATGTGTTTTTTGAGGGCCAGCTCGCTGGTGAAGTTTACTTGACACAATTGACATGTATGCAAGTCACTGGACTGTTGAATTGCATTAGTGGCGACTATGTTTGCTGTTGGGTTGGTCGCTGTAGCGCCATGCTTCTCCGTCATGTGTTGTTTCATGGCGGCCAGATTGGCAAAGATCTTCTTGCAGATTTTACAATGGAAATTCTGCTGCTTGCATGTCTCATAATGCGGATTAAAGAGTTTCAAATCGGGAGTTTTGAAATCGCAGGACAAACATTTGTAAATTTTTGTTGTTGTCTTTTTCGGCAACTGTTGCTGCTGCTGCTGTTGTTGGATTTGTGGAGGTGTGATTTTAATCTGCTGCACTGCACTCACTGAAATTAGAAAAAGATATGGGGGTGATATTATTAAAGAAACAAATCATGTATGAATCCCTGGAGGTAGATTGGGTTACAGTGGCTGCCAGCGAGTTCGCCAGCACACTTAGACCATTTTTTGCTCCCCGTGGATATTGTCCAAGTCCATTCTCCTTGTTATTCTGAGGTTTTAATGAAACGGAGGAGACTTTTCGCTTCCGTTTTTATAAAATCGCTGAGATTTTGAAATAGTAAGCTTCAAGATGGAACTTCCTTTTGTTTGATAGGGCAGTTACAAAGGAGATGAAGTATTGTTTCTTCTTCCTCTTCGGGCATGCAGCTCCTACAGAAGTCGTTTGAGTGGATGCCTAGCTTTTATGCGTGCCTGCCTATTTAACAGTGTCCAGTGATGACACCTATGGTGGCTCTAATGAATGGTCTATCGAGCGAAATCAGTCCCTTGGATCTTCTCAAATCCAGCTTTGACCAAATTTGTTTTGTTATTTGTCAAAACTCCATCTGATAGCATGTCGCGATAGTAAGCTTTAGCATATAGCGATAGGAATACCTAGTGCAGCCGTGTCGGGTACAACTGGCAATTTAGTCTCATGTCTGGTGAGTACATCAGCCTTACCGTTCCCTGGAATGTCACTATGCCCAGGCACCCAGCATAGGTAAATGTTAATTCTAGGGTCGTCTTTGAATTTTTTAAGACTGATTCCAGGGATTTGATGGTCGCTTGGCTGTTCGAAAAAAATGCTAATATCCTTGGCAGATATTACATTCCCTTTCAGCCAGGATAAGGCTTCTTTGATCGCCATGAGTTTCGCTTGGAACACGCTGCAATGATCAGGAAGACGGAAAGATAGGCTGAGATTTAGCCTATCGGAGAAGACAGCAGCACCCACTCCGTCATTTGTTTTGGTGCCATCGGTATAAAAACGGATCGAGTCATTTTGCAGGTTCGTTACTTTCCCACGACAATCTGCCTGGGATTGTGACCTGAAAACTTTTATCAAAGTTTAACCTGGTAAGGGTGTATAGTTGTTTTCAGGGAAATTTGTATGCTCGTTTAAATTTTTTGAGTGGCCAGTTTATATATTTGAACCCTGTTGGATGGATTTAAGACGTATTGCTGAGTTAGCTGCCATTTGCTTGCCGAAAATATTTAGGGGTAGTAGGTGAAAAAGTATGTCTAGTGCTGTTCTTTGCACCTTGGCTAGTTTTTGTTTGCTGTTTATAGCTTTCTTTTGCGCTGTCCACCATTCTAACACTTCGTAAAGAAGTATCGGTCTAATAACCGAGATATAGATGCGTGATACGAGGTTTCATTTCCCATTTCATGCCTATGGCTTTCTTACGGGAATAGAGTGCGACTGTCGTGTTCTTTACTTTTTCTGTTATGTTCAGCTTTCAGTTAAGCTTCCTGTTCAAAAGAAGTCCAAGGTATTTTGCTTTGTCTGAGAAGGGTAGTGCGATTCGTTTAGTGGTGACGGGGTGTTAATATGAGGAATTTTGTATTTCCTAGTGAATAGGACCATACCAAAACTGTATGTTTGTGTGGTGCGTTGTGGAGAAGTTCCTTGAGTATATTTAGGTGCTTCCCTGAGACTGCGATACAACGTCATCCGCGTAGGCAATCACGTCACATCCCTTACAGGATGAGTAAAAGCTCGTTTACCACTAAGTTTCAGAGAAGTTGGGACAGGACACCACCTTGCGGGATCCCTCTACTGACATGTCTTCTGGTTGAAGAACCGCCGTTTTGTGAGGATATTCCGGCGTGTGAGTGAACGCCTTTCAGACATGTTAGCGACCTAATGATCGTTCGCGCATTAACATTGTTAAAAGCACCTTCAATGTCTAGGAATGCAACCATCGTATACTACTTGCAGCAGAACGATTTTTCGATAGTATGTACTACTGTGTGTAGGGCTGGTTCTACAGATTTGTCCCTTATCGGGAGGTATTATGCAGCAGTTTCGTCAGCATAGTAAGTAGCGTTAATTAAGTATACTAAGATCAGAAATATCACAAAGGAAATAGTATGTTGACACCTTTCACACTGGTGTCACAGAGTAGCCCTTAACGTGGTGGACGCGAAGAGTTTCGCATCGTGGACATACATAACATCCATGACTGTGTTTGCAACAGAATCAAAAGGACAAAATAAAGTCCAAATACATACTTATAAGGTATCTGATTACCTTCCATTTATGTTTGACCTTCGTTTCGATTCGTACGACTCGAGTCCTGGCAGTATCTGACCAAAAGATATATAACCGCAAAGGAAAAGACAATAGCGTCTGTAAAGTTCAAACAGCTCATTTAGTGAAAAGTAGGTTTCATATACTTTGAGAGCATGGGTTCAAGCTGATCAATTGCTGAAAGTTTGCAAGAATAACACCCCACAAGAAGCGTCCTGCCTTCTCTTATCTGGAATCTAGTGGTCAAGGATCGTAGGCAAAGTGAATGCCTACGCGGATGAGCTGGCATTAGCTGTATCAGTGAAATAGCTTAATATCCTCAAAGAACTATTACAAAGTGGTCTCTCTGTACTCTCTAAATGGGCCATTCGATTTAGACTTGGCGAGAGAACCCTCAAAAAACCGAATTGGTCTTTTTCAACAGCAAATAGAAAGTCCCGCAGACTGACGCTCTTAAACTTAATGCGTCAGTCTTAAGTAAGCAGAATCAACCAAGTACCTGGCTCTGGTTTTGGATAAGAAATTGAACTGGAAAGCCAACATCCAAGAAGGCGTTAAGAAATGCAACGTAGCCTTATACTATTGTAAAAGGCAATCGGAAAGAAATGCCCTATGCAACCACATATCTCTTTCTGGCTTGACGTGTCTATCATTAGACCCATACTCCTGTATGGTTTTTAAATTTTGTGGACGGCTTTAGAAACAGCCTCCAACCGAAACCAACTAGGAAACGTTCAAAGAACAGCTTGAATATGCATTAGCGGAGCTCTAAGAACAACCCCCTCCGCAGCCCTAGATGCTATCCAACATCTAGTGCCCCTAGATATTTACGGAGCACAAACCGCAGCTTGTGTATGAGACTGGGAGCATTGTCACAATGGACACCCACTCAAGGTGATCACACAATGATTCTGAATCACCCTCGGAATCACCTTAACATTACAGGAAACACCAACCACATCACTACCCAACTCAGTTTAGAGCATAACTTCAGAACAACCATTCCCAGTCGCCTTGAATGGGATTCTGATTCGATCCGAACCAATAACTCGATTCACATCTATACGGATGGGTCTAAAACAGAATCTGGAGTTTTTTCGCCGAGATGCTTAGCCGAAGTATATCCATTCGCCTTCCCGATGATTGTTGCGTTTTCCAGGCGGAAATCATTATTATTATTATACAGCCAAGCGGCAATCAAATTCATGGAATCCACTTGGTTCAAATAGAAATCAGCTTACGAATCAGCTCACCTCTTCTGTGTGCCGGGCCACAGAGACGTTCCAGGAAACTGCAAGGCGGATGAGCTTGTTAGATAGGGCACCACCTCTGATATTTGACCGCCAGTAGATATGTTAGGTACGCCCCTCGCTACATGTAAATTACAGATCAAACTGGATGCGTCAAGAAAGGATCTCGCAGATGGATAAACGGCAAACACGTCAATATCAAGGCAACTGTGGCCTAACTATAACCAGAAGCCCTCTATCTGCTTGACAATGCTAAGCTGATCAAACATCAGCAACATAATCGATATCGTTACAGGACACTGTCCTACAAGCGAAAAGACTAGGGCTCTTCTTCTGTAGAAGCTGCTTGGAAAGAGGAGGAAAGTATGAGGAATCTTCTTTGATAATCAAGGTGAGCTGGTTAATATAAATATCAGAAACCTCCTACGCTATATAGTCAGTTCTGAATGATTCAATTAGGCGAACGAATATAGGAAAAGGCTACAGATCCATGTAGTACCACAACGGACCTTTATGGTCTAAATGTGCACGCGCATCGTGAAGTGACGAGCTCAATGGTGGGATGGTTAGTGCGATGAACTGCCGTGCAGAAGGTCAGGTTTCCATTCCCAGCCTAAATGATTTTTCACTGGCCTTCGTCTTGTTTTGATCTGACAAATCATCCGAGTAGTATCAATTGTCAAGAAATGCTTATTGTAGGACTGAAGAATTAGCAAAATTTGGTAGGACCCTGAATATCAAAGCATATTTGGAAAACAGAGTACATATCCTTTTCGCTGCAGTTAAACCACGATAATTAAATGTATATTTCTGATGTCTATCAATGTCTAGATATTATTAAGAGAAGTGAGCTTACGGCTTAGTGATCCATCATCTGCCCGCAAAACTAGTAGGCCTCGAGGAGAGAAAAATATTCAAGAGCCTTTCTTATAAATCATCGTTGGTACCCACCTTTGCATTGGATTGATTAAAATGGAAAACCAACGAAAACGTCTTTAGCCTTTCTAAAACACACGTACCAGTGTGGCTTCCGGTCGGCAGATCGACCATAGACCAAATCATCACACTAAGGCAAGTCCTGGAAAAGACCAACGAATTTTAGCTCGAACACGTCATCTTTTCATCGACTTCATCGCCTAACACTGGAAGAGACTCGATATAAACAGATCATCTGAACTTATCCAAACATATACCGGATTCGAACAATGGGACGAGCTATAATGCGATTTCTTAAATCATGATGGAACATAAAGAACGTTGAGTAAATACGAACGGCACTATCTTCAACAAATCAGACCAACTACTGGAGGGACATCATTGGTCGATCCCATTTTAAGCAAAAAACAAAAACCGATTGGGTGGTTACCATGAAACAATTGACATCATTATGCATGTAATGGACGTTGGTACAATATT
The DNA here is from genome assembly GCA_932526625.1 of Rhingia campestris. Taxonomy (NCBI): domain Eukaryota; kingdom Metazoa; phylum Arthropoda; class Insecta; order Diptera; family Syrphidae; genus Rhingia; species Rhingia campestris. The sequence continues at coordinate 54,302,898 of OW052184.1, read as the reverse complement.
ATTCTCTATTGGAATGCTTCGCATACCCATATTAGTCCAATGTAAGTTTTAATTTCATCATCATGGTTGCCATTAAAAAAAAATATATATACATATATATGGACCAGTTGTTCCAGATCATGTATCAACACATAAACCAAATAGATACACATCCACAGCACCTTAAATTAATGTAAATTACTCACCCTTTCTAGTTCTCGCATCGACCCCTTCATCATTCATGTTAACAACACGATTTACTGCATTTCCACTGTTCATTTTTTGCATTTTAATGGGCGGAGACGATGTGGCCGTTGTCTGGCTCACTGCAATACCACCTCCACTGGACAGTGTTGTCGTCGCGGCTGATGCTGTCGACGATGACGATTCATCATTTAAACCATACTTCTTGTGAAGTAAATTCATAATGTTATTGCGCACTCGCTCTACATCGTTCTCCAATCGATCCAAGTAATTTATTAGATTGTTGCACCTCGGGCATACCACATCTTCGACGCTGACAATCACCATAAACGCATCACCGACCAATTGGCCAATTTTATTGGGAAACTTGGTGCTGGTGTGCGAGGTGACCATATCGGTTAGCATCTGGTTTTGTGTACCATTTGTTGCGTCGTCACAGATGTAGCATCTGCCCATCATGCTATTGCCACTGTTCTGTTGCTGTACATTGTTTGTGGAATTTGTTGTTGACGATACTATGGTGGTACCGACTTTTTGCTTTAAAATGCGCGGCTGATTAGGTCCGGTCACTGTGACAGCGCCACTCGATAGCAAATTGTGAATTTTACGCACTGCACTGTTCATTGGATTCATGTCTGGTGAGTTCACTGTTTGTTGTGATGTTGCACCGTACACCTGTGTGGGCAGAAAAAAATAAAAATATTTTAATTTGTTGTGGTAACACACAAACTGCAATATTGGTATTGGATAATATTTATGAAATTATTTTTTTTTTGTGTGGTATTCTACTATTGATACTTGCAAGCGGAAAGCCGCGTCTTTCAATCGTTATACAAAGCAAGAATGATAGACAATCACCTTGCACCATTGTGTGTCATTTTTGTTTCGTTCTGCGTTTTGTGACGTAGGCGGAGACGAAGTGATTTGACAGATGGTTGAAATTGCTATTTGTTTACATACAAATTGCAAAAAAGAAAATAAAAGGTTTTATTTTTTTGTTAAATAAATTATATTTTTGAAGCTTGGATTAACCGCCCTCACTTAGGTGATTTATTCAAGTAAATGATCGCTTCTTTGGTCTACAGGGATATCTGGAATTTGATCCCCCAGCTTATGGCAAATATAACCAGCAAGATTTTTCAATCCGTCGTGTGCTAGCGACTCCTCATCAATCTCTTCCCTATTTTGCAAAGAGGATTTATTGAAATACTTGCTTGCAATCGATTCTCCATATTAGGTCGTTCAAATTCTGACTTTTGCAGCTTCTTTTGGAGAGAACGTATTTCTTTTATGTAGGTCTTTTCCTGCTCCTCAATGAAGCATTTCTCCTTCTTTAAGTCTTCACTAAAAGTTTGCATTATTATTATTTTTTGTATGTGTATTCGAATACGCTATAAGACAAACTTACATCTCCTTTTTTAAAACTATAATAGTTGGGTTTAATTCTTTAACACTGTCTGGAATTATTTCAATGTTGTTGTTTGGATCAATTGGCTGACTCTCATCCGTGATAGCCTCTGGTTCATCATTAGGAACGGGTTTGACTGCTAAAAGGGTTGAAATCATTTCTTTTTTTGCTTTTGATTGCATCCTGATGTCACGGGATGAAGGGGTAGCTGTTGTTTGCGGATGGATTGTTGGAACAATTCCTTTCTTCAACTTGAATCCATTATTTTTGCAAAGTCCTGCATTAAATTGCGATGTACCATTATGTTAACATTAAGCAACACAAATATTCATTTACCCATTTCAAATTGTAAATTTCTTTCAATATCCTCCGCAGTAAAATGTGCAGAGCAAATCCGAGCTGTATTCGGATTTACACTGTCCTTCCTTCTGCAGAAGTGAATCCACTGCTTCCGCAAGATATTGTCTTTTGGAAAGCAATAGAATCGCACATTTGACGGTCCTTTATTATTATTTTCACTGCAATTGTACACTGCACACCTCATTTTGCAAATATTATTATATTTCTTCAATCATTTAATCCGAAAACTCAGGTTAACAATTATTTTTTTTAAATATAGCGCGCGAAGATCTTCAAATCTCACATCTGTATATATAGAAGTAAATATTCGGTCACGACCTACGTAAGCAGATATTGACAGATCGGTACAAACATGCGCAAATATCATTCTTGGTGTGGTACTCTACTATTGAGACTTGCAACGCGGAAGCCGCGTCTTTCTTTCGTTAAGTTGAGTCGAGCATACAAGGCACTTAGGGTAGGGATTTGAAAATATTTCTCCTCTAATTATGTTGTGTGAAGAGAGGAGAAATACAAACACACACGCGCCCAATCGAGCATTCTTAGCTTGGGGTAACAATTTATGAACTCAACGACGAAATGGTCAGTTTTTTTGTTCCCTTTTATTTTATTTTTTTCTGAAATAGTGCAACAACAAACCATTATTGCCAGTTTGTTGTTTTACAAGCATGATTGGCAGTTATGCTACTATAGTATTGAAAATGTTACTTTTTTTGTAGGGTTTTCAAATGATGCTATGCTACTAAAAGGGCTGACCAGAATGCGTATCCGATCTATATCGTGTATTTACTTCTCATATATACATTTAAAAAGAGAGCACTATAAAATATAAACTAAATTTATTTCTTTTTGGATTGGCGAGGGTAATTTAATTTTTTTTTTCAAATCTATAAAGGCTTAGAAAACAATTTACGTCCAAAATACAACAACACCATAGCCTATATAGATTGCGTGAAGCCTGGATAATTGACTACCGGTATCACATCCTGTGAACAAACGCTGCAAAATAGGTGCGAACAAAATGTTTATTTTAAATATTAAAGTTAAAGTTGTGGATAAAATGAAAAATTAGATTATATTTGCAAAAAAAAAAAATGTAAACCCCAAAATGAACCCCTTTTGGCATGGTGTTTCAGTGGTGTCAGATCACCGATTTTCTTATACATATTTGATTTTTTTTCTTTAGCATAAACAAAAATGAGAAAAAAATTGTTTATATTGTAATTTTAATTTTGCAGCGCTTTTTTTTTTAACATTTGACAACCGTTTTCGATAACAATAGGTGTGATAGCACATTTTCTATCCATGATAGGGGTGTAAGACTGAATAATTATCCATTTGACACGAATTTGATGTGTAAACAACATAAACTTTGAAAAATGTCATTGCGGCATATTTTTTTCGCAAATCAAACAAATTTATTGTTTTGTATATTTTTTAACATACAAATAAATAAACTGACTTAGAAGGATAGAAACGGATGTTTAGAAGGTTGGCCACTGAGATGACGTGGCCAATGGAGATAGTGAACGGAAAAACTGCCATCAAGTTATGGCATTATTATTATTCTTTTTTGCGACGAATCATAAGTACTATTAGATAATGTAATCAAACAAGTTTATTGTGTGTAGGTTATTTGTAGGTCTGTTTTAAGATAGTTAAGGTTTATTTTATGGTTTTTAACAAGATGTAGTTTTTGTTTAAATTTATGTTTAGCTAGTAATTAAATTTGCCAGTGTCAGTCTTTTAAAGTAGTATTGGAACAGGCATTTAATTTTGGCTTTTCGTATTTTCTGTCCTTTTTCATAGTCAGTCCGTGGACTGTGTAACAAAAATGTTAGTTGAGCTGGGCGACGAGTTAAGCCGAGTTTGTTTTTGTCTTACTTCTAGGCTGTCATCATTTGACAGTTTGAATTTTTTTCATTAGCAAATATTCTTTTTTTTTAACAATTACAAATTGCTCAGTACGCGAACGACTTTGGGCTTTGCCAAGTTTCACGTGAAATATTATTCAAATTTACGCTTTTACATGAGTACGCAAACGAAGCTTATAATAATTAGTTTCTGTCAATTTTTTGAACAGAAAATGCTGTTTGTTTAAAATAAATTTAATTGCAGACATAAAAAAAACTTCCCGGTAATTCTACTTAGTTATAATTTTACACAAGTCCCAAATAACTTATATACGCGGGTAAATATTTTATGAATAAAGATTTGTGCAAACTTATAAAAGCTGCACACGAACAGCTTATAGCTAGCTATACAAGCTATTTGAGACATTTTAGCAAATCTAAATGAATAAGGCTGTGAATTTTTACAGAAATGTCAAAAACTATAAACTGAATTCTTCATAATTTCATGTAGGATCATGTGCGAATCGCTTATATTAATCCGAAAAATTCACTTGAAAAATGGGCTATATGGTATTTAAAACGTGCATTTTGCTGAAAAATGTATCAGTGAATGTTTTTCGTGGAATTTTTTTTTTTCGACATGGTATAATTTTACAGATTAAAACTATGAATTTTGCTCAGTATATGTCCAAACATCACAGGAGAATTAAGTTTTAATTATTAAAAAAAAAAAGGAAAAATTTAAGTCACTTGGCAGATTTTCAGTACAAAGACAAGATTTTCTATTTTGTTTGTTCCATTTACATAACCTAAAAACTATATACATATTAGGTCTGTTCCCGTACAAAATAATATTTTCTGATTCTTACTGATTTTTACTTACTGCCGTTCCCGTACGCAAAAATAAGTAAAAGAGACAGCTCACGAGAGAGCAAAAAACTACCCCTCCACAAAAATCTGTAAAAAAAAATTTACTGCAGAAATTTCTGTTGGTAAAAATTAGTAAACTGTTAGTTGGTATCTAAAAGTGACAACTCGCTTGTTTTGACAGGAGATTTCCGTTCCGGATTTCAGTTTAACCAAGTTAACTTTGCCGGTACACTACTCTTATTGGTCAATCGAGCATTTTTAGTCATGTGACATGGTCGATCGGTCAATGAGAACAGTAACAGTGCATCGGCAAAGTTAACTTGGGAAATCTAAAATCCGGAACACGGCCATTCTTCTGCTTACAATAACATTTCTACTCTTAAAATATTATGTTTAATTATTCTTAATGATTTGTATTGATATTTACTTATTTTCAACAACATTTTGAAAGAGAGCTCATGAGAGAGTTGAGGAAAAAACCACCCCTGCATACAATTTGTAAAAAAAATGTCTGTTTCTACAATTTCGTGAATAGTCAGTTGATATCCGAAAGTAAAAAATAATTTGTTTTGACGTGTGTATTACATGATACAATTAAACACATATTCACCCTTATTCCAACAGTCGTTTAACGACAAGTCACAAAACGACAATGTTCTACTCGGCATTACAGCAGGCGTTTTATGAGTCGTTTTACGTCATTAAACGCTAGATGTCGTTTTAGCTCATGTGGAACTTCACCCTTATTCCAACAGTCGTTTAACGACAAGTCACAAAACGACAATGTTCTACTCGGCACTACAGCAGGCGTTTTATGAGTCGTTTTACGTCATTAAACGCTAGACGTCGTTTTAGCTCATGTGGAACTTAATTTCTTGTTCGACTTCGTATTCTACTAGGCGTTTTAGTCTCACAAAACGACAACTTAAACGTCATTTCTTGTCGTTGAGAAATTTGTAAACGCCAAGTAGTAAAAATCGCTTCAAAATGTGAGTTTTGTTTATATTTTCAACTTTTTAGTATAGTTATAAGTTATTTAGTTATTTATTTGTCTTCAAGGGTGAAAATACCGACTCCAGAACAGATGAAACGCCTGGTAGAGTTGATGGAAAAGTAGCCTCATCTAGCAATACATTTTAAAAGGGATGTCGCACAATAAGATATATTTAAAACTAGAGGGAAAGACGTTGCTGGAGTGTTAAACGGTTTTGGACGACCGATAAGAGAAAAAAAGAATGGCAAAAAGTGTACATATCATTTGCTAGAGACATTTTTTTAAGATTTTGATCTTATACTTCTGCTTATTTTCATGAAATCTCTTTTGTTGATTTCCTCTTCACTAATCCACGATAGAAAAATCACAATGGTGCTCATATTTGCATTTCGGAATTTAGTAATCATCAAAATAAAGTAAAAGCACAGGAAATAAACTTACGAATGTAGGTAATACAAATAATAAATGAATGCTAATTTCAAATTACAAATTGCAAAACAAATGCCTATCTGTCATTCATCAGCTGTTGCTGTGGAACTCATGTGGAATGTAAAAAAAATGAGAGAGGAGGCGTTCAGAGAATAGAATACCGACACTTAAACGACACTAAAATGAATCGACTCAAAAAACGCCATTTGTCGTTTAATAAAAACGCCATGTGGAATAAGGGTGATTAACCCTTATTCCAACTGTCGTTTAACGACAAGTCACAAAACGACAATGTTCTACTCGGCATTACAGCAGGCGTTTTATGAGTCCTTTTACGTCATTAAACGCTATATGTCGTTTTAGTTCATGTGGAACTTAATTTCTTGTTCGACTTCGTATTCTATTAGGCATTTTAGTCTCACAAAACTACAACTTAAACGTCATTTCTTGTCGTTGAGAAATTTGTAAACGCCAAGTAGTAAAAATCGCTTTAAAATGTGAGTTTTGTTTATATTTTCAACTATTTAGTATTGGTATAATTTATTTAGTTATTTATTTGCCTTCAATACAAATGATAGCTGTCAGTTTGACAAGAGTGATTTTCATTTTGATTTTTTTTACTTCGGTTGTGAAAAACAAGAGTGCTTTGGGTTTAGATATTAATAATGGATATAGACACAGAAAAGAAAGTTATACGTGAACTATTAAATTGATTGAATGAATTAAATGAAGATAATTTCTGAATTTTGAAATGTTTGTTATGTTTTTAATGTTGGCAGCTACACCGACGCTAACTTCACAGACACGAAATGACACCAATACAATGTCAAAAAAAAAATAAATCTGAATCATGTTCCATTGACACTCAAAAAGATCAAATTTCAGATCAAAATCAAGATTTCCCAATGGAAAACCCCATTAGAGCACTTTTTTTTTTAGATTTTGATCTTATATTTCTGCTTATTCTCATGAAATCTCTTTTGTTGATTTCCACTTCACTAATCCACGATAGAAAAATCACAATGGTGTTCATATTTGCATTTAGCAATTTAGTAATAATCAAAATAAAGTAAAAGCACAGGAAATAAACTTACAAATGTAGTTAAATAAATGAATGTTCATTTGTAATTTCAAATTGCAAAACATATTGCCTATCTGTCATTCATCAGCTGTTGCTGTGGCACTCATGTGGAATGTTAAATAAATGAGAGCGGAGGCGTTCAGAGAATAGAATACCGACACTTAAACGACATTAAAATGAATCGACTCAAAAAACGCCATTTGTCGTGTAATAAAAACGCCGCCGTGTAGAATGGGCCTGCGCACACGAGTATGCTTCAACCGTAGTCATTATGGTTACTTTCCAAACACACGGGAATATGTTCAACCGGTTGAATTTTGTGTAATATACCAAACTTTATATGCATGTGTAATTCGATTAACACCAAACTAGCCGCCGTATTTTTTTTTAATACCACAACTGTCAGAAACGCATGCATGTGTTGGTAGATTCAACCTCTTCAACCACTTTATTTTGGGTGAAAAATTGCTCTCCAATGCCTCTCAAACTGTGTTCCCTCCTCACCCGTCCCACCCACAAACATGACGTTCAACCGGTTGAAGCATACTCGTGTGCGCAGGCCCAATAATAGTGATTGTCTTCCCATTTTTATTTTTGTCTCACTCTATGTCATCGACGCTCATGACGCATGCGCAAATCCATATCTGTAGTATGTCATTTGTACTTGAAGTCAAACGAAACCGTTTTATGTGCTTTACTACTTAAGCGCGTTTCGCAATTTCTCGTAAATTTGTCTCGCTTTGAGACAATTTACCGAAACTCCCAGAAATTTGAGAATTTTACTGGAAAACTACGGGAACAGACCTAATAATGGGAGCATTAAGTGGTTTTGTCCCTGTGCAAGAACTTTCATTAAATGTCCCGTTTCAACATATAAAAGCTTTGAACAGGGTATCACATATGGGAATAGTTTGTTGAGCAATAGCATGTGGTGCTAAGATAAGGCCAGAATTACTTTGAAAACGGAGTGTGAATCTTGCAGAGGTGGTCCTTCTTATAGAATGACATGCTTCGTGTTGGTTCAAATCTACAAAACGATATGTTGCTCAGAAACTTTTTTTTAAATTTAGTTAGCTGTTGGAGCATTTTAAAGAAATTTAAACCTCATCTAGCAAGTACAACAACGTGTTTGCACACATGTATTTCATTTCAAGCCAAAATGTAACGGCTCAAAATGGATGAATGGATAGACAAAAAGACATAGAAGGTTCGATCCTTCTAAGGTCTCGATTCTGATTATATCCAAATACTTAACTATTGGTGCAGCGGCCTAGTGGTTACAACGTCGTCTCTCTACCTCTCCAAAGTCTGACAAACATCCAAGAGTAACAAATTCCGTGGCATTTTGAACCATTCTAACCAATAAAACAACCTGACTATATCCGATTAGTTATTCTGCCACTAAAAAATATGCTCAATGCTCATAGAGGTAAGTCTAAGTATCTAGGAACTTTAATTTACATATGTTCGTTCAAAGTGATTAAGTCAAATGCCAAATTTAGAGCTTGATGATATAAAAAAAAAGTGAAAGAAATGGCGCAGAAAGAATTGATTCCAGTTGCGCGCCTTAGAGAATCGGAAATAGCCAAAAGCCGCAAACCAGAGTGATATACATATTTTTGGTGCAACAGGCTGGTAAGTACCCACGCGTAGCTTTTTCTCACGACCATATATGTCTGCGTGTGTACCTCTTCCACGATGACGGGCCTTATTTTTTTTCCGAATAAGAACAGCTAAACATTTCTGGACAATAATCAGGAAAGCGGTGCAGAAATAAGTCACTTTCGAGAGGAATATATATATTCTTCGAATTTTTGGTCATTTATGCCAGGAAGGCGAATGGGGAATACGACCGCGAACTTTATGAGCTGTACCAAGATGTAGATGTAGCACAAGAGACAAAAATAGGTAGACTACATTGTCTCGGCCACATCGATCGAATAAACTATAATGCTACAGCCAAGAGAATCTTCGAATCCCAGCCTTCAAGTTGAGGCCACAAGGAAGAGCTAACTTCTGGTTCAAGAATCAAGCAATGGCGGATGCTAGATCGCTTGAACATGACTAGAAGCTACGCGTCCAGAAGAGAAGTGGATGGATGGATGTCTTTTCTTAGAACAAGAAAAAGGAAAGGAACTGAGTATTTTTTGAAAATTGATAGTACTCGAATGATATGTCAGGTCATAGCGTGAGAAGGCCAGCAAAAAATCATTTGATGTTGCCAAGGCTGGGAATCCAATCCACCCCTTCTGCTCGGAAGGTCATCGCACTTACTATCACGCCAGTGAGCCCGTCTTTAGCTTTGTGTGTGTGAAGCTATCAATTTTACTACAAAGAGGAACTCCTGCTTTACGACGAATCCGAACGCCAAATCTGAGAAGCTTCTCAATGACAGTGTTACACCTCTTGGATATTTCTTAGACAAGAGGTGGAGCAGTAAAAAAAAAATGTATGTTTTGTTACTTTCGGGATTTAAACAGGGGTTCTTGTGGTTAGTAGTTCAATGCACTCCCCACTAGGTCACTGCACCCACTAAAGAAGAATGTCAATGACTAAAGACTGAACTATAATAGAAGATGGTTGCGGACGACCACTTCCGTAACTGTGCGAACACATGCTATTTGTATTGTACGAATAGCTTTTCGTTTCGATTCGTTCAGTTTTTGTTTCACTTAAACAGCTGTGAACATTTAAATTTGTAAGTTCATAAGCAACGAAATTTTGTTTTTATTGTTTGTAAGTGCGTTACAAGTCTATTATGGGCAACTTGAGGAATTGACAGCACTGAAGAAAACTTAACGTAGATTACGATTGCTTCCGACTATTACAGTTCAGCCTCAACATGACAACTTTTTCTATACTAAATACTCGCGCAAATGTCAAAAGTTCGTCAAGTCACAATACGGGGGTGCATCTGTTTTTTTTCTTCGTCGTATATAAAAGGAATTTATCATTATTGTATCCTGTGAAGTAAGACAATTGTTTTTTGACAAGAAAAGTTTATCAAAAAATCTCAGCCGATTTCTCCGGGACTAATTATTTTTTAAGATAAAATGGCCGTGTTCCGGATTTCAGATTTAGATTTATCTTATATGAAGTTCTGTTCTCATTGGTCAATCTAACATTTTGGCCAATGAAAACAGAGCTTCATCTAAGATATACTAAATCTGAAATCCGGAACATGGCAAATATGTAAATACGAGTAATTTGTCATTCATACATACAATACAATTATACTGTTAATATTAAGGTATCAGTGTATTCAAATGTGTTCAAAAATGTTCGTTCATGGTTTGAAAAGACTGTATGGAAATTCAAAAATAACGACCAGATGTCAATCATCTGCTTTACGAATTTATGGGAACTGTGAACTGAATTATGAACGAAGGGTTCTTCATAATATAGAATCAAAAACATCTTAGCAAGCACAAAATATATTCAGTCAAAAATAATTGAAATGTCAAAATCCTTAACAACCAAGCATATATCAGCGAAAACGTATCTATTGAATACTATAACTGTTGACATAATAATCAGATTCGTATTATTTGTTTCATTTGCAATACGAATGTAACTGATCACAAATCAATGAAAACATCACAAAAACAAATTCAAATATAAAACTAATGGAGTTACAAATTACGTTACACAAGCAAATACCATTCATAGTTAAAAAAAAATATTTGTTTCATAAGACTACGGCAACACTTTTTGCACAAAAAAAAAAACGATTTTTTTTTGTCTCCCTCTATACCTTATTCCGAGATATATTACCCTTACCCACAACCGCGCCAAAATAATTCACACACGATTTTTGCTTTATCTTTTTGTTCGTCGAGAAATTGAAATCTTTTAACTCTAATGAGCAATGGCGGCTGCGATAGCCGCGATGAATAAAATATAGCAAAACTCGGCACAGAAAAAAAAATTAACATCAAGGGAAAACCAAAGAGTGTGAGAAAAGGATTACTATACTATTACCTTTCGATTATTAGTCGCCGTTGTCGTCTGAACGATTCTCTTCATCATTGAACAAAAAAAAAAAAAAGGAAAACCTAGTGTATGCTGAAAATGAGTGCGCTCTCAGCGGCGCGAAACTAATTAATGCAAAACGAACAATTTATAACCAACCGTTTTGAAATTCTTTTAATTATTTTCGTTTCGTATGTCTTGCGCTTGTTATGATTTATTTCACACGGAGACTGCGGGGGCAAAACACAGCAACGATATATCGTGCATTGAGAAAAAAAATATTCTTAACACTAAACTCAACAACACTCGCGAGTCTCACCGACGAAACGTAACTGAAAGAGAAGAATCGACGAAAGAATGTGGGAAAAATGAAAATGGCGGCATCTCGTTGTTCGTGTTGTGGTGCTGGTGCTGCCTGCGCTTTGTACAGTTTTATTCTTTAATGGGAGTTTGCTCGCTTGTGCGCTTACAATATGATACGCGGTAGTTGAAGGGAGACGAATAGATTAATGGAACAGAAGCAACTGTTGTGGTGGTTATATGACCTCTCTTTTTGACGTTGTAATTGCGATAACAGGGTTGCGTGCGAGCAACGAGCACTAGGGAAATTTTTAAGAAAAATTTCCTATTGAAAACTCACTGCACTCAGCCGGAAAATGTTTTTCTTTTTCGGTGTACCAACATAAACGGATAACATGTATCCAACTGTAAAACAAAGCACAGATAATCGATTTATGTATTTTAGTTATTTTGAAATCTTGAATACGACGTTCTATAATTTAAAGCTGAAAAAATGCCGATCGAAAAGTACTGCCAGTGGAAACGACGTGGTACTTCCTTTACTGTGGTCTTTGCGTTATGTTTGTTCAAAAGTTCAATGTTGGAAGAAGAAGATAGCTGCAAGTAGGGGCAGTGATGAAAATTCATTTAGGAGAAGGTGATAGCTGAGCCCCTTTCGAAGGGGAGAATTTATCTAAGGGTACGCGTCCACAGGCATATAAAAAGAGTTCGGTCGTTAGTGTTGCCGATCTACTATAATACTAGATGCGTTTTAAGCAATTAAGTTCTGCAATGTTTTATTTTTCAGTTCGAAAGTATAAATTTTGTCTCCTACAGGTTTTTTTTTTGTATGTGTTAAATTTATTTTCAGAAGGCTAATATCCGCCGCGCCGTAGACCACAAAAACGAGATGAAACATACATGTTTCTGTATACGAATTTTAGAGCCCTACATTGGGTGTATTTCAGTTTCGAATTTGCTTAACTGAAATGTATTGATTAAATGAAACAAATTTGTTAGCAGAGGATATTTTTTTTTTAAATAAACAATCCCCGCGTTTGGGAATAAGTTGTTTCAATAATTGTACAGAGAACTGAAGGTTCAAAATAGCTGCATCACTATTAGAAGGAATCGGATGACGACACTTGGTAATTACCGAAATAGCTATAATTCCGACCAAATAGTGTTGTTGTACACATGTTGTTCTTGTAATTTCAATCATTCAATTTTCTTATTTCTTTTATAAAATTCTCAGGTGAGACGTACCTATAACACTAAGGAGTGTCTTGAGATGAAGCTTGCAGATGTTTATTGACAGCTCTTGAATTATTGTAGATTGTAAGTTTGTGTAAATACATCATCTGGAAGCTCGTTCTATTGTTAACTTGTTCTGTAACAAAAAGTGTTATGGAATTGCGTTGTTAGATGGACAGTGTGGCTGTGAAACAGCATTGTAGGTCGTTGAAATGCAACGAGTCTGGGAATGATTTCTCTAAGCTCCTCGGAACCTCTACCGTTATCATATGTGTTATAAAGAGACAGATCTCCTAGGAGTCTTCGCTGTGCCAAAGATTGGAGATTTGGAGTAATGGGAGAATTGTATATAAGGCGGATTACAAGCCTTTTGATAGCTTCCAGTAAGTCTATTGTATTTTTCGGGGCCGAACTTTGAACATGAGAAGAGTTTTCATGACCTGGTCGGTACTTATGTCCTTTATACAGAAGAAGATGCTTGGCTTGTGTATAATATCTCTTAGCACTGAAAATGTAACTTAGTTTGGAAGTTATGCTGCTTTGCCATTAGAGGTTAGATATGTTGTTGCCATGATGCATATAACCCGGCTGATTGTAATGCCTAGCGGATGCATGAAGTGACATTTTTCTCCATTTCGATTTGCAGAACTGTGTACTTGTTATTTCTTCCAAACGTTGTACCGTTCGTTTTCTTCGCGTTGATTTGTAATAAACAGGTCTCATTTATTTGTTCGTATATCTGATGGTATGCAGCAAAAGTGGTAATACTCTTGTCTATTGAGTCACATAATAGGTCTGTTCCCGTACTTTTTCAGTAAAAATAAGTAAATTCTCAAATTTCTTGGTGTGGGGTAAATTATCTCAGAAAGAAGCAAATTTACCAAAAAGTACGGGAACGCGTTTAAGTAAAAAACAGTAAAATTATATATTTTGTATGCCTTTTAAAGAACAAATGACATAAATCACCTGTCAAAACAAGCGAGTTGTCTTATTTAGATACCAACTGACAGTTTACTGATTTTTACCAACAGAAATTTCTGCAGTAATTTTTTTACAGATTTTTATGGAGGGGTAGTTTTTTGCTCTCTCGTGAACTGTCTCTTTTACTTATTTTTGCGTACGGGAACGGCAATAAGTAAAAATCAGTAAGAATCAGTAAATATTATTTTGTACGGGAACAGACCTAATAAATCACCTGGATAACTAAAAATAGGATCATTAATTGTCCTCAAAAGGTCATTAATGTGCAGCAGAAATAGAATGGGTGAGAGAATTGATCCTTGAGGTTGATCCCAGCGTTTATAGAGAGTAGCTTTCAATATATGTGGTCTGACATTGAACATAAAATACCTCTCCTAATGGCCGGTTCTGAGCGATTGCTTCCTTCAGACGGCGCAATTATTGACAGTAAAATCCGAATTGATAGTTTTAGTTTTGTCAGTAAATATCGTCAATATTTTTATGAGCTAAAATATTATGGCGATATGTTCGCTGGATCATAACAATTGATTGATTTAGTTGGTCAATGATCAATTGTTATGACGCAGCGAAAATATCTTCAATATTTAAATTCAAGAAAAAATCAATAATTGTAAGTTTTAACGCGTTGTTAGATACTGTCAGTCTTATTCATAAACTCATTATAAGGAGTGTATAATGTCATGCAGCCGTTATAAAGCCTCTAAGTGCAAAAACATTATTCATAAAACTTATACAACGTTAAATAGAGGCTGCACATATAATTAACGCGTCTGATGGTTAAATAGTGTCTGTATAAGAGTATTTCAGTTTTGTTTATTTAAGAAGGCTAAGCATCAGGGTCCCAAAGATTCAATTTTAAACAGGGTACTCATTCCGTATCTTTTAAATTGATTATCGTTGACGATAGTGTAGGAGACTTATTAGGTACCTAGAATGAATTTTTTTATATTGTGTGTGTGCACATGTATACAAATCTCACGGTAGGTACCCAGAAAGTCTCCTTCACTATCGTCAACGATTATCATTTTGAAAGTTACGGAATGAGTACCCAGTTTTTTTTAACACAGTATGGTCCCTATGAGTTTCGCAGCCATAAAAATTATTCATTGGTAACTCTGTCGAGTTGTACATATACAAAGTATAATTGTTATTTAATTTTCTATTTTTGGTAATTTATTCAATGCAAACCGCCTGTATTACTATTAATGAATTGGAAAATATTTTAAAAATAAGAATTTGTGCGACCCTGAAGAAAAGCTGCATAAATAATTATGCACTGTATAACTATACAATGTGTTTTAGCGAATTTTAAATTTCTAATAGATAATGAATAATGCGATATCGCTGTCACATCGCTGTATTCATGCAACGTCGGAAAGTCGTTGTAAACGTGATAAAATTAAGACGTGATAAATAAACTGTAAAAAATTGTATGCAAAAACTTTTCCAGTGATATCGGAATTTTCTCACAGGAATTGGGTGCGTAAACTGAGATGGTAAACGTTGTAAACATTTGAAATGCTATTTTGACATTTAATGTCACTTTCACACATCAAACGTATGCGCTAAACGGAAAAAGATTATCGTGTACGGAAAGAGAACAATAGGAACAAAATTCTATCAATAAATAAATTACTTAAATGAGATTGAATTCAGTGGGTTACCGCATTATTTAGTTGTGCTGTTTTAGGGTCGTTAATCAAACGTCGTCGTAAAATTACAATTTTTGCAGGACTACCCTTATTGATTATAAATTTCCAAGAACTCAATTACAATCTGCAAAAGAACACAAAATATTTTGGAAAATAAAATAGTTTTCAAGTTTAAAATTGGTTGGGCTTAGTTGGTCCACCCTGTATGACAAATGCTAAAAAACGACGTTGGCTTAAATTTATTTTAAATTCGTTGGTAATACCAACCTTAAGCTTTTCCCTTTTCCGAAAACAGGTACTTTACAAATTTCAAGCTGGTAATGACATTTCAAAGTAAAATACCCCTACGAAGTAAATGCACAACTATGACCATCCCTCTCTTACAAGTAATTGGGAAATGCCTTGTGTTGATTTGTAACATTACATAAAATTACATGCAATTGTTGTTGCGATGCACGGTAGTTACCTGAGCAACATGACAGTCTCAAAAAAAAGTAAACAAATAACAAAACACAAAAAACGCCACACAACAGAAGACGCCAAGTCAATAGAAAAAGTGATTTTTTCCTGAGGAAATGACTAATTGCAATTAATTTATTAACATTCAAAGATCGTCAACATGAGAGGCGTTCTCAAATGGGTGGAAAAAATCAACATCCCGAATACCAAAGAGGATGATGTAAGGTAAAGTTTCGATTGGATTTATTGGTCACAAAAATATACAGCCAACTGTTGTTTTCACGTTTTTAGTGTTCATGCCGTGTGCTATCATCCGGATGGTCAGCACTTAATTGTTGCAGCTGGAGACCGAGTTTTGGTATACGATCCCACCGATGGCAGTGTATTAAATACGTTAAAGGCGCACAAGGACACTGTGCACTGTGTTGCATATGCCAGAGATGGGAAAAAGTTTGCCACTGGCGGTGCTGACAAATCTGTTATAATTTGGACAAATAAGTTGGAGGGTCTTCTAAAGTATTCGTAAGTTTGGATTGTAGTTCTTTTTTCGGCATTTTGTTTTAAGGCGTCCGATTTTGTCAGAGTTGTTAGGAGGATTCCATTTCAAGGTGTACTTTCGTACTTCTTTCAAATCAAATTTTGACGAAATGTTGTGTAAATTAATATTAGCGCACCTAGGCGCTAATGTCCCTTACTACCTTACTAACTATGATCAAAGAGGTATATAACTATAGAGTACGCATAACAGCTAAAAATGTTGTCGACGTTACAGACGCGGGCGCTAAGTGCGAAGGGAATTTGCGTCGTTCGTATGCATCGGGTATGCTGTTGCTTGATGCTGGCATGGCAATGTGCACACTGGGGTATCAACATATATGTATACTCTTTGCTATGATCTAGGGACCGCTATGTCTATGTTCTCTGTGCTCGTTTCTTGACGCCATAAATTTGACTTGATATCAGTATCGTCGGCGAATGATGTTACATATTGCACAGATTAATGTATGATTGTTCCTCCAGGGTTGGCTTTTGAGTTTTGCACTAATAATTCAGCTAAAATGTAAAAGCAATCACATACGACGTCTTTATGAGCTGCTTGACATATAAATTAGGACATCAGGCCATTCCAATTCGTCGGACCTTTTGAAGTGAGAATTTGGCAGATGAGTCAATATTTAACGACAGCTCTCAACCACGTAGGGGTAACTAACGGCCTTGTATTTTAGATGTATCTAATAAATTGGAATTGCCTGTAGCTTCCTTACCACCTCGAAAATACCTAGAACATCTTCGGGTATTGGATCTTCTGAAATACAATAGAAACTTGCAACGACCACTACTAACCTGCTACGGGTTCGCACGCGGTATACCTACCCCGGAGTCATACGCAAAAACTTGAATCTATCCTCGCGCAGTACAGAGTGATTTAATGCAAAACAGAAAAACATGCGACATGTGCCACCAAGCCGAAGGAAAATATCTTCTCAAAAGTAAATCCTTCTCGAGACGACATCACAAAATGACTTACCACCATAGATTATGAATTCTATACAGATGACGCATTGAGAACAAAAAACAGAAACTTTTGCTCAGTAGCTTCATGGTACGGGCGGGCGGTGTGCAAGGAAACACATGAAAATCCCCAAAGCAATCTGGCGATCTCCAAATCCACTACGTGCTTATAAAAGAGGTACGCATCCTGTATGTTAATACATTTAGAGGGACACACGTCTACTCTGATGACTCTCTCGTTGCAGACAAAATTGCCGAGCTCGTGTGATACACATACTGACTTATATGTGCACACGCCCATACCTATGAGACTAAAGACCCGATCAAGGAGAAATTTTACGATTTCCTCGGAGGAGGCTTTCCGAAATATGATGTAAAAATCGTACTTGGGAACTTCAATGCGAAAATCGCTATGAAAAACACGAAACGACAACCGATAATGGCTTTCGATGAACAGACTTCGCCTAACATGCAATACTGTAATCAACAGCACTAGGTTCCCAAGACTTCGAATCCATAAAGAAACCTGGCGATCTGCAGATGGTCGAACCGCCAATCAAATCGACCCTGTGCTCATTGATGCGAGGCATGCATTCAACATCCGGAAAGTACACATATGTAGCCAGACTGTCCAACGAGATGACGGAGATTGGCAGAGTCTACAAGTAAAACTGAGCTGTGCCCTTATCCTGCACCACTGTCAACACCCAGTCGATATCGTTTCGCAATATTACCAAAGTAACTTGCATCTGGCTTCAAAGTAGGAACATAGACTAAATAACACTGGCAACCTAGTCACTGACGCGCAGGTAATGGTAGATGTATTTAGGCATCATTTCCAGAAGCAAAGTATATGCTATCAACCAACAAAGTACTGTCGACGCAGAACCTTGAACAAAATGTCACTCTTGATAGCAAGAGTCACATCTATTTTGATCCTACCTTTGTTCGGCCCATCCGATAATATATCCTTCATGTCAGTAATGTTTGACTGTAGCAGATTGTTCATTGATTCATTGATTTTCAAATCTGTACTTCGGAGGCTTCCTAACAATTGGTTTTTCACGTGAGTAAATGGACAACCCTAAGCTGAACCCATAACCTGGTTGGTCTGACGAAGCCGCGCTCTCATTGATAAAGCTATCTTTAATAATAATTTATAAGTTAGATAAACGCATTTACCTGCCTTATTCCCACAGTCATGGCGATGTCATTCAATGCCTCTGCTTCAATCCTGTATCTCATCATTTGGCCTCGTGTTCCACCTCTGACTTTGCATACTGGTCAGCGGAGCAAAAAGCTGTGCAAAAGTACAAAATCGCTGCACGTATCAACTCTTGTGCATGGACCAACGATGGACAATACCTAGTGTTAGGCTTGGCCAACGGAACCATCTCCATTCGAAATAAGGTAACCCATTGCTTCCCAAGCTTTTATCATATTTATCATCTATTCACTCTAGTCGGGCGAGGAAAAAGGTCGCATTGAACGTGTTGGCGGTCCGAACAGCGCTGTATTTGGCATCCAGTGCAATCCGCCGAGTAATACAAACAACACAGACACAATTGCAGTGGTTGACTGGAGCCAAACGCTATCATTTCACACTCTCGGTGGTCAGATGATTGGCAAAGAACGTGCCTTGGGGTTCGATCCGCTCTGCCTTACTTACTTTCCAAATGGGGAGTTTATAATCGTCAGCGGTTGTTGTCGCTCACTGCAGATATATACAAAAGAAGGCGTTCGACTAGGCACACTGGGCGAAGCCTTCGATTCATGGGTATGGACGGTTGCGTTACATCCAAATGGATTGACTTACGCCGTTGGCTGTCAGGATGGTACACTGGCATGTTATAATATCGCTTCGAGCACAGTGCACGCCTTGTATCGTGAAAGATACGCATTTCGCGAGAATATGTGCGATGTAATAATTCAGCATTTAATTTCCGGTCAGAAGGTGCGAATTAAATGCCGAGACCTTGTTCAGAAAATCGCCATTTACCGTAATCGATTGGCCGTCCAATTGCCAGAGCGGGTGGTTCTCTATGAGCTGAGCTCAGCCGAGGATCAGCCGATGCATTATAAGGTTAAGGAAAAGATCACAAAGAAATTCGAATGCAGTCTGTTAGTGGTTTGCGCCCAGCACATTGTCCTGTGTCAAGAGAAGCGTCTGCAGAGCTTAGACTTTAACGGTGTCTTGCAGAGGGAATGGATCATGGATAGTTTCATCAGGTATATCAAAGTAACCGGAGGTCCTGCTGGTCGAGAGGGACTAATGATTGGTCTTAAAAGCGGTCAGGTAAGGATTTGATATATGAAAGTCTTTTATAGACTAATTGGCCTTTTAGGTGTTTAGAATATTCATAGACAATGCAATGCCTATTTTAATAACAACAGTCATGTCAGCAGTGCGATGTTTGGACTTGAATGCAGGGCGAACTCGGATAGCCGTAGTAGATGATGCCGGGCGCCTTGTCGTTCGAGATGTGGTGAACGATACGATGCTCTATCAGGTTTTAGAAATATTTATTCTCAAATCTTAATAATTTATTCGTTTTTACTTATCAGGACTCTGGCGTCAATTCAGTGGCATGGAACACTCACTTAGATACCATGCTTTGCTACACCCATACATCAGGAGGACTGAGTGTACGAGTTGGTAACTTGCCACCACGAAGTCCGCAGAATATGCTTGGTGTGGTTGTCGGATTGTGTGGAGCGACAGCATTCTGCTTGCGTGGCAATGTGATGCACAACATACCACTTGCGTTAGGCGCCACCATGTGGCAATTCATCGAAGCTGGATTTTTCGAGTATTTTTTTTACTGAATCCTTCAACACTGATTGATTTTAATAAGCTAACGCTTTTTTTTAAGGGAAGCCTATCAAGTTGCCTGCCTAGGAGTGACCACAGCAGATTGGGAGGGACTAGCGATGGCAGCTCTTGAATCACTTCATTTAAATATCGCCAAAGATGCCTACGTCAAAGTGCGAAACCTTCCATGGTTGCAATTGATCCACAGTCTAGTGGACAAGCAAAAGCGTTCCGAAGTTCCCAAGGAGGTGTTACAAGCGGAAAACTTTGCATTTGCAGGCAAATTCAAGGAAGCTGCACGACTTTATCAGAAATGTTCTCAAAACGATCGTGCACTAACCATGTATAGCGATTTGAGAATGTTTGACATGGCGCAAGAATTTCTGCAAGATGGCAACGAGCAGGAGAAGCGTGAATTAATAAGAAAACGCGCCGAGTGGGCGTGTTCAGTTCACGAGCCACGAGCTGCTGCTGAGCTACTTTTGTCGGCTGGAGAAAACGAGCGAGCTATCGAAATTGTGTCTCAACAGGGATGGGCTGATGTGTAAGAAGAATTACGTTTTGTAATTGCCAATTTGTTGTTTATTTTTATTGCCTTCCATTACAGTCTTTATGACATTGGTCGACGATTAAGTTTGAATGAGCGGAGTTCATTAGAGTTGGTAGCTTCACATTTAAAACGACTCAAAGCGTTGCCCCTAGCCGCTGAGGTTTATAAGAAACTAGGCGATGAATCTCAAGTCATACAGTTGCATGTGGAAGCAAGAGATTGGTATGAGGCTTTTCGATTGGCTGAAAATGTACCTGATATGTTGCCATCGGTGCACTTTCAACACGCACAATGGCTGGCCGAGTCGGATCAGTTTATCGAAGCTCACGAGGGTTGGTATGTGCGGTTGTGTGTCGGTATTTAATTACATGATATTTTATTTTGTTTAGCATATCTCAAGGCAGGACGAAGCAAAGATGCAAACCGCTTACTCAGAAGCTTGAGTTCATCGGCGATTGCAGAGGAACGTTTCTTGGATACCAGTTACTTTCATTGGCTTATGGCAAAGCAGTTTTTGGAGGTTTATATTTCAAAAGAGTAAGTCGACATTAAGTTTTCTTCTGACTGTTGCGTAAGATCTGTAAGCGATGATGACATGTTGATTAGGGGTTTTCAAATTATGATTACCATTTCCTTAATGGTTCACCTTTGTTTTGAACGTCAAAGAGTCTCAAGAGCATCTCATCGTCAAATGTAAAGTTTCTGAAACTGACTTGAGACTCGTCAGCTACAACTTTGAGGTAGTACTTTGAGAAGTTTGCTACCTCGGCTCCGGTATTCACTCTGAAAACGACATTTCATTGTAAAGTAACCAAAGAATTACACTTGCCAACCGCTGTTTCTTCCGGGTAACAATTTAGTAATAAAGCCCTCTCTTGAGCTTCTAAGAAGATTCTATACAAGACCTTGTTCATCCCAGTATTGATCGATGATCTCGTCATAAACGGATGAAGAAATCGTTGGTCATTTTGAGCTAAAATAAAATCCACCGTTGTTGCTTAAGTCTTCGTGTCTCAGAAGGATGTGGAGTTAGTTGCTCTCCGTAGAGAACTGGCCAACCGACGCGTTAGTTTCCCGGAGTTGTTTCAGCAGACCAATATGGATAGCTTGCTGACAATACTTAATAGGGGAAATGTACAGAAGCTGCCAATGTTTTCGGGGAGTGGCCTAACATCAAAGAAATTTCAACGTTACGACGATTGAAGGAAAATCAAGCAGCAAGGAGAACGCACGTCCACGCAATGCTCTAAAACCTGCACCTGTCAATGAGTTTGTTGTGGACATGAGAAAGGAGAATGAACTATACAACGGCTATGTGCCTACAGATCTTGCGTGTAAATAAGGCGCGGTTATATACCAGAACTGGCGTAGAAGAAGACCCCAATTTGACGTGCATCTTATAAGGACATTCCTCATGAAAAAGGTAATCGACTTACCTCCGGTATTGGTGCAACCTCTTTATGTTATTGCTGTAAGGAAACAAACCAAACCTAACGTGAAGAACTAACGCATCAACCGATTGGCGAGTCTTCATCATCATCATCAGAGTTGTGCGTTAAATGTACTTTCCAGGGTTTGAATTGGTTTTGAATGGTTGGCCTCAGTAATTCCATTAAATTAAGTCTAACAGACTTTTGCTACCTCTGAATTTTCTTCGAAATAAGTTGTTGTGGTCTGTGAACCGTAGTTCTTGAAACCAGAATTAATTAAATTCATTAAATTTTGTATAGAAACAGTCGGCCAACGATTGTCGATAACGTTCGGTATTCCCGGTAATGGTCTGTTCATCGACTTCTTCGAAAAAAATGTCCATGTAATGCCCCCATGGCCCTGTAACGACAATCGTAGGTTTTACCATAACCCCTAATTTGCTCATATATCCTGTTTATCCTTACTGGCCTTTCAATGCAACTAGGGTTCCTATTGTGCCGTTACTGGCAAAGTGATTCAGCTCTCTCCATCTCATACCCAATGGCAGTTATTCTTGCTCCACTGTTCTGCGGCATGTTGATCTCGTTCGACATCATGTTCTTTCAGCTTTGGTTATCGGATTGCAGTAACGATAGAAAGTGTTTGCTCAATCTATTGTCACTTGCTACATTGAATGGTTCTCGATTTCACATACTCGACTCGATTTCACATACAGGTTTTGCTGTCAGTATATCTGAAGGTTTGCATTTCTCGTGTATTGCAGCCCCACAGCAGTAGAGCGGCACAGTCGTAGCCTTTTTTATAATCTGCATGTGTTATTACACCGTTAATGATCTCCGAACTCCTTCTATCAAAATAAATATCGATCGTTTTCAATATAAATTTGAATCGGAAATAGAGTGCTCGTATAAGATTTGGCTCTATTCGTCAATGGGAACCCTCGTAAATGCGGATAAAGCTCCTTAATTTCCCAATGTATACTGATTGAGTTGGCATTCTAAATCATCAACTAAGTACACGCTTTTTAGATAATGACGCTTTCTTGTGAACATCTGGTCGGACGACATGGCCTTGAAGTCATCAACGTAACATTCGAATTTCGATTGATCCCACCGTCGACCCGCTGAATTAAATAGAAGTTATCGCAAATGTTGAACCTCCGAATGCTGGAGTGTAATCGAAGTCACATGAATGATGTTGTGTTTGCTCAGAAATTAAACAAAAACATCCACCCCCTTCCTCTTCATAACAAGACGTTCATGAAATGATATTCAACGTCGTCATTGCAATTTGTAAGGATCACCGATAATTCCTTTCTCCTGATTTACCATTCACTGTCCGTGCTGGGACCCATGTTGAGTACATATATAATTTTTTTTTTAATTTTTTTTCAGAGAACAGTCTCCGATTGACCACCACTTTAAAGAGTACAAAAATCATTTACGCATAGCAAAAGTCTACTACGCATATGGCATTATACACAGTTACCTGAAAGAGCCGTTCACAAGTTACTCACCGATAAGTCTCTTCAATGCGAGTCGTTACATAGCCAATGAAATAGAGCATAAGGGACCACCGAAAGGTGTCAGTATGTTGTAAGTGTCCAGTCCAATGCCAATTATAATTTTTATTACATCTGCATGTTTAATTTAATATCCTAGTGCTCTCTACTATACACTTTCGAAGCAAGCAAAAATCCTCGAAGCCAACAAACTGTGTCTTCAAGTTAACAAAAAGTTGCAAACGTTAAAGCCTCCCAATGGTGTTCAGGAACAAATTGATGTAAGTGTGACCAAATTCCTCGTGTGTCGTTGTGAGAGATTATTTTCTGGTTTTGCAGATTAATTATTTAAATAGTAAAGCATGCAAAGGTGGCTTCAATGATCCTGAAGAGCTGTTACCACTTTGCTACAGGTGCTCGAATTATAGTGCACATTTGAATGGTAACAGTTGCCCCACATGCAAACAGGACTACATCTTTTCCTTTGTCTCATTTGGTGAGCTAATTTAATGACGATTCTATTGTCGTATGTATTCTTAATTTTTCTGTTTGTAACTAGAAATTCTACCGTTGGTCGAGTTCCATCCGGAGATGGACATCAGCGACGCAGAGGCTGAGAGACTTCTTATGGCCCCACCAAAGTCCACCATTGAAGAGAATGATCCATTTTCTGAAGTGAGTAAAGAATTTATTTGCTGTTCACCTTTGATGTGCATGATTTTTTTTAAGGATGCTGCGGGTGCCTTACCACTGAGTCTAGATAGAGACGCCCTTCGAGCTATGGATCCAAATCACGTTCTTATTGTCAAACGACGCGAAAAGCAAATGAGAAATATTTTCTACAGGAATATTCTCCCAGATTTGCAGGTCACATTTTGTCCAGAATGTTTATTGGTGGGTAAACAAAGAGAGTTTTGTATTCCAATCTAACCTGTTGTGTGTTACTTTTCAGTTATTTTACGCTGAAGACTTTGAACTACAAGTTCTGCAAAAAGGTCATTGTCCGTTCTGTAGAACGCCGTCTGAGAAATTGTTTGAAAGCTATTAGATAAGGTTTACATATTGAATTTATTTATTTACATTAATGGATATGTTCGGAATTTAAGGTATCTGATATAGAGTACTTAAGAGAACGTTGATTTCCATATGGACCATCGCTAATTTATTAAATGACATTACAACAGTGAATCTTTTTTATTAGCTTAACCTGACATAACCTTTTACCGGCGGGAGGGCTTATGTGTTTAAGAAAATGACACTTAGAGCTAAGTCATCGCTGAATTTGTATTGCAAGTGGGGCTCGTATGATAGGCTGGTGAAGATTGAATTGACTGTCGTAACCAAGAACAAGGGTAGAACAAGGCTGCGGTGTTAGTTTGGCAATGACCATTGCTGCAACTTTGACTACACAGTGGTAACCATCGCATACTGGTCCCATGACTAAAACCACACCAACACTGTAAATAAAGCCTTGTCAGAGATGTCAAAATATTGATGCCAAGGTTGGGGATTAAGGCTTGAAAAAACTACTAAATCACTACATAAGACAAAATTGTTACGAAGCCACCAAGAGCGTTAAAAAGATGGATTTTATAGTTGACAAACATGCAATAAGGAAATATTGGCAGAATGTTAGAATATTCAACTGAAAAACTGCAGCCGAACAACCAACGGAACCCCTAACATGCTACAATTAAGATATTCCTGTTATTCAGGTAATACTATGTGAATGCCCAGCAAAAGAAGGTTAGTCGACCATGTACGAACCAATCGGCTTATCAGAAAGAAGAAAAAAGAGCAAAAAAAGCGCGCGATCGAGGATATAGATATATATATGGAAGAACCACTTCTGCAGACTGTTAAACGTCGCGATGACGAACAATATTCCGCTGCAGGCTGAACAAAACATGCAATATTGGCGACGACATCGAAAACTACCAACCACCCGACATAAGATAGCAATATCTAAACTTAAGCTTAACAAGGCTGCCGAAAATGACGGCCTTCCTACCGAGCTTTATAAAGCCCACAAAGATGACTTGGTAAGTAACATTCACCAACATTCAACCAACAAGCCTAATTTGGTCCAATTAAAGTATTCCCAAAGAATGGAACCTCAGCATAGTTTGCCCGATCCACATAAAAGGAGACCCTCTGAACTGCGCCAACTAGAGGCAAAAGTCTCCTAAACATCGCCTAAAAGATTCCATCTGCCGTCTAAAACCGTTTACCAACAACCTGATCGACCCTTATTAGTATGGTTTTAGGCCAGAAAAGTCCACAACTAATCAAATCATCACCATTCATCAGATCCTGGAAAAAGTCCAAGAAGTCCAAATCGATACCAGCCACGTATTCATCGATTTCAAAGCTGCATATGACGCATGTATAGAGACGAACTATACAGAACTAGTTTTGGTATACTGCCCAAACACGTCCGTCTGTTCAGGGTGATGATGGTCGGAAACGACCTCACCGATACATAAGATACCAAAAATGGATTTAGGCAATGCACTGTCATATGATCCGATTCTTGAGAGGATTTTGAAAAACTCCAGAGCCAACACCAGAGGCACAATCTTCCATAAATCGGTTGATATCATTGGTCGCACTTAACGGGATGTCATAGCCACGTTTGCTCCTATAGAGGAGGAAGCTGCAAAAATGGGTTTAGCAGTAAATGAGGATAAGTCTAACTTTGAACATTGGACAGAATGTCACCATTGACAGATATAACTTTGAGGTAGTACGGGACTTTGTCTACCTCGTCTCCGCTATTAACTCTAACAACACCTCGTCAGAAATTTTTTTCGGGCTAAGAAGACAATTCAGAAGTAAACCCCTCCCTCGAACTAATTAGGAGATTCTATATAAGACCCTGATCAACCCAGTCCTGCTCTACGGCTCTGAAGCATGGACCGTATCAAAAGTGGATGGATCCTTGGTCGATTTAAGAGGAAAATTCTTCCAAAAATCTTAGGTCCCATTTGCGTTGACGGACTATGGAGACGAAGATTTAACCAAGAACTACACGAGCTGTACAGCAACATGCCACCAGTCAGAAAACTCCGCATTGGACGTTTAAGATGGCTAGGACATGTAGAACGAATGGAAACCAATACCCCGGCTAACAGAGTCTTCGATTCCCAGCCAGACGTCGGACGCAATAGAAGAAGGTCTCGTCATAAGTAGAAACCGACCTTTACCAACTTGGAATGCGTTAGCTGGAGATAGTAAGCTAATGGACGAGATAATTGATGAGGCATATTTATTGAAGCCCAGATTCATTCCGGACTTAACTAAGTAAGTAAGTATCTACGAACCAAGCAGATGGCTTCAATATAAAATAGAAATTTCAGCCTCCGAATTCAGTCGACATGAACAAGGATGCGATGGCCACCATTGGGTGCTGTGATAGGCTGTCAAATGTCGTATCAGTATACACTTTTCTTATCAGTATACATGTAATCTTTTTCACTGTTCAATTTCTTGCGAAATTTTGATCAACATCCAAGATTAACTGTCATAAGAAGCTTCTTAAATTTTCTGCATTAAAACAGAGGTCTTTTTCTTTGAGGCAAAAAATAATTACTTCGCGCACATACAATGTATGAAAAAAATCTTGTCAACATAAACATGGAAACACCCTAGTTGAGTCACAGGCTATGCTGAAAATAGTGAACTACCTCTGCAGACTGTTAAACGATGATGTCGAGCACACTTGCGATGTAAGACAGAACGAACCATTCAATTTTGACAACGACAGCGAAAATTGGCACTCCATCCGATGAAGTGGGGAACAAATCCGACTTAAATGACGACCTTCCGAGAAGGGTGACTTAATAACCAGCGTAAAACAAAATGTTGGCTCGTTAGTGCCTTTAGTGTTTTTTCTTACAACCATTCTATGTGCGTGTGTACTTCTTGCACGATGACGGGACCTCCTGTTTTATGACGAATCCGAAGAGCTGAGTAGCGATATACTTTTCTTGACAACTGACACAACTCGTATAAATTGTCAGATCGCGAGAGAAGGGCCAGTGAAAATTCAGGTGTTGCTACGCCCCACTGAACTTTAGCATACAATAGGTCTGTTCCCGTACAAAATAATATTTACTGATTTTTACTGCGGAAAATTATTTGCATGCAAAACTTGGGTACGGGAACAGACCTAAATAACTCGTTAAAAAATGTTGGAGAGATAAAAGAATGCCAGAAAAATGTAACCATATCAGCCGAATCGTTTGCGTGACAAAGGAGATACTCTGAAGATGAAAGGAGATCCTCTGAATTGTGTCAATTACAGAGGCATAGTTCTCCTCAAAATCGCTTAGATTTTGTCTGCCCCTATTAGTGTGTTTTTAGGCCAGAAATTTCCACAACGAATAAATCGTTCACACTTAGGAAAATCATAAAAAAACATATGAGAGGGTTAGAATCCGATGTGCGAATCGTTTTATTCTATCTCATCCCATCTTTAAGATTAATATCCTCAAAAAGTGGGCTTGGCAAACAATTTTAAGCAGTATAAAATTTAGCAAATGGTCACAACCTATTGTTACATCAAAATCTTTTACGATTCGGCAAAAAATAATGTTTTTTCTATGACGTATGATATAATAGAAATCGGTTTGTACTTGTGCGCGCCACTTAAGGCGAGGTCTTCCTCTACTGCGCCCAACTTCTGGCTGGGAATCAAAGACTCTGCGAGCCGGAGTATTGGTGTCCATTCGTTCTACATGTCCTAGCCATCTTAAACGTCCAATGCGGAGTTTTTTGACCAGGGGTATGTCGCTGTACAGCTAGTATAGTTCTTGGTTGAATCTTCGTCTCCATAGCCCGTCAACTCAAACAGGACCGAAGATTTTTCGAAGAATTTTTCTCTCATTTACTGCTAAACCCATTTTTGTAGCTTCCTTCTCTATGCTAGCAAACGTGGCTAAGACATCACGTTGAGTCCTACCAATGATGTCAATATCGTCGGCGTATGTAAGTAGTTGCACCGATTTTTGGAAAATTGTGCCTCTGGTGTTGGCTCGGGAGTTTTGCACAATCCTCTCAAGAATAAAATTGAAGAAGTCACATCGCCTTGCCTAAATCCTTTTTTGGTATCGAATGTGTCGGTGAGGTCGTTTCTGACCCCTGATGGAGCAGCGAGTATTGTCCATCGTCATCCTACACAAGCGGACGTGTTTGGGCGGTATACCAAACCTAGGCATGGCTCAGTATAGTTCGTGTCTATAAATGCTGTCATATGGGGCTTTGAAATCGTTAAATAGGTGGTGCGTATCGATTTGGACTTCTTGGGTTTTTTCCAAGATCTGCCGAATTGTGAAAATTTGATCGGTGCGCTTTTCTTGCTCTTTTTTCTTCTTTCTGAAAAGCCGGTGTTCTTCCCTTCTTCTTTGCCTATAGAGCTCAATGGCAGATCTTGTCTTCACCTGCAGCTTAGCCTTGTAGGCCTCGTTCTTGGCTGCGAGCATCTGTCGGCATTCCTCATCAAACCAGGGGTTTCTTGCTGTTGGCCGCGAAAAACCTAGCACATCAGTTGCGGCTGATCTAATGGATTGTTGGCATCGTTGCCATTGTTCTTTGACATTAGATGCTGGTGGTATTGTGTGAAGCAAGAGGTTAAGGGATACGCTTTGCGCGAAGGCCTTGGAGGTCTCTTGCGATTGCTGTCTTTCGACATTTAATTTTTCACAGTATTTCTGTTTTGTTGTGGCGTGGCGGATATCCGCATCCTTACCTTGGCTGCAAGAAGATAGTGGCCCGAGTCGATGTTAGCCCCTCGAAATGTTCGGACATCCAAAATACTGGATGCGTGTCTCTTGTCTATCGCAATGTGATCAATTTGGTTGACTGTTCGTTGATCTGGAGACCGCCATTTCTCCTTATGGATATCGAGGTGAGGCAACCGTGTGCTGGCTATAGTGGCATTTCGTTCCGTAGCGAAGTCAATTAGGCTAAGTCCATTACCAGATGTGTTGTCGTGTAGGCTATATTTTCCGACAATACTGCTAAAGATGTCTTCTCTTCCTTCGCGTTAAAATCTCCCAGTACGATTTTAACATCGTACTTTGGTAGTCGCTCATAGGTTTTGTCAAGGAGCTGGTAGAAGCAATCCTTAGTTGTATCATCTTTTTCCTCCGTCGGAGCATGAGCGCATATAAGGCTTATGTTGGCGAATTTGGCCTTGATGCGGATTGTTACAATGCGTTCGCTAATGTCTTGGAAACATAAGAGGCACTTATAACAAATCTGCATCCGAATAGTCGCTGTTGCTGCTCACTATAACACGGTCCATAGTAGATGTCACAGTTTTTCATCCTCTTTTTGCCCGGCCCTTCCCATCGTTTTTCCTGGATGGAAGTAATATCTGCTTTGTAGCAGTTTAGGGCTTCCGCTATTAGTTCGCCTGCACCTGTCCTGTTTAATGTTCTCAAATTACAGGTGCAGATACGAACGTCGCTGTCCTTTTTTCGTTTATCAGGGTCGTCAAGAGTAATATCAGTTCTTTGGGAGGCTATTAGTTGCTTCGTAACAATGGTTTTTTCCATGGGTGGGTAGTAAACCCAAAGCACAACTCCCCAACCTGGAGGCCCAGTTCCAATTTATTAGATACCCCTAGGACACAGGGCCATCAATATCCACTACGGGATTGAGCGCTGCCGTTGACCTTTCTGTTCATCCGCCACCATATCTGTTCAAGAGGCCTGACTTACCCTTGAAATTCCTAGATAACCTGTTGTCCGAATATTTCGAAGCAGCTTATTTAGGTTCGCCTGGGAGGGCAGAGCGGGTATTCATTCCGCGCCATTCTTACCAGGGTGATTATAGTGTTGCTGTTTTACGTCTTGTTATCAACACTGGCACTTATGGTTTAGCAAGTCAAATCCGGTTGTATGAGATCAGTACCCGATGCTTGGATGTTAAAAATGTTTACACTTGTTCTACTTCATCGAACATAGAGCTTGCATACCAAATTTCATCATTCTAGATCAAAATTTAAGGCCCAAAAATAGGTGCCACACCCGACTGACGGACGCGAGGGACGAACAGACACACAGACATGTCCATTTACTTTAAGGTATATCTATAGAAATTATTTCTCTACGTTACAAACTTAATGTCAAAACTAATACACCCCTATGTAATGGGGTAAAAAACCCTAAGTTGTTCCAAAATATAGATCAAATGGACACTAGAATACTCCGGTAGTAGAGGAAGACCTCGACCTCGAGTAGCGCATAAGTAGAAATCGATCTCAACAGGATGTATTGAGACCCCAATGTTATTGTGTTCCAAACACAAGTATTCCATTACTAATATCAGATTCCTTTACCCTGTTCTCACCAAGTCGACAATTATTAAGTTGTTTCATGTTGATACTGTTTTTGGAAAAAAATACCGTTATTTGAAGCAACTTCCAAAAATGATGATCATAAGATAACTCCTTATAAGAATTCTCGTATATAACTTATTAAATTCCGGTTACTACAAAATCAAATGTATTAAGAATGAATAGAAGTAAAAGTTGAACATGCATTCGAATGATGAAGAGCAGCTTGGTAGTATTTTAAAATAAAACAGAAAACAAAAATAAACTAACACCCACATCAAGTAGATATGGGTATTTTGTATTTCTTTGATCGTATACTGTAGAACAACACATTCGCATTTTTCGCTTTTGTGTAGTTATTTGTTAAATTTTAACTATGTTAGAGTAAATGACACCACGAATGCCGACTATCTCTTAACGAGATGACAGAGCACTAGGTCACAGAGATACCCCAGAAAACTGTAAGGCGGGTGAGCTTGCCATACTGGGCACTTACATTGATATTCTACCGCTAGTAGATATTTGGGATGCTCCTCGTTATATGTAAATCGTTTATCAAACTGGATGTTCTTGTTCGCTTCCACCAAACCGCAGATAGATAAACGACACAATGTGTCTACTATCCAGGCAATTCTGGCAAAATTTTAACCGGAAACGCTTTCTCTGCTTGAAAATGCAGGACAGATCAAACATCAGTACCATCATACATCATTTGTGTCCTTATATGACACTGCCCTCTAGGCCTACATGTAAAAAGACTAGATCTCTTTGGCAATGACTTCTGCAGAAGGTGCTTGGATGAGGAGGAGAGGCGTGTATTCCACACCTTTTTTGCTCATGCCCAGCTCTCTCCAACAAAAGAAAACTTCATCTAGGAGAGTACAAGTTCTTATTTGACAATCTAGGTGAACTGGCTAATATCAATGTCAGAAACCTCCTCCGCTTCATAGTAAGCTCGGATTGGTTTACTTAGGCAAACGAATCTCTAGAAAAAGTCCACAGATTCCCGTGGTACCACAATGGATATTATTGGTTTAAGTGTGTAAGCTCATCGCGTGCAGCCACTATTACCTTACCTAACCTGACCTAATGACATCACGTCTAACGAACTTAGACTAATTGACTTCTCTGGGGAACGAAATACCATTATAGCCAGTACATGGTTTCCTTACTTTGTATCCATTAGGGGCATAGCGGTCTCCGGATCAACGAAAGGTTAATCAAATTGATCACATTGCCATAGGCAAGAGACATGCCTTAATTTGAATGTCCGAACTTTCTGAGTGGCTAACATTGACTCGGACAACTTACCTTGTTGCGGCCTAGGTATCTAAATGTCCAGATTCAATTATGAAGACTGCAATCGCAAGGGACCGCCAGTCCATTGCAGAATGCATATTCGTTAACCTCTCGATTAACACCATACATCCAGCATCTACTGTCAAAGAACAATTGCGACGACACTTCACAACAAATGTGCTAGGTCTCTCGCGCCCACTAGGAATGAAACACCTAGTTTAAGAAAAGAATGCAATATATGTCACAACCAAAAGTAAGGCCTTCAGGATTTCAATAACTGAACAAAAACTCTAATCGCCCCTTATCAGTGTGGTTTTAGGAGATGAAATTCCATAACTGATCAGATCTTCACACTCTAGCAGATCCTGGAAAGTACTCCAGAAGACCAAATCAATACTAATCACCACATATTCATCGATTTCAAAGGCGCATACGTCAGCAATAACCGAGACAACCTATACAGCGCCATGTCTATATTTGTTATACCGCCCAAACTCATCCTTCTGTGCAGGATAAAATGAAAGTGATGTGAAGATGAAACATCTTTCGGTAACGGGGGATGCAGGGTCTCAAATTTAACTTCTTCCTTCATTTTTGTGTCTATTATTTTTGTGTCAGAAAAGAGGACCTCCTATTTAACCATTGACAGATACAACTTTGAAGTAGTCCTGGACTTGGCCTTACTTTGTTTCGCTATTAATTGACAACCACATTTCGTCAGAAAGCAAACGAAGAATAACTCTTGCCAACCGCTATTTCTTAGGGCTAAGAACGCAATTTATTAATAAAGCCCTCACTCAAACAACTAAGGAGGTCCTATAAGACCTTTATCATCTAAGTCCTACTCTACGACACTTGGACGGTATCAAACTAGGAAGAAAAATTCTTTGTAAAATCTTCCGTCCAGTTTGTGTTGACGGAATATGGAGACGAAAATGCAATTAAGAACTTTACGAGCTGTTCGTTGACATTAACTTGATCAACTCCGCATTGGACTTTTAGGAAGTCTAGGTAGAGCGAATTGACCACAATATACTGGATCGCAGACTCTTCGATCTCCAGCTAGACGTTGCGTCGGACGCAGTGGAAGAAGACCTCACCTCAAGTGGCGTACATAAGCAAAAACTAACCTTAAAAAGCTAGGAGTGCGCAAGTGGCGGCAGTTAGCTATGGACAGGGCTAATCGGAGAGGCATGTCGGTTTAGGCTCAGGTTCACTGATCGGGCTTATTTGGCAATGCATCAACATCTACCTATTATTCATATTTTAACTGCCATTGTAAACAATCATATGGTGGTCTAATCCAAATAGCTTTGACTGGATAAACTTGGAAGCGCTACTTATAATCCATTCAATAAATGGATTGGGAGGTAAAAAATGATATGAAATTATGGAGTTAAATAAAGCAAATATACAACTGCTAAGTATCTGGAAACAACCCAACTCTATGATTGTAACGGGTGATCCAAGTAGAGATACTTTTTTCAATAGCCTTTTTTGACAGATCACGTGTCGTGTCATGCTGTCATGTTATTTTTGTTTAGTATTGTTTGGCATTTCATAATGGAAAGACTTACGCGTGAACAACGTTTACAAATTGTTCAACTTTATTATGAAAATTCACGTTCTGTGAGGAATGTGTTTCGTGCACTTCGCTCAACTTATGGTCAACATAATCGGCCTACTGAGCGTACTATTCGCAACACCATCACCCATTTTGAGACCCAGCATTCATTATTGGATAATATTGAACCGAATAGACCACGTCCAGCACGCTGTGAAGAAAATATAGCGGCCGTAGTGCCACGATAACCGACTATTTGATGCCTGAAATTGAAGCTCGTGATCTCGGCGACATTTGGTTTCAGCAAGACGGCGCCACTTCCCATACATCGCATCAATCAATGGACTTATTGAGAGAACATTTCGGTGAGCACATAATTTCACGTTTTGGGCCGGTCGATTGGCCACCAAGATCGTGTGATATCACACCGTTGGACTTTTTCCTGTGGGGATATGTAAAGTCAAAAGCTTATGCCGACAAACTCGCTTCGATTCAGGCCTTGGAGGAAAACATCACGCGTGTCATTCGCCAGTTACCAGTCGAAATGCTCGAACGAGTGTTCGAAAATTGGACTCAACGGATGGACCATCTGCGACGTAGCAACGGCCAACATTTGATAGACAAAAAATAAATGCCAAAGAATGTTCTTTCAAATGATAATAAACATTCTCCATTAAATTTGAATTTTCTGTGTTTTTTTCTTTAAAAAAGAAGGGGACCTCGAAATGGATCACCCTTTACTAAAGACTGTTGACATTTCATCATGTCCAAAAGTGTTGAACTTTACTAAGAATTCAAAAAATAAAACCAAGATTTACGACTTTATGTTGATGTGGTACAGTAATCTATTTTTATTTACCTAAACTCTAAATATAGATGGGTTAGATAGGCATTTAAACATAACAAAAAAAAAAAAATAATCACAAATCAATAGCCTTGGCCTTCCAAAAAACAAAGATGTTTTCATTGAATGACAAAAATGGTCAGAACGATCATTATAGCTGTCAATGGATTCACTCATTTATGTAAAATAAATTTGAAGACCTTATGAGCCGAAGTCAATTCATTATTGGTGGCTAAGATTTTGGCTCAAACTGAACCTCGATCATAATGCATCTTCAGTAATCCCAGTCCTTACCTACCTCCATCCAGTTCTTAGCTAGTTGCTGTGGTTTTCTTAGATTCGAATAATGTGCAAGCTATATAGCCAAACTGTTTTATTCAGACTTCGAATTCAAAAGTTCAAAATCTTATGTTAATTATACCTCTTTATCAGACCAATTTTTGACTGACCGATTGTGTATTCATCATACCAAGTCATCTCCTATGGAATGTTATAATATTAGGTATTTTTGTAGGCGCTTCAGGTCAAGTTGATTTAGTCTTCTAAAGTTGTAATGGTGTAGGCTGGAATCTTTGTGCAAAAATCTCCTTAATTGACGGAGGCAGATTTTTTGTATGTGGGTGCTTCCTTTTTACTCTTCTAGGTACCCAAAATGGCGGTATTCGTATGAAAAAAAAATAGGAACTGAATTAAATTGTACTGCATTTGACATTTTCAAACAATAAGAAACCATTTTAAGGTTTATACTGCCTTCTGGTAAAATCTATGGAAATCTGCGTTTGGATTTTGCCATTAAGTTTGTTTTCTTATGGGAATCGTGTGTAAATGAAAAAAATTCCACAACTACATAAAGCTGGTTATAAAGTGTGGTTAAATTTTAAGGGCCGATGTTGATTTTGAATAAATCACAAATTACTTAGGAAATTATTGTCATTTCTTTTTATTATGATAATAGGTCTGTTCCCGTACTTTTGCAGTAAAAATTAGTAAATTCTCAAATTTCTTGGAGTGGGGGTAAATTATCTCAGAAAGAGACAAAATTACCAAAAAGTACGGGAATGCGTTTAAGTAAAAAACAGTAAAATTATATATTTTGTATGTCTTTGAAAGAACACATGACACAAAATACCTGTCAAAAGAAGCGAGTTGTCACTTTTAGATACCAACTGACAGTTTACGGTTTTTTACCAACAGAAATTTTTGCAGTAAATTTTTTTACAGATTTTTATTTAGGGGTAGTTTTTTGCTCTCTCGTGAGCTCTCAACAAACATGCCTCTCCAATTGGCCCGGTCCTTAGCTAACTGCCTCCAGTTGCGCACTCCAAGTTGGTTGAGGTCTTCCTCTACTGCGTCCGACGTCTGGCTGGGAATCGAAGACTCTGCGAGCCGGAGTATTGGTGTCCATTCTTTTTACATGTCCTAGCCACCCTAAACGTCCATTGCGGAGTTTTTTGACTAGGGGTATGTCGCTGTACAGCTCGTATAGTTCGTGGTTGAATCTTCGTCTCCATAGCCCGTCAACGCAAACGGGACCGAAGATTTTCCGAAGAATTTTTCTCTCGAATCGACCAAGGATTTCTTCATCCGCTTTTGATACGGTCCATGCTTCAGCGCTGTAGAGCAGGACTGGGATGATCAGGGTCTTATATAGGATCTCCTTAGTAGTTCGAGTGAGTGCTTTACTACTAAATTGCCTTCTTAACCCGTAGAAACAGCGATTGGCAAGAGTAATTCTTCGTTTGATTTCTGACGAGATGTTGTTGTCAGAGTTAATAGCGGAGCCGAGGTAGACAAAGTCCCGTACTACCTCAAAGTTATATCTGTCAATGGTGACGTTCTGTCCAATTCGTCGATGTTGTGTGTCCTTTCGTGTTGACAGCATAAACTTAGTCTTACCCTCATTTACTGCAAAACCCATTTTTGCCGCTTCCTTCTCTATACTAGCAATGCAGATATCACGTTGAGTCCTACCAATGATGTCAATATCGTCAGCGTATGCTAGTGGTTGCACCGATTTTTGGAGAATTGTGCCTCTGGTGTTGGCTCGGGAGTTTTGCACAATCCTCTCAGGAATCAAATTGAAAATTGTGTCGGTGAGGTCGTTTCCGACCCTGATGGTGCAGCAAGAATTCTCCATCGTCATCCTACACAAACGGACGAGTTTGGACGGTATACCAAAACTAGACATGGCTCTGTATAGTTCGTCTCTATAAATGCTGTCGTATGCGGCTTTGAAATCGATAAATAGGTGGTGGGTACCTATCGATTTGGACTTCTTGGGTTTTTTTCCAGGATCTGCCGAAGTGTGAATATTTGATCGATTATGGACTTTACTGGCCTAAAACCACACTGATAAGGGCCGATCAGGTTGTTGGTAAACGGTTTTAAGCGTTCACATATTACGGCAGATAGGATCTTGTAAGCGATGTTGAGTAGACTTATGCCTCTGTAGTTGGCGCAGTTCAGAGGGTCTCCTTTTTTGTGGATCGGGCAAACGATTCTGAGGTTCCATTCTTCAGGCATGCTTTCAACCGACCAGATTTGGCGTATGAGTTGGTGGATGTTGCTTACCAAGTCATCTCCGCCAGCTTTATAAAGCTCAGCGGGAAGGCCGTCATTTCCGGCAGCCTTATTAAGCTTGAGTTTAGATATTGCTATCCTCACTTCACTTAGGTTGGGTGGTTGGCAGTTTTCGTTGTCGTTGTCAATATTAAATGGTTTGTTCTGCCTGACAGCGGAATGTTGTTCGTCATCGCCGTTTAACAGTCTGCAGAAGTGGTTCTTCGATATCCTCAGCATCGACTGTGTCTCATCTACGATATTTCCTTGTTCATCTCGTCAGGATTTTGTTCGAGCCTTGTAGCCTTGGCTTTGACATTTTACACTTTGGTAAAACTTGCGAACATCGTTCCTGGAGTGTCACCTCTCTATATCCTCGATCGAGCGCTTTTCTTGCTCTTCTTCTTTGCCTATAGAGCTCAATGGCAGCTCTCGTCTTTACCTGCAGCTTAGCCTTGTAGGCCTCGTTCTTGGCTGCGAGCATCTGTCGGCATTCCTCATCAAACCAGGGGTCATCAAACCAGTCTTTCGGCATTAATTTTTTTCACAGTATTTCTGTTTTTTTGTGGCGTGGTGGATATCCACATCCTTACCTTGGCTACAACAAGGTAGTGCTCCGAGTCGATGTTAGCCCCTCGGAATGTTCGGACATCCAAAATACTGGATGCGTGCCTCTTGTCTATCGCAATGTGATCAATTTGGTTGACTGTTCGTTGATCTGGATACCGCCATGTCCCCTTGTGGATATAGAGGTGAGGAAACCGTGTGCTGGCTATAGTGGCATTTCGTTCCGTAGCGAAGTCAATTAGCCTAAGTCCGTTACCAGACGTGTTGTCGTGTAGGCTATATTTTCCGACAGTACTGCTAAAGATGTCTTCTCTTCCTACCTTTGCGTTAAAATCTCCCAGCACGATTTTAACATCGTACTTTGGTAGTCGCTCATAGATTTTGTCGAGGAGCTCGTAGAAGCAATCCTTAGTTATATCATCTTTTTCCTCCGTCGGAGCATGAGCGCATATAAGGCTTATGTTGGCGAATTTGGCCTTGATGCAGATTGTTACAATGCGTTCGCTTATATCTTGAAAACATAAGACTTCTTGCCCAAGTCTGGCACCTATAACAAATCCGCAACCAAATAGTCGCTGTTTCTGCTCACTATACAATTATGTATGAAACAAAATATCGGCCAAATGTCCACCGCGACCTCGGCGGCACACCTCCACCCGATGGTACAAATTTTTGATGACGCTGAGGCATAATTGAGTTTCTATGCCGTTATATGTGCCGAATTATCTCATCCTTTAGCTCTTGAATTGTTGCTGGTTTATCGACGTACACCTTTTCTTTCAAATAACCCCAAAGAAAGAAGTCCAACGGTGTCAAATCACATGGCGGCCAATTGACATCCCCACCACTTGAGATAACACGGCCATTGAATTTGTCCTGCAAAAGAGCCATTGGGTGCGTTCCGGATTTCAGTTTCACCAAGTTAACTTTGTCGGTGCACAGCTCTCATTGGTCAATCGACCATTTTAGTCACGTGACATTTCGCATGGACACCCAAATATAAGTGAAACAGCTGATTTTGCGTCGAACTGTCATGGAGATGTTTTTGATTTCAGTAGCATTACCCAATATTATGGGTATTTAGGTTATTTCTTACTTTTTTGTTAAAGAATAATTATACTGAATAGATAAAAGTAAATAAAAATCTATAAATGTGGAAAAACGAAATTGCAAAATATGGGTTGGTATAGTTTGACATTTACCTTGCCCTTCATTAAGATTTTGCGTTCCACATCGCCTCAGTTGAAATCTAAAATCCGGAACACGGCCATTGTTTCGTTAGCTGTGTGCAAAATGGCACACAGTTTGGGTTAGTCTGAAATTGAGAAATGTCAAATGAAATGCAGAAAAAACCTTGACGTTTAGGTGTAGTTCACATTCAACATCGGCCCTTAAAATTTAACCACCCGTTATTAATTTTATTCTTATGTAGGGTTCACATACAAGCTATTATATTCGTCCATATGAAGTAAAAGATTTCCAATTACATTTTTCCATCATGTTTGTATCTTTAAGGATGCCTACAAAATCGTTGGGCATCTATTGAAAAACCTGATACAAGCTCAGAGAACACATTTGTGCCTGGCGTTTTCCATTGGTAAAAAGATCAATCTTTTTTTTTATCTAGATCTGTCAATAGACCGATTTTCACAGTTGTTGTGTTCGATTGGGCAAAAAAATTGATTTATTTTTATCTCAGGTCAATTTTTGGGCAGATTTACCTCTCCTTACGCACACTAATACAAATGATATCTGTCAGTTTTTACCAAAGTGATTTTCGTTTTGATCAATTATTATTTCGGTTGTGAAAGCAGTTTAATGTGAAAAATAAAACTTGACAGCTACACCGACACTGACTTCACAGACAAGAAATTACAACAATACAGAGACAAAAAAAAATCAATCTGAAATCGTGTTCCATTGGCACTCAAAAAGATCAAAATCCAGATTTACCAATGGAAATTACTACTAGTACAAAGACAATCATTTAACTTTAAATGAATCACTTTTTATTTTTTATTTAAATACAACAAGTAATTTACAAATTTATTTTACAGATTTTTACTAAATTTTCATAAAAAACCGTCCTTGTAAGCAATTTTCGTATGCAAATATGTCTCTGCAGTAAAAATATTATTGTACGGGAACAGAACTATTTGCATAATAAAACAATTTAATAACTAAGCAACATAATTGGGATACGTTTCTTATCCTCTATATGAAGTGTCAAACCCATTATATGGGACTTGTGCATAGTTCGATTGAGTTCTCACTTGTTGGGGAATGTTTCGTGGAACATGTCGTGGAGTTGGTCGTGGAGTAGCTCGTGGAGTAGCTCGTGGAGTAGCTCTAGGGGTAGGTCTTGGAGTAGCTCGTGGAGTAGGTCTTGGAGTAGCGCGTGGAGTGTTTAATCGACTTGAGGAACCATATTCTGGTTGAAACTCCACTCCCTTTGGTGGATGAGCCCTGATGTATTCCAAAGCCCTGAGAATTGCATCTGGAATTGGTGGTGGTGTAGGCAAATGATCCCCAATTGGATGGTATCCATTTTCATCAGCAGTGTAGCTCAATTGGATTGGTATACCTTCAGGGGACACCCATTGCGCTCCACCACTTACGCCGGCAATATTTCCAATTTGCTGCACGCCGATTCCATTGGTGGTATCGAATGAATACGCAA
Source organism: Rhingia campestris (assembly GCA_932526625.1). Classification (NCBI taxonomy): domain Eukaryota; kingdom Metazoa; phylum Arthropoda; class Insecta; order Diptera; family Syrphidae; genus Rhingia; species Rhingia campestris. The sequence goes on along the minus strand of OW052184.1, from coordinate 54,262,462 downwards.
AATTTCCCTCAGCATCGGCAGGATCGTTCTGGAAGCTCCGTATTTGAGCATCCCTGTTAATGTTGTCGGCTGTAGTCAATCCTAAAAGGACGGCAACGATGACCTGTCAAATGAAACAAGTCTTATGATGTAGGTAATCCATTTGGTGGTTCGTATGCCAAAGGTGAACTTACAAACTTGAACATCGTAAGTTCTTTGTTCGATGATATCCCTGAGGAAACAAATATGTTACTGTTGAATATCTGCAGTGGAGGAAATGCTTTTATACCAAATAAATACGCAACGACGCGACGTCGCAGCCTAAACCACGCAACGTTAGTATGCTTCTGTGGTGGAAATTAATTGGCTGATGACATTTCAAATTGACCAAATGTGGTGAACTCGAATTACCATTTAAATATAACAAATTTAAGATTCGTTTATATATATGCGCGCTTTGTTCAAACAAATGCGAGGGAGTAATATATTTACTGTGGTCTGTATAATTAGTTGGACTACAAAAAAGTTGCAATATTACAAAAAGCAGTCACCAAAAAGCAATAGGAAGCCACTAAATCATCGAACATAACAATTTATTTCTCAGTAGTTATAGGCTTAGAAGCGAAGTAAAACGAGTAAAACGACAGAGTCCTACGTTTGGTATCAAAGGAATTAACAATTAAGTCAAGAGACTTTTAGGCTAATACTGTTACAAACGTCACTAGGTCACTATAGGAATTTATGATTTTTTAAATTTGGAATAAGTACAGTTTGAAGAGAAACTAGGCACGCAGTTATTGAAAAATTTGGGTTCAACCAAAATCGTTATACAGTCAAAATCCAGTCTGTTTATTGCCCATGAGCCTAGTAGATATATCAAATTTGAAGTAAATCCGTCATAGACCTACAAACTGCCTGAAGATAGAATTGCCGGAACCACTTTTTCAGACATTTCCATCATCGTAATGTTAGGTTTGATTAAAATCTTAAGATAGATTTTTTTTCGAGTGAGGGCTTTTCTACTGAATTGCCTTCTTAGCATGTAGAAATAGCGGTTGGCAAGAGTAGTTCTTCGTTTAATTTTTGACGAGTTGTTGTGACAAAGTCCAGTACTTCAAGTTCAAAGTTATATCTGTCAATGGCGACGTTCTGTCCAATAAGTCGATGTTTTGTGTCCTTTCGTGTTGACAGCATTATAGGGTGTTTTTTTTAAGAGGCATAAACTTTTTTTTTTTAATAAATCAACAGATTCAAAATGACCAACATTTTGGCTTTATTAGCTCTCAAATTTCATGGCATACGGCCTCCGCGACTGCACCTTATGAACGCCATCCTGTCGATCCAAAAGTGCCAAATCACACGAACAAGGTGTCTTATTCACAGATCCATTTCTTAAGATGATTCGGTCACCAAACGTTTGACTCAACAAAGTCATGGTTGCACGCTCTGTATGGCATGTTGCGTCGTCTTGTTGGAACCATTTCGTCTCCAAATGATTTTCAATGGCATGAGGAATAAAAAAATCAAGGTTTTGGATTTAAAGACATATGGGCCGATGGCAGGCAGGTTCGGCAGATAAACCGCAACAAACAGTGATTTTTTCGGGATGTAATGGAGTCCAAAGAGTCCCATGAGTATTGTGCTGACTCCAAAAACGCTAAAGATGGTTCAATCAAAAAATCTGGTCCAACTTCAAGTGGATTCTCCGTCGATTTAATTCTGGCACCAGTTGGATCTTAAATGGATGTAGACCAAGATATTTTCTCAAAAATTTCCACGGGCAGAGACCGAGTTTCTGAGAACGGCCGGCGTCGGATCGATAAATTCGGGTCATCGGTCACACTCACGTCTACAGGGGTGATGGATGGCTTCTTCTGTGGATAAATATTATCAAAAAGAGCAAATGTGGACATGAATCGAGCCAGAGTATTGCGTATTACTTATTCAGTTGGACGATTATGCAGACCGTTAACTTGACATAGTTCTCTATAAGTTTTTCGAACAGAGCTCGAATTTTCAAAATAAATTTGCACGATTTGTAAACGTTGTTCTGGTGGAAAGTCTTTCTATGGTGATTTGCCAAAATAGCAAACGTGGCTACCAATGATATCGTCGGCGTATGCTAGTAGTTGCACCGATTCTAGGAAAATTGTGCGTCTGGTGTTGGCTCGGGAGTTTTGCACAATCCTCTCAAGAATCATATTAAAGAAGTCACATGAGCATCGCATTGTCTAAATCCTTTTATGGTATAGAATGTATCGATGATCTCGTTTTCGATCCTGATAGACCAGCGAGAATTCTCCATCGTCATCCTGCACAGACGGAAGAGTTTGGGCTGTATCCCAAAACTAGACATGCGGCTCTGTATAGTACATCTCTATATAAATGATGTCGTATGCGGCTTTTAAATCGATGAATGGGAGCTGGGTATGGAATTGGACTTTTTGGGTTTTTTTTTTCCAGGATCTAGCGAAGTGTGAAGATCAGTTGTGGACTATCCAGGCCTAAAACAACACTGATAAGGTCTGTTCAGGTTCTTGGTAAATGGTTTTAGGTGTTCAAATATGCAGATAGGTTCTTGTAGGAAATGTTAAGGACAATTATTGCTCTATAGTTGGCGCAGTTCAGTGGGTTTCCTTTTTTGTGGATCGGGCATACGATGCTAGGGGTTCCATTCTTGAGGTTCCAAGTCTTCTCCGCCGGCTTCATAAAGCTCAGGGGAAAGTCCGTCATTTCTGGCAGCCTTGTTAATACAAGATGCGTACAACTTTTCTATCGCAATGTGGTCAATTTGGTTGACCGTTCGTTGATCTGGAGACCGCCATGCCCCTTTATGAAAATCGCGGTGTGGAAAATGTGTATTGGCTAGAGTGGCATTTCGGTCCATAGCCTTAGTCTATTACAAGACGTGTTGTCGTGTAGGCTGTGTTTTCCGACAATACTGCCAAAGATGTCTTCTCAATCTCATGGCACGATTTTAACATCTTACTTCGGTAGTCGCTCATAGGAGCTCATAGAAGCAATCTTTAGCTATATTATCTTTTTCCTCCGTGCGTCGGGGCGTGAGCGCTTATAAGGCTTGGCCTTAATGCGAATTGTTACAATTCGTTCGCTAATGTCTTGGAAACATAAGACTTCTTGCCTAAGTCTGGCACTTATAATCCGCATCCGAATAGTCGCTGTTTCCTTGCATGGGAGTAATGTCTGCTTTTCAGCAGCTTAGGGCTCCGCTATTTGTTCGCCTGCACCTCTCCTGTTTCCATGTGAAGATATAAACGTCTTTGTCCTTTCGTTTAGCAGGGTCGTCAACAATAAAAGTCAAATCCCCTTGAATGAGACCAGATGGTTACCACTTGGAGGTAAAAATAAGCATAATTAATGTGTAGTCAGAATTACAAAAACTGGGCATTGCCAAGTTAAAGCCAACCAGAGTCTATCCTCATTCTAGAACATCCAACTAGTACGATTACCGGCCAATCGCAATTAAGCGGGGTGTGTGAAAAGTTCACCATATTTTGTGTGTTTAATATAAAATGCAATTACGTAGCAAACGCACTTAATCGGGCGCAACTTACTGGGCACTATAATTAATATATTTTCCTTTTTGTATTGTACAAAAATGTAGCTGCAAAATAACTCAAAGGTGCAACAGCATTCAACTATAGGTAAGGTGCCGCTCATCATTCTTTACCCAGATAGATGTGAGACCTTTCTTTTTGTCCTATATTTTAAGTCATCATAGAATCATAGATAGGCTAATGCCAGTAAAATTTGTAGCCACTCTTCATTCCCACTCTAAACCATCAGAACGAATGGATCGCCAGCTGCAACACCAAAAGAAAAGTTTGACTCGGAACCATTGGTGCCACCAATGATACGTCAACGTACAACCAAAAATTGTTGAAGTAAAAATAAGACGCATCCTGAACAATTTGGACTGTAAAAAGCCACTGACCCAGCCGGAATTCTACCTATTGTAGGTACTTAAAAAATACGCACCAGGACTTCCAAACGTTCTTTTTAGTCATATGATGAACATGAATCGTCAAATGCCCTATCCAATTCAATCTTTAAACCAAACATCTACTACTCTATAAAAATCCCTTATGACCAAAATCGACGTGTTTTTTCTGAAAATGGTGGTATCCGTGGGCGGATTTTTAAAATATTAATTACTGTACTAAATCCATGAACAAAGAGCTCAACAGGGTTAGGTGAGTCAAAACTAATGATGTGGAATTGTTGCAAACAGTAATACTTACTTACTTAAGTGGCGCTACAGTCCGGAATGAACCTGGGCCTCAACCAACATGCCTCTCCAATTAGCCCGGTCCTTAGCTAACTGCCTCCAGTTGCGCACTCCAAGTTGGTTGAGGTCGGTTTCCACTTGTGCGCGCCACTTAAGGCGAGGTCTTCCTCTACTGCGTCCGACGTCTGGCTGGGAATCGAAGACTCTGCGAGCCGGAGTATTGGTGTCCATTCGTTCTACATGTCCTAGCCATCTTAAACGTCCAATGCGGAGTTTTTTGACCAGGGGCATGTCGCTGTACAGCTCGTATAGTTCTTGGTTGAATCTTCGTCTCCATAGCCCGTCAACGCAAACGGGACCGAAGATTTTTCGAAGAATTTTCCTCTCGAATCTACCAAGGATTTCTTCATCCGCTTTTGATACGGTCCATGCTTCAGCGCCGTAGAGCAGGACTGGGATGATCAGGGTCTTATATAGGGTCTCCTTAGTAGTTCGAGTGAGGGCTTTACTACTAAATTGCCTTCTTAGCCCGAAGAAACAGCGGTTGGCAAGAGTAATTCTTCGTTTAATTTCTGACGAGATGTTGTTGTCAGAGCTAATAGCGGAGCCGAGGTAGACAAAGTCCCGTACTACCTCAAAGTTATATCTGTCAATGGTGACGTTCTGTCCAATTCGTCGATGTTGTGAGTCCTTTCGTGATGACAGCATATACTTAGTCTTACCCTCATTTACTGCTAAACCCATTTTCGCCGCTTCCTTCTCTATACTAGCAAACGTGGCTATGACATCACGTTGAGTCCTACCAATGATGTCAATATCGTCAGCGTATGCTAGTAGTTGCACCGACTTTTGGAAAATTGTGCCTCTGGTGTTGGCTTTGGAGTTTTGCACAATTCTCTCAAGAATCAGATTAAAGAAGTCACATGACAGCGCATCGCCTTGCCTAAATCCTTTTTTGGTATCGAATGTGTCGGTGAGGTCGTTTCCGACCCTGATGGAGCAGCGAGAATTCTCTATCGTCATCCTACACAAACGGACGAGTTTGGGCGGTATACCAAAACTAGACATGGCTCTGTACAGTTCGTCTCTATAAATGCTGTCATATGCGGCTTTGAAATCGATGAATAGGTGGTGGGTATCGATTTGGACTTCTTGAGTTTTTTCCAGGATCTGCCGAAGTGTGAAAATTTGATCGGTTGTGGACTTTCCTGGCCTAAAACCACACTGATAAGGGCCAATCAGGTTGTTGGTAAACGGTTTCAGGCGTTCACATATTACGGCAGATAGGATCTTGTAGGCGATGTTGAGGAGACTTATGCCTCTGTAGTTGGCGCAGTTCAGAGGGTCTCCTTTTTTGTGGATCGGGCAAACGATGCTGAGGTTCCATTCTTCAGGCATATTTTCATCCGACCAGATTTGGCTTATGAGTTGGTGGATGTTACTTACCAAGTCATCTCCGCCGGCCTTATAGAGCTCAGCGGGAAGGCCGTCATTTCCGGCAGCCTTATTAAGCTTGAGTTTAGATATTGCTATCCTCACTTCACTCAGGTCGGGTGGTTGGCAGTTTTCGCTGTCGTTGCCAATATTGAATGGTTCGTTCTGCCTGACAGCGGAATGTTGTTCGTCATCGCCGTTTAACAGTCTGCAGAAGTGGTTCTTCCATATCCTCAGCATCGACTGTGTCTCAACTACAATATTTCCTTGTTCATCTCGACAGGATTCTGTTCGAGCCTTGTATCCTTGGCTTTGACGTTTTACACTTTGGTAAAACTTGCGAACATCGTTCCTGTAGTGGCACCTCTCTATATCCTCGATCGCGCGCTTTTCTTGCTCTTTTTTCTTCTTGCTGAAAAGCCGATGTTCTTCCCTTCTTCTTTGCCTATAGAGCTCAATGGCAGCTCTCGTCTTCACCTGCAGCTTAGCCTTGTAGGCCTCGTTCTTGGCTGCGAGCATCTGTCGGCATTCCTCATCAAACCAGGGGTTTCTTGCTGGTGGGCGTGAGAAACCTAGCACATCAGTTGCGGCTGATCTAATGGCCTGTTGGCATCGTTGCCATTGCTCTTCGACATTCGATGCTAGTGGTATGGTGTTGATCGAGAGGTTAAGGGATACGCGTTGTGCGAAGGTCTTGGCGGTCTCTTGCGATTGCAGTCTTAAGACATTAAATTTTTTCACAGTATTTCTGGATTGTTGTGGCGTGGTGGATATCCGCATTCTTACCTTGGCTGCTACAAGGTAGTGATCCGAGTCGATGTTAGCTCCTCGGAATGTTCGGACATCCAAAATACTGGATGCGTGCCTCTTATCTATCGCAATGTGATCAATTTGGTTGACCGTTCGTTGATCTGGAGACCGCCATGTCCCCTTATGGATATCGAGGTGAGGAAACCGTGTGCTGGCTATAGTGGCATTTCGTTCCGTAGCGAAATCAATTAGCCTAAGTCCGTTACCAGACGTGTTGTCGTGTAGGCTATGTTTTCCGACAATATTTCTAAAGATGTCTTCTCTTCCTACCTTTGCGTTAAAATCTCCCAGCACGATTTTAACATCGTACTTCGGTAGTCGCTCATAGGTTTTGTCGAGGAGCTCGTAGAAGCAATCCTTAGCTATATCATCTTTTTCTTCCGTCGGAGCGTGAGCGCATATAAGGCTTATGTTGGCGAATTTGGCCTTGATGCGGATTGTTACTATGCGTTCGCTAATGTCTTGGAAACATAAGACTTCTTGCCTAAGTCTGGCACTTATAACAAATCCGCATCCGAATAGTCGCTGTTTCTGCTCACTATAACACGGTCCGTAGTATATGTCACAGTTTTTCATCCTCTTTTTGCCCGGCCCATCCCATCGTATTTCCTGGATGGCAGTAATGTCTGCTTTGTAGCAGTTTAGGGCTTCCGCTAGTTGTTCGCCTGCACCTCTCCTGTTTAATGTTCTCACATTCCAGGTGCAGATACGAACGTCGTTGTCCTTTTTTCGTTTAGCAGGGTCGTCAACAATAAAATCAGTCCTTTCCGAGGCTATTGGTTGCTTCGTAACCATGCTTTTTTTCTGTGGGTGGGTAGTTAACCCAAAGCACAACCCCCAACCTGGAGGGCCAGTTCCAATTTATTAGATACCCCTAGGACACGGGGCCATCAGTATCCACTACGGGATTGAGCGCTGCCGTTGGCCTTTCGGTTCATCCGCCACCATCTCTGTTCAAGGGGCCTGACTAACCCTTGAAATTCCTAGACAACCTGTTGTCCGAATATGTCAGAGCAGCTCATCTAGGTTCGCCTGGGACAGCAGGCCGGGTATTCATCCGTGCCATTCTCACCAGGGTGTTTATAGTGTTGCTGTTTTTCGTCGTGTTATCAACACTCGCGCTTATCGTTTAGCAAGTCAAATCCGGTTGGATGAGACCAGTATCCGATGGTTACCACTTGGAGGTAAAGATAAGCACATTTGATGTGTAGTCAAAGTTGCAACACTGGGCATTGCCAAGTTAACGCCAATCAGAGTCTACCCTCGTTCTACAACACCCAACCATCAAACAGTAATAGTAGTATATAAATTAAATTTCATTCAATTTGACAAAATAGTTTGCGACGAAACGACAATTTTCTTTATATGGCTTAAATGCAAAAATCCGTTATATCGATTTTCTCGAAAAAAAACTGGGTATGTAAAGGCTATAAAAGTAAAAAAAATGGCCTGACATTATGACCAAAAAACCCTGGATACGAAGTTTGAAGAAAATTGGTCAAGCCGTTTAGGCCGGAGAGACCATTCGGACAGACGGACAGACGCACCGACGCGACGGACGGATTTCCAAAAGCCACTTTTTTGTGTTCCGCTATCTTCGTAATGTTAGAAACAATCAAAATCTCGAGGCCGATTTTTTCACGAACCAATACCTTTCTCCTTTGTAAGAGAATGTTAAAAATGCATAATGTTTCCTTTCATATCGTTACTAAAAGTTTTTATTTATATGAAACAAAAAACAACAGTTATTAGTGATTAAAAAAAAAAACAAATCACTCCTCTTGGGCTAACTTCTTAACCTCTTTGTGGAACCTTTGTTACACTAGATATTACCCTTCGTTGTTGTGGTGTAGGTCTAACCTGTTGTGGCTGAGAACGACTGTTGTACGGAACAATTGGTACATCAGGTTCAATCTCTACGCCCTTGGGTGGATGAGTTCGGATGTATTCCAAAGCCCTTAGGATAGCTTCTGGAATTGGTGGCGGTGTAGGTAAATGATCTCCACTGGGATGGTATCCATTTTCATCAGCAGTGTAAGTCACTTCAATTGGTACACCTTCCGGAGACACCCACCTTGCTTGACCGCTTACACTGGCTACGTTTCCGCTCTCTTGCACCTCGATTCCATTGCTAGAATCAAAGGAATAGGCAAAGTTTCCTTCAGCATCGGCAACATCATTCTGGAAGTTCCGAATTTCAGCATCTCTGTCAATATTATCGGCAGCGGTTAATCCCAAAAGGATGGCAATAAGGATCTAATAAGCGAATTGAGATTTATAAATAAACAATCCTTGGTATGACAGCGACTTACAAGTTTAAACATAGTAAGTTCTTCGTTGAATGGTAGGTATCCCAGGCAAAACCAAAACAAACTGTTTGTGATCAGTCTTCTTGATGAAGCTTTTATACCAATAATTTGCAATTTATCGTGAAAAAACGCAAAGTGCACTAGCCTTGTATTAATATACCTATGACATTTTGGAAGGCCTAAAATAGGTATTATTAGCGGTAAGAAATAAAACGGAGATTTACGATTATCATACAGAACAGGTATATATAAGCGTAGGTGTGATCTTGATCTTTTCTTTTTATACCCTATCCCATAGGGGTATATTAGTTTTGATACATAGTTTGTAACATAGAGAAATAATTTAGCTACATATCCCTCAAAGTATATGGATCGACTCAGAATCAGTTGCTGAGTCGATTAAGCCATGTCTGTCTGTCCGTCCGTCTGTATGTCACCGTTATTTAGGCCTGAAATTTTGAGCTAGGAGAATGGAATTTTTTATATAGGGTTCTTGTGCAGTAGAGCAAAACAAGTGTAAATTTTTTTTGACATCCGCCCACTGCCACGCCCTCTTTTTAGAAAAACGTAGTTTTTAGCTAAACCGTAAGGAGTTTTAAAAAAAGTGTCTGAACAACCTATTTACAGAAACTCAATATCTATATTTCGTCTATACAAAGTTTTTTTGCCATGCCAACTTTTTTGGGGGCGTTTTTTAAAATATTTGAAAAAAAAATTTTTTGATGCAGCATAATTGGTTATGATAATATAAACATTTCGTTCTTAGATCATTTTTACCCACACCCACTTTTGGGGGCGTACAAAAACCATTTGTATACCCTACCCCATAGCACATGTAGGAGAAACACATTGTTTTTGGTCAAACAATAAAAGATTCTGATAAACTGTTTGAACAATATGTTTTTGACTATGTCATTTTCTTTATTATATCCCCATAAAGCCCCTTTTTGGGGGTATTAACTTTAAGGATGGGATGGGATAGGGTATTCCACGAGCCGCACAGCGGATTGTAGCCCTCTCATATGTTTTGCATTCCATCCGGATACAAATCAATTTCACTAAGAACATACTAAGAGCAAAGGAATGTCGACAAAAATAATAAAAATTCTTAAGCAAAAGCTGACTAATCGTGTAGTTGTAAGATCTATTGAATATATGCAAATTTCCCTATCTCACAGTTTGTTATATAAAGATAAACTAAATAGTTCGAATCCAAATCGAAAGCTGAGTTAATGTCACCGAATGCATTTTCAACTAGATTGATGAAATTCGGATTATGGACATTTTCTTGAACAGAGATGGGATCCGAAAGTGTATTGTAGGAATAGCAAAGCGAATTTTAGCTAACTAATATGTTCACTTTTGGATTTGAAACAATGGATCCCACAGCACATTCTACTTGACCAAATATGATAAAACCGGGAATGGGATTGGAGGAGTATTACATTTTGTACACTTCTTCTGCTAGGCACATCGGGACAAACTGACCTCGCCATAGGGGTCAACTAACACTCAAGGTTGGGGTTCCTTACGCTCAAATAGCAATCATATCCGGATTACAGATTACGGAAACGTAATCTGTATACCAGGGGGCTACTATTGAATAACTCTTTGGGTTTTCTATAATGATACTGATTCATTGAAGGAAGCTTACTTAGATCTTGAATAATTGGCTTTAAGCAGGAAATTAATCGCGTGACTGTGATTCTCATCATTGCAACATAAGCCTCATGTTCTCCTCCTCTTAACGAGGAATTTTATGACTGTGGAACTTGTCCAAAATGTGATCTAATATCCCTACTCGGGGATTTTAAAGCACACAGAAGCGTCATTTAGGCAACGGCTCTAAACGACGAGACTGAATACCTTAGCAATGAGGAATTTCATAACTACTAGTGCAGGAGTGGAATCACATAAGATGATTGTTGATACGGCCCAGTTATAGCTATCATTGAAACATCATTGGAAAATGTTCTTTTACTTCTTGCGGTTTTTTTTTATAAATTCAATCATTGGTGAGTTGGTGTCAAAACAAGGCTTATGAATTTTAGAACATGATTATCCAAACATATTTTAATTAGAACATGGGTTAAACGGGAATACAGTGAATCTTCTTTGCTTAATATGTCATCGTGTTCTTTCTATTTCCTTTGAGGCCCGGTTTTTCAGTACGAGATCATCCTAGTTTCGGGATTAAACTCAAGTTAACTCGAGAAAGTAGTTTTTCAGTCAATTTAAATCCGGAGTTAACTTCGAATTAACCCAGCAAGTTTGGTGAGTTAACTATGCGATTAAATGATCAGATGTTTTTGACAGATGATAAATATGTACCAAGCAAACAATTATTTTCAATTCCATTTATGTGGACATCTATTAAATTTTTGTAAACTAAATACGTATACGATATATTCAGAAACTGTTTTAAAAATTAAATTTGACTGTGACTGCGACAAAAGCATTTTCATTTGTTTGGGGAAAAAGAAACCAAACAGCTGACAACTGAGCTGTTTCAGATTCTATACATTTCGAAAACTTTTTGACAACAAAATCGATAAAACATAAGTGCTATCAAATCACCACACACGGAGTCAAATTTAATCCTGCACTGAAAAACTGCTTCGTGATTTAACTCTGGATAAAATTTATTCCGGTTTTAGTAAACTCTAGGTTAACTCAGAGTTAACGCAGCACTGAAAAACCGGGCCTCATCAGACCGTTTTCTCAGTGTTGACGGGATGGTAGTGTTTAATGCCTCTTGTAAAATATTTTTGGAAACCGGTTCCGGTGTTTCAGGCAGGTCATTAAATAACTGCCCAAGAATGAATTGCTGTACTTCTTATATAAATAAACTAAACAATTATCCAAGATCAAGAAGAAACAAAAACCCAAAATGACATTCAATTTTTGACAGAATTTTTAGTGATGCCAACAAACCAAACATTTTTGTTGATAACTTTACATAGAGAAAAATAGTCAAAAATGACAATCAAAAATATAACAGCCAACTTTCACCTTCCGTGATTCCACCCCAGGCTTGTGCAAAATGTGATTCAATATTTCTACTCGGGGATTTTGAAGCATTAACAGATATTGGCAACATCAAAAAAACAAAATATAAATTATTGACGTAAGAACCTTGTTTGCATACTTTGGGCCTAGTTTTTTCTCACAACTATTCAAGTATGTGTGTGTACTTCTTGCACGGACCTCCTGTTTTATGCGGAATCCGAATAGAAAAGTTGAGATAAGCTTTTGTTGATTATTCTTGGATGATTTGTCAGATAATTGCCAGAGGAGGTCCAGCAGTGAAAAGATATTTTAAGTGTTGCTATGCTGCTATAATGATGGTTGGGTGTTGTAGAACGAGGGTAGACTCTGATTGGTGTTAACTTGGCAATGCCCAGTGTTGCAACTCTTACTACACATCAAATGTGCTTATCTTTACCTCCAAGTGGTAACCATCGGATACTGGTCTCATCCAACCGGATTTGACTTGCTAAACGATGAGTGCGAGTGTTGATAACACGACGAAAAACAGCAACACTATAAACACCCTGGTGAGAATGGCACGGATGAATACCCGGCCTGCTGTCCCAGGCGAACCTAGATGAGCTGCTCTGACATATTCGGACAACAGGTTGTCTAGGAATTTCAAGGGTTAGTCAGGCCCCTTGAACAGAGATGGTGGCGGATGAACCGAAAGGCCAACGGCAGCGCTCAATCCCGTAGTGGATACTGATGGCCCCGTGTCCTGGGGGTATCTAATAAATTGGAACTGGCCCTCCAGGTTGGGGGTTGTGCTTTGGCTTAACTACCCACCCACAGAAAAAAAAACATGGTTACGAAGCAACCAATAGCCTCGGAAAGGACTGATTTTATTGTTGACGACCCTGCTAAACGAAAAAAGGACAACGACGTTCGTATCTGCACCTGGAATGTGAGAACATTAAACAGGAGAGGTGCAGGCGAACAACTAGCGGAAGCCCTAAACTGCTACAAAGCAGACATTACTGCCATCCAGGAAATACGATGGGATGGGCCGGGCAAAAAGAGGATGAAAAACTGTGACATATACTACGGACCGTGTTATAGTGAGCAGAAACAGCGACTATTCGGATGCGGATTTGTTACAAGTGCCAGACTTAGGCAAGAAGTCTTATGTTTCCAAGACATTAGCGAACGCATAGTAACAACCGCATCAAGGCAAAATTCGCCAACATAAGCCTTATATGCGCTCACGCTCCGACGGAAGAAAAAGATGATATAGCTAAGGATTGCTTCTACGAGCTCCTCGACAAAACCTATGAGCGACTACCGAAGTACGATGTTAAAATCGTGCTGGGAGATTTTAACGCAAAGGTAGGAAGAGAAGACATCTTTAGAAGTATTGTCGGAAAACATAGCCTTCACGACAACACGTCTGGTAACGGACTTAGGCTAATTGATTTCGCTACGGAACGAAATGCCACTATAGCCAGCACACGGTTTCCTCACCTCGATATCCATAAGGGGACATGGCGGTCTCCAGATCAACGAACGGTCAACCAAATTGATCACATTGCGATAGATAAGAGGCACGCATCCAGTATTTTGGATGTCCGAACATTCCGAGGAGCTAACATCGACTCGGATCACTACCTTGTAGCAGCCAAGGTAAGAATGCGGATATCCACCACGCCACAACAATCCAGAAATACTGTGAAAAAATTTAATGTCGGAAGACTGCAATCGCAAGAGACCGCCAAGACCTTCGCACAACGCGTATCCCTTAACCTCTCGATCAACACCATACCACCAGCATCGAATGTCGAAGAGCAATGGCAACGATGCCAACAGGCCATTAGATCAGCCGCAACTGATGTGCTAGGTTTCTCGCGGCCACCAGCAAGAAACCCCTGGTTTGATGAGGAATGCCGACAAATGCTCGCAGCCAAGAACGAGGCCTACAAGGCTAAGCTGCAGGTGAAGACGAGAGCTGCCATTGAGCTCTATAGGCAAAGAAGAAGGGAAGAACATCGGCTTTTCAACAAGAAGAAAAAAGAGCAAGAAAAGCGCGCGATCGAGGATATAGAGAGGTGCCACTCCAGGAACGATGTTCGCAAGTTTTACCAAAGTGTAAAACGTCAAAGCCAAGGATACAAGGCTCGAACAGAATCCTGTCGAGATGAACAAGGAAATATTGTAGTTGAGACACAGTCGATGCTGAGGATATGGAAGAACCAATTCTGCAGACTGTTAAACGGCGATGACGAACAACATTCCGCTGTCAGGCAGAACGAACCATTCAATATTGGCAACGACAGCGAAGACTGCCAACCACCCGACCTGAGTGAAGTGAGGATAGCAATATCTAAACTCAAGCTTAATAAGGCTGCCGGAAATGACGGCCTTCCCGCTGAGCTCTATAAGGCCGGCGGAGATGACTTGGTAAGTAACATCCACCAACTCATAAGCCAAATCTGGTCGGATGAAAATATGCCTGAAGAATGGAACCTCAGCATCGTTTGCCCGATCCACAAAAAAGGAGACCCTCTGAACTGCGCCAACTACAGAGGCATAAGTCTCCTCAACATCGCCTACAAGATCCTATCTGCCGTAATATGTGAACGCCTGAAACCGTTTACCAACAACCTGATTGGCCCTTATCAGTGTGGTTTTAGGCCAGGAAAGTCCACAACCGATCAAATTTTCACACTTCGGCAGATCCTGGATAAAACCCAAGAAGTCCAAATCGACACCCACCACCTATTTATCGATTTCAAAGCCGCATACGACAGCATTATAGAGACGAACTGTATAGAGCCATGTCTAGTTTTGGTATACCGCCCAAACTCGTCCGTTTGTGTAGGATGACGATAGACAATTCTCGCTGCTCCATCAGGGTCGGAAACGACCTCACCGACACATTCGATACCAAAAAATGATTTAGGCAAGGCGATGCGCTGTCATGTGACTTCTTTAATCTGATTCTTGAGAGAATTGTGCAAAACTCCAAAGCCAACACCAGAGGCACAATTTTCCAAAAGTCGATGCAACTACTAGCATACGCTGACGATATTGACATCATTGGTAGGACTCAACGTGATGTCATAGCCACGTTTGCTAGTATAGAGAAGGAAGCGGCGAAAATGGGTTTAGCAGTAAATGAGGGTAAGACTAAGTATATGCTGTCATCACGAAAGGACTCACAACATCGACGAATTGGACAGAACGTCACCATTGACAGATATAACTTTGAGGTAGTACGGGACTTTGTCAACCTCGTCAGAAATTAAACGAAGAATTACTCTTGCCAACCGCTGTTTCTTCGGGCTAAGAAGGCAATTTAGTAGTAAAGCCCTCACTCAAACTACTAAGGAGACCCTATATAAGACCCTGATCATCCCAGTCCTGCTCTACGGCGCTGAAGCATGGACCGTATCAAAAGCGGATGAAGAAATCCTTGGTAGATTCGAGAGGAAAATTCTTCGAAAAATCTTCGGTCCCGTTTGCGTTGACGGGCTATGGAGACGAAGATTCAACCAAGAACTATACGAGCTGTACAGCGACATGCCCCTGGTCAAAAAACTCCGCATTGGACGTTTAAGATGGCTAGGACATGTAGAACGAATGGACACCAATACTCCGGCTCGCAGAGTCTTCGATTCCCAGCCAGACGTCGGACACAGTAGAGGAAGACCTCGCCTTAAGTGGCGCGCACAAGTGGAAACCGACCTCAACCAACTTGGAGTGCGCAACTGGAGGCAGTTAGCTAAGGACCGGGCTAATTGGAGAGGCATGTTGGTTGAGGCCCAGGTTCATTCCGGACTGTAGCGCCACTTAAGAAAGTAAGTAGTATTCTGCTATAATAAAACTATTATCTGCAAACTATTATCCTGCCCTCAAAGGCGAAACTATAAAAGGTATTTTTTACACGCTTTTCCCAACCACATCGCCAGGCCCCCACACCACTTTGGTGCTTCTGCAATACACCGTGCTAATTTCGGCGATCACTCTTGCCCCTAACTATTGCTGAACATGTAAAACAGCTGTTCAGTAATGAAATTACTGCTTCAGGTCGGAGCAATTGAAGAAGTTCAATCAATGGAAACTACTCGAGACAAATCGAATTATTGGCAAAACTGGACGTCAGAAACAGCTTTAACTCAGCCAGGTGAAGTAACAAGCTGAACGCACTCGATAACACATATAACATCAAAGTTTTTTTTCTTTCGGATGGTGAATGACTACAAAAAGGAGCGGGAACTGATCTATGAGACTACAGAGGGCCAATAAAGAATGCAAGTCACAACAAGAGCAGCGCAAGGCTTGATTTTGCGGCAAAACCTCTCGAATATCTCCTATATGACTTTCTTCGCATGCAAATGCCGCAGATACCCTCCTCATCGGTAATGCAGCTTATATAACGACAAATGACACCGAAAGTGCGTAAAAAAAAACCTAAACCAGGTTATGCGACGAGGAAGCTACTCGGTTGATGAACACGATCAGCCTGGGTACGCAAAAACCGATATTTTTGATGAAGAAAAGGATACTCTGATTGACTTCTAAATCGGCCAGGAGGAATTGAAAATTGATAGAATTTGGATGTGACCATCAACACCAAACATACTTTCTGGCACCAGAAAAAGAAAGCGGTGGAACGAGCGTCAAAAGTGACGGCGTCACTGAGTGGCCTGATAGTAATGGTAAGCTGCTCAACGGCCGGCAAGCGAAGGCTCCTAATTTTGATGACACATGTCATTTGGGCGCTTCCAGAGGAAAAGAACAAAAAGCAGATGGACGCAGTATAGAGACGCGTAACAAGCTCCTATCGAACGGTGTAGGTGTAACCCGTCCTTGTTGTCACAGGAGTGTCCCCAATAGAAATCTTTGTGGCAAAAAGAAAGTACGTCTTCTACTAAAAGACGGAAGTTAAAGTTGAAACGGCAACGGAAGAGGCTAAAGAGCTTACGAAACAGAAGTGGCAATAACGCTGGAGCTCGGAAAGTAGAGGACGATGGGCAGGGAGTCTGGTCAGAAACGTGGCTGAATGGAATGAGTGCAAACACAATTTATATTGACACTATTGCGTCACTCAGTTACTCACTGGATATGGATATTTCATTTCGCAAAAGATCGGCAAAACGAACTGCCCAGCCCGTCAATATGGGGACTCCCAAGAAAATGAGGTATACCACACTTTCTTCGCCTGTAGTAGATGGGAACCCGAAAGAGGAGAACTAGAGAGAAATATCGGTATCATCCAGCCAACATAACCAAAAATAATGTGGCGGGTGGCCAGATCTGGAAACAATTCTGAACCTACGCCCAAAATATTCCCAGAAGAAAGAAAGAAGAAGAAGGGCAATCCCGCGTGACATAGTGAGTCCGAAAAGGCATATCACTACAGCCACCTGAAGAAATGCGAACATTGATCCTTGGGGTTGGATCAGAAACCGAGGGGTCAGGAGGAATATTTAGTTAACTTATAACTTCACAAAGGGGATTCCGACATACGGGGGATGGTCAACGCCAAAAAGACCTTTTTATGCTTTATAAAGCATTTCTTCTCTTCCCAACGGGAAAAAAAGAGAGACCCACTTCGGGGATAAAAACAAACTTCACTAGATGAGGACACGCGAAGTAGCGTCCAGTTTGGAAACAGGCCATCGGAACTCGTCAAGTAGATACACGTGTTCCCTATCATGGGATTTCTTCAATCTAGTGTAACAAAAAATACCCAGATACCCAGACGATATCGCCAGATAAACTTCGGATTCCCACAAAAACAAAGAGGGGTTAGAAGACCGTTTTTTAAGTTAGTATGTACGATACTATTTATAAGAACTATCTATACAGATATATGTCTAGACTCTAGAGTCGTCCGTCAATGCATAAAAGTCTGCAAAGAGTGTACAAACATTCGTTTCTTCGGGCTAAAAAGGAAAATTTGAAAAAACCCTAAACCTTAGTAATTGGTTTAGGGCTTTTTTCAAAGATCCTATATTAAACCCTGGTCCTGGTTTAAGCCGGTGAGAATGGACCGCAGAGAGATTGGATGAAAAATCCTTTTTCGAAATCTGCGTTTACCTTGACGTCCCAAGGCATGTTTAACAAATAATAAATGCTTTCAGAGTCTTGGATTCCCAGTCAGATGTTAGAACCAGTAAAGGAAAACCGCCTCTTAGGTGGTGTATACGCAAGTATATCTTAATTCAGTGGATTAGCTAAGAACCCGGCTAAGAGATAAATTTGGTTGAGGCTCAGATTCTACCCAGACTATACTTCACGCAAAAGTAAGTTTTGGCTTTCAGTCTGAACTTGAATAAGGTAAAATCTGTTCAGTCCCATCTACGTCATTGCATAATAAACATCATAACAAAAATGATATAATAGCGTTATTTTGAATCTCCAACAATATCGCAGTCATGAAATTTCCATTTCCGCAATCTTAATTTAGATTTTTTAAATCATCTTTCAAGGCTAATCGGCCACCGTCAGTTCGGAAGGGATCAACGGAATTTACTTACTGAGCTGTCAACTATTTGCCACTGTTGCGATTGATGGTGTCTAACAATGACACAAGACACCATATTTAAATATAATTAATGGGATGTATGCATCGTTTAACGGTCTGAATATATATATTCAAGAAATCACTTAAATCCACCATTAATCAACGAATTTAATGATTTGTAAAAGTGACACCACAAATCAACGGAATTTCAATGACCTTGTGTCTATACGCTGACATAGTTATATAGACGAAGATGCCTAAAGCAAAACAAGTTCGTCTGCTCATGAAATAACTTAACAGATTGTTAACTTTTATGGCAAATACCACCATTGTTGGTGCTTCCTACGCATGTGTCATCATCTCCGGCAAGCCCATCTAAAGTAAACTATTTCACTTTGGTTCCACCCTCATTGCGCGAATGCGGATTTTAGTGTATCTTTTATTTTCATTATCATAAAACGAATTAACAGGTAATAGAGTTCACTTGTGTTGAACCGCAGCATCTCTTTGACAAAACTATTCCTAACGAATGTTGTACACTTTCCTATTCTTGTGGAGAATGGGTCCTGATGTATTCCAACGACCTGAGGATATACTCTGGGATTGGTGGTGGGGTTGGTAAATGTTCACCACTTGGATGGTATCCATTTTCATCGGCGGTGTAGACGAATTGGACTGGAGTGCCATCGGGGGACACCCATTGTGCACTACCACTTGTTCCGGCAATGTTTCCACTCTGTTGTACAGCGATTCCATTTGATGATTGGAAGGCATAGGCAAAGTTGCCATCGGCATCGGCAGCATCATTCTTGAAGCTGATTAATTCAGCATCCCTGTTGATGTTGTCGGCAGCGACTAATCCCAAAAGGACGGCAACGAGGATCTAGTGAAGGAAACAAATCTGCCATTGTAGTAATCCATATTTTTGTATGCCCAACGAAGGGATGATGTCAAGGTCCTTCTGTACTACGTATATATACTCACAAGCTTCAACATCTTGATGTACTTGGTATTCCAAATGGTACGAGGATGATACTGTTGATAGTTTGCCCTATTGCCAAAGCTTTTATACGAGTTAAAAATATACTTGATCGCCACAGCGGTTTAGACAACTTGAAAATATCTATAGCAACGTCTAGCATGCGGATGGCATTTCTTGATATCCCCCAAACAGGTCTAGTCATACACACAACTTGTTGATTAGCATACCGATCAATTCATAGACCAATAGGTGTGATCGAATCATGTTGACAGGTCTTCTAGTCGACTAGCTTTACTCAATTTATTAACCACCTTCAATTTACACAATCTCGAGCGATTTAAATTCATTTGATAACACTACCGCTCTTACTCAATTCAATTAAATTGATTAATGACCTTCCTCGAATTTGTGTATATTTTCTCCCTCTATTGGTTCTAAGCCAACAAAGATCGACAGTCATTTAAATGCAAATCGTATATTTTTTAAGAACGTTGTCCCTTGTTCTTGCTTAGCTTATGGATGCTTGTATCTGACGTTTTATGATTATTTATCCATCCATTTAGTTATTACTGTATCGAGTGTGTTCACGTAAAGTGTGATGAATGGATCGGGTTAAATGAAGTCAACATGCAATTTAAGTGGTAACTGGATTTTTGTGTCTGATTTATTAATATTTTAAAACAAATTTTAAAAGTTTAAATGTGTTGCATAATTATGGCTTTGATATTTATAAAGCAATTAGCATTAATTACATTAAATACAGGGTGCCAATTGTATCTAACCCAGTTGGATTGGCAAATCATCAAGTTTATTTGGCACTCGGATTTGCTTGTGACAGCATTTGTGGCCCTGAATGTGATTGCTGTGAAAAATAATTACCTACTTCTTGTTAATTTATATTTATTTGGCAAAAAATTGCTAAGCATCCGACTTATGCTGCAAAATGTTTCCTAATTATATCATTTCCCACTATATAATGTATATATGTAGATACATTTAGTACATGAATTATGTATACATTTGGTTGACATCAGCAGAATGTGTCTTTATTAAAGTGCGGTTCGGTTTTTCGGTGCGAGATGATCCTAGTTTCGGGATTAAACTCGAGTTAACTCGAGAAAGTAGTTTTTCAGTCCATTTAAATCGAGAGTTAACTGTAAGTTAATTGAGGGTTAACTTTGAGTTCTGAAAATTCTGTCACCGGATTGAATTTGACAACCACCGTATATGCATTGTAAGGATTGCCTCCAATGCCACTTGACTAAAATGGTCGATTGACCAATAAGAACCGAACTTTAAAAAAAAGTTAACTTACTGATGTGAAATCCTGAACACGGTCATTTTCTCGTGCACACTTCCTGCTATTTAAAGTAACAGTGACAATTAACAATTGGCAACATCGGGAAATATGTGATTATCTATTGCTCCGTAAAATATCTAAATGTAATGTAAACGGAACTTCCTGAGACAAATACTTGAAACGCATAAGAAAAGGACAAGGCGAAAGGTGAATGCAGTCCAGATCTATCCCACCAAATACACATGAGGGAATTCAAACAGCAAGACTGTAGACGAACAGTTTACTACAGTGAAGGCTGGGAAAACATCGCGACCCGTTAACAAAATATTTGACACTCCACTCCAGATAACAGAAATCCAATTGGAAGTCAAACCCAGCATTCAGAAGCAAAAATACTTGAGATACCTCCCGGACTAAACATTAAACTCAAAAGGAGTACTAAGCAGAAGCAGACTTATCGCGTCACAATAGAAAGCTTCGATCAATTTTTGTGAGTAGCAAGCAAAAAGTGCAACACTCCAGCAACAACCAGATTTCAATCAGAAGCTTGAAACCTTCAAGACCCTATGATATATTTGAAAATGGTCATAACAATCAGTAAAAATAACAGAGAACTGCTTACAGGACTGAGAATCGAAGACTCTGCGAGCCGAAGTATTGATGTCCATTCGTTCTACATGTCCTAGCCATCTTAAACGGCTAATATGGAGTTTTTTGAACAGGGGTATGTCGCTGTAAGGCTCGTATAGTTCTTGGTTGAATCTTCGTCTCCATAACCCGTCAACGCAAACGGGGCCGAAGATTTTTCGAAGAATTTTTCTCTCGAATCGACCAAGGATTTCTTCATCCCCTTTTGATACGGTCCATGATTCAGCTCTGTAGAGCAGGACTGGGATGATCAGGGTATTATATAGGATCTCCTTAGTAGTTCAGTACTAAATTGTCTTCTTAGCCCGAAGAAACAGGGGTTGGCAAGAGTAATTCTTCGTTTAATTTCTGATGAGATGTTGTCAGAGTTAATAGCAGAACCGAGGTAGACAAAGTCACGTACTACCTCAAAGTCATATCTGTCAATGGTGACATTTTGTTCAATTCATCAACGTTGTGATTCCTTTTGTGTTGAGAGCATATACTTAGTCTTACCCACATTTACTGCTAAAACCATTGTTAAAGCTTCCTACAAATGGGCCTGCGCACACAAGTATGCTTCAACCGTAGTCATTATGGTTACATTCCAAACACACGGGAATATGTTCAACCGGTTGAAATTTGTGTAAAATAACAAACTTTATTTGTATGTGTACTTCCATGGTTTGTTTTAACTTTTATTTTCCGCGATAATGTACAACACAAACCATTAAAAATGAGTGACACCGATTTGTTTTGCGTATATATATCCATTTTTTGTTGAAATTCTTGTTTGTTGATTTTTTTTATTTAATTCCATTGACACCGAACTAGCCGCCGTCTTTTTTTTAATACCACACCTGTCAGAAACGCATGCATATGTTGGTAGATTCAACCTCTTCAACCACTTAATTTTGGGTGAAAAATTGCTCTCCAGTGGCTCTCAAACTGTGCTCCCTCCTAATCCGTCCAACCGGTTGAAGCATACTCGTGTGCGCAGGCCCAATGATGTCAATATCATTGGAAAATTGTGCCTCTGGCGTTGGCTCGGGAGTTTTGCACAATCCTCTTAAGAATAAAATTGAAGAAGTCACATGACAGTGCATCGCCTTGCCTAAAGCACATTTGAAGTCAGAGTTACAAAAGCTAATCAGAGTCTACCCACATTCTACAACACCCAACTATATACAAGCCCGCTTATTCATTAGATTTCACTAAAAATCATCTCAACGGTTGTATAGTTATACAGTGTATAAGTATTTATACAGCCTTTATTCAGGGTCGCACAATTTCATATTCAAAATATATTTCCCCACCTATAATAGTTATACATGGTTTGTGTCAAATAAATTACCAAAAATCTCGGCAGAGTTTACCAAGGAACAATTTTTATGGTTGCGAAACTTGTGGTGACAACTTTACTTTCTACACATATATAACATTTTTGTGACTTGTGTTGACTAAATAACATCGTTTACAATGTTGAGTCTGTATGTAAAATATAATTACCATTTGAACAAATTAAACAGTGAAACACAACTGCTAAAATACAAAAATACTCTGGATGATGTTTTCAACCTACAATTGAACCTTTGGTAGCCCTAATGCTTAGCCGCCTGTGTATACAGATTAAATACCCTTATACAGGCACTATTCAAGCATCAGACGCGTTTAGTATATGCAGCTTCTATTCAACGTTGCATAAGTTTTATGAATAAGGTTTTTGCGTTTAGAGGCATTTTAAGAAGTGTATAACTTTATACACTCCTTATAATGAGTTTATGAATAAGGCTGAAGATTTATACAAGAGAAGACACTGGGTCCAAATGAATTCCAAAAAGAACACTGAAAACAGCAATAACCTCCAAACCTGACCTTTTAATGGAAGTAATACAGAGCTGTCTAAATAAAGGGACAGATCACTAGAATCACTAGAATCAACAACAAAAGTCGATAGACGTGCAATCATCCGAACTGCGTCCAATTCTTATGACTCTGTGTCAAAAATAAAGACAAAATAAACACAAAAATTGTAATTTGGTTACGGTAAAGTGGGTAATTAAAAGTGCTTAACATTTTAATAGAAAGTAAGTTAAAAAAACACTATTTAACGCTCCTCAAAAAGAAATTCGTCTCCAATTTTTTTTTAAAAACATTTCGTGGAAGTCTGAGTGGCAACAAGTAATCTTTTGAGATAAAAAAAGTTAAATTTAGAGGACCCCGATGGCTATAGTTATTATTTTCATGACCTTCGAAAAGGGGAGCATTATTTAAGCCGCCTTCATAGCTGTGAAGGTAGTGTCATGGTGTGGTGAGCTATTTCCTTCTACGGCCCCTTCGAACTCCATTGGTTTACATCAAGAATGAATGCAAACGCTTATAAGGGTGTGTTGAAAAAGTCGTTCCCTCATATTTTTGACCTGTTTTGAACAATACGATGAACATTCCAGCATGATAAAACAGTGGATTGAGAGCCAAAATGTAAATATGTTGATGTGGTCTCCATACTCCCCTGACCTCAATACCAAAGAGAATATGTTCGGACGTCTTCACGTAAGGTATACGTATCAGGGAGACAATTCGGAAGGCAAAAAGTCATTAATGCAAGAATGTACAACGAAATTTCGCTTCAAAACATTGAAATTTGTGATGATTCCATTCCAAATCGAATTTACGAACCTCTGTTGAAAAAATCTGGCAATACTTATAGTAATTATTGATATAAGTGTGTATCTAAATACATGTGCAAAATAAATCATTATATTACAACCAATTTTCTTGTTTAATTCCTTTATGTTTGTTGAACCTATTCAGATGAGCCAAAAAAAAATGCTTCATTTTATGAATGAAATCTAACCTGTCAGAAAAACAAACATTGAGACTGAATTTGTTTCTCCCAACTAAGCGTTTCTTGATGGGCTTTCAATAGATATATAACAAAGATGTGTCACTGCAATATTTATAAAGAAAGGTTAACAGTAAGGTGAATAAAAAGTTGAACCTATTCAGATGAGCGGCAGTGTATGTCAATGCACCACAATGTTAGCGCAACAAGCTCGCTAGTACCTATACCTAGGGCCTAGCTTTTTTCTCACAACCAATAATATATGCGTGTGTATATTCGGCACAATGGTGGGACCTCCTGCTTAATGCCGAATCCGAGCGGCTGAGTTGATAAAAGCTTTAGTTGGCAATTGATAACACTCGTATGATTTCTCATATTATCACAAGAGGACGCCCAATGAAAAGACATTTAGCTCCGCCATAACGAGTGCGACAGAAAATACTAGATTTTGCCACAGATTGGTGGAAATCCCTCGCCACCTTGTGATACACCAAAGGAGATGTGGCCGTAGTACGACTAAGACAGAACCCAAAACTCCTAAAGTTAAATAGAAAATCTGATTCGTCGTTTGTAGATCACAACTGACTGAAAGACATAAATAAATTGAAAATAATTTTTTTAAATGATTCTTGGTAAAGAAAAAAATATATTTATAATAAAATAATTAACTCAGATTATAGGCCGAAAGGCAATAAATTTAAATTGTTATTATTTTATTTAGGGTTTAGGGTAGATGAATAGGCTAGTTTTTCATTAGGGTAAAACCTGGTAATACCGGTCATTTTAAGAAAATCTCAAATAAAACTAAATGTTATGTTCAAATAATATTTTTAATTCATTTTATATTTATTTTACTTATATTTTTATAATTATAAACATTAACAAAGGGAAATAAACCGGACGGAAAAAAGTTATAAACGAAAAATCAAACGCCTAAAATGACCGGGATTGGAGGTATGGTTAGGTAACCCCGGTCACCCATTTTGGTAATGGCGGTCAATTTTTTATACACATAAATCACATGTGTAGCCAGACGGACTGTCCCAACCTGAGCATTCAGCGTGAACCCAGACTGCACAGCGTGTACACCTGTACCACATCTCATTGTTGCGCCCAAATTCTCCACAAATGAAGCATTTGTTGCTTCCATCTTCTATGGTGTCATCGGAATTATCATCAACAAGCATTTCAGCGCTAAAATCGGACTCGGATGTAGAATCTTGTAGAATCTTCTTCGTCACCTTCCGAATAGATTTTGGTTTGTTTTTAGATACTGGTAATATCTTTTTGTTCTTCTTGTTCTTCTTGGCTTCTCTTTTAAATTCTTTTTCTTCCAAATTTTGCTACAAAGGGGTCGATGTTAACAGAGTAGCGTGTTGTTTATCCCTGCACTTCCTTGTCTGATTAGCAACAATTTTTTTTGGCACTGGAAGAAGATTTTTAATGCTTTCATTCAAGGCAGCAAATGAAGTTGATGGAGCTGAGATGGTTAAATTGTCTGAGGATTGCAAAATTGGGACTAGAGTTTGTTCTTCATCCGATTTTTCTGTTTCCTTTAGCAACGCTTCAGATGGAAGGAAGTCTTGTTCAGAAAAGACGCCTGGATTGATCGGGAAAATTCCTGTTGCTTTCAACCCAGATTCTCCTTTCGCAACAGACGCAACGCTTGCAAAAGCTTTTTGAAAAAGAGAGGCGAAATCCTGTGGTGTTATTTTTTGTCCAAGATAAGACTTCATGTGCAAATTGCATTCGTTTCTATACGCTGCTTTTAGTGGACCATAAAAAACAACGTCCAGTGGCTGCATCCTGTGGGAGCTATGTGGTGGAATTGATAGCATAACAATATGGTTTTTGCGACAGTATTCGTATGCTTGAAGCGTTATGTGGCTAGAATGGTTGTCCAGAATTAGGAGAACTTTCTCAAAGTTTGTTGGTTTAGCATGGATGACGAAGTGCTTTAGCCAATCAACAAATAGATCTTCTGTTATCCACCCGTTCTTCGAGCATTTATAGAGTGCTCCATGTGGCCCATCATGTTCAAGGCTTGGAGAGTGCCTTGCACGGGGAAAAATGAACATTGGTGGAATAAAACCCCCCGCAGCACTCATAGCACATAATGCCGTTATATTGCGCCCTCTCTCCCAGCTGGTTATAGATCCGACTCTTTTTTGACCAGTTTCTGCAAGAACTTTTCCAGGATCCTGGACGGTGGAAAACCCAGTTTCATCCGCGTTATAAATGTTTCTCGGTTGAAATTTATGTTTCTCCATCACATCCTGCAGCAACTGGTAGAATAACTGTCATTCCTATATCTTAGGTTTGCTACAACATTCAGATGACTAGAAATAGAATAAATGATCATCAACGATATAATGGAAGGAGATACAGACAATGGTATACCCTTATACGGGCATCAAATTGGGTGACTTAACACCATCTACCTCATAAACACACCAACCTTTCCGAACCTTATTACATTTACAACTATGACAACAGCAGGCGTTCAAAAAAAAAGCTTAGTCAAACTTGGATTTTTTTTTTAAAAAATTCGGCTAATTTTCATTAAACCTTCTTTCAAGTTCAAGCCTTCAAACTATTCTCAAAGCGTCTTTATCTTGACCGCGTTGTGTGTTTATTATAACGATGTGACTTTCTTAAATGATTTTGTTATAGCAAAGAGTATACAACTACATAGAGTGCGCATCTCATACAACGAAAATTTACTATGTGGGGAACACTGATATTGATACCCCAGTGTCATGCCAGCATCAAGCAACAGCATAGCCGATGCATACGAACAACGAAAATTCCCCTTCGCACTTAGCGCCCGCGTCTTAAACGGCTAAAAATTTTTGGTTGTGATGCGTAATCTCTTTGGTTATAGTTACTTTCAAAAACAAGTTGTAGCTCGTAAAAATTAATTTCTTTAAATTTGTTTGTTATTGTCTTTTGATAGTGGATTTTCAACTTCCAGACATCAACAAAATATGCGTCCAAAACACTTTTCGCGCATCAATGAGCGTCGTATTAATTCATAAATTAATATCGGTGCAAAATTTTTGTTTATTTATACAATGATGCGGAATATTTTAAGTTAAATATTTTGTTCACAAACTTGTCTAACTTATTAATGTTTCAATTTTTCAACATTTAACAGTTTAGTAACTGGCCAGAATGTTTGTTTTAAGATAAAAGTAAATCAATAAAACAACATATACATACGTATTTTGAACCTCTTTCGGTCACGTTTAACCCACCGTTATTGTCAAAGTCTTATAACCACATTTAGAGCAACTTATTGAAATCGAAAGTGAGTATGCCAGTGTTGCCGGCAGCAATTCGGAAAGTGTTTTATTTTATGTTATTACAAAAAATGTATCGAAAGTGGCGTATGTTATTTACTTTCTCAGTATACGTAACATAGGCAGTAGACATGAAACAACTAGATATCGTCTACGTATTATTATTTTTTTTTGCGTTTTCTTTTATAAATGAAACACCTTTTTTTGTTTTATTATTTAAGATATTAGTACAATATCAATACAACTTATTTTCAACTTACAATACATTGCTAAACACGTTAAACACGTCTGGTAACGAACTTAGGCTAATTGACTTCGCTACGGAACGAAAAGCCACTATAGCAAGCACACGGTTCCCTCACCACGATATCCATAAGGGGACATGGCGGTCTTTAGGCAACGAACAGTCAACCAAATTGATCACATTGCGATAGACCAGAGACACGCATCCAGTATTTTGGATGTGCGAACATTCCGAGGGGCTAACATCGATTCGGACCACTGTCGATGCCAAGGTAAGGATGCGGATATCCACCACGCCACAACAAACCAGAAATACTGTGAAAAAATGTAATGTTGAAAGACTGCAATCGCAAGAGACCGTCAAGGTCTTCGCGCAACGAGTATCCCTTTACCTCTCGATTCACACCATACCACCAGCATCTAATGTCGAAGAACAATGGCAACGATGCCAACAAGCCATTAGTCAGCCGCAACTGATGTGCTAGTTTCTCGCGGCCACCAGCAAGAACTCCCTGGTTTGATGAGGAATGCCGACAGATGCTCGCAGCCAAGAACGAGGCCTACAAGGCTAAGTTGCAGGTGAAGACGAGAACTGCCATTTAGCTCTATAAGCAGAGAAGAAGGGAATAACACCGGCTTTTCAGAAAGAAGAAAAAAGAGCAAGAAAAACGCCAGATCGAGGATATAGAGAGGTGCCACATTAGGAACAATGTACGCAAGTCTTACCAAAGTGTAATACGGCAAAGCCAAGGATACAAGGCTCGAACAGAATCCTGTCGAATGAACAAGGAAATACCGTAGTTGAGACACAGTCGATGCTGAGGATATGGAAGAACCACTTCTGCAGACTGTTAAACGGCGATGACGAACAATATTCCGCTGTCAGGCAGAAGGAACCATAATATTGGCAACGACAGCGAAACTGCCAACCACACGACCTAACTGAGGATAGCGAGATCTAAACTCAAGCTAATAAGGCCACCGGAAATTACGGCCTTCCCGCTGAGCTTTATATGACTTGGTAAGTAACATCCACCAACTCATAAGCCAAATCTGGTCAAATGAAAGTATGCCTGAAGAATGGAACCAAATCGATACCCACCACCTATTTATCGATTTCAAAGCAGCCGCATACGACAGCATTTATAGAGACGAACTATACAGAGCCATGTCTAGTTTTGGTATACCGCCCAAACTCGTGTAGGATGACGATGGAGAATTCTCGCTGCTCCATCAGGGTCGGAAACGACCTAACCGACACATTCGATAACAAAAAAGGATTTAGGCTAGGCGATGTACTGTCATGTGACTTCTTCAATTTGATCCTTGAGAGGATTGTTCTCCCGAGCCACCAGAGGCACAATCTTCCAAAAATCGGTGCAACTACTAGCATACGCCGACGATATTGACATCATTGGTAGGACTCAATATGATGTCATAGCCACGTTTGCTAGTATTGAGAAGGTAGCGACAAAAATGGGTTTAGCAGTAAATGAGGGTAAGACTAAGTATATGCTGTCAACACGAAAGGACACACAACATCGACGAATTGGACAGAACGTCACCATTGACAGATATAACTTTCAGATAGTACGGACTTTGTCTACCTCGGCTCCACTATCAACTCTGACAACAACAACTCGTCAGAAATCAAACGAAGAATTACTCTTGCCAACCGCTGTTTCTTCGGGCTAAGAAGGCAATTTAGTAGTAAAGCCCTCACTCGAACTACTGAGGAGATCCTATATAGGACCCTGATCATCCCATTCGTGCTCAACGGGGCTGAAGCATGGACCGTATCGAAAGCGGATGAAGAATTCCTTGGTCGATTCGAGAAAAAAATTCTTCGGAAAATCTTCGGCCCCGTTTGCGTTGATGGGCTATGGAGACGAAGATTCAACCAAGAACTATACGAGCTGTACAGCGACATACCCCTGATCAAAAAAAACTCCGCATTGGACGTTTAAGATGGCTAGGGCATGTAGAACGAATGCACACCAATACTCCGGCTAGCAGAGTCTTCGATTCCCAGCCAGAAGAGGGACGCAGTAGAGGAAGACCTCGTCTTAAGTGGCGCGCACAAGTAGAAGGAGGCCGGGCTAATTGGAGAGGCATGTTTGTTGAGGCCCTGATTCATCCCGAACTGTAGCGCCACTTAAGTATGTATGTATTTAACATTTTATTTCAACTAATATTGGAAAAAATGGCCGCCATCTAATTGAAGAATCTCCGGCGGTATAGCGATGATTTCGATACGAATGTTTGCCTGGAGCTCTTCAAAGGTCTGATGTTTGTTGGTGTAAAATTTGTTTTTTAAATAATTCCACCGCAAAAAGAAGCCTGGAGGGGTTAAATCTGGAGATTATTTTTGTCAAGTGACTTGGACGGTCTATTGGTGATATTCTTTGCACTTTATATGAAAACAAATGCAGATCATCATTCAAGTTGTGTCGCATGTTTTTCTACTGACGCCAAAATGCTGAGCACGGTTATACGACAAAGTGGGTTCTGGGCAACACAATATGTATTTATTGGTATGACAATGACAATTTTATTTATTATTCATATGACAATAAGTAGCCCAGCTCTAGGGAACTCAATTCATATGGACCGTTTCTCTGCAGTTTTACAAACGCAGCGATTCGGCGATAGTAGCACGTAAAATATTCAGTAATAATTAGAAAATGAGTCAAAAGTACCTAAGATAACTTTATAAAACTGGAAAAACAAAAATCCGGGCGATTATGATCATCAATAAGGTAGAAAACGTGGAGAGTGTTAATCAGTCTGTTCGTGTCGAACCGAACCATTTAATTTGCAAGCGTTCTTTAAATATGCATAGATTATCATTTCATCGTATTAGTGCAAGAACTAAAGCCATGTGATGACGCTTTTCAACGTTTACCAACATCTTACTTTTAGATAAAGGTAATTTTCATTGTAATGTACACGTGAATAACCAAAACCTGCCGCTACTGGAGTGCAAATAAGCCGAAACCTAAGGACCAAAAATGCTTTCATTCGCCTAAAGTAACCATATTGACTTGAATTACCGGTCCTTGATTTTTAAGAAGAAGGGGTGATTACGTGGAGATGTTAGACGCCGTACCTGGCTACAGCCAAAGAACATAATTCCAGCAGGACGGTGTAACGTCACACACGTCGCATACGTCTCGTGAAATTTTACTGGCAAATTTATCTCCAGAAGAGGTGACATAAATTGACCCCCCCACGTAGTCCTGGTGGGGTTATCTCAAATCTAAAGTTAACGGCAATAAACTGACTCAATATTCAATATATTCGCGAAAATTTCAAGAAATGGCCGCCATCACGGAGTCTATTTGCCGAAATGTTACTGTTCGACTAATTGAGTACCGCGAGGGGTCACATTTGGACAATATTATTTATACAAAATAAACTGGGAAATCTTTTCTAACAATATCGGAATTTTCTCACAGGAATTCGGTGCGTAAACTGAGGTGGTAAACGTTGTAAACTTTTGAAATGCTATTTTGACATTTAATCAGTCACTTTTACACATCAAACTGAAAAAAATTATCGAGAATGGAAAGAGAACAATAAGAACCAAATTCTATCAATAAATAAATTATTAAATTGAGATTGAATTCATTGGGTTACCGCATTATTTAGTGGTGCAGTTTTAGGGTCGTTCATGAAACGTCGTCGTAAAATTATAATCTTGCGCACGTAATAAAATTACGACGTTGCATGAATACCCTTATTATTCTGATTGAACAATGAAAATCATTATATTCTCTCATTTTCAAAAATGAAAAAAATATAAATTTTCAACTTATTAACTATTTTGCTTGAAAAATTGATGAAACAAGACTAAAATTTAATTAGAAAGTTTAACACAATCAAATTCGGGTGTTGACGATAGAATCAATATAAAATTTTCTAAGTGAAGTTATGTTCACATCTATCAATATACATATTATGAGTATCACTATCACTTGCCATTAAAATTGTAATTTCAAGAAAAAACAGTCAAAGAAAAGGTTAAAACATAAGCTCGAACATTCTAGCACAAAAAAATATCATTTTTGATACAATTGCTTGTTGTGGCAGCACTGGTATGTACGAGCTTTGCTAATAAGTTTTTCCGCCAAAAGTTAAGGTCACCTACCTAGTAATTTTTTTTCATTTTTACTTTCTTTTGGTGTTCTAAATCTATTGGAATGTTTTAGCTCGGCTAATTCAAACAACTGGAATAACCGGATATTATAAATACTAGATGCAGCTATCAAAAATAGTCATGTTTCGATATTATTTATTCTTTAAAATGCCACCCCAAGAGACAAAATGATATAGGATCCAACACGCGACAAAAATCTGTCTATTTAAAACAAAAAAAAACAACATTTTTTCGGTTTGAGTTATCATGTGAATTTTCGAAATTCGATTTAAATATTTTTGTATATATAGTTAGAATTCTTTTTATATGACATATTGAGTTAAATTTGACTGTTGAATGCAAACAAGTTACCATTTTTGAGTAACAATTTTGTCATCATTGAAGTATTTCATTTTCTGATGATGGGACGAGCCAAACCAGTTACTACGCTTATGCGTCAAAGCTATAACATGCCAGCAGTGTTGACAAAAAATATGATATACAACGAGTAAATGGGAACAAGACTTAGACTAATTCAAAATAGGCTAACAAATATTTTAACTAGAACAATTAAGGAAATTCATCTTTCTGAAATACCTCTTTCCTATATTTTCCAATTAGAAAGAGAATCCGGATTACTAAAAAGAGACTTAATGGGCGTACCAAAGGTGACGGTACACAAGCACGTGAATCCACCTATTACATACTTTGGATGACGCTTACAGTCCGGGTGGACCACGGCCTCAACCACCAGCCAGCTCGGTCGCACACCAAGTTGGTTGAGGTCACTCTCCAATTGTTGACACAACCTGATGTTGGGTGTTCCTTTACTGCGTTGTCCCTCTGTGGTGGACTAAAAGACTCGAAGGGCTAGGGCGCTGTCCATACGCTTCACAGGTCTCAGCCATTTCAGCCGCTGAACCTAGGTAGATAAAATCCTTAACGACTTCGAAATTATAGCTGCCCATGGTGACGTTTTGGCCGAGTCGACGATGTTGATTTATCGATGACAAAATATATTTCGTTTTGTCCTCAATTACAGCCAAACTCATCTTTGCTGTCTCCGATTCAATACATGCAACCGCAACACTGACAGCTCGTTGCGTTCTTCCGATACTGTCAATATCATCCGCATATGCAAGTAATTAAACAGACTTTTAAAAAATGTTACCTCTGGTGTTGGCGTTTTTGTTTCGTAAAATTGCTTCAAGTACGGTGTTAAATAAAGCACATGATATTGCGTCACTTTGTCTTAAACCTTTTCCAACATCAAATGGTTCGGTGGTGTTCTTGCCGATTTTTCTTTGAGTTTGGTAGGGAAGTCGAAACTTAACATGGCTTTATTCAGCTCGTCTCTATATACGCTATCATAGGCGACTTCAAAATCGATGAATAGATGGTGGGTACCGATTTGAAATTAATGGGTTTTCTCCAAGATATGCCAAAGTGTGAAGATCTATTTGATTGTTGACTTTCCTGTCCTAAAACCACACTGATAAGGGCCAATCAGGTTGCTGACAAACTTTTTTAGACTAAGGCCACGCACTGATTGGCAACTATGCAAACAAGCAATTAGATCAGCCGCAACTGATGTTCTAGCTTTCTCGCGGCCACCAGCAAGAAACCACTGGTTTGATGAGGAATGCCGACAGATGCTCGCAGCCAAGAACGAGGCCTACAAGGCTAAGCTGCAGGTGAAGATGAGAACTGCCATTGAGCTCTATAGGCAAAGAAGAAGGGAAGAACACCTGCTTTTCAGAAAGAAGAAAAAAGAGCAAGAAAAGCGCGCGATCGAGAATATAGAGAGGTGCCACTTCAGGAACGATGTTCGCAAGTTTTACCAAAGTGTAAAACGTCAATGCCAAGGATACAAGTCTCAAACAGAATCCTGTCGAGATGAAGAAGGATATATCATAGTTGAGACACAGTCGCTGCTGAGAACCACGTCTGCAGACCGTTAAACGGTGATGACGAACAACATTCCGCTGTCAGGCAGAACGAACCATTTAATATTGGCAACGACAGCGAAAACTGTGAGCTTTATAAAGCTGGCGGAGATGACTTGGAAAGTAACATCCATCAACTCATAAGCTAAATCTGATCGGATGAAAGTATGCCTGAAGAATGGAACCTCAGCATCGTTTGCCCGATCCACAAAAAAGGAGACCCTCTGAACTGCGCCAACTACAGAGGCATAAGTCTACTCCACATCGCCTACAAGATCCTATCTGCCGCAATATGTGAACGCCTGAAACCGTTTACCAACAACCTGATCGGCCCTTATCAGTGTGGTTTTAGGCCAGGAAAGTCCACAACCGATCAAATTTTCACACTTCGGCAGATCCTGGAAAAAAACCCAAGAAGTCCAAATCGATACCCACCCACCCATATATAAGACCCTGATCATCCCAGTCCTGCTCTACGGCACTGAAGCATGGACCGTATCAAAAGCGGATGAAGAAATCCTTGGTCGATTCGAGAGAAAAATTCTTCGGAAAATCTTCGGTCCCGTTTGCGTTGACGGGCTATGGAGACGAAGATTCAACCACGAACTATACGAGCTGTACAGCGACATACCCCTGATCAAAAAACTCCGCATTGGACGTTTAAGATGGCTAGGACCTGTTGAACGAATGGAACCCAATACTCCGGCTCGCAGAGTCTTCGATTCCCAGCCAGACGTCGGACGCAGTAGAGGAAGACCTCGCCTTAAGTGGGTCGCACATGTAAGGTTCCCTACTTTTTTAAAGAAAAAAAACACAGAAATTTAAAATTTAATGGAGAATGTTTATTATCATTTGAAAGAACATTCTTTGACATTTATTTTTTGAAGATTATGTCTATCAACTGTTGGCCGTTGCTACGTCGCAGATGGTCCATCGGTTGAGTCCAATTTTCGATCACTCGTTCGAGCATTTCGACTGGTAACTGGCGAATGACACGCGTGATGTTTTCCTCCATGGCCTGAATCGAAGCGGGTTTGTCGGCATAAGCTTTTGACTTTACATATCCCCACAGGAAAAAGTCTAACGGTGTGATATCACACGATCTTGGTGGCCAATCGACCGGCCCAAAACGTGAAATTATGTGCTCACCGAAATGTTCTCTCAATAAGTCCATTGATTGATGCGATGTGTTGGAAGTGGCGCCGTCTTGCTGAAACCAAATGTCGCCGAGATCACGAGCTTCAATTTCAGGCATCAAATAGTCGGTTATCATGACACGATAACGGTCGCCATTGACGGTTACGTTCGCACCGGCATAATTTTTAAAGAAATATGGACCGATGATTCCACCGGCCCACAAACCACACCAAACCGTTGTTTTTTCTGGATGAAGTGGCAGTTCTTCAATCTCTTCAGGTTGCTCTTCGTCCCAAATGCGGCAATTTTGTTTGTTTACATACCCATTGAGCCAGAAATGGGCCTCATCGCTAAACAAAATTTGCCTCGAAAACGTCGGATCTTCTTGGAACTTTTCAAGAGCCCATAGAGCGAAGCGATGTCGCTTGGGAAGGTCGAGCGGCTTCAGTTGTTGCACAAGCTGAATTTTGTACGCTTTCAATTTATGATCTTGACGTAAAATGCGCCAAGTCGTTCCATACGTCAGTCCGAGTTGCTGCGAACGGCGTCGAATCGACTCTCTACGGTCTTCGTGTACACTCTCAGCTACGGCCGCTATATTTTCTTCACAGCGTGCTGGACGTGGTCTATTCGGTCGAATATTATCCAATAATGAATGCTGGATCTCAAAATGTGTGATGGTGTTGCGAATAGTATGCTCAGTAGGCCGATTATGTTGACCATAAGTTGAGCGAAGTGCAAGAAACACATTCCTCACAGAACGTGAATTTTCATAATAAAGTTGAACAATTTGTAAACGTTGTTCACGCGTAAGTCTTTCCATTATGAAATGCCAAACAATACTAAACAAAAATAACATGACAGCATGACACGACTCACACGTGATCTGTCAAAAAAGGCTATTGAAAAAGTATCTCTACTTGGATCACCCGTTAGAAACCGACCTCAACCAACTTGGAGTGCGCAACTGGAGGCAGTTACCTAAGGACCGGGCTAATTGGAGAGGCATGTTGGTTGAGGCCCAGGTTAACTGCGTACTGTAGCGCCACTTAAGTAAGTAAGTTTGCACCTGGTTTTTGCTCATTAGGTATTTTAAATGGACTCTACAGAGTCATATATTTCGCTACGAAGCTCTTCGCAGAGCAGTTCGACTTCGAAGAACGTCGTTTTCTTCCTTTAGGCTCTTATTTTTCATTGTGTCTCGTTTTTCGTGGGCCGACACTTCTGGTGTTGTCGAGCTCCTTGAGGCACATATATTTTTTTGAGATCCAGATGTAGGTGACCTCGTTGAAATACAGAAAATGACATTGTCACAACATGAGTGTGCAGGCAAGGAGCCTATATACCAAATTTCATTATCCTAACTCAAAATTTAAGGCCTGAAAATCGGTGACGTACAGACGGACGGACAGACAGACATGGCTTAATCGACTCAGCTAGCGATTCTGATTCAATCCATATCTAGCTAAATTATTTCTCTACGTAACAAACTATGCATTTATCAAAACTAATATACCCCTATGGGATAGGTTGTAAGTCCTTATTTTTGAAGTGAAACTCCTTTGGGCTCGTCGGGGTAAATCCAAACTCACATGTCA
This sequence comes from Rhingia campestris, assembly GCA_932526625.1. Lineage (NCBI taxonomy): Eukaryota > Metazoa > Arthropoda > Insecta > Diptera > Syrphidae > Rhingia > Rhingia campestris. The sequence continues at coordinate 54,226,064 of OW052184.1, read as the reverse complement.
CGACACGACAAACAAAAATCAAGAGCGTAAGCATAAGAGAGTGCTCGGTAGTGAATGTTCTTGGTTAGTTTAAGTGGAGTGGAGACGAAACACGAAAGATGTGTTTTGTGTTATTGTGTGTGTTGCTTTTGATGGGTGAAGCATATCTTTGCTTTGTATGGTGATGGGACATTTCAGAGCTGTGTATGCGACATTTCATGCCTCATGTGTGATGTACCCATCACTGGTGGTGTGTGAAATTTCATTACTTTTGAGTAACGAATGAGTATTGATTAGGTACTTCAAATTCAGTATTCGGTGTTTGGTATTCGATACTTTGTACTTTGTCTCTCAGTCAAAACTCATTTCCTGGAACCAGTACCAGAGTTTCAAGTAGCATTGCACAGACATTCATATACTCTACTCAGTGATTACTTTGATTACTTGAACACTGCTTTCTGAGTTTCTGACACAAAGAAAAAGGGTTTAGTTTAAAGTGTGTGTGTAGATGGAGATTGCAGAAAGAAAAGTAATCAAATTGGACGGGTGAGCGTGAGACGTATGTTGACGATGACGACTTGACGACAGTGATGCCAGACTTTGGAAGCACGTTTTCCCACAGTGGTACTCAAAAAATCCCTTTTATCCCACGCCGTTTTTATTAAAATCCCACAATTATCCCATGATATAAAAACAATAGAAAATATGTATATATTTAATCATAATTCAGTCTTTTTTTTTTTTAGTCCTAGCCGAAAGCCCTAGCAGCTAGCGCTATTAAAAAAAATTAACAATTAATATTGTAATTTATTTTTTGATTTGACATCGGCAACAACCGAATATATCCTCTCTGCCTCTGCGTTTGAGTGGGGAAGAGCCAATGCGACTTTAACTAATTTTCCTAAATTAGGAAATAATAGCATGTCGTCAAAATTTAACAAATCTCGAACCACATTTTATCAATAGGAAGTTTTTGGAGGACATTTTTTTTTGTGGTCGTTAAGAAGTATAGCTACGTTCATATATTCTTCTATTATTTCATTTGACGATCTAGGGTCAACTTTCTTTAGTATTTCTGAAATTGATGTGCTTCTACTTTTTGCTACATTAAATGCTACTTATGGATCAAGAAATTCAAGTTGTTCAATAGCAACATCATCAAAAGGTAAGCGATTTACCATTTCGACGACAGCAGTTTTATAAAAACTTAGACAGTTGATCTTTACCTCTAACTTGTCTTTATTATTTAAATCTATGAAGGAGTCTTGACATTCTTGTTCTACGAATAGATTGTCTAGATCATCCATGTAGTGTGTATTGGCTTCTCTCAAAATAGATAGTTGGGCATCCCATTGGAGCTCAAAAAAATTAGATTTAATTAAATAACGACACATTTTTCGTAATGTCTATGCTTTCGTCCACGAGAATAGAAAATTTGTTGTTTTGCAGAATGTTTACAAGTTCTCTTTCTTTCACAGCAGCAAGCACGTTTTTTATTAGCTGGGAGCACTTTGTTCTTCCAAGGGTAACTCCTGATAATATTTCCGAATCAGGGAAGATGTTTTTAAGCAACGGAACTAGGTGATCCACAATTTCATAGGCAACACTGTGCTGAGCAAAGAAAGCACTAAGCCTAATTTCTGCTACTTTAATTTGTTCTTTAGCTTTATTTTTTGTTCGAAATATTGAACTCACTGAGGCAGTATGTTTTATACATTTTAAGTTCTTTAAATGTTTGGAACTTGAACTGTGTCTCAAAATTTCTGTTTTCCCACAGTGAACTGTCGATCCGCAGGTCTTGCAAAAAAAAAATATGAATCCGTGTGAGTAGGCTGTGTTCGTTTTTGAAGATGAAAATGTTAATAGTTGGATTTTGGATATTGTATTCTTCATGATAAAACGAACAATTAGGTACTTTTGGAAATGATTTGAGCATAACGTAAATTCCCTCATTTTTGCACTACGGGCTTGGAAAAATCCCTTTATCCCTTTTAGCTTATTTTAGACGAAAAAAATCCCATAAAAAGGGATAAATCCCACGATCTGGCATCACTGCTTGACGAGTGTAATAAGAGTGCAGGAGAAGAGAAAAACGAAACAGTGAACAACCACAGCATAATGTAGAGTTGTAGAGTAGAGCAAAATGAAGGAACGAGCTGTGTATGTGGATTTTAAATATGTGCATACTTAGGTTTAGGTACATTACTTTTGGAGTTAGTGTTCATGTTGTGAATGCTGACCATGCAAATGAGTAATCAGTACGAATATCATTGAACAACTTCATTGGAACACAAAACATGATGGAATTGAAATTTTACCTCCATAGCTGTCAATGGGAATCTTTCAAAAATTCTTTTTCATTTGGGTGGAATGACAATCATTACTTCACAGAAATAAATCGGGATCATTGAAAAAAAAAATGTGACATTCTGCGCAAACTATAATTAAAAATTAATATATTTTTGGATAATCATGTTCTAAAAATCATAACCTTTGTTTTGACACCAACTCGCCAATGGTTCAATTTATAAAAAAGCTTCAAGATGTAAAAGAAAATTTCCAATGAGGGTTTTCAATGACAGCTATAACGGCCCTTTGAGAAGTACATATTCAGTAACGATAATCATTTCAAGTATCGAATATTTAATACCGGATAACTATTTTTTGCACATCACTACCCATCACTACTTTAGTTTATTTTGTTCTTTTGATGAGGAAGGACTTCTGTTATTTGAGAAACGTCGATGCGTGATGTTTCACTTCAACCTCGTAGCACTTCTACGGTCTCATTTTTTTCTCTTCATTATACCTGATCCTATCCATCGTATCTCCTGGATTGAGGACAGATTCAAGTTTTTGAGTAGCAACCGGGGTGAAGAGTGTTCGTACATTCCAGGTGCATACTCTCATATCATAGTCCATTGACGTTCCGGGTGTTGTTGCCATATGAGGAGTTTCATTATCTGAGGCTGGTTGTGTCGCTCTCATAACTAATGGTTTTTTTCCATGGTCGGGAAGTTACCCCGACGGCACAACCCCCAACATGGAGGGCCAGGCCCTTGTTTTTGACCCTAGGACAGCGGGCCGGATATACCGATGTCAGTAGCCCATTTTGAGATATGAGCGCTGCCGTTGACCCATTGAGGGCTCCTCCGCCACAAACTCTTTTCCAACACCCTGGCTCAGTATTCGAAATCCCTATAGACCTTGTGTTCAAATATTTCGAAGCAGCTCATATAGGGATTACACTACCAGTTCGATCTAAATGGATCTGACGGTGCCACCGTTGACTCCATCTAGGGAATTCCTCGTCCTCTGCTGCCGTCTGAGAGTGAGTGCCTTAGTGAGAGGACACTCCTCCCCCCTCTCTCGTTTGCTGCCACCAACGACCTTCCACAGGGGTTTGTTACCCCATCTCCAGTCGACGTACTAGGCACCCACCAGTCACCAGCGTGAGAGAGGTGAGAGTAGGAGTTGATATAGGGAGAGTCTAGTGTGAGGACGCTTGTGTTCTCATGTGATCGCATCACTACCCTTAAACACCGGCACGTTAAACTGACAGCCATCTTCTTAAATAGTTGGCCCGTCAAACATTTGAACAAATTTTAAGGTAAAAAACATTTTCATTGAAAAAAGGGTCGTTCTAGGTTATCACTGAAAAAAAAACTAATTTAGTTTAATAAAAGCAAAAATGACATCACCTTCTAAAAAGTGAATGTAGTTTCCTATTCAAATAACTCAGCACAATGATGATTGATTATAAAAAAAAAACAAGTCAATCCAAATGCGTAAATTAAACTAACACAGATGCCATCTCAGAGATGCGAAAAGGAAACAAATCAAGTGCCAACAAAATAAAAAATAACAAAACTAGTTCTTCTTCCCATGAACTAGATATTGAATAACATTAACTCGTGATTTTGTGATTTTTTATGGCAAAACCATGCCAGCATCAACCCTATTTAATCGCCCGCCTGCGTAATCCGACAGTGTCATCATCACCATTCATGCGAAAACGAAAGTAAATCAAAACCACGCCTAAAACGCGTAAAATTACAAGATAAAGATTTAAAATTAAAATTTTATTAGTTAATATAAAATGATGTTAAAAAAATAATCAAGGCAGGTCACGTTGCAATCATTATCTTTACAGAATTAGAATTGTCTTTGGCGAACGATCTGTTCCTTTGGTGGATGAGTTCTGATGTATTCCAATGACCTGAGGATATAGTCTGGGATTGGTTGAGGTTGTGGCAAATGGGCACCACTTGGATGATAACCGTTTTCGTCAGCAGTGAAAGTCAATTGGATTGGGATGCCTTCCAAAGAGACCCATTGGGCGCCACCAGCCTTGCCGGCAATGTTTCCATTTTCCTTAACACTGATGCCATTGCTGGTATCGAAGGAGAAGGCATAGTTGCCCTCAGCATCGGCTGGTTCGTTGGTGAAGCTGAGAATTTCTGCGTTCTTGTTGATATTGTCGGCAGCGGCTAATCCCAAAAGGACGGCGACGAGAACCTATTATCGAAAATGGTATTTTGGTTTGATTTTGTCAAGAGAGAAGACTCCTTGTCTCCGAAGGGTATACTCACAAGTTTGAACATCTTGATGTGTTAATCGATGATATCACAAGAGGAAATACAAAGATACTGGTGATCGTCTGCATTTTCGCAAATGCTTTTATACGAAACGAAATCAGTGCAAAATTATCACCGTTTAGACAGTGTGCATATTTGGTAGGGCTGTGCTATCCAAAATTTAGTCTAATTGCTAGTTTTGGATTAGCATTTGACGCCATTTATTTGCATACGTTTATGCAAATATTAAAGGCGTTACTGATTCAATTTAGATGACCGCATAGTGCTGCAATAATGAATGCGAAACCAAAACGCAGCAGCGGAAATAATGAGGTTTTTTCCGACATTTCCAGAGGCCGTCCACTGTCGAATCATCAAGGACAGACACATATTTAACTCACTCTTAGTAATAGATATGAATCACATCGGATGATGTACATTGTATCCATTTCAATATTTTTCTCACAAACATCATTGAAAAAAATTACCATTTTTATCACCCAAGAAATATGTAAGCATAGGACATAATGAGGTTCTATGTAAGGGTTTTATACATATATACGCTTTATATATTATGGTCAGATCAGAAGGGGTTAAATATTTCGTACATCGCTTTAGGAAACCTAAACATTTTACATCGTTCTAAGCGACTTAGATTATGTGGTCGTTGCAACTTAAGGTGTGAATGACACACATACCAATCATGGAGAGCTTTTCGGTTTCTTCGAAATAAGTTCCATTCATATAAAAGCTCTATATTTTGGTTTCGTTTTAATGACATAGGCATCATTGTGTTTTGGAAGCATTGAATCCCACTCTGTTGGATTTACCAAACATGATAATACTGTCAAGGTCGGAATTCAATGTGCTCAATATATTTTGCCGTTTATAGTTCATGTCCGAAGATGAGACAAGTGGACCTGAAAACGGATATGAGAAGTTGATAGTACTGTCATCAGCGATGGATTTAGTTCTAATAGAAGTTCCAGATCAGAAGATCATTTATAAAAATAAGGAAGAGAGTCGGAGACAAAACTGAGAATTGGGGAACAACCTGGGCATCAACCAACATGCCTTTCCAATTAGCACGGTCCTTAGCTAACTGCCTCCAGTTGCGCACTCCAAGTTGGCTGAGGTCAGTTTCTACTTCTGAGCGCCACTGAAGACGAGGTCTTCCTCTACTGCGTCCGACTTCTGGCTGGGAATCACAGACTCTGCGAGCCGGAATATTGGTGTGCATTCGTTCTACATGTCCAGCCATCTTAAACGTCCAATGCGGAGTTTTTTTGATCAGGGGTATGTCGCTGTATAGCTCGTATAGTTCGTAGTTGAATTTTCGTTTCCATAGCCCAGCCCAGATTTTTCAAAGAATTTTTCTCTCGAATCGACCAAGGATTTCTTCATCCGCTTTTGATACGGTCCATGCTTCAGCGCCGTAGAGAAGAACTATGATAATCAGGGTCTTATATATGATCTCCTTAGTAGTTCGAGGGAGGGCTTTACTACTAAATTGCCTTCTTAGCCCGAAGAAACAGCGATTGCCAAGAGTAATTCTTCGTTTGATTTCTGACGAGATGTTGTTGTCAGAGTTAATAGCTGTGCTGTCAAATTCGTCAATGTGGTGTCTCCTTTCGTGTTGACAGCATATACTTAGTCTTACCCTCATTTAATGCTAAACCCATTTTTGCCGCTTCCTTCTCAATAGTAGCAAACGTGGCTATGACATCACGTTGAGTCCTACCAATGATGTCAATATCGTCGGCGTATGCTAGTAGTTGCACCGATTTTTGGAAAATTGTGCCTCTGGTGTTGGCTCGGGAGTTTTGCACAATCCTCTCAAGAATCAAATTGAAGAAGTCACATGACAGCGCATCGCCTTGCCTAAATCCTTTTTTGGTATCGAATGTGTCGGTGAGGTCGTTTATGACCCTGATAGTGCAGCGAGAATTCTCCATCGTCATCCTACACAAACGGACGTGTTTGGGCGGTATACCAAACCTAGGCATGGCTCTGTATAGTTCGTGTCTATAAATGCTGTCATATGCGGCTTTGAAATCGATAAATAGGTGGTGGGTATCGATTTGGACTTCTTGGTTTTTTTTCCAGGATCTGCCGAAGTGTGAAAATTTGATCGGTTGTGGACTTTCCTGGCCTAAAAGCACACTGATAAGGGCCGATCAGGTTGCTGGTAAACGGTTTCAGGCGTTCACATATTACGGCAGATACGATCTTGTAGGCGATGTTGAACAGACCTATGCATCTGTAGTTGGCGCAGTTCAGAGGGTCTCCTTTTTTGTGGATCGAGCAAACGATGCGTAGGTTCCATTCTACAGGCATACTTTCATCCGACCAGATTTGGCATATGAGTTGGTGGAAGTTACTTACCAAGTCATCTCCGCCAGCTTTATAATGCTCGGTGGTAAGACCGTAATTAAGACCGTAAGGCCTTATTAAGCTTGAGTTTAGATATTGCTATTCTCACTTCACTTAGGTCGGGTGGTTGGCAGTTTTCGCTGTCGTTGCCAATATTAAATGGTTCGTTCTGCCTGACAGCGGAATGTTGTTCGTCATCGCCGTTTAACAGTCTGCAGAAGTGGTTCTTCCATATCCTCAGCATCGACTGTGTCTCAACTACGATATTTCTTGTTCATCTCGACAGGATTCTGTTCGAGCCTTGTATCCTTGGCTTTGACGTTTTACACTTTGGTAAAACCTACGAACATCGTTCCTAGAGTGGCACCACTCTATATCCTCGATCGCGCGCTTTTCTTTTTCTCTCTTTTTTTCTTTTTGAAAAGCCGGTGTTCTTCCCTTTTTCTCTGCCTATAGAGCTCAATGGCAGCTCTCGTCTTCACCTGCAGCTTAGCCTTGTAGGCCTCGTTCTTGGCTGCGAGCTTCTGTCGACATTCCTCATCAAACCAGGGGTTTCTTGCTGGTGCCCGCGAGAAACCTAGCACATCAGTTGCGGCTGATCTAATAGCTTTTTGGCATCGTTGCCATTGTCCTTCGACATTAGATGCTGGTGGTGATAGCAGCTTGTTATCAAGGTTAAGCTTCGAATATTTTCCGAGCAACCAGTAGAGTTCTCTGTATTTATTCTTAAATTCTTCGCATTTCTTTTTTACATGCGACTTCCATTTTAATTTTGCATCGAGTGTCATACCGAGATATTTCGCTTCATTTGCAAATGGGACTCGAGCTGTATCTATGTCAGGATTTATTTATTCATTAAACTCGTTCAGAGCGTTTTGTAATTTTGTATTTGTTTCGTCTATTGTTGTGCCAACTGCTCGTATAGCAGTATCGTCAGAAAACGTTGCAGCTATTGTATCGTTTGTTTGTGGGATATCACGTGTAAATAGTAGGTACAAGAGTGGTCCAAGGACGCTTCCTTGGGGTACTCCTGCCATTATTTCTTTGAACTCTGAATATTCATTTCCAAGTTTCACACGGGAGAGTCTATGCTCAAGGTACGACACGAATATTTTATATAATTTTTCAGGCAGAACTTGTCTTAATTTGTATTGAAGGACTCTATGCGCAAACCTTGTCAAAAGCTTGCGATACGTCAAGAAATACGGCTGAGCAAATTTTCTTTTCTTCGAAAGCCTTCTTAATTACATCGGTAATTCGATGTACTTGGTCCACAGTCGAATGTTTACTTCTAAACCCAAATTGATGGTCAGGTAAAAGGCGTTTCTGATCAATAATGGGGTGTAAGCGCCCGAGTAATATCCTTTCAAAAACTTTTGATATTATTGAAAGAAGTGAAATAGGTCTGTAAGATTTTATTTCATTCGGTGATTTTCCTGGTTTTAGAAGCATTATCACTTCCGCGACTTTCCATTGTCTTGGTATGTACTCTAATCTTATTGCCGCATTTATTATAAAAAGAAGCTTAGTTAATGCTTTCCGAGTCAACATTTTAAGAAGTTCTCCCGTAATCAGGATATAACCCGGAGCTTTTTTAGGCTTTAGTTTCTGTATTTCCCGTTTAAGCTCAGCTATACTTGCATATCTTACTATATTATTATCGGTTGTAGTTTCGAATATATTAATGTTTTCATTTTGGACCGTCAAATGGCTTAAATGCTTCCTCAAGATGTGAGGCAAAAACGTCACTTTTTTTCTTATCGCTTTTTGCCCAAATGTCTTGAGCTACCCTCATTGGCGGCACAGCGTTTTTTGGCCGTTTTATGACTCTAATTGCTTCCCAGAGCGAATAATTCGATTCCTTTCCAGTTAGGCTTTGCAGATAAGTTTCTACTGCATGGTTTTTAAAATTTTTAATAGATTAATCGAATTAATCAACCGATTGAGATGTGTTTTGATTGATTTTGATTTTGGTGCCATCTTTTATGAGCTTTTCTTTTTTGTCTTACTAAGTCTTGTATTTCTCCGGGGTACTTAATTTTACTGTAGCTCACTATTTTGTTTTGTTGGGGAGTGTTATTCCATGCTGCTTTTTGGGTGGTATCGATAAAGGAGTCAACCGCGACTTCGAGATCCAATGGAGTTCTGAGCGATACATCCAGGCGGATATTATTGTCAATATCGTTTTTGAAACCTTCCCAGTTGGTTTTCCCGTTTGTTAGTCTGGGTGGTTTTTCATTTATAATGATTGACTCGCTCGTTGTTAAAATGGCCGGAGAATGATCAGAGGAAAGATCAAAGCATTCTTCAACTTTGATTCGATTGGACGGCAGACCTTTTACAATGAAAAAATCGATCAAATCCGGTATTTTTCTAACATCAGTTGGCCAGTAAGTTGGTTTTCCCGTAGAATGAAATTCGGTATTGTACTTTCTACCTACATCATAAAGCATCCTACCTTTCTGTGATATACATCTAGATCCCCAGAATGTATGTGTTGCATTAAAGTCCCCTCCGATGACAAACCGTTGTCCAAGGGAATAAAGCAAGTTTTCAAAGTCAATTTTCTCAACCTTGCATCGTGGTGGCCAGTAAATAGACGATATCTTCAGAAAGGATTGTCTGAGTTTGACTTGTATAGAGCAAACTTGCATTGTTTAGAGTTCTAATTTAAGATCAATCGAATGTTCGATACACTCTCTTATATATAGTGAGGCTAGACCTCTAGCCTTATTCGATGGATGTAGAGCATGATAGTCAAGGCAACCTCTAATATTTCAGTTCGAATTGCTCTGCGTGATTTTCGGATATTAAGCAGATGTCTTTATAAATTTCCTGCATAAATAATTCAAGTTCTCCAAGTTTTTGCCAAAGGCCATTGGCATTCCACGTAAGAATTTTAAGCAATCTTATCATGTTAAAGGTGGGGTACTTCTATTGCGAATATTATTTTGAGCTTAACGAGCCTGTCAAAAATATGTTTTTTCGTTTTGCTTTGTTCTTTAAGTTTTGAAAGAATAATCGAAATTACGTTTGAAGCGGATATCTGATGGCCGCATAGTTTGTGAAAATGTGGTTTTTTCGCCTGCTATGTCTTCGACATATTTTCAATCGGAATTTTGGGCTTTTGCTTGTTTAAATTTAATTTCTGTGAATTAATACTATTAGACCGCGTTTTATCACATTTCCTTCACAATCTTTTTGCTTTTTGTCTCACTTGACAATGTTAACGGCATCTATGACTTTATATTGCCTGTTTTTCAGATCGATAACAATGTCATTCTTTATGCACGACGCATGTAACCCTCTAGCTACAACGCGTAAATACCTTTCAGATTTATTTTCAAATGAATAAAGTTCTATTTTATCGCTATTAAGCTTGCGAGATAATAGACGGTAACTTTCAGGGTCTTTAACGCAGACTTTCCATGTACTTTTTCTTAGTGAAGTTACTTGGTAGCCCGATAATGGCAACGATTTTATCAACGTATGCAACTTCACATTAATTGGCGGTGGGGGCCGTTGTTTAAGCTGTTTCGCTTTATTAATAACCTCTTTGTCACGGTTTAATATTTCAAGAGAGGATACAGCTTACCTTTGTTTTACCGGTCTTTTCTTCAAGATCCAGTCAGTTTCGCGGCTGAGTTCTTCTTCATCCGTGTGGTATTCCGAATAAACGGGGCCGTTTGCACAAAAAAGGAGACCCTCTGAACTGCGCCAACTACAGAGGCATAATTCTACCCAACATTGCCTACAAGATCCCATCTGCCGTAATATGTGAACGCCGTAATATACAAACAACCTGATCGGCCCTTACCAGTGTGGTTTTAGGCCAGGAAAGTCCACAATCGATCAAATCTTCACACTTCGGCAGATCCTGGAAAAAAACCCAAGAAGTCCAAATCGATACCCACCTCCTATTTATCGATTTCAAAGCCGCATACGACAGCATTTATAGAGACGAACTATACAGAGCCATGTCTAGTTTTGGTATACCGCCCAAACTCGTCCGTTTGTGTAGGATGACGATGGAGAATTCTCGCTGCACCATCAGGGTCGAAAACGACCTCACCGACACATTCGATACCAAAAAAGGATTTAGGCAAGGCGATGCGCTGTCATGTGACTTCTTCAATTTGATTCTTGAGAGAATTGTGAAAACTCCCGAGCCAACACCAGAGGCACAATTCTCCAAAAATCGGTGCAACTACTAACATACGCCGACGATATTGACATCATTGGTAGGACTCAACGTGATGTCATAGCCACGTTTGCTAGTATAGAGAAGGAAGCGGCAAAAATAGGTTTAGCAGTAAATGAGGGTAAGACTAAGTATATGCTGTCAACACGAAAGGACACACACATCGACGAATTGGACAGAACGTCACCATTGACAGATATAACTTTGAGGTAGTACGGGACTTTGTCTACCTCGGCTCCGCTATTAACTCTGACAGCAACATCTAATTAGAAATCAAACGAAGAATTACTCTTGCCAATCGCTGTTTCTTCGGGCTAAGAAGGCAATTTAGTAGTAAAGCCCTCACTCGAACTACTAAGGAGATCCTATATAAGTCCCTGATCATCCCAGTCCTGCTCTACGGCGCTGAAGCATGGACCGTATCAAAAGCGGATGAAGAAATCCTTGGTCGATTCGAGAGAAAAATTCTTCGGAAAATCTTCGGTCCCGTTTGCGTTGACGGGCTATGGAGACGAAGATTCAACCACGAACTATACGAGCTGTACAGCGACATACACCTGATCAAAAAACTCCGCATTGCTAGGACCTTTTGAACGAATGCAACCCAATACTCCGGCTCGCAGAGTCTTCGATTCCCAGCCAGACGTCGGACTCAGTAGAGGAAGACCTCGCCTTACGCGGCGCGCACAAGTAGAAACCGACCACAACCAACTTGGAGTGCGCAATTGGAGGCAGTTAGCTAAGGACCGGGCTAATTGGAGAGGCATGTTGGTTGAGGCCCAGGTTCATCCCGGACTGTAGCGCCACTTAAGTAAGTAAGTTTGCACCTGTTTTTTGCTCATTAGGTATTTTAAATGGACTCTACAGAGTCATATATTTCGCTACGAAGCTCTTCGCAGAGCAGTTCGACTTCGAAGAACGTCGTTTTCTTCCTTTAGGCTCTTATTTTTCATTGTGTCTCGTTTTTCGTGGGCCGACACTTCTGGTGTTATCGAGCTCCTTAAGACACATATATTTTTTTGAGATCCAGATGTAGGTGACCTCGTTGAAATATAGAAAATGACATTGTCACAACATGAGTGTGCAGGCAAGGACCCTGTATACCAAATTTCATTATCCTATCAGACGGACGGACAGACAGACATGGCTTAATCTGAGTCAATCCATATACTTTGAGGTATATCTAGCTAAATTATTTTTCTACTTTACAAACTATGTATCAAAACTAATATACCCCTATGGGATAGGGTATAAAAATAAGTAAAAAAAATGATCGGAATAGTTAGGTTGTAAGTCCTAATTTTTAACTTTCTCTTACAAAGAGAAAGATATTGTTTTCGTGAAAATTTCCGACCTCGAGATTTTGATTGATTCTAACATTACGATGATAGCGGACCCTAAAAAAGTGGTTTTTGGAATTCCGTTCGTCGGTCCGCCTGTCCGTAATGGTCTCCAAGCTTGTTTTGGTCATAATTCTAGGTCATTTTTTTTGTTTGCTTTTAGCCATGTTAATAACAGTACCTGCCATGTAAAAATTACACATAACCTCAATTTTCTCGAAAACGGCTCTAACGATTTTGATTAAACTTTATATATACTATAACTATAGTAGTTCCAACAAAACTGCATACACAGTTTTTTCGAGAATATCCATTTAAAGGATTTTGTCATTTAGGCCATATAAAGAAAATTGTTAATTTGTCGCAAACTATTATGTCAAATTGAATGAAATTTAATATAGATACTACAATTATAGTTTGAAGCAATTCCACATAATTAGTTTTAGCCCAACTATCACTAAACGGAATTTTCAGTTTTGGTCACTAACGGAAAATCATTATTATTTACAATAACATCGATTCCTTCAAAATTCGGAGTAGACATTCGTATAAATACATTTCGACATTATTTATATCATTTTAGCATTAATAATCAGAATGCTTATGATATGATCTAACGCCCAACTTGCTGTGAAAGAGAAAGTTGCGTACGACCCAGTCGTGCACCCACCACTCGTTTTTTCTGTTTTTTTCTTTATACCCTATCCCATAGGGGTATATAGGTTTTGATACATAGTTTGTAACATAGAGAAATAATTTAGCTACATATACCTCAAAGTTTATGGATCGACTCAGAATCGCTAGCTGAGTCTATTAAGCCATGTCTGTTTGTCCGTCCGTCCGTCCGTCTGTACGTCACCGATTTTTAGGCCTTAAATTTTGAGCCCGGATAATGAAATTTGGTTTTTGGTATATGGGATCCTCGCCCGTGCCTACAGAACAAGTGTAAACATTTTTGAAATCCGCCCACTGCCACGCCATCTTTTAAGAAAATCTCAGTTTTTGGCCAAACCGTAAGGAATTTTATAGAAGTTTCTGAGAAGGATATTTAGAGAATCGTAATATCTATATTTCGTCAACACAAAGTTTTTTGTCACGCCCACTTTTTGGGGGCGTTTTCTATAAAAAACCTTTTTTGGCCAAATTTGAAAATTTTCGAAAAAAAATTTTGATGCAAAATCATTGGTAGTATTAATATGAACATTTCGTCAGTAGACCAATTTAACCCACGCCCACTTTTTGGAGGCGTTTTCCTACAAAAACCATTTGTATGCCCTACCCCAAGGCATAAGCAATACAAAAACGTTGTTTTTTTGTCGAACCACAAAAGGTTTTGATAAACTCTCTGAGCAATATATTGTGACAATGTCATTTTCTGTATTTTATCGCCATAAAGCCCACATTTTGAGGATATTATTTTAAAGATGGGCTGGGATAGGGTATACAACGATCCGCACAGCGGATTGTAGCCTTCTCATATGTTTTTTTCTCCTTTTTCTTCATATCACACCAGTATGCATTAGAGTGTTTTTCGATACACTAATACACTAATGCTAACACTCCCAAATCACCAGCTTAACCGTCATCAATGCTGGTGGTACCACCAGATGATATTAACATTTTTGTAGTCGAAATAAATTTCATCCTTGTGAAGCTTTGTATCAATGACCTGAAGGTTCTTTGCGTCCAACATAATGTTAAGCTCTGCACACGGAGGCATACAGGGCAATGATCAAGAAAACCAGTCTGCCAAACCGCCATTATGTGACCTCAAATCACGACTGGCACAGGAAATACTGAATACAGCCCCCTCCACACCAAGAAAAAACAGGAATTATATTTCCACGCTGGTGGGTAGATATACTTACTGCACACAACTTAATCAGAAGCCATAAATTGAAAATCCATCTTAAAGATGATGGCGTTTGTTGAAGAGGTGATGAAGAAACTTACGACGATACCCTCCACTTTCTGTGCCACTGCCTACACCTTAGTCAACGAAGTAAAATAACTTAAGGAAAATATTTGTTCCATTACATTACGAATCTATCCGAAATCTATCTTTCTAAACTTTTCAGGTTTGCAATAACATCTGAACGGCTAAGATGGGACTAAAAAGGAACATCGACGAGACAAAAAAATGAGCCATCCACGTACGTGCACCTCAACAATGGGTCGACCTGAGTGTGATGAAAGAAGACATACACCGCCTGCCTCATCAACCAACCAACCTAACATAACATAACGCAACCTATTGGATTTCAGACACCTTAAGACGGGTTAGTTGAAGCTTAAAGTGCCAGCGTCTTAAGCATGTGTGACAAACTACAAATGCAACTTAGTTTAAAATCCAAGGATGCCTTAATGCCGGTGTTCTTAAGCATGTGTGACAACCTACAAATACAACTTAGTTTTAAGTCCAAGGATTGAAGTTATTTGTTCATGCGTACAAACCCTGACATGAAAAAATGTTTTTTTTTTTAATTAATTTCGCCAATTAGTAGTGACCATTGAAAAAATTCCACCTTGATATGAGCATTCATATTTGTAGGGGAAGTTAATCCAATGACTTTGACCATGGCCTAGTTAACAACGTCCACAAATATAAACCTAAAGAAAAACCAATTGGGGCAATCTATAATCGGGACGGGTCTAAGCTATAATTTCCCACTTAACATATTTAACACTTGTGCTGACGTAATTGACTCATAAAAGACAAAATATGCATAAAAGCGAAAGTAAATCTATAAACACAAATCTGAATCTAAAACCCATAAAACATAAACAACTTAATTAGTTTACAATTTTAATTTAATTAGATAATTAGATTAGATACTAAGCAAGACATTAACTCAAACACCCGTCTTCAATGAAGAATTAGAAATGCCTTTGACGGACGATCTCCTGTGGTGCAGGATGGGTCCTGATGTATTCCAATGACCTGAGGATATAGTCTGGGATTGGTTGAGGTTGTGGCAAATGGGCACCACTTGGATGGTAACCGTTTTCGTCAGCAGTGAAGGTCACTTGGATTGGGATACCTTCGGGGGACACCCATTGGGCGCCACCAGCCTTGCCGGCAATGTTTCCGTTTTCCTTAACACTGATGCCATTGGTGGTGTCGAAGGAGAAGGCATAGTTACCCTCGGCATCGGCTGGTTCGTTGTGAAAGCTGAGAATTTGAGCGTTCTTATCGATATTATCGGCGGCGGCTAATCCCAGGAGGACGGCGACGAGCATCTGTTTTATTCGAAATAAAGTCGTGTTTTATAGTAATCCATTCGTTTGTTGTTTGATAGGACGACTAAGCAACGTATACTTACAAGTTTGAACATCTTGATGTGCTTATTGAATGTACTCTACAAGAAACGAAGAAGATACTGATGATGAGTAGCATGTCTGCGAATGCTTTTATACAAACGAAACCAGAGTATGTACTATCTTCACCACCCGTGTGTGGTCAACTGCCGTCAGCATACAGCCCATTCATTAATGCCTATGCAAATGTTGACGGCGTTATTGATTTAATTAAGATAATATATATCGCAGTTTAATTGAAATTTTAATACATTAGATGTATACATTATAATTTTGATAGCTGGAGCGGCAATCATTTAGTAAAATTTTATGTAAGATTGAATTCAATGGGCTGGTGGTATATTTAGACTTGTCAAGTGATAGCCTTAGTTGGCTCATAGCGATGCCCTCGCCCTTGTACCTTTGTTTATCCGTATTCCTACCTAGGTTGCAACAAGGTATTTATTTAATTATTTTTTATTTAAGCTTAGTACAAGCTGGACTTTTTTTTCAACTGCTAATTTAAGGTCAGAAAAGGGTTAAGGAGTGGTTTGCTGCTATGAAAATCCAAAAAAAATTGTACACATTAGCCATGCGCGGTATTCTGCTTATTGGCTCGTAATAACCGTAGTTGGTTCGGTGGAAGTTAAAAAGAAAACGAGAACACAATTCAGATTTCGAGATTTGGCGTTAAGGGACATCGTTTGTAGCAGAGCGGTGCAATCAATATTTCCTCATGGTAACTGATTTGTATACCTCGGCTCCACTATTAACTCTGACAACAACATCTTGTCAAAAATTAAACGAAGAATTACTCTTGTCAACCGCTGTTTCTTCAGGCTAAGAAGGCAATTTTATAGTAAAGTCTTCACTCGAACTACTAAGGAGATCCAATAAAAGACCCTGATCATCCCAGTACTGCTCTACCGCGCTAAAGCATGAAGCGTATCAATAGCGGATGAAGTACGAGCTGTACAGCGACATGCCCCTAGTCAAAAAATTCCGCATTGGACGTTTAAGATGGCTAGGGCATGTAGAACGAATAGACACCGCAATACTCCGGCTCGCAGAGTCTTCGATTACCAGCCAGACGTCGGACGCAGTAAAGGAAGACCTCGTCTTAAGTGGCACGCACAAGTAGAAACCGACCTCAACCAACTTGGAGTGCGCAACTAAGGACCGAGCTAACTAGAGAGGCATGTCAAAGTTAAATTTTTGCCACTTAGAATGATATTTTTTTGTTTATAAACCTTTATCTGGTGAGGCAAACCTTTAACACTTAGAAAGAGCTCTGTCAAAATGTCAAATATTGAGTTGTATTTACTCAACGTGCATATCGTCGAAAACATCGTGGACAACAAGCATCGTCTGGCAACACTATTCTTTTCGTTTCGAATTTTGTTGATCACAAGACAGTAGGAGATCATCGACATGCCGTTCATCAACGCCCAAGAAGTTCCAATTAACTGGTTGAAGTGGTAAGATAGAGAGAGTGTTGCTGAGTTTGAACATTTTGGCGTCAGTGGACCTATCTTGCAGCGCGTTTTAAAGGATGGTTTTTTTTTTGTCATATAAAATGCAATTGACTCAAAGAATATTGCCTACGGTAGTACGTCCACGTGGTTTGTTATACAGCTAAACAATCCCTCGAACGGTTGAAACTAAACCGAATTTTTTTTTAGCAAATTGTGATGACCGACGAAGTCTATCTATTCACACGAGATTCAGAAAACCATCCTATGGACATCATTCTTTGGAAAGGGCGAAACAGGCGATGGGAATTGATTTCGGTGTATGTTGGGTGGTTATGTCGTCCTACAAATGTGTGAAAAGGTCTGCACGGTTATTGGTTTCAACCAAACAATGCAGTTTCTGCAACGAGCATTTCCTAGGCGTGTGCAGTCAAAAATGGCGACATTGACTGATTATCCAGAATTCCAGTTTTGAACCGTGTGGACTTCTTTTTGTGGGGTTATTTGTAAAGCAATGTTTAAGCAATCAAGCTTGGACTAGTTTACAACATAAATTTGGTGGCTCCCTTTATTGACCAAGGAAAATGTGTTCGTTTTTCTACGTCTTCCATAACTTTTTCGAACATTTCGATCGGTATAGCGATGATTTCGGCACGAGTCAATGGTTTGAGATTGATGAGCTCTAGCAAAAAGGCCACATTTTGCATAGGGATCAACTTGATTGATGTTGTAAACTAGTCCAGATAAATTGTAATGATCCAACCTAAGAATTGGTGGAAATATGTCTTCTGGAAGTTCGTTCCATTGGTTGCTTGGTCTGTAACAAAAAGAGTTTTGGAACTTCGTTGTTCGTTTCATTGATTAGATGTACAGTGTGCCTATGAACCATAACTGCTTTTCTTGCAGTTCATTGAAATTTAAGTAGTCTAGGGATGATTTCTCTAAGCTCCTTCGAGCATCTGCTATAAGTATATTTGTTATAAAGGTACAAATCAAGTATGTATAAGAGCCAAATGTTTCAGATTTGAAGTAAGGAAATAATCATCTGTAAGGCGGATACACGTTTTAAGACGGAGTCCAGTAAGTTCAGTGCACGTTTCGGGGCCGAACTCCAAAAATGAAAACATTTTTCAAGACCTCGTCCGTCGTACTTGGGATTTTTTTGGAGTGATTGAATATTTATTAGTTTTGAACGATTCCCATATTGTAAAACGGTCTACCCAGCGGAAATAGCATAGAGCAAGACTATAGTTCGATAAGGGACAATGTGCGTAAAAAAATTATTGTAAATTATAAATGTACCACAATCTTTTATGACGGTATGAAAACTCTAAATAACCTTGACATTTATCAACTGATTGATTTGAGAAGACATATTTTTGACACGTTAATTTAGTACATCCGCATCAAGGCCAAATTCGCCAACATAAGCCTATATGCACTCATGCTCCGACGGAGGAAAAAGATGATACAACTAAGTATTGTTTCTACGAGCTCCTTGACAAATTTTAAATTTGAAAAAATTTAATGTCGAAAGACTGCAATCGCCAGAGAACGGCAAGACCTTCGCGCAACGCGTATCCCTTAACCTCTCGATTATAACGATACCACCAGCATCTAATGTCGAAGAACAATGGCAACGATGCCAACAAGCCATTAGATCAGCCGCAACTGATATGCTAGGTTTCTCGCGGCCACCAGCAAGAAACCCCTGGTTTGATGAGCCTCAGCCAAGAACGAGGCCTACAAGGCTAAGCTGCAGGTGAAGACGAGAGTCCTGCCCTACGGCGCTGAAGCATGTACCGTTTCAAAAGCGGATGAAGATATCCTTGGTCGGTTCAAGAGAAAAATTCTTCGAAAAATCTTCGGTCCCGTTTGCGTTGATGGGCTATGGAGACGAAGATTCAACCACGAACTATACGAGCTGTACAGCGACATGGTCCTGTGTGTCCTTTGCTGTTGACAGCATATATGTACCTAGTCTTACCAACATTTACTGCTAAACCCATTTTTGTCGCTTCATTCTCTATACAAGCAAACGTGGCTATACAATGATGTCAATATAGTCGGCGATAGTCACGGGGCACTGACCAATTTGAGGAGACCATGCGGCCAATCTAGGGATCCCATACAACCACCAATGCAACTCCCATTAAATCTGCAAATGTCCGGCACTAGCAAGAGCCAGATTGCGTGCATTATAGACCGACCTTAGCGAAATCTGGGATAAAGGGATACAATATCTAATCCTTTTTCTAAACCTCAACCTGGATATGGAGACCGCCTGTACCACAACAATCATAAGAAAGGTCACACGAGTCGTGGTAACAAAAAGGCACATAAGTGCTACTTGGGTTCATACTGAACCGCCACCTCTACTTACCTACCATATCGTCGGCGTATGCTAGTAGTTGCACCGATTTTTGGAAGATTCTGTCTCTGGTGTTGGCTCGAGAGTTTTGCACACTCCTCTCAAGAATCAAATTGAAGAAGTCACATGGCAGTACATCTCCTTGCCTAAATCCTTTTTTGGTATTGAATATGTCGGTTTGGTCGCTTCTGACCCTCATGGAGTAGCGAGAATTCTTTATCGTTATGTTGCACAGGCGGAGGAGTTTGGGCGGTATACCCAAACTAGACATGGCTCTGTATATTCTGTAAATTCTGTCGTATGCGTCTTTGAAATCGATGAATAGGTGGTAGGTATCGATTTGGACTTATACGGTTTTTTTTACTGCCGAAGTGTGAAAACTTGATCAGTTGTAGACTTTCCTGGCCTAAAACCACACTGATAAGGGCCGATCAGGTTGTTGGTAAATGGTTTCAGGCGTTCACATATTAGGCAGAAAGGATCTTGTAGGCGATGTTGAGGAGACTTATGCCTCTGTAGTTGGCGCAGTTCAGAGGGTCTCCTTTTTTGTGTATCGGGCAAACGATGCTGAGGTTCCATTCTTCAGGCATACTTTCATCTGACCAGATTTGGCTTATGAGTTGGTGGATGTTACTTACCAAGTCATCTCCGCCAGCTTTATAAAGCTCACCGGGAAGGCCGTAATTTCCAGCGGCTTTATTAAGCTTGAGTTTAGATATTGCTATCCTCACTTCACTTAGGTCGGGTGATTGGCAGTTTTCGCTGTCGTTGCCAATATTAAATGGTTCGCTCTGCCTGACAGCGGAATGTTGTTCGTCATCACCGTTTAACGGTCTGCAGATGTGGTTCTCAGCATCGACTGTGTCTCAACTATGATATTTCCTTTTTCATCTCGACAGGATTCTGTTTGAGACTTGTATCCTTGGCTTTGACGTTTTACACTCAGGTAAAACTTGCGAACATCGTTCCTGGAGTGGCACCTCTCTATATCCTTGATCGCGCGCTCTTTTTTCTTCTTTCTGAAAAGCCGATGTTCTTCCCTTCTTCTTTGCCTATGGAGCTCAATGGCAGCTCTCGTCTTCACCTGCAGCTAAGCCTTGTTCTTGGCTGCGAGCATCTGTCGGCATTCCTCATCAAACCAGGGGTTTCTTGCTAGTGGTCGGGAGAAACCTAGCACATCAGCTGCGGCTGATCAAATAGCTTTTTGGCATCGTTGTCATTGCTCTTCGACATAAGATGCCAGTGGTATGGTGTGAATCGAGAGGTTAAGGGATACGCGTTGCGCGAAGGTCTTGGCGGTCTCTGGCGATTGCAGTCTTTCGACATTAAATTTTTTAACAGTATTTTTGGGTTGTTGTGGTGTGGTGGATATCCGAATCCTTACCTTGGCTGCAACAAGGTAGTGGTCCGAGTCGATGTTAGCCCCTCGGAATGTTCGGACATCCAAAATACTGGATGCGTGCCTCTTGTCTATCGCAATGTGATAAATTTGGTTGCCTCTTCGTTGATCTGGAGACCGCCATGTCCCCTTATGGATATCGAGGTGAGGAAACCGTGTGCTGGCTATAGTGGCCAGCACCAAACAAGAAGAAATGTTTGGTACATAAAGCACTATCTTAATAGCGGACACAGCCGTTGCTAATCATGGCACATCTGGATACTTGTCACATTAAGCACCCAGCTAAGGAGTGGCTATATGCCAACGATTAAAATCGGAACTATTCAAATTTGAAGAAACTCAGAAAGCTGGTTTGGTGCTTAATAACGAGCCTGTTCTAAACTTGTTCTATAGTTAAAAGATTCACTTCCGCAGTAGCGCTAAGGAACTTTTTTGTTAAATCATTTATTATTTACAGGACAGGTACGTCAGATATTAAATATAATGTTAGGTTATATGATAACGCCATGAACATTAGCATAAACAAAATTATGTTAATATGTATGCTAATGCAAAACTAGCATTTAGCGGACCAGCTTTCAGATACAACTAGTAATATTCTGCAGAATAACATGCACGTCAGCTTATTGCGAATGATTTGCATTATTTGTGATCCTATAAAAGCATTTGCAAATATGCAGATCTATACCAGTGTCTCCTGCATTACCGCTAAATAAGAACAACAAGATGATAAAGTTTGTAAGTATCCGCGGCATTGTCAAGACTTTTAATATCACGCCAAACTACGGATCACTAAAAAAAACATGTTTCCTAAACAGATAATTGTAGCCGTTCTCTTTGGATTAGCCGCCGCCGATAATATCGACAAGAACGCTGAGATTCTCAAGTTCCACAACGAACTGTCCGATAAAGACGGAAACTTTGCATATGCTTTCGATACCACCAATGGAATCAGTGTCCAGGAATCTGGAAACTTTTACGGTGTAAGTGGTTCTGCCCAATGGGTGTCTCACGAAGGTATCCCAGTCCAGTTGACATATACTGCCGATGAAAATGGATACCATCCAAGTGGTGATCATTTGCCCACACCACCACCAATCCCGGACTATATTCTCAGGTCTTTGGAATACATCAGAACTCATGCCCCACAAGAAGAAGTCGTTCGTCCAAAACATTTTTAAATATTTATGTTCGTAGAAGATGAGTTTACCCGTGACCTGAATTGTTAAAAAAAAAAACGAGAAACATAAAAAAACTCCGAACCGATTAACGTGTTTGCCTTAGTTTTATAGCCGTTGCTAATTTTTTTTTATGTCGATCAGGCATAGGCATATGCTAAGCTGTTGAAATTTTATGTTCGTTATCATTCACATAATCTGCAACTAAATGATTATAAAATAGTTTGAGTTAGGGCTGTATTGGTTCACTAAAAATAACAATTAGGACTTTGGGAGTACCCAAATTTGTAAATAGTAAGGCATGTGATTGATAGATATAAACTGTTGATGAACTATTGAAGGTCTGATAGAAGTACCATTTCTGTTAAGTCCACCAAGCTGTCGTGCTTCCTTGCGAACAGTGGCATTTCTGTAGAGCTGAACAGTGGCATAGTAGATATTCTACCCACTCCATTTTCTCTTCATCTCTGATGACTCCTGGCATTTTAGCCATGTTTTCAATGATTCTGTCAAAAGAGAACTACCACGATGAGCTGGACCGGAAATTTACTATACTCCGTATTATATTGAGCGAAATTATTCGGATGAGAATCTCTATCATTAATAACAGAAGTGCTTGATGACCTTCCACAATAAGGCCAAATGCTCCAACATAAGCCTTTTATATGCGGCGGAGGAAACAGATGACATTATTAAGGTCATTAAGGAAACAAATTTGGCAATAATGAAGAAGAAAAAAGCATTAAGTTACCAAATTGACTTGAAGCTCAGTCCTATTAGTCTGACGTCGACTGTCATAGCAGAATAATCGATAAAATTTTCAAACAATGCTATATTGGTATTGAAAACGACTATAATCCGGTTGATTTATAAATGAGAAATAAAAATCAAAGTTGGAAAATTATATATGTATATCAATTTTACCTATTGTAGAAAACTGAATGTAGAAAAATTTTGTCAGACGCCTTAGCAATTTTATACACAAACATTAAGTTATAAAACTAAATCAATAAGAATTCTTAAAGGGAAAGCGGACTAAAAGACTCTTGGCAGGACTCTTGAATTTTGTCTCTACATCGCCACCATGTAACGGGTCCGCCATCTTACTTTTTTTTTCAACTAGTGCTTATTTCGTGAATGGTAACACTTAGCTCATGTCTGATTTGACAGATAATTAGTTTTATCCTTCCGCTGAACGAATATGGTTGTGAAGACACTTGAACAACGCTGGGAAATATTGCGACATTACTTTGAAAATCATGGTAATGTTGCAGAATGTGTGCGAAAATTGCGTACGGATTTTGGAAGAAGAGAAGCACCGTCAGCTCCGTATGTTCGTTAGCTTGTGAAAAAAGTGAAAGAAACTGTCATCCTCATCGATAAACCAAAGCGTGAAAAGCCAAAAACAGTGCGTACACCCGTGAATATTGCTGCTGTGGCAGAAAGTGTGCGTGAAACGCCATCAACATCAATTCACCGTCGTTCTCAACAATTGAACATTTCGGAGGCATCATTGAGACGAATATTGCATAAAGACCTTGGTATGACGCCATACAAAGTCCAATTGGTTCAGGAGTTGAAGCCAACTGACCATACAATGCGTTTTCGCTTCGCTAAGTGGGCCTGCGATCGACTTAGAGAAGATGCCGATTTCGCCAAAAAAAAAATAATCTTTTCAGGTGAAGCTCATTTTGATCTTGGCGGGTATGTAAACAAGTAAAATTGTCGCATTTGGGGCACAGAAAACCCGCACGCATACATTGAAAAGCCGATACACCCAAAACGAGTCACTGTTTGGTGCGGATTTTGGTCCAGAGGCATAATTGGGCCATTTTTCTTCGAAAATGAGCAAGGAGTGGACGTTACAGTCAATGGCGATCGTTATCGGGCCATGTTGAACGAATTTTTGTTCACAAAAATTGAAGAGGAGGATATTATCAACATTTGGTTTCAACAGGACGGCGCTACGTGCCACACAGCCGAAGCTACACTCGATGTTTTGCGCCCTGTTTTTGAAGATCGCATTATCAGCCGCAGAGCTGATGTCGTTTGGCCACCTCGGAGCTGCGATTTGACGCCGTTGGACTATTATTTGTGGGGTGCCGTAAAAGATAAGTGTTACGCCGACAAGCCAGAGACAATTGACGCTTTAAAGGACAATATTCGTGAAGCCATTGGTGAAATACAGCTGCACACAATGGATAATGTGCTTAAAAATTGGACGGATCGTGTAGGCTACTGCATGGCCAGCTTAGGCAGCCATTTGAATGAAATTATTTTCCATTATTAACCGGAAGGATTGTACTATCAAATAAAAAAAGAATAGAAAATATTCAGTATTTTTTTTTATAGCATTTTCAAAAAAAAAGTTATTTGGCGGACCCTTTATTAATTATGTTTGTAGAATTAAGTAAAGTTTTTGACGTCCTTGATCATGGTAAACTCCTCGAAAGTCTAGCCTACTCCTAGGATCGGAGTAAGAGGAATTGTATCAAAATGAATAGAAAACAACTTAAAAGGAAGAACTGCAAATCTTCTAATATAACTAAAGGGTGATCCATTTCGAGGTTCCCTACTTTTTTAAAGAAAAAAACACAGAAAATTCAAATTTAATGGAGAATGTTTATTATCATTTGAAAGAACATTCTTTGGCATTTATTTTTTGAAGATTATGTCTATCAAATGTTGGCCGTTGCTACGTCGCAGATGGTCCATCCGTTGAGTCCAATTTTCGATCACTCGTTCGAGCATTTCGACTGGTAACTGGCGAATGACACGCGTGATGTTTTCCTCCAAGGCTTGAATCGAAGCGGGTTTGTCGGCATAAGCTTTTGACTTTACATATCCCCACAGGAAAAAGTCTAACGGTGTGATATCACACGATCTTGGTGGCCAATCGACCGGCCCAAAATGTGAAATTATGTGCTCACCGAAATGTTCTCTCAATAAGTCCATTGATTGATGTGATGTGTGGGAAGTGGCGCCGTCTTGCTGAAACCAAATGTCGCCGAGATCACGAGCTTCAATTTCAGGCATCAAATAGTCGGTTATCATGGTCCGAGTTGCTGCGAACTTCGCCGAATCGACTCTCCACGGTCTTCGTGTACACTCTCAGCTACGGCCGCTATATTTTCTTCACAGCGTGCTGGACGTGGTCTATTCGGTCGAATATTATCCAATAATGAATGCTGGGTCTCAAAATGGGTGATGGTGTTGCGAATAGTACGCTCAGTAGGCCGATTATGTTGACGATAAGTTGAGCGAAGTGCACGAAACACATTCCTCACAGAACGTGAATTTTCATTATAAAGTTGAACAATTTGTAAACGTTGTTCACGCGTAAGTCTTTCCATTATGAAATGCCAAACAATACTAAACAAAAATAACATGACAGCATGACACGACTCACACGTGATCTGTCAAAAAAGGCTATTGAAAAAAGTATCTCTACTTGGATCACCCGTTAGAAGTGAAAAACAGAGCCTTGTGGTTTACCTTTAATGCCAATTTCTGTTCTCTTTTTTACTAACGAGCTTCTAAGTGTTTTTGACAAAAGGTAGACATTTACATACATGTAGATTTATTGTACTACGACAAAGAAGTTTTGAAACTGTAACATCAATAATGCAGGAGCAGACTTCCTTCAAAACATAGGGCAAATAAATAATCTCAACTAAGTACCTACAAAACAATGATTTTAAAACGTGTAACCTAATTTTAATATTTAAAATATATAAATTTATTAAAAATCCTGCAGGTTTTCTAAAATATTTCATACCTAGCTATTTTATTTTATTATTAAAACAACCGATAGGTTCATCTTCATTTATTGACTAACTTACATTAATAATACATATAAGTCTAAACTCAAATAAAAAAAAAAAAAATAAAGAACACATTTTTGCCGCAACAGGCTCGTTAGTACCCAGGGCCTAGCTTTCTCACAACCATTCATGTGTGCGTGTGTATCTTGCACGATGGTGGGATAATTTACAATAAAAACACATTTTTTAATACATTGGTAAATAGTAAAATAAAAAATATTAATGGTTACAGCGATGTTAATATAATGGGGGAGCTTTTCCTAAAAGGTATAGAAGAATCAGTATCAATGTTTCTAAAAAAAACACATTACCGATAACCAGAAGGAGTGGTTCGATAGTCGACATATACCTAAAACTAAGAAAAGAAAAAATTGCAAAACACAAATCAGCAACAACTACTAATAAGGAGGTGGATTGGGAAGCTTACAGGAATGCAAGGAACAAATATAAATCAGAACTCGAAAAATCAAAACGCACAATTTGAAAAAATAAAATTGATAAATTCTACGGATCAAAAATCTATGTTATATATGTTCTTAAAAATACAAAATCAAGTGATATTAGTGACATTCAATTCAACAACCATATCTACAGTAATAAAAGATTAATTGCTTACAAATTTAATGACTATTTTATTGAAAGCGTCGCCTCAATTACTAACTCTATAACAATTGTACCTTTTACTAAGTGCTTGGTTACACGAGCGCAAAAAAGAATTACTAACATGATTTTTAACGCAAAACTCACTATCTGAAGATGAGGAAAATGACGAAACTTGGCATTTTGTTCCATCCCTTTCCTTCTTTCTAAAAATCATCCGTTCTCATTCGTGAATTAATTCTTTTTTGCGCTCGTGTAACCAAGCACAAACTTTATAAATGACTATGATCTTTCTTTTCAAATTCAAACTGTTTCCATTGAAGATATCCGAATAGCTCTTAAAGATATAAATAATACGAAAGACTTTTATTACATGTGTACCTGAAGATACCTGGACAGTTTTGAAATTATAGGTCCAATGTTACAACTCATAATAAATCATTCAATCGAATCCGGTATTTTCCCTAACTCGTAGAAAATGGCTGTCGTTACGCCAATTGAAAAAATAACCAAAACACGCTTATGCGAAGAATTTAGACCGGTGAACGCGATGCCCCTCTTTGAACGAAAAAATAATATTCCAACAACTAAACAAATAATTCAAAGACAATAATTTAATAACAGACATTCAATCTGGATTTAGAAAAAATCATTCGTGTGAAAGTGCAATTAATTTAGTAATTAGGAGCTGGAAAGAAGAGTTATCTAATAAAAAATTATAAACGGTTTTTTTTAGACGTTAAAAGGGCTTTTGAAACAATTGGCAGACATATTTTATTAGAGAAACTCATGCCATATGGTATCAAAAATAAAGAGTTAAATTGGTTTTCCACATATCTCTCTAATACAACTCAAATAGTAAAACTAAATGAAGTTGAATCGGACTCTATCGAAGTGAAACTAGGTGTACCACAAGGAACTGTTAAGGTACCCTCGATATGCAAAGAGTGTTACAAAACGCTAAATTAGCTCTTTTTGCCGACGATGCAGTAATATATATAGTCGCAGATAACATAGATGAAAGTCATTTAGTAATTCAAAAAGATTTGGAACGAGTAAATATGTGGCTGAAACAAAATAGACTGAAACTCAATATTTCGAAAACAAAACAAATGGTGATAAACAACAGGCAAAATTATAATTTGAAATTGTCAATTGATGGTGAGATCATTGATCAAATTGAGGAAATAAAATACTTAGGCGTTGTCATTGGTAATAAACTTAATTTTTCTAAACACGTAGATTTTATCTGTAAAAAAATTGTTAAAAAATCGGCTTTATAAAACGAATAAGATATCAGATATCTACACTAAGTGCAATAAATATATTTAATGTTATAGTAAAACCTCACTTTGAGTATTGCTCAACGATTTTATTTTTATCGTAAGTGCAAACGATATGTGTCAATCAATTATTTATTATGTGCGTTGAACATGCTTTCTGTAAAACAAAGATTAGTTATGAATATTGTCACTATTGTATATAAGATTCAAAATAAAATGATGCCTAAATATTTGTTAAGTTATGTGCAATATACTCGTGATGTTCAGCCCTACAACCTAAGAAATGTTAATAATTTTAGACTTCCTTTCCTAAGGATTAGTAACACGCAAAATTCTCTTATTTATAAAGGATTTAAATTATTTAATGAAATGGAGGATGAGGCTAAAAATAAACCAAATATTTATTTATTTAAAAAAGAAGCTATCGCATTTTCAAGACAAAAAGTTAGTCCCTATTAATTGTATACGTACTTTCTATTTCTATCTATTTCTAATTTCTATTTTACAACTTGTACACATAAAAACAAACAAAAAATTTAATGCAAATATATCTATATATATAAAAATGGATCTTGGTTTGTTCGGATGCTTAAAACTCGAAAACGACTGGACCAAATTGGATACTTCCTTCTGCGGATTAGTTCGTAATTGCTCCGCGAAGGTTTAGGAAAAAAGAACAATTTGAAAATTCTCAACAGGTGGCGCTGTAGGCGGTCATTCCATTTGATAATGGCAAAACAACGTTTGACGGGCCAGCTTGTATATGATATATTTAGCTAATTGAAGTTAATAAAATAAATAAACTAACTAACTAACCTCCTGTTTTATGCCGACTCCGAACGGCTTAGTTAGGATAAGCAATTCTTAAAAATTGATACTACTCAGATGATTTGTCAGATCATCCGATCTGATCGAACCCAGACCTTCTGCGCGGGAGTTCATCGCACTAACCATCGCGCCACTGATCACCACTGAGTCTAAACTCAGCCTGAGAAATGCTGAGTAACTCCCTCTTAACATTACAATGATAGGTTTTAGGTATTATACTTCTTAGTTTTACTTGCTACACATATACATTACCTCCTCTTATTTTTTTTTTTTTTTTTTTTTTTCCGTGGGCTGGTGGAAATCTTCATAGACACGATGAGCACGTGCCCAAAGTAGTGTGAGATTTTTACTCACTAAAACCACCACCCATTTGGTATTTCTATTGCAACTAAGTATTCGACTTATCCAGCAATTTTTTTATCACGATTATATAATATGTTTGGCAGGTAACTTTCCTTTGAGAGTTCCTGCTTTTCCGCAATTATAGCGCGGTTTGTTATTATCGGGCCAAATCTAAGGGTTTAGTTCTTTGAAGACTCCGCAATATATTTGTTTCGTCAAGAATTTGGAGGACTGTTGTGTTAACGTGTCCTAATAAACGTTTTTTATGTTTT
Organism: Rhingia campestris; assembly: GCA_932526625.1. NCBI lineage: Eukaryota > Metazoa > Arthropoda > Insecta > Diptera > Syrphidae > Rhingia > Rhingia campestris. The sequence goes on along the minus strand of OW052184.1, from coordinate 54,196,728 downwards.
CGTGCAAATTTTTTTGTTTCATCTTTAACCGCGGGAATACCCAGATCTCTGCGTAGATCTTCGTTCCTTATGTACCACGGCGCATTGACGAATGATCTTAACATTTTGTTTTCAAAAGTTTGTAAAATGTTTAGATTCGTTTCACTGGTACAACCCCATAGTTGTATACCATATGTCCAAACCGGTTTTAGCACTTGCTTGTATAATAGCAGCTTGTTATCAAGGTTAAGCTTCGAATATTTTCCGAGCAACCAGTACAGTTCTCTGTATTTATTCTTAAGTTCTTCGCATTTCTTTTTTACATGCGACTTCCATTTTAATTTTGCATCGAGTGTCATACCGAGATATTTCGCTTCATTTGCAAACGGGACTCGAACCGTATTTAGAAATACAGGCAAATTGTTTGTCCGTTTATACGAAAAATCTACATGGATCGATTTGCTCTCATTAAGTGCAATCCGCCAGGATTTAGTCCATTCATTAACCTCGTTAAGAGCGTTTTGTAATTTAATATTTGTTTCCTCTATTGTTGTGGCAACTGCTAGTATAGCAGTATCGTCAGCAAACGTTGCAACTATTGTATCGTTTGTTTGTGGGATATCACGAGTGAATATGAGGTACAGGATTGGTCCAAGGACGCTTCCTTGCGGTACACCTGCCATTATTTCTTTGAACTCGGAATATTCGCTTCCAAGTTTCACACGGAAGAGTCTATGCTCAAGATACGACACGAGGATTTTATATAATTGTTCTGGCAAAACTTGACTTAGTTTATAAGTAAGGCCTTTGTGCCACACCTTGTCAAAAGCTTGCGACACGTCAAGAAATACGGCTGAACAAATTTTCTTTTCTTCGAAAGCTTTCTCAATTACATCTGTAATTCGATGTACTTGGTCCACCGTTGAATGTTTACTTCTAAACCCAAATTGATGGTCAGGTAAAAGACGTTTCTGTTCAATTATGGGGTGTAAGCGACCGAGTAATATCCGTTCAAAAACTTTTGAAATGATTGGAAGAAGTGAAATAGGCCTGTAAGATTTTATTTCATTCGGTGATTTTCCTGGTTTTAGAACCATAATCACTTCCGCGACTTTCCACTGTCTTGGTATGTATTCTAATCTGATTGCTGCATTTATAATAAAAAGAAGCTTAGTTAATGCTTTCCGAGGCAACATTTTAAGAAGTTCTCCTGTAATCAGGTCATAACCCGGAGCTTTTTTAGGCTTTAGTTTCTGTATTTCCCGTTTAACCTCGGCAATACTTGCATATCTTACTATGTTATTATCGGTTGTACTCTCGAATATATTAATGTTTTCATTTTGCGCCGGACCATCAAATGGCTTAAATGTTTCCTCAAGATGTGAGGCAAAAACGTCAGCTTTTTCCTTATCGCTCTTTGCCCAAACGTCTTGAGTTACCCTAATGGGCGGCACAGCGATTTTTGGCCGTTTTATGACTCTAATTGCTTTCCAGAGCGAATAATTCGATTCCTTTCCAGCGGTTAGGCTTTGCAGATAAGTTTCTACTGAACGGTTTTTAAAGTATTTAATCGAATTTGATAGCAAATTACTCAACCGATTGAGATGTGTTTTATCTTGCGGGGCACGAGTTTGGTGCCATCTTTTACGAGCTTTTCTTTTTTGTCTTACTAAATCTTGTATTTCACGGGGGTACTTAATTTTACTATAGCTCACTATTTTGTTCTGTTGAGGAGTATTATTCCATGCTGCTTTTTGGATGGTATTGATAAATGAGTCAACAGCGACTTCGAGTTCCAATGGGGTTCTAAGCGATACACCCAGTCGGATATTATTTTCAATATCGTTTTTGAAACCTTCCCAGTTGGTTTTCGCGTTTGTTAATCTGGGTGGTTTTTCATTTATAATCAGTGACTCGCTCATTGTTAAAATGACTGGAGAATGATCAGAGGAAAGATCAAAGCATTCTTCAACTTTGATTCGATTGGACGGCAGACCTTTTACAATGAAAAAATCGATCAAATCCGGTATTTTTCTAGCATCAGTTGGCCAGTAAGTTGGTTTTCCCGTAGAATGAAATTCGGTATTGTACTTTCTACCTATATCATAAAGCATCCTACCTTTCTGTGATATGCATCTAGATCCCCAGAATGTATGTTTTGCATTAAAGTCCCCTCCGATGACAAAACGTTGTCCAAGGGAATTAAGCAAGTTTTCAAAGTCAATTTTCTCAACCTTGCATCGTGGTGGGCAGTAAATAGACGATATCTTCAGAAAGGATTGTCTGCTTTTGACTTGTATAGAGCTAACTGCATTGTTTCGATTTCTAGTTTAAGATCAATCGAATGTTCGATACACTCTTTTATATATAGTGAGGCTCCACCTCTAGCCTTATTCGATGGATGTAGAGCATGATAGTCGAGGTAACCTTTTATTTTTAAGTTCGAATTACTCTTTGCGTGAGTTTCGGATATTAAACAGATGTCTATATCTTTTTCCTGCATAAATAATTCAAGTTCTCCAAGTTTTTGCCAAAGGCCATTGGCATTCCACGTAAGAATTTTAAGCAATCTATTCATGTTAAAGGTGGGGTACTTCTATTGCGAATACTATTTTCGAGCTTAACGAGCCTGTCAAAAATAAGTTTATTCGTTTTGCTTTGTTCCTCAAGTTTTGAAAGAATAATCGAAAATACATTTGAAACTGGGTCAGGTGAGATATTTTTTTGGGCGTTATTGGATACTGTAGCTTGAGCATACGTTTGTACATTTGGTTTTGGATGTACAAGATCCGAACGGATATCTGATGGCCGCGTAGTTTGTGGACATTTAGGTTCTTCGATTATGGCCTGCTTTTTCTTCGACATATTTTTAATCAGAATTTTAGGCTGTTGCTTGTTTAAATTTAATTTCTGTGAATTAATACTATTAAATTTCGTCCGTCTTTTTTGCAACTCTTTAGCTACTTCGCAGCCGCGATAATTTGCCGGATGATTGCCTTTACAGTTAATGCAGATAGCAAGAGCTTTCTTATCTGACATACAATCTACCGTCAGGTGATTGCCGGCACATTTTACACACCGCGGTTCTTTTTGACAATAGCTTTGCGTATGATTGTATCCTTGGCAGCGCTTGCACTGGGGAACTAGTTTGGAATCCTTACGCATAGGCTCTATTTTTACAACAATATTAAGTATTGTTTTTATTTCATAAATTTTGTTCAAACTTTCTGTTTTATCGAAAGTGAGTATAAATAAAGGAAGGCCGCGTTTTATTACATTTCCTTCGCCATCTTTTTGCTTTTGGTCTCGTTTGACAATGTTAACGGCATCTATGACTTTATATTGCCTGTTTTTCAGATCATTTACAATGTCATCCTTTAAGCACGACGCATGTAACCCTCTAGCTACAACGCGTAAAGGCCTTTCAGATTTATTTTCAAAAGAATACCATTCTATTTTATCGATATTAAGCTTGCGAGATAATAGACGGTAACTTTCAGGGTCTTTAACGCAGACTTTCCATGTATTTTTTCTTAGCGAAGTTACTTGGTAGCCCGATAATGGCAACGATTTTAGCAAGGTATGCAACTTGTTAAAGTCGTCAATACCGATCACATTAATTGGCGGTGGGGGACGTTGTTTTAGCTGTTTCGCTTTGTTAATAATCTCTTTGTCGCGGTTTATTATTTCAGGAGAGGATACAGCTTTCCTCTTTTTAACTGGTCTTTTCTTTAAGATCCAGTCAGTTTCGCGACTGAGTTCTTCTTCATCCGTGTGGTATTCCGAATTCACGGGGCCGTTTGAACTTGTTTTTGGTATTTTAAATGAACTCTTCAGAGTCATATTTTCTTCCTTTAGATGGAGAATTTCTTTACGAAGCTCTTCGCAGAGCAGTTCGACATTGTTAAGCCTTGTTCGAAGAACGTCGTTTTCTTCCTTTAGGCTCTTATTTTTCACTGAGTCTCGTTTTTCGTGGGCTGACACTTCTGGTGTTGTCGAGCTCCTTGAGACACATATATTTTTTTGAGATCCTGATGTAGGTGACCTCGTTACCCTTGAACTTTTCCCGAAAGGGTTACACATTTGCAATAATTGGCTCTCCCCAGAATCCGTAGAGCCGACCTCCGCAGAGGGTGGATTTTCCAGTGAAACTGAATTGCCACCTGGGGTAGTAAATCTTTTCGTTGTACTCATTGCATTTTTGTTGTTTGTATACGCTTTACACTCGGTATACGGGGAGTGGATTTTAGTCGCCTTCTACGACAGGCATGCCTTACCTCGGGTATATTCTGACCCCTAACCCGAAGGGGGTTACCTCCTCTTATAACAATTAACAAATGCTTCTAAATTTCAATTTATATACAATGTGGTATACGGGACTAAGATTGTACTCAATTCCATGACTGTCTAAATTCAATACTAGCAAATTGCGGCCCATTATCGCTTACTAGTATATTGCAGAATACAAAATTGGAAAACAGAAACTACTAAAATTGGAAAACACAACTACCACAAAGGTGGTTGTCTTTGATAATATATCAACTGCTATATACTGAAATCATCAACTGCAATGAGGAATTTGACTCCTGCAAACTGAAATAAATCCACATGCAATCATTCAAAAGGAAAATATGTCTTGGGCCATGTGAAATCTGGGCAATCGTTTGTGTTACTCCGCCCTTTCAAACAAACATCACAACTATTTACATATTGTTCGATATCCTTATCAATTTGTGGCCACCAAACGGTCGATCGAGCCATTATTTTCGTGCGCACCATAGCAATATGCTGATTATGCAATATACCTAAAACCTTATTCCTATATTTTGTTGGTAAGGGCTTTACTACTAAATTGCCTTCTTAGCCCGAAGAAACAGCGATTGGCAAGAGTAATTCTTCGTTTGATTTCTGACGAGATGTTGGCTCGGAAGTTTTGCACAATCCTCTCAAGAATCAAATTGAAGAAGTCACATGACAGCGCATCGCCTTGCCTAAATCCTTTTTTGGTATCGGTGAGGTCGTTTCCGACCCCTGATGGAGCAGCGAGAATTCTCCATCGTCGTCCTATCGTATAGTTCGTCTCTATAAATGCTGTCGTATGCGGCTTTGAAATCGATAAATACGTGGTTGGTATCGGTTTTGACTTCTTGGGTTTTTTCCAGGATCTGCCGAAGTGTGAAAATTTGATCGGTTGTGGACTTTCCTGGCCTAAAACCACACCAGGGCCGATCAGGTTGTTGGTAAACGGTTTCAAGCGTTCACATATTATGGCAGATACGATCTTGTAGGCGATGTTGAGCAGACTTATGCCTCTGTAGTTAGCGCAGTTCAGAGGGTCTCCTATTTTCTGGATCAGGCAAACGATGCTGAGGTTCCATTCTTCAGGCATACTTTCATATGACCAGATTTGGCTTATGAGTTGGTGGATGTTAATTACCAAGTCATTTCCGTCAGCTTTATAAAGCTCAGCTGGAAGGCCGTCATTTCCGGCGGCCTTAATAAACTTGAGTTTAGATATTGTTATCCTCACTTCACTTAGGTCTGGTGGTTGGAAGTTTTCACTGTCGTTGCGAATATTTAATGGTTCGTTCTGCCTGACAGCGGAATGTTGTTCGTCATCGCCGTTTAACAGTCTGCAGAAGTGGTTCTTCCATATCCTCAGCATCGACTGTGTCTCAAGTACGATATTTCTTGTTCATCTCGACAGGATTCTGTTCGAGCCTTGTATCCTTGGCTTTGCCGTATTACACTTTGGTAAAACTTGCGAACATCGTTCCTGGAGTGGCACCTCTCTATATCCTCGATCGCGCGCTTTTCTTGCTCTTTTTTCTTCTTGCTGAAAAGCCGATGTTCTTCCCTTCTTCTTTGCCTATAGAGCTCAATGGCAGCTCTCGTCTTCACCTGCAGCTTAGCCTTGTAGGCCTCGTTCTTGGCTGCGAGCATCTGTCGGCACTCCTTATCAAACCAGTGGTTTCTTCTGGTTTGTTGTGGCGTGGTGGATATCCGTATTCTTACCTTGGCTGCAACAAGGTAGTGGTCCGAGTCGATGTTAGCCCCTCGGGATGTTCGGAAATCCAAAATACTGGATGCGTGCCTCTTGGTTTTCGCAATGTGATCAATGGGTAGTTAACCCATAGCACAACCCTCAACCTGGAGGGCCAGTTACAATTTATTAGATACCTCTACACGGGGCAATTACTATCCACTACGGGATTGAGGGCTACTGTAGGCTTTTTGGTTCATGCGCCACCATCTCTGTTTAAGGGGCCTGAATTATCCTTGAACTTCCTAAATAACCTGTTGTCCAAATATGTCGAAGCAGCTCATCTAGGTCTGCCTAGAATAAAAGAAGCAATACTTTGTAAATGCTAGCAAATGGTTTGTGCAGTAAAATAAGACCTCTTCCCAATTGCTACACACCAGTAAAAAACGACCTCAAAAAAATTGGAAGATGCAACTGGATCTATCTCCGGACTAAACTAACTGAAGAGAGATATTGGTTGAAGTTCTGAACAGCATTTGACCTTCAAAGTTTACTTTTTTTTTACTAATAAAAAATCTCTCTGGCCTTATAATTTGATGTCAAAATGCCAAAACTATTTTTAATTTAACTTTTATTTAAAAAACGGGTTTCTATTAAAATTTCAATATTACCTATTTGCATAACCTCTTAAACTATGGACATGGGACTAACTAAAATATCGTAAAATAAAAATAGTTTGTTAAAATATTTTAATTATATTCCCCAGCGATTCCAAATCGGTGATTTATAGATGCGTTTATGGTATCTGGATCACTGCAGTTTTGTCAGTTTACATTCAAAACAAACTTAATTCAAAAAGAAAAACAAAAATCCAATTTTATGTGATTTGTAACCAAAATGAATTGAGATATTATTCCTATGCATAAATTAAGTTAAAAAAAGCAATCTGTTGCCGAGAAAGATACAAGTTTTTTGGAAAAAAACACAAATATTTGCAAATGTTGTGCGTTTCTATGGAAATGAGAATTAGTAGACCTATTGGCTTTTATCTCATTATGACATATGTATCTGACGTGCGACATGAATAATGGATTGCGGACTTGCGGTATTATAAAAATAAAGCCCCTACACCCTATAAAGAATGTTGCCGTGGAATTTAATAAAATTCAAATTTCATCTTACCGATTTCCTCATACTAAGGCGATGATATAAAAGATATAAAAATTAGGCACTATATTGATCATAGGATATGTTGAATAATATTCGTAGGAGATGTAAATTTCAAACTATAATTTCAAACATTTTTCAATAAATGTTGCATTGGTGCGATAGATGAAATACTATTTGCATGTCTAATAATAAGAAAATATGATATAATTCCTTACTTAGGTGGCAGGCCTTAACCAACATGCCTCCCAAATTATCCCGGTTCCTACCTAGCTGACTACTGTAGCCACTTATGGCGAAGCCTATCTCTGCTGAATCCGACGTCTGGCTGTGAATCCAAATCTCTGCACGTCGAACTGTTGGTGTCCAAACGCTCCACAAGTCCAAATCACCTTAAACTTCCAATCATGAGTTTTTTTTCTGCAATGATACGCTTCTGATGTTGTCTATGATTCGACGTCGTGGATCATGGTTTAGCTGCCTCCTTTGCTATATTAGCAAATGTGGCTGTGGTATCACGTTGAGTCCGACCAATGATGCCAATATCGTCTACGGTTGGTAGTATTTGCATCGATTTATGGAAGATTGTGCCTCTGGTGTTGGCACAGGATTCGTGCACAATCCTTTCAAGAATGATTTTGTAGAAGAGGACAGTAAGTCGCCTTGCCTTAATCAGTTTTTATACCCTATCCCATAGGGGTATATTAGTTTTGATACATAGTTTGTAACATAGACAAATAATTTAGCTACATATACCACAAAGTAGCCATGTCTGTCCGTCCGTCCGTCCGTACGTCACCAGTTTTTGGGCCTTAAATTTTGAGCTAGGAGGATGAAATTTGGTAAACGTGCTCTTTGTTGCTCCCAGCAGAACAAATAAAAAAAAAGTTTTTATTAAAAAAACGTTTTTCGGTCAAATTTTAATATTTTCGAAAAAAAAACTTTTGATGCAGAATCTTTAGTAATATAAATATGAACATTTCCTCCATAGACCATTTTAACACCCGCCCACTTTTTTGGGGCGTTTTTATATAAAAACCATTTTTATACACTACCCCTTAACATATGCAGGAGAAAACCTTGTCTTTTGTAGAACCGTAAAATTTGTTTATAAGCAGTCTGAAGAATTTGTTGTCACCATGTAATTTTCTTTATTTTATCCACTTCGTGTTTTTAGCCATGTCCACTTTTTGGGGATTTTAGTTTTACAGATAGGATGGGATAGGGTATTCAACGATCCGCACAGTGGATTGTAGCCTTCTCATATGTTTGTATCTAATGTTGCGATTGTACCAACCGATGGAGTAGCAAGAATTCTCCATCGTCATCATGCACAGACGAATGAGCTTGGGCAGTATGTCAAAACTAGGCATATGGATCTGTATAGTTCGTCTCCATAAATGTAGTCGTATGCGGCTTGAAAACGTGAATATAGGTGGTGGGTATCGCTATGGACTGTTTGGGTTTTTGCAGGATCTGCCGAAGTTATAAGATTTGGACTTTCTTGGTCTAAAACCACACTGATAAAGGCCGATGAGGTTGTTGGTAAACGGTTTGAGGCGTTCACCGAAAATATGATCTTGTAGTCGAAATTGAGAAGATTTATGCCTCTGTAGTTGCTGCAGTTTCCATTTTTTGTGGATGGTGGAAACGGGCTGAGTTTCCATTCTTCAGGCATACTATGACCAAATATTGATGTTAGTGTAAGTCGCTTACCAAATCATCTCCATCGGTTTTATATAACACGGCAGGAAAGCCATAATTGCCAGCAGCCCTGTTGATATTAAGTTTAGATATATATCGCCATTTCATAGTCTTCAGAAGTGGTTCTTTCATATTTTCAGTATCGACAATGACTTAACTACGATTTTTAATTGTTTATCTCTACAGCACTCCTTTCGGGGTTCTTTATCTATAACTTTCACGTCATACACCTTGGTAAAACTTGAGAATACCATTCCTGGATGAGGACATCAACTAAATCTGTATTTGATTTAGTTTTTTTTTTTTTCTGAAAAGCCAGTGTTCTTCCATCTTTCGAAGCATATAAAACTAAAGCCGGCTCTTGTCTTCACCAGCAGCTTTGCCTTGTGGACCTAATTATTGGCCGCTAGGATTTCTGCGGATTTCTCATCAGCAAACCACGAATTTCTTGCTGGTGGGCTTTTTTTTTGACAAATTTGGCCTTTATACGCATGGATACAATACGTTTGCTAATATCTTCGAGCTATACGACTTCTTAACTGAGTCTATCCCGTATTAGATGTAAAAGTTTTGTCATCCTCCTTTTGCCACCTCTTCCCATCGTATAACCTGGGTGGCAGTAATGCCTGTTTAGTAGCAGCTTAAGGCTTTCGCTAGTTGTTCAGCTGTCGTCTGTTTAATGTTCTCACATGCCAGGTGTAGATATGAACGTCAATAACCTTTTTACATTTAGCATGGTCGTGTTATAAGTGGGGGTCATTCCGTAACTTTGAAAACGATTATCACTGAGACGGTAGTCCAGACCTCACGAGCACTCGCTCAATAATCGTCTGTGATTTGACGATTATTGTTTCAAGTGATATCGCCGACAACAAAAACGTGATGCGTGATGCAAGATGTACCGTCGAAATGTTATATTCAAACGATAATCACTGTACGGAATGAGGGCCCAGTGCTTTCCATAGCTTTTGGTGCTCCGTAACAATTTGGGTTTTCCATGATTGAGTAGGGCACAATCTATAACCTGTAGGGGTGTACTTCTTTGAACTGCTATTGGTCGCTTTGGTGCCTAACCCATGAAATGTGTGTGTGTCCTATTGTCCGAATATGTCAGGCTTGCTCATGTAAGTTTTCTACTACGTAGATGCTACCGTTTATTCCATCTTTACCACTAGTTAGTTCGAAAATGCTCGCGAGCAACCAGCGAGTTATTATTTTTTTTATAAACTTTTGTTAGACTCTACTCCTGAATCTTGTTGATTAAAATACGTCTTCAGGAAGTCCATTCCAGCTTGTTCTGTAAAAAATAGTTTTAGTACTGCGTTGTTCATATCGTTGTTAGATGAACCGTGTTCTTATGAACTGCAATTGTGTATCTTATAGGACGTTGAAATGCAACGGTATCCTTGACCGGTTTGGTGTCGTTAAGTACTATCTTTTAGCATTTTATCCATGTACTGACGATCCCGTTAAGAGCGTCTGGCAAATGTGTCTATTATAGCGTAATTTGTTTTTGGTATGTAAAGCGTAAAAAAGAGGTTCTAGAGTGGTCCAAGAACACTACCCTGCGATACACCTGCCATTATTTTTTTGAACTCCGAATATTTTTTTGTTGGGCAGCTTTCCTTTGTGTATTTTTCTGTGCAATTTTTACCATTGGTATGGGAAAACCCAATTTTAAAACACTAGATTGAAGATTTTGTTTTAAAATATTGAGGTTATTTAATATGTGCACTCACTTTTGGCGCTCACTGTATATGCAATTTTTAAGTACGTACGACCCAGTTACGGTGTTGACCATAACACGCGGTACTAAACCCCCATTTTAAGAATATGCAGGTTTAATTTGATAAAAATCACAAAAGAGAATTTAAAATCGAAAATTTTGCTTTTGACAAAAAAAAAACGCTAAGAGTTCTTAAAATTGAATCCAGTTAATTCTAGTCTTACCTCTATATTCACTTCCGGGGTTGCGATTAAACAGATTTAGCCTAATCCATTTCTTTTTTGCTACACTATACACTATATGCCATCAGAACTGAATCGTAACTGATTGCTAAAATATGCAAAGACACAATGCGTTATATGCTAATGAACAAGAATTAAGACCTGATTTCTGATACCATAGGTTAAGTTAGAATCCGTAGAAGTATGCATACTGTCTAAGTGATGGCGATTTTGGTGTTCATTTTCTTTCTATAAAAGCTTCGGCAAAAATGCAATCCAGCAGTAGTGTCTTCCGCCTTTCTTCTGGGATAACATTTAATAAGCACAACAAAATGTTCAAATTGGTAAGTAAACCATCCGACATCGTCTCTGACACAAATGGATTAACTCTAATAAACGATTTTACCAGGTAATCGTAGCCGTTATTTTGGGCTTAGCCGCCGCCGACAACATCAACAAAAACGCTGAAATTCTCAGCTTCACCAATGAACCAGCCGATGCTGAGGGCAACTATGGATTTTCATTCGATACCACCAACGGAATTAGTGTCAGTGAGAATGGTAACATTGCCGGTAAGAGCGGTGCTGCACAATGGGTTACCCCTGAGGGTATCCCAATCCAGTTGACCTATATTGCTGATGAAAATGGATACCAACCAAGCGGTGCCCATTTGCCGGTTCCACCTCCAATCCCAGAATATATCCTCAGATCTTTGGAATACATCCGGACTCATGCCCCAGCACAGGAAATTTTCCGTCATTTTCATTAAAAATTTGTTTCATTGAGGAGAAAAGCATCATTAGGCCTAAAGTGTAAAAATATATCTATGTACTGAAAATATATATTTTTTTAAACCTTATTTTTATTAGAATTAGGACATGGTGAGCCTAGGCTGGTGGATGACAATCCAGGTGTTTAGATTAATGGTTTTTGTTGCGCATTTCAAGTTACTTGATTTCGGTTTCTACCTGTGCGCACCACTTATGGAAAGGGGTTTCTCTACTGACATTAGCATCTAGGTGGGAATCTTTGACTCTTCGGACCGGAGTACTCCTAACCATTTGCTCTACATGTTCTAGGCCTTTTAATCGGCAATGATCCGCGAAGATCTCAGCTCAATTAGAAAACTCAGAACATTCTTTATTAACAGTGATGTAGACAGTTCCAAAGTCGATGGCAACAAGACATTCAACGAGTTTTATGGAACTATCAGGCAACTAACTGAGATAATGTGGTTGACTTTTACGGGAAGACCTTTGTTTAAGACAAAGTTATGTCAATATTTGTGCAGCGACAGTAACATATTTATCTGGGTATGCAAATATTCGTTCGTGACTCTATAAAACAGGATCCAAGAAACCGTGGTTAAATAAGCACTGCGAGCAACCTGTAGCAGCAAATAAGAAAACGATCAAACAATGGCGCGCAGCTGAAGAGAAAAGATTAGTATCCATCAACCAGCAAAGCATAGCCAACCAAACAATAGAATCCTTGAGGTAGAATCTATCCTATATATGTGGAAGGAATAACTTTTAATATAATTTCTAATAGAAACTAAAATAAAATAAAAATTAAATACTAATGATAGGCACACTAAACGGTCATTTTGAATTAATTTAAATTGAGATTAGATAGTTGTAAATTTATCAATTTTTATACATTACTTTGTTTTGCCATAAAAATCATTTATTTCAGTTGATAAATAAATAAAACATATGGGCTAAAATGCGCTGTGTAAATCGTTGAATACCCTTTCCCATTCCACCCTTAAAAATGGACGTGGCTAAAATCTTTGCGTAAATGGTATATAGACATTGTCACAATATTTTGCACAGACAGCTGTTTATCAAAATCTTTTATGGTTTGATAAGAAAAACATATGAAAAGGCTACAATCCGTTGTGCGGATTGTTTAATACCCTATCCCATCCCATCCTTAAAATGAATATCCCCAAAATGTAGGCTTTATGAAGATGAAATATAGAAAATGACAACATATTGTTCAGACGCAACAAATTGTTCAGACAGTTTATTAAAATCTTTTACAGTTCGACAAAAAACAACGCGTTTCTCCTGCATATGCTATGGGGTTGGGTATACACATGGTTTTTGTAAGAAAACGCCCCTAAAAAGAGGGCATGGGTTAAAATGATCTAAGAACGAAAAATGTTTTTTACTGAAAACGTGGGCGTGGCAAAAAAAACTTTATAAAGTCGAAATATCAGAATCAGAATATCTGATTCTCTAAATATGTTGCTCAGATCCTTTTTTAAAATTCCTTACGGTTTGACCAAAAACTATGTTTTTCTAAAGAGGTGGTGTCGTAGTGGGCGGATTTCAAAAATGTTTACACTTGTTCTGCTGGGAGCAACAAAGAGCTCGTATACCAAATTTCATAATCCTAGCTCAAAATTTAAGGCCCAAAAACTGATGACGTACGGACCGGCAGACATGGCTAAATCGACTCAGCTATCGATTCTGAGTCGATACATATACTTTAAGGTATATCTAGCTAAATTATTTCTCTACGTTACAAACTATGTATCAAAACTAATATATCCCTATGGGATAGGGTAAAAATAATAAGGTTGTTTAAACTGTAATCGAGAATTAACGGGTGGTTTTTAAGGGCCGATGTTGAATGTGAACCACACCTAAACGTCAAATTTTTTTCTGCATTTCATTTAACATTTCTCAATCTTAGACTAACTCAATTTGATCCATGGAAAGGCACATAATCTAGCAACGCGTTAAAGTTATTCAGGCTTATTATGAAAATTGGCGTGAAAACACCAGTGCATACTCTTACAGCTCGTACTGCAGAAAATATTCCTGCTGTTCGCGATAGTGTGACTGAAGAGCCGTCCCCTAAAATCGTCGTCGTACCCAACAATTGCACCTCTCACGCTCGTCGTTGATGAACATTATTCATAAAGACTTGCATTTACACACTTACAAGGTGCAATTGACTCAAGAACTAAAGCCTCTTGACCATTTCAAGCGTCGTCAATGGTTAGAATGTGGCAAGAAATGGCAACAGTGTATGTTCAATTTTTGAAGAAAATCATCTTCAGTGATGAGACACATTTTCACCTCAGTAGATTCGTCAATAAGGAGAATTGACGCATTTGAGCGAATGATAATCCAAGAGTGATTGTCGAAAAATCAATGCACGCAAAAGTTGTGACTGTTTGGTGCAATTTATGGGCTGGCGGCATCATCGGGCCGTATTTTTTCCAAAATGAGAATGATGAATAATGTTCGCTATCGTGAGATGAGGTGTGCCGCCGAGGTCGCGGCGTCCATTTGGCAGATATTTTGTTCCGTACATAATTGAACCATACCAATATTATCATAATAAAATGAAATGACAGTAATTTTCTAAATAATTTGTGTTTTATTCAAAATCAACATCGGCCCACCCTTTATATTCCAAACGTAAGTATGTATGCATACACTTTAAAAGCTTGTTTTACTTCTAATGTGTGTGGCCTTTAATTTCTTATACTGTGACCTAAATAACGGCTTGCATCGATTTTTGACCATTCTTCTTTAATAGTCATAATTTCTCGTTCTCTTAACTGTCGCTCTAGACTGATCTCACAAGCGTTTTATAATCAGTATGGTCCGGTGATTGTGGTGACGTTATCAATTGATTTCGCACATTGTACAATAGCGAAGTGTGCATGGGGTCATTATCTTGTTAGAAGACATAAATGACCCCTTCAAGCCATTTCCCTGGCACTTTCATGCAAAATATTTTTTGAAACATATTCAAATAATCATACCACTTTATTTTACAGTAATTTAAGACCAAGTTACCAACAGCAGATGCTACCATGCAACCCAAATCCATCACATTTCTCCGCGACGTTTCACTGTGCCTGCAGTAATTGTTGGATCGAATTCGGTATTTTATTTTCTCCATACTTTTCGACGAACATATCACCCAAAGATGTTGAACTTACTTTCATCACTAAATATTCATTATATTATATTTCTGAAATAGAAGAAAGTGTTTTCAAGATTTTCGTAAGTTTTGGCAGAGGACGTCGTTTTTATCTGTTGACTTTGCTGATAAATGGTTTCTTTCTTATACCCAGCATCATAAAGTACTCGGTGGATGGGTATTACGGTGACATATCTTTCATTAAGTAACTCTTCTAATCCAGCGAAGAATTACCCGAGGAAACCGTCGCTTCTTCGGTTTGGCGAAACAACTGGGTGTGTGTGCTCTACAAAACACTTATTCTGCCAGTTCTGCTTTATGGCGCCGAGTGCTGGACGGTAAGCAAGAATAGAGAGCTGATACGGGGCTCCTTCGAAAGTAAAAAACCACAGCGGATTTTGGTCCTGTGCGCGAAGAGGGCGAATGGAGGAGAAGATACAACCGCGAACTCTATGAGCTGTACCAAGATGTGGATGTATTCCAAAAGGCTACATTGGCTCGGCCCCATTGAGCGAATGGATATTAATGCTCCATCTAAGAGGATCATCGAATCCCAGCCCCCAGGTTCGAGAAGGCAAGGAAGACCGAACCTCGGATCCAAGGTCCAAGCCATCGCGGATGCCAGAGCGCTTGGTCTAGACAACTGGGAGCAGCGAGCCAGGGACCGTAGAGAATGGAAGGCTGCAGTGTCTCAGGCAGAGACTATTCACGGGTCGGGAGCCCGATAAGTATTCAAGCTAACTATAGCTTGAACTAGTGTGAACAATCGTCCACAGTTTTTATACCCTATCCCATAGGAGGATATATTAGTTGTGATACATAGTTTGTAACATAGAGAAATAATTTAGCTAGGTATACCTCAAAGTATATGGATCGACTCAGAATCGCTAGCAGAGTCGATTAAGCCGTGTCTACTTTTTGGGGGCGTTTTAATATAAAAACCATTTTTATTTACGACCCCATAACATATGCAGGAGAAAAACCTTTCTTTTGTAGAACCGTAAAAGCGTTTTATAAACTATCTGAACAATTTGATGTGACAATGCAAAGATTATGAATTCTATAAAGATGACGCATTGAGAACAAAAAACAGAAACTTTTGCTCAGTACCTTCATGGTACGGGCGGGCGGTGTGCATAAAAACACATGAAAAACAAAAACATATGGCGGGATATGCCAGCACGACCCGCCATAGAACAATTTTTTTTATATGGAGTGCGTCATCTGTATAGAATTCATAATCTTTGGACAATGTCATTTTCTATATTTAATCCCCATCGCTTTTTAAGCCATGTCCACTTTTTGGGGATATTAGTTTTACAGATGAGATGGGATAGGGTATACAACGATCCGCACAGCCGATTGTAGCTTTCTCATATGTTTTTTTTACTAGCACACTACCCCGGATTAGCGCGGACTAGCGTGGCCGCGAACTAGCCAAAAACAACCAGAGCGGATAACATGCTGATGGGCTGCAACACTAACTCAAGGCTAACTCAGCATGCGTAAGCTCAGAATATAATGAAAGAGGTGAGTGACTTTTTGATTTTTTTTTTGTCTATCAATTTATCAGTCTGCAACAGGGGTACGACCCCAACCTTTGTCTTTCCGAGAACGGAAATATACAGGGGTTGGATAGAAGTCCTGGGTACTCATTCCGTAACTTTCAAAATGATAATCGTTGACGATAGTGAAGGAGACACGTGCACACACACAATATAAAAAAATCATTGTAGGTACCTAGTAAGTCTCCTACACTATCGTCAACGATAATCATTTTAAAAGTTACGGTATGAGTACCCTGAATATCTCCTTAAAAACAAACAATGATAGTTTTAGGATCGATTAATGGAGAGTTTCCAATCTGGAGTTACTTTCAGACCACAGGTGGATCCTCTATGACTTGTGTATCGAGGCCGAGACTATTAAACCATATGGAAATTCCAATAGAGTTAATTGGAACAAGTTTCGCCAAGGCATTCGGGCAAAACTCAAAGTTTGTGGTTTTGAGTTTTGCCCGAATGCCTTGGCGAAACTTGTTCCAATTAACAATTAGAAACAAACACCCTTGCAATCGAAGAACTGAAGGCAAAAGTAGAGACTTTTGGAATGCGATGAACATCGCATACAAAGCCTCGTGCTCAGTTAAGCGAAGCAAAAAAACACTTCCCTCATGGTGGAATGAAGATCTCTCCAATCTCAGACAGATGACCAGATCGATCTTCAATATCTGCCACAAACACAAATTCTGGCAGCCTTACAAGGACATTCAAAGGAAAGGCCTAAATGGATTATTGTCATTCTATTAAAACCCTCAAGGACTCCGGCAGGCTAAGCTAAATTCTGCCTAAGGAACACTCCAACCCTTCTTTTCTGAGAAGATCGGATGTAGAATGGACAGAATCCTCCGGGGGGACTCTGGAACTCCTGTTGAACACACACTTTCCCGGATGCAGTGATACTAGTACGGAACCCGATAAATCTCGGCAAGTACAAACTGCACCACACAGCAATATCAATTCAATAATTTGTGAGGAAAAAATTTCCTGGGCTATTAACAGCTTCTCTCCGTTTAAGTCTCCGGAACCTGAGGGCATACTGCCAGTTATGCTACAGAGAACGCGGGACCTAACAGTGCCATGGCTGGCGTCAAATTTTAGAAGCTGTTCAATACTAAAATACGTACCTTATTCGTGGAGACGCGCTGGAGTGGTATTTATACGGAAGGTAGGCAAACGCGGCCACGAGATCGCGAAGGACTTCAGACTAATCAGTCTAATGTCCTTTGTACTAAAAACCCTGGAGCGCGTTCTAGACATCTACATGCGAAGTTTTCTAGAAGAATCTTTGCTTTCTAACAGCACGCCTACCTCAAGGACAGGTCCACGGAAACAGCTCTGCATGAGTTAGTGCGGACAACAACGTCCTCACTGGAGATATTCTTTAATCTCTGATCAAGCTAGGTATAGAGGAATCTATAATCCAATGGATAGTCTCTATGCTCGCAACAAGAATTATCCAGGCAACACTTGGAAATAGCCACTCAACCAAATTTGCCTATAGAGGAACGCCACTGGGCGGCGTCATCTCTCCTCTACTCTGGCTAATGGTTATGAATAAAATTCTAGTTAAATTAGACAAGGAGCGGGTAAAAGTTGTCGCGTATGCGGATGACGTGGTAGTGTCAATAAAATTCCCCTCAGTGATAAGTGAAATCATAGGGGCTGTTGCACTTCTTTGGATTCCAGGGCACAGTGACATTGAAGGAAACGAGTATGCAGACGAGCTGGCCAGGCAAGACTTCTACACGGCTCACTTGTGGCAAGTGTCCACATTCCGCTAAGTGCGGTTAAAGCAAAAATCCACTCACACTTCCTGAAGAAGGCCGACTACAAATGGAAAAGGTTAACAAATTGTGTCATATCGAGGGAGATATGGCCTTCTTACGACAAGAACAGAACAAACGACCTATTAAATAGAACCCGGCCAGATATCGCAAAAATTACGGCGATTGTCACGGTGCACTGGCCAATTGGAGGCCATGCGGCCAAACTAGGGATCCCCTAATGCCGCAGTTGCGCGAACACAAATGAGGGAGAAACCCTCTTCCATTTTTTCTGCAAATGTCTGGCATTAGCAAGAGCTGGCTCTTGCATTAGACCACACATTCTTCGATAACCTTAGCGATATCTCAGGTAAAATGATACAAGATCTTATCCGTTTTCTAAACCTCACAGGCTGGATCTAGAGATCGCCTGTATTACATCCACAACAGGCACACAAGTGTTACTTGGGTTCATGCTAAACCGCCACCTCTACCTACCTACCTACGTCGACTGCAGCTTTTCAAATGTTTGCAAATATTCGCCACAAGCTGTTCCATTCATCGCAGGGATACCCGTTGCACAAATACTGACACAATAATGAAGATTATTTCACGTATTCATAGATTCCCGATGACGCTCCATCCAGCCAAGAGACCAACGTTTAGGTTAAATAAAACACCAATCATGAATACATTTAAAAGTTCATTTTACATTTAATTTGTTTAAAAAAAAGTAGAGAAAACATACATATATAAATTTCTTTATACAAATAAATAACTTATAATTAACTAATGTAAAACAAAATGAAGGTTTTGTTCTTTTAACTATTACACGAGTGCTTATATAAATTTTTGTAGACATGTGATGTAAGTCAATATACAACTGTCCAACCTTTCTACAGTATATCTCTACTTAAACTGTTAAAATATAATTTTTTCCTTAATCAGTGGTTGAGGGTGTAATATAAACATTACCGGGCTACGGGCATACACACACATACACGCATACGTTCAAAAATTGACAAAAGTTGCAAATCGCATTGAGATGAGGATGTGGCGTGGCATAGGAGAGGGCAAGGTGACGATTAACTAAAGACGGATTGTCGTGGAAAGTCCATTCGAATGAGTAATGGTTTTGGAAAATAATCTTCGGTAAATACAGTTAATTGTTAATTTTTATTTTTTGTTTCCTTATAAAATGTATATAAGTGTCATCATTGGGATATAAAGCCTATTTAAAGCTCTTCATGGAACAGATCTTGTTATCTTAGGAGTTTGCGGAACTTCTCCAGCTCGTGTATGCTATTTGAGAGTCTGAAACGAGTCGAGTCGATTAGATAACGAATTGTTTGGCTATAATTGTATGCTTACCTTCCAAATGCGTTAAAAAGAGCTACAATTTCCGATCTTGTCAGACGGAATATGGAGTCCGTGGAGTAGTAGTGTTTGTCCCATAGCCCGTGTTCGGTGGCGATTTCAAATTTCTCCGAGTAAAGCACTTTCAGTGCGGTACCAAGTCCCTGAGTCTATGGTAACAAATAAAAAATTAACGCTTGTATCATTGAGAAAAAGGTGTGATTTTAACCTGCAGTTTGCCCCAGAGCCTGCATTTGTCGCAGCCTACGCAATCCATAATTCTGGAAATGTTTCGGAATTTCTCCTTGTAGTCGTGTTTTAGTTTGATAGCACCAAGGCCGCTTGAGAAGAGCGCATGTTCATTAAACGGCGAGGGGAAAGATCTGATATATAAGGTTTGATTGTCATATTGCCATACATAGTTATCTCTAAATACTCACTCGATAATAGTCAGTAAATCATTGATAGCCATCTTGATCTCATTGTCTTCCTCCTCGATGCCAGTATAGTACTCCTCACGCCTTAAGTACGGTGCTGCCTTAGCCAGTGCACGCAACTCCACCAAATATATGAAGTACAAGTTCTTCAACCAATGTGGACCTTCACCTCGGGTGGTGCTTGGACTAAAGCGCCTTTTGAATTCTTGCAAGTTGTGCCCCCACACTCCCTTGGGCTCGAGAAAACCACTTGCCTCGGAGAGAAGATATTTCGCCGATAGATGTATATTGATGCTGGCATGCAGGCCAGATATCAGCCGATAGAAGGCTTTCTGTTCAAGGCAGACATCACGCATATCCAGATGTGGGATGAAAGAGGATAAGGACTTTGTTTGATTGTTAATGCCGAAACAATTCTCCAAATAGATGCTCTTCCAAATACGATGCGCTGAGTCGCCTTTGTAGCCAGTATACCGTTCGGGATTTATCAGCAGGTCTACATACTGGGCACCGTTTTGCATGTCATCCAAAATGCAAAAGTCCTCTTCGGCCTCGTCGTGCACAGCCCATTTGGCAAAGTCTTCGTGAACTTGGTCACTGATGCTGGTGTCGAGAAAACTAAGCTCCGTGTTAAAGTCATCCTCGGCACAGCCGAGCATTTGGCCTTCCTTGCTGTACTGCAATGAGATTGTGAAGTATGTTGTTAATAAGATTTTTAAATAACAAAATAAACCAAAATAACTGTGCAGGAGAACTGCTGACAATATTTCTAACCTATAGATGTGTGAAAACCAATTCCAAGTCTTGAATGCCTGGAATTTGATAAGACATGTCAACAAATTATGATTACTTCGAAGCAGTGACTTGTCAGTAATGCGATTAGGTCGTATGAGAATGTTAGTCTGCGTCGACTTCTTTGCCCAAGCAAGCGAAAATCATACTCTAAAGCCAATAGAACAATACATAAAGGATTCTTTATTTAACGTTATGTCTAAATCGCTTTACAGAACAAATTTTCGCATCTTGATAAGATGGTGCCTAGTGGACATCTTGATAGAAAATATGGAAACATCAAAAATAATGGATTTCTTAAACTTTAGCAACATTTCATAAGATCTTCGGAAAGGAAGAGGCTATAAACGGATCCTGTATCATATTTTAGCAATCGAAGATCTTGCAAACATTTGATGCTACTCAAGTGTGGTGAGGTAAATTATTGCATTAAGTGCGGCATTCTTTTAACTCTGTTTGCACTTTTTGTTCAAGTCTGGATGAAATACTTCGTAAGCCTTTTATTAGTCATATTTCGCTAATTTGTAAAGGCCAATACTTCTTCTTAACAAAGTGAGTCCACGGTTTATAGTAACAACTCCTTAACCCATGCAAAAATCGGAAAACCCTCATGTGTAGTAAAACCAGCCATGATAAAAAGGCTTCTCAAAATAACTCGTTCGATCTATCGGTTTCATTAACCTTTTCAGATCCAGTTTTAGGTTAATTTGTTTGATGATCTGCTACGTAGTATCGTTCATTCATCTACTGTTGATAACATGTTTCTCTAAAAATAAGTCTGCGCCCTACTGCCAAGCTATAAAGAGACGTTGGAGATGATTTGGGAAATAACATACACCAAGTAATTAACAAAATTTGTTACCATGAACAATGGAACCTCAGCACCTCATCTCTCTTCGATCATGCGCTGTTCATGGTCTTTTTTTCTTTTTTCTGCAAAGCCTGGTTTATTCTTTCTTTCTTTGCCTATAGAGCTTAATGACCAGGTCCCCTTATGAATATTGAGGTAAGAGAAACCGTGTTCTGACTATAGTGGCATTTCGTTCCACAGCGAAGTCAATTAGCCTATGCCCCGTCCCAGACGTGTTGTTGTGTATGCTACCCGGCAGCCGTCTAACCGTTACCGGCTAGCCTGTCGTTGGAAATACATTCTTATGGTTAACCGGCGATGGTTTCGGTTTCCACGTGTGAACGCGCCCTTAAGAATGTTTTCCAACGACCGGTTAGCCGGTAATGATTAGACGGCTGCCGAGTATGTGTGAAATGGCTCTAAGTCTGGAATTTATTACAAATCCACATCCGAATAGTCGCTGTTTCTGCTAATTACAACACGGTTTGTAGTAGATGTCACAATTTTTCAGCCTCTTATTGCCAGGCCCTTACTTTCTTACTTACTTAAGTGGCACTCGGTGGCACTACAGTCCGGAATGAACCTGGGCCTCAACCAACATGTCCCGGCCCTTAGCTAACTGCCTCCAGTTGTACATTCCAAGTTGGTTGAGTTCGGTTTCTACTTGTGCGCGCCACTTAAGGCGAGGTCTTCCTCTACTGCGTTTGACGCCTGGCTTGGAATCGAAGACTTTGCGAGCCGGGTATTAATGTCCATTCATTCTACATGTCCTACCCATCTTAATCGTCCGATTCAGAGTTTTTTTTTACTAGGGGCATGTCGCTGTACAGCTAGTATAGTTCTTGGTTGAATCTTCGTCTCCATAACGTCAACGTGAACGAGACCGAAGATTTTTCGAAGAATTTTCATCTCATGTCTACCAAGGATTTCTTTATCCACTTTTGAGCCGTAGAGCATGGTTGGGATGATCAGGACAGAATATACTTAGTCTTATCCTCATTTACTGCTTAACCCATTTCGCCGCTTCCTTCTCTATGCCAGCAAACGTGGCTATGACATCACGTTGAGTCCGACCAATGATATAAATATCGTCGGCGCATGCTAGTATTTGCACCGATTTAAGGAAGATTGTGCATGGATTGGCTCTGGGGTTTTGCACAATTCTCTGAAGATTCAAATTAAAGAAGTCACATGACAGTGCATCGCCTGCCTACATCCGTCTTTGGTATCGAATGTGTCGGTGAGGTAGTTTCCGACCCTGATGGTGCAGCGTGAAGCTGTATACCAAAACTAGACATGGCTCTGTATAGTTCGTCTCTATAAATGCTGTCGTATGCGGCTTTGAAATCGATGAATAAGTGGTGGGTATCGATTTGGATATCTTGGGTTTTTTCCATGATCTGCCGATGTGTGAAGATTTGATCAGTTGTGGACTTTCCTGGCATAAAACCAAAGTGATAAGGGGTGATCAGGTTGTTGGTGAAACTTTTCAGGCGTCCATATAATACGACAGATAGGGGATATTGAGGAGACTTATGCCTCTGTAGTTGACGCAGTTCAGAGGGCCTCCGTTTGTCGGCTTATCCCATCGTATTTCTTGGATGGCATTCCTGCCATCTCTTTTGTAGCAGTTTAGGGCTTCTGCTAGTTGTTTGCTTGTACCTCTCCTGTTTAATGCTCTCACATACCAGGTGCAGTTAAGAACATCGTTGTAGTTGTTTCGTTAAGCATGTTTGTTTAAAATAATATAAGTCCTTTCCGAGGCTCTTGATTGCTTATTAACAACAATTTTTCCCCCTGAGTGGGTAGTTAACTCAAAACACGACCCCCGAACTGGAGTTCCAGCTCCAATTTATTAGATACCCTGTGACAGTTGGCCTCTTCTTGAGATTCCTAGATGACCAGTTGTCCGAATATGTCGGAGCAATTCAAATAGGTTATTTACTTTGTCAATCCTAACTGGGACTGTAGACGCACCGTTGACTCCATCTTGGGAATTTTTCCGCTGCCGTCTGGGGAGGACGCGTCCGATGTGAGACTCCACACGAATAATGGAATGTTCGTGTTTATGTATGTATGTAAGTGTGCTTAACAGAATTATTGCTAAGTTAACTATCATGAATGTACAAACACACTTGCTCCGTTCATTATCTTGTGTTGACTTCCTACAAGCGTCTTCAATGAAAAAAAAAAAAACATCAACACCTCACTTTTGCAAAAAGAATATTTCTGATCACATCACACTCATTATCCGACACATGAGGTGTGTTCTTTGTCGTAAGTTTTCTTTACATTTACGATTAAAACATTTTTCCAGCCACAACCCTTATCAGTGCTATTTGAACGGGGGAAATGAACAATTTATCAATTTCGCTCATTTATCATAGATAAATTGATAGCATTCGCATTCATTCGCACGTATAACTGTTGTTATCAGAGAACGAAAGAAAACTATTCAAAATTGCAATTACGTCAGCTGCAGTTGGTATTTTCCCGATATCGTATGTAGAAATCTTTCGCACTTATTGACAGTAAACGACGTGCCGATAATGGTAATATAATTAAAAAAAGCATTGATTTGCCATGGCTACTAATTATAAATCAATTAGTAATCATTTGATTTTGATTTTTTGGCAAGATTGTGAGATCCTACCAAATTGATGCGTTCAAGCAGCAAGGTATGGTATTAGACTACCAGCTAATCCAATTAGTAAGCCGATGGTTTGTTATTGGATTAAAAGTAGGAATACAGGAACATGTTCGTAAATTCGGATTTGACTACTAAATTTGGCTGCTGAGCTTGTTTTGAATAAGCTTTTTTGGATGGAATGCCATGTCTTAATTTTATATAACTTATGAAGATTGAAGGTATGTTGACGTAATCTTAACAACAACACGGTTTGCTAGACAGATATATCGTCAGGGTTACGAAAATGAATGAATAAATGGTTTTGAATTTTGATACACCTCGAGCATTCCAAAAGAAAAGTTCTACAACTCACAAATATGATATCCATTGCGCATTTGTCTAGCAATCAACAGATTCAAACAAATTTGGAAGCACAGAATGGCAGAAGGTCAGAGTTAGTGCCATTATACCTTTATAAACATTTTGCTTAACTACTTTAAGTGTCTCGTAACCTTTCCACTTCCCTTTGTTTTAAGACGCACTATAGGACAGAATGACCTTGGAACATAACAAAGATGCCTCTTCAATGAGCCAGTCCCTAGCTAACTGCCTTCAGTTGCGGACTTCAAGTTGGTTTCTCCTCCTACCACGGATGGAAGATATCCTTAAGGGTTGCATCGAGCTGATTTACATCCCAAGGTTTGGAGGAAAGTGAAAGTAGAATTCATACCCAAATCTGAATAAAGTTCTCACGTCAATCCGAAAGACCTGAGACCGATCAGCTTATCATCATTCTTTTTGAAAGTACTGGAAAGATTGATTGATATTTATTTCCGCATTAGCATTGATGTAAATCAGCTATCTTTATCCCAACATGCGTACTGCAAATCTGTAGAAACAGCCCTACACACAATACACATTCGTACGTAGCAACAGCATAGCCGATGCATACGAACGAGGAAAATTCCCCTTCGCACTTACCGCCCGCATCTGAAACGGCTACAACATTTTTAGCTATGATGCGTACTCTATGTAGTTCTATACATCTTTCGTATTATCGAAAAGTCGTTGTACTGCAAAAAGTATACTATGGTTGCACTCCTAGACATTGAAGGTGCCGTTAACAACGTGAATTTGGGAGCGATAATTCAGGCGCTAACGTGTCTGAAGAAAGTGGGTCACTCACTTGGAATGTTGATTAATCTGATATTATAAAGCCGGATATCATTACACAACTGTATGACGCTTCGGACCGAAGACATGTCAGTAGAAGGACCCCGCAAGGTGGAGTCCTGTCTCCTCTTCTTTGGAACTTAGTGGTAAATGAGCTTTTAGTCATCCTGGAAGCAGATGACATTGCTATCGCAGTCTCAGGAAAACACTTGAATATACTCAAGGAACTTCTCCAAAACGCACTATAGAAACTTTTCAAATGGGCAGTCTGGGTGTTAACCTCCGCATGACTGAACTGGTCCTATTTACTTGGAAATACAAAATTCCTCACATTGATCGCCCATCATTAAACGGAATCGAACTAGCCTTCTCAGACAAAGCTAAATACTTATATTGGACAGGAAGCTTAAATGGAAGATGAACATAGCAGAAAGTGTAAAGAAAGCGACAGTCGCACTTTATTCCTGCAAGAAAGCCAAATGGAGAATGCAACGTCGTATCATGCATAGACTCTATATTTCGGTAATAAGACTGATACTTCTTTTGGAACTTAGTGGTAAATGAGCTTTTAGTCATCCTGGAAGCAGATGACATTGCTATCGCAGTCTCAGGAAAGCACTTGAATATACTCAAGGAACTTCTCCAAAACGCACTATAGAAACTTTTCAAATGGGCAGTCTGGGTGTTAACCTCCGCATGACTGAACTGGTCCTATTTACTTGGAAATACAAAATTCCTCACATTGATCGCCCATCATTAAACGGAATCGAACTAGCCTTCTCAGACAAAGCTAAATACTTATATTGGACAGGAAGCTTAAATGGAAGATGAAGATAGAAGAAAGTGTAAAGAAAGCGACAGTCGCACTTTATTCCTGCAAGAAAGCCATGTGCAACAAATGGAGAATGCAACGTCGTATCATGTATAGACTCTATATTTCGGTAATAAGACTGATACTTCTTTATGGAGCAGTAGTATGGTGCAATTGCGATATTTATTACAGCTGCAACAAAAATTGCATTTATTAGGATGCGGATTCGTCGTGGGAAATCGGCTTAGGACGAAAGTCATTGTCTTCAAGCCGATAAGTGATCGCCTTTCTGTGATCCGCATCAAAGCTACGTTCCAAAACATAAGCCTAATATGTGCACACGCCCCTACCGACGAGGCTGAAAATCCCATCAAGGAGGAGTTTTATGGTTGGAGCCTACGGAGCCTGTCCGGAGTATGATGTACATGTGTGTACTCGGGGATTTCAATGCTAAAGTCGGAAAGGAAAACATCTTTGGCGGTTTAGTTGGTAAGCACAGAATCCACGTAACGACAACAGACTAATCGATTTTGCAGCAGCTCGTAATATGGTGATAAGTAGCACTACGTTCCCAAGGCTAAGGATCCACACAGCAACCTGGCACTCTACAGACGGTCGACCCCCAACCAAATCGACCATGCGCTAATCGATGCGAGGCACGCATCCAACATCCTCGACGTGCATACATTCCGAGGGGCACACGTCGACTCTGACCATTTTCTGGTCGCGGCTAAATTTTGAGCTCGACTGTCGAACGAAAAGAAGCTGCGAACTGCCCAGAAGAAGAAATTCGACGTTGGGACGACTTGGCACACCTGGAGTAGCCAGAGCCTACAGTGAACGCCTGAGTATGAAACTCTCCTCTGTGCACTCACCTACCACAGACGCCAACAATCAGTGGTGCCAGTATCGCGACATAATCCAGGAGGTAGCCGAAACCAATGTAGGGTACCAACCACCCCCGAGAAAGAGTCCGTGATGATGAATGCGTGTACAAGAAAAAGGTGACAAAAGATGCGATATTGGACGATATTGTCATCATCGGGCGCTCCCAGCGTGCCGTGATAAAAGCGTTCACGGCGATTGAAGAACAGGCGAAATCCGTTGGCCTTGGAGTAAATGAGGACAAGACTGAGTACATACTATCGACAAACAAACAAGCATCTGTCTAGGACAAAACGTCACTATTGATAGCAGCATTTTCGAGGTAGTTAAGGAATTCACCTACCTCGGAGTTAACATAAACTCCACGAATGACACCCTAGTGGAGATCCGTCGAAGAATTACCCTAGGAAACCGTTGCTACTTCGGTTTGGCGAAACAACTGGGTTCAAAACTCCTAACTCGGAGGACGAAAAGTGTGCTCTACAAAACCCTTATCCTGCCAGTTCTGCTTTATGGTGCCGAGTGCTGGACGATAAGTAAGATGGGAGAGATGATACTGGGCTCCTTCGAAAGAAAAATACTTCGGCGGATTTTTGGTCCTGTGCACGAGGAGGGCGAATGGAGGTGAAGATACAACCGCGAACTCTATGAGGTTTACCAAGATGTGGATGTAGTCCAAAAACGCTGGAAAACTCGACTACATTGGCTCGGCGATATCGAGCGAATGGGCAATAATGCTCCAGCTAAGAGGATCTTCGAATCCCAGCCCCCAGGTTCGAGAAGGAAAGGAAGACCTAACCTCTGTTTCAAAGACCAAGCCATCGCGGATGCGAAGCAGGGATCGTAGAGGATGGAAGGCTGCAGTGTCTCAGGCAGAGACTCTTCACGGGTCGGGAACCCGATAAGTAAGTAAGCAAGTTTGGTGGACAGCGCTATAGATAGCTGTAAACAGCAAAAAAAAAACTAGCCAAGGTGAAAAGAACTGTGTGTCTGTGTATCGGTGGTGCACTTCGTACAACACCCTCAGTAGTACTAGACATTCTTTTCACCTACTATCCTTAGATATATTCTGCAAACAAATGGCAGCTCACTCAGCCATCCGTCTTAAAGCCATCCAACCAGGCGGAACTCATGGCGATCAAAGAAGCCTTATCTTGGCTGAACGAGAATGTAATATCGGGCAAGGATATTATCATCAACTCGGACAGCCAAGCGACCATCAAATTCCTGGAATCAGTCTCAACAAATTTAAAGACAACCCTAGATTGCCGCTCATCTTTGCAAAAGATGTTAGAGATGTCAGATAAAAGATTGCCAAACTTGCGAAATGTCAAGAGAAAATCGTATAAACATTTTTTAATTAACAAAACAGCCACAAATCGTGAATTTTTTCTGAAATAGCTACCAATTTAACTTTGTTAACTAATTATGTATATAAATGCTTTGAGGAACGATTACAAGTTGATATACTATACAATGACTTTACAAAAGCCTTTGATAGAGTGCACCACATCCTACTATTAGCAAAACTAAAATCGTTGGGTTTTCATTCCTCAATGCTTAAATGGTTTCATAATTATTTAACAAACAGAAAGTAAATTGTTAAGATCGGTGGTTCTATAACATCCGGTGTGATTACGCTCGCTAGATCATACATTAGCGCCAAAATAGGTGCCATCACTGGACACTGTTTAATAGGAAGGCACGCAGAAAGACTAGGCCTTCACTCAAAATATTTATTTAACTGCCCAGCCCTCAAACAAAAGGAAGCTTCATCTTGGAGCATACTAGTTTCAAAATCTTAGCGATTTGACAAAAACGGGAGTGAAAAGTCTCTTCCGTTACATTAACAACTCAGAATGGTTTTCTCATAGTTAACAAGGAGAATGGTCAAAATACACGTGGTATCACAATGGACCGAAAACTAGTCTAAGTGTGCTGGTGTACTCGCTAGCAGCCACTTTAACCTAACCTAACCTAGACAAGAAGTCTTATTTTTTAAGACATTAGCGAAAGCATTATTACATTCCGCATCAATTCCAATTTCTCCAACATCCCAACATATATAGTGAAAGACTGCTTCTACGAGGTCCATGACATGACAAAACTGATGAGCGACTGACGATGTACCATGCTAAAATCGTCCTGGGATTTTAACGCAAAGGCAGGAAGAAAAGACATTTTTAGCAGTATTATCGGAAAGCACAGCCGAAACAACAACACGTGTTGCAACGCGCTTATGCTAATTGATTTAGCTGCTGAATGAAGTGCTACTATACCCAGCACACGGTTTCCTCAACTCAATGCATGGCGGTCCTCAGATCAACGCACCACCGAATAGATCACATTGCGATAGACAAAAGGCACCCATGCAGTATTTTGAATTTTCGAACATTCCGAAGGACTAACATCGACTCGGACCACTATCTTTTCGCGGCTAAGGCATGAGTGACTATATCCACCACTATATCAAAAATACTGTGAAATAATGTCGAAAGACTGCAATCGCAAGACATCGCCAAGTTCTTCGTAGAACGCGTATCCTTGAATCTCTCGATTAACATCATACCACCATCTAAAGTCGAAGAACAATGGATGTCAATGATGTCAACAAGTCATTAGATCAGCCCCAACTGATTAACTAGGTTTCTCGTGCCTACCAGCAAGAAACCCTTGGTTTGAACAGATGCTTGCAGCCAAGAACGAGCCCTACAAAACTAAGCTGCAGGTGTAGACGAGAGCAACCATTGAGCTCTACAGACAAAGAAGGAGGGAAGAACAACGGTTTTTCAGAGAGAGAAAAAGAGCAAGAAAAACGCGCGATGCAAAGTATAGAGAGGCACCATTCCAGAAATAATGTTCGCAAGTTTTAGCTAAGTGTAAAACGTCAAAGCCACTGATACAAAGTTCCTACAGAATCCTGCCAAGAAGTTCAAAGAAATATCGTACTTGAGATGCAGAGGGCATGGAATGATGATAAGAGACACTACGAATACCTAGCAAGCACGTCTTCTTCGATTCAATGGGAATTCCATTATCGTAATATGTATATAATTTGGATGTCAATAATTCAGTTAAAAGACACAAGCGATTTCAACTAGCAGGTGCCTGAGCCGTTTCAATATGACACCTTTTCCTTTTTACCATACGGTAGCGAAAGAATTCCCAAAATGGTATCAACGGTGGCGTTTACCGTCCCAGAAAACCTGGTAAAAAATAACAACATATATGAGCGCAACAGGTCATATAGGAATTTCAAGGTTTATTCAACACTCGTTAACGGATATGGTGGCGGATCAGCCGATGATCCAACAGCAGTGCTTAAACACAAAGTGAATATTGACGGTCCCGCGACTTTGGGATATCTAATCAATTGGAACTGATCCTCCAAGTTAAAGGTTTTACTTGGGATTATTCACCCAATCATATCATGAATTATTATTATTACAAAGGCACGGTTAGCGACCAAGGTTCGCATTTGCAGCTGGAATTTTAAAAATTCCAACAGAAAATGTGCATCCGAGCAGCTAGCGGAGAGCCATGGCGACTTTTTTTTTACTTAAAGTGAAGACAAGAAATTGGATGACTTTTGGTTCATGCAGGATCGCGCGCCATGTCACACAACCCATGTTACAATCGATCTTTTGCGCACCAAATTCCAAAATTGTGTTATCAGCCGTCTTAGCGATATCAATTGGCCGTCTCAGAGCTGCGATTTGACCACTTTGGACTTTTTATTGTAAGAACCGTGAAGGACCGATGTTATGCCAAAAATCCGGAAACGATTAAAGCACTCGTCATATCCAGCACACGGTTCTCTCACTTCAATGCACATAAGGAGACGGAGACGATCTCCAGAACAACAACAAATTAAATATTCGAACATTCCGATGGACTAACATCAACCATTATTTTATTACAGCCAAGGTAAAAGGATATATAATCACCAAAAATAACGCGTCGCCCTTAATTTCCCGATTAACACTATGCCTAAGGTGACCATAATTTTTGACTCTCAAAGCGGGACACCTGCATACATATATCTTTTCGCAAAACAAACAATTTTTTTTGTTTATTATTTTATTTTTTAAAACAAATTTTATTTATTATTATTCATTATTAATTAATAAGTCCAACGCTTTTTGAACTTCCCCCCAACAGAGGACTCTCGTTAGGTTCGCACAATCAAAAATTTCAACTTCAGCGTTAAAGCTGGAGCAGTGGCGTCGCTTTAAATATTAATTACTAGTCTTGTAAAAATCAGCTGGTGCAGATTTTACGTTCCCCTAATTAATAGCACCAGTTTCCTGTAACTTCGCCATTATATTACGGGTGGCGTGGGAATGGAAGCCAAAAATATTAAATTGCTGACGAGCTGATTTTTTTTTAATTCGAGGTAGTTAAGGAATTCACCTACCTCGGAGTTAACATAAACTCCACGAATGACACCCTAGTGGAGATCCGTCGAAGAATTACCCTAGGAAACCGTTGCTACTTCGGTTTGGCGAAACAACTGGGTTCAAAACTCCTAACTCGGAGGACGAAAAGTGTGCTCTACAAAACCCTTATCCTGCCAGTTCTGCTTTATGGTGCCGAGTGCTGGACGATAAGTAAGATGGGAGAGATGATACTGGGCTCCTTCGAAAGAAAAATACTTCGGCGGATTTTTGGTCCTGTGCACGAGGAGGGCGAATGGAGGTGAAGATACAACCGCGAACTCTATGAGGTTTACCAAGATGTGGATGTAGTCCAAAAACGCTGGAAAACTCGACTACATTGGCTCGGCGATATCGAGCGAATGGGCAATAATGCTCCAGCTAAGAGGATCTTCGAATCCCAGCCCCCAGGTTCGAGAAGGAAAGGAAGACCTAACCTCTGTTTCAAAGACCAAGCCATCGCGGATGCGAAGCAGGGATCGTAGAGGATGGAAGGCTGCAGTGTCTCAGGCAGAGACTCTTCACGGGTCGGGAACCCGATAAGTAAGTAAGCAAGTTTGGTGGACAGCGCTATAGATAGCTGTAAACAGCAAAAAAAAAACTAGCCAAGGTGAAAAGAACTGTGTGTCTGTGTATCGGTGGTGCACTTCGTACAACACCCTCAGTAGTACTAGACATTCTTTTCACCTACTATCCTTAGATATATTCTGCAAACAAATGGCAGCTCACTCAGCCATCCGTCTTAAAGCCATCCAACCAGGCGGAACTCATGGCGATCAAAGAAGCCTTATCTTGGCTGAACGAGAATGTAATATCGGGCAAGGATATTATCATCAACTCGGACAGCCAAGCGACCATCAAATTCCTGGAATCAGTCTCAACAAATTTAAAGACAACCCTAGATTGCCGCTCATCTTTGCAAAAGATGTCAGAGATGTCAGATAAAAGATTGCCAAACTTGCGAAATGTCAAGAGAAAATCGTATAAACATTTTTTAATTAACAAAACAGCCACAAATCGTGAATTTTTTCTGAAATAGCTACCAATTTAACTTTGTTAACTAATTATGTATATAAATGCTTTGAGGAACGATTACAAGTTGATATACTATACAATGACTTTACAAAAGCCTTTGATAGAGTGCACCACATCCTACTATTAGCAAAACTAAAATCGTTGGGTTTTCATTCCTCAATGCTTAAATGGTTTCATAATTATTTAACAAACAGAAAGTAAATTGTTAAGATCGGTGGTTCTATAACATCCGGTGTGATTACGCTCGCTAGATCATACATTAGCGCCAAAATAGGTGCCATCACTGGACACTGTTTAATAGGAAGGCACGCAGAAAGACTAGGCCTTCACTCAAAATATTTATTTAACTGCCCAGCCCTCAAACAAAAGGAAGCTTCATCTTGGAGCATACTAGTTTCAAAATCTTAGCGATTTGACAAAAACGGGAGTGAAAAGTCTCTTCCGTTACATTAACAACTCAGAATGGTTTTCTCATAGTTAACAAGGAGAATGGTCAAAATACACGTGGTATCACAATGGACCGAAAACTAGTCTAAGTGTGCTGGTGTACTCGCTAGCAGCCACTTTAACCTAACCTAACCTAGACAAGAAGTCTTATTTTTTAAGACATTAGCGAAAGCATTATTACATTCCGCATCAATTCCAATTTCTCCAACATCCCAACATATATAGTGAAAGACTGCTTCTACGAGGTCCATGACATGACAAAACTGATGAGCGACTGACGATGTACCATGCTAAAATCGTCCTGGGATTTTAACGCAAAGGCAGGAAGAAAAGACATTTTTAGCAGTATTATCGGAAAGCACAGCCGAAAGAACAACACGTGTTGCAACGCGCTTATGCTAATTGATTTAGCTGCTGAATGAAGTGCTACTATACCCAGCACACGGTTTCCTCAACTCAATGCATGGCGGTCCTCAGATCAACGCACCACCGAATAGATCACATTGCGATAGACAAAAGGCACCCATGCAGTATTTTGAATTTTCGAACATTCCGAAGGACTAACATCGACTCGGACCACTATCTTTTCGCGGCTAAGGCATGAGTGACTATATCCACCACTATATCAAAAATACTGTGAAATAATGTCGAAAGACTGCAATCGCAAGACATCGCCAAGTTCTTCGTAGAACGCGTATCCTTGAATCTCTCGATTAACATCATACCACCATCTAAAGTCGAAGAACAATGGATGTCAATGATGTCAACAAGTCATTAGATCAGCCCCAACTGATTAACTAGGTTTCTCGTGCCTACCAGCAAGAAACCCTTGGTTTGAACAGATGCTTGCAGCCAAGAACGAGCCCTACAAAACTAAGCTGCAGGTGTAGACGAGAGCAACCATTGAGCTCTACAGACAAAGAAGGAGGGAAGAACAACGGTTTTTCAGAGAGAGAAAAAGAGCAAGAAAAACGCGCGATGCAAAGTATAGAGAGGCACCATTCCAGAAATAATGTTCGCAAGTTTTAGCTAAGTGTAAAACGTCAAAGCCACTGATACAAAGTTCCTACAGAATCCTGCCAAGAAGTTCAAAGAAATATCGTACTTGAGATGCAGAGGGCATGGAATGATGATAAGAGACACTACGAATACCTAGCAAGCACGTCTTCTTCGATTCAATGGGAATTCCATTATCGTAATATGTATATAATTTGGATGTCAATAATTCAGTTAAAAGACACAAGCGATTTCAACTAGCAGGTGCCTGAGCCGTTTCAATATGACACCTTTTCCTTTTTACCATACGGTAGCGAAAGAATTCCCAAAATGGTATCAACGGTGGCGTTTACCGTCCCAGAAAACCTGGTAAAAAATAACAACATATATGAGCGCAACAGGTCATATAGGAATTTCAAGGTTTATTCAACACTCGTTAACGGATATGGTGGCGGATCAGCCGATGATCCAACAGCAGTGCTTAAACACAAAGTGAATATTGACGGTCCCGCGACTTTGGGATATCTAATCAATTGGAACTGATCCTCCAAGTTAAAGGTTTTACTTGGGATTATTCACCCAATCATATCATGAATTATTATTATTACAAAGGCACGGTTAGCGACCAAGGTTCGCATTTGCAGCTGGAATTTTAAAAATTCCAACAGAAAATGTGCATCCGAGCAGCTAGCGGAGAGCCATGGCGACTTTTTTTTTACTTAAAGTGAAGACAAGAAATTGGATGACTTTTGGTTCATGCAGGATCGCGCGCCATGTCACACAACCCATGTTACAATCGATCTTTTGCGCACCAAATTCCAAAATTGTGTTATCAGCCGTCTTAGCGATATCAATTGGCCGTCTCAGAGCTGCGATTTGACCACTTTGGACTTTTTATTGTAAGAACCGTGAAGGACCGATGTTATGCCAAAAATCCGGAAACGATTAAAGCACTCGTCATATCCAGCACACGGTTCTCTCACTTCAATGCACATAAGGAGACGGAGACGATCTCCAGAACAACAACAAATTAAATATTCGAACATTCCGATGGACTAACATCAACCATTATTTTATTGGAGCCAAGGTAAAAGGATATATAATCACCAAAAATAACGCGTCGCCCTTAATTTCCCGATTAACACTATGCCTAAGGTGACCATAATTTTTGACTCTCAAAGCGGGACACCTGCATACATATATCTTTTCGCAAAACAAACAATTTTTTTTGTTTATTATTTTATTTTTTAAAACAAATTTTATTTATTATTATTCATTATTAATTAATAAGTCCAACGCTTTTTGAACTTCCCCCCAACAGAGGACTCTCGTTAGGTTCGCACAATCAAAAATTTCAACTTCAGCGTTAAAGCTGGAGCAGTGGCGTCGCTTTAAATATTAATTACTAGTCTTGTAAAAATCAGCTGGTGCAGATTTTACGTTCCCCTAATTAATAGCACCAGTTTCCTGTAACTTCGCCATTATATTACGGGTGGCGTGGGAATGGAAGCCAAAAATATTAAATTGCTGACGAGCTGATTTTTTTTTAATTCGCGGCCTCTGTTGCAGATACGTTCTTTTTCTCGATCTTTAACACAGCTTGTTGAAATGTAGAAGAAGAACCATAAATCTGAGCTAGGTTTGTTAAAAAAATCTTTCAAAATAATGCTTAGAAAATAGTTTTTTTTTTTCAACTATGACACATTTGCAATACTCTTTCCAGCGCCGGCATCAGCTCAAGCTAGGTGACTTTTACTGTATACCCAAAGTTTCTTATATTCTATTTTCGAGGCATGACAGCATTCTTTAAGTGTTTTAACACGAATGCTATAAATGTAAAAAAATTGAATAAACTTTCACAATTAGGCATTCAAAATCAAAAGGTAGACAATCTGCAGCAGTTTTGATTGCATTGTGGATTATATGAGCTCTACTTCATATTCATAAGACTGCCCTTCCAAGATACATGTTCAATTTCCAGCAAACATGATTAGCTCCTTTTCAATTGCCTCCACAAAATGTTTTAGCTCATTTTTTAACAACACTTGTTTCGAATAATCAACCTGTTTCACTTGGTAGCTCTTGGAACTCGAAATTTTTTACTTGTGTTGTACTCCTTCGTATGGTAAACATAGCGAAAAAAGACAGGAAATCATTTTGGTTGAAGTATTTGAAGAAGGTTTGAAGCAACCGTTAATAAAGTTATAGTTAGCCTTACGAAGGTATTCTTATAATTTGGGAGCCAGAACAACAATAGCCTCGAAACATGCATCCATATAGGGTAGCCTTTTTAAAAGCGGGACATTTTGTGTTCTTTGGGGACATCGGGACGCAAAGCTCGAAAGCGGGACTGTCCCGACGAAAGCGGGACGTATGGTCACCTTAACTATGCCTCATGTGTATATCGCCCTTATTTGATTGATCACGCTACCGCTCTTCTAAAAAAAAAAGTGAGTATAGGAATATCATAACTGAAGACTAGGCTGCCGCAAATAACGCCCTTCCTGTTAAGCTATATCCAGCCGCGATAGATGGTTTCTTTAGTTTCTTAGGCATAATTTGGACAGAAGAAAGTATGGCTCATGAGTCAAACATAAGTGTTTCGTGATAAAAAAAACATCAGGGTTACAATAATCCATAAATGTGTGCATCTAATAGTATACGCTATACCTACACGGCTGAAACCTAGAGTAGGAAGTGGATAGCTTGTCAGATATGAAATGCTGGAATATTCTTGCAAACCGCATTTAACCTCGAACATAACAATGGCATTGGACGTTTAAAATGTCTAGGACATGAAGACCGAATGGACAACTATACTCTAGCCCAAGAAGTCTTAGATTTCGAGACATCTGGTAGTCGTAGTAGAGGACGGCCTAGCACCTCAACAAAATTGGAGAGTGCAAATGGGGGCAGTTAGCTTAGGATTCGGCTAACTGGAATAAAACAAAGATTTGGAATGACGTAGACTTCAAGCATTCCTTAGTTTGTTGTCCTACAAACTACAACGGCAACTTCCTCATCAGCTATCGGCTTTAATTGCAGCGTTGCCTTGTAATCGATATTATTTGCTGTGAGCATCTGTCGAAAGTCTTTGCCGAAATGGTGTGCACATCAATTGCGGCCGTTCTTATGGTATATGCTCGCGGTATGGGATTATGGGACACGCTTTTTTTTAATTATATTTGAACAATATTTCTCTGTTGTTGTGGTATATTTTATACTCGCATTCCTATCTCTGTCGCACCAACGGAATGACCCCAGTCTATGGTAGCTTATCGAAATGTTTGCACATCCGAAATATTGGATGCGTGACTCCTGTCTATCGCAATGTGGTTAATTCGATTGACCGTTTATTGCTGTAATGATAAGGAGACCGTGTGAAGGCTGTAGTGGCATTCTGTTTCATAGCTAGGTCAATCAGCTTACGTTCGTTTGTCAGATGTCTCGTAGACGGTGCAAAAACACTGCAGTCAAACCGATCGCCTTATTCAGTTTGGATCAATGGGGTGTAGCAACAGATTTAGCTGACCCCGTTAGCAGTCATTCGCTTGAGAAGATCGGTGCTGTGGCAAAGGATGCCATGGAAATTATCAAATAGTAACAAAAGACAGATGGACTCATAGAAATTGCCGCAGATCTTATGAAAATGTCACAAAAGCGTTCCTAAATCTCGACCAATGTGACTGCGACTGCTTGGCACATATCTACGATTAAACACTGTTTTTTCTACTCCAAATTAATTAATTAGAGTTTGGAGAATATGTGGATCCAGAAGGACGGTTCAAAGGCCTTATAATCAACAGTGATCATTCTGCATTTAATAGTAAAGTAAGGTTTCGTAGTGGAATTATCGTTTGTTTTCGGTTCGATAGGCCCGATTGCCAACCGTTGCAAGACCAATTATTCGCTTTCACTGATGATCATTAGAGAAGTATCAATTGTCATGAGTAGACTGCATAAAATTGTATGTACCGCTATTTTACAAAAAGAAAACTCACATAGCTTGTCACAAAAGCAGATAATCGAAGAAGAGGTGGTGAAGAGTGAGTCGGACGGCTGGTGTTCCGTAGACCAATATTAACTTTGTGACTCTAAATATATAAAGAAACGGTTTACAAGTCCTACGATCATGCATCAACCACGATTAACATGAACGATCACTCAATGCCATCATTTTTCTTTCGCGTATTGAACATGTCATGATTATTTTTGCCGCAGACTGATCTGAAATGTACGCCACATTCACCTCCCAATTGGAACAACATCTCAATCCAATACATCGTTGTCGTGTTCTAATCACTCGACTTCTGTGTCAAGTGCAATTCATAAATATTCGCGCAATCAACTGATCGCGTACGTGTCTTAACAGATGTTTCACTTTCCATTCAATTCAAAAACAAATCTCATCGTGATTACCAAACAAATACGCCCCCCCGTCTGCCGCTCCAAGTAAATCTTATCGTTCGACATGTTTCCTCAAATTACACGCACTGTCGACACCGCCCAGTAATTAAAACTGTATATCTGTGTAGCATTTGTAGATACATTTCTCCAACGCAATGTATTTGCTTTGGTTTGTTGTTAACAGAAACACTCACCTTGAATGCAGGTCCGTCGTCGCTATGCTCCTTTAGGCCGACTGGTATGTTCTGCTCTTCACAGTCCTCCACATGACAGAATTTGATCGCACACTTGCTGTCGTCGGGCCAAAATGGACAATCCTGCTTCAGGTTCACCTTGTAAAAACGGAAGTAATTCTTCACCAGTAAACTCTTAAGGCGTGGATAGATTTTCATGTTGTTAAAGTGGTCCAATGTGTCCACGCTGCAACTGCAGTCATTGATTGAGCCTTCCAGCTGCAAGAAACACACATTCATTCATCATTTTGTCTCTCCCACGCGCTGCCACACTTACCTCACAGAAGCAGTTCTTCTCATCGGTGTTGATGTTCGAGAAATATCCCACCGCAACATAGACCAGCAATGCGATGACATAAACAAACAAATAATCGCGAAGCTGCCTTGACACTGACATTATGCTTGCACTGGGTCGTGGCTAGTGTTCCAGATGAATGAACTGTGCCCCCAATTTGGCACGATTTTTTTCTCAAAGAATAACCGTAGAAAAATAAGATTTTCCAATCCGCTGAATGTGATTTCGTTGTGAGGTTTTAATAATGCACATCGAGTTTCGTTGTAAGACACTAGGATTTAGTTATTTGCTGGTTTGAGAGAATCTAATTGCACTTGCACTGGATATTACACTGTCCAACACGACAAATTTTTTGACGACGGACGACCACTAATGTGAAATAATTCTGACGACCCCCACGACGGCGACGACTCTACTTGTCTAATAGGCGGCAAGCAGATAGCTTTATTAAAACGTTCAATTTCGATATGGAAAGTGGATAACTGAGAAAAAACAAGAAACGCTGGCGAAATAAATATTATGCCGAGAGGGACACGTACTCTCTACGGTGGATTTTGATCGTTGTGGGGATTTTTTTCAGCGTCCGCATTTGTTTTTTGGGTGAAAGCAGTGTGGATGACAGCAACAACAACTAGCGCACGGGCACAAAAGTGATGGCTGTCAAAAACAGATGATTTGTTTTTGGTTGTTGTATTGGATAAATGTGGGCATTTCCCGGACTTTTTGTGAATGGTAGGAAGATTTTAGTTCACAGTGGTTGAATAATTTTCACAATAGTTTTTGAGAAATAAACGAAAATGATCACCTTTTAATATAAACGATATTTTATTTTAATTGTACTGCATTATTACACGATCATGATTTATGACGACGACGATCGGTAGAGATTACAAAAAAGAAGAAGAAACGATCAACCTATGTTGGTGATATTTATAGCCGACTTCTGTGCTGGAGCTTTCTGTCTGGTTAACTGGACAATCGATTGCTGCATAGCAGAGGCCATATAATATCTTTAGTGTTGGGTACCGATATTCGTCGTATATAGATCATTCGATATTACGGAGTTCTTACTGGTTTTATGTACTAACTATAGAGTGTATATAATGCAATGTAGTACAGAATAAGAATTGCCAATGTAAATGTTGGCGTATTAAATGATAGCGAGTGAATCGTGGTAACTACATTATAATAAAGAAATACAAAATTCATAATATAAGTAAAGCATTCTATATAAATTTAATGAGTGACGCAACATTCCGCCGCCGTTGATAGGTTACACCTTCAAGAGGACAATGGTAGAGGGCATATTCTTGCAATGCTTCGTTTCGTTTTGCCATTGCTGGTTTTTAATGTCACGACTCGAACCTCTCCATCACTACCTGGATGAACTTCTAGAACTCGACCCATAGTCCATTTTTGTGGAGGAAGATTGTCGTCCATTAATAGAACCAAAGTACCGATGGCTATGTTGGGCTGTGATGTAGTCCATTTAGTTCGCTGTTGCAAATTCACCAGGTATTCCTTTGACCATCGTCGCCAAAAATGTTGTTTCAGTGCAACGATCCGTTGCCATCTTGAGAGCTTAGCCAGATTAGAATCATCAATTGTTGGTTCAGTGAGAGATTTCAATGATTCCCCAATAAGAAAATGTCCTGGGGTTAGGACTTCCAAGTCAGAGGGATCTGCAGACATCGCCGTCAGCGGTCTCGAATTTAGTAGAGCTTCCGTTTGAGCTGTCAAAGTGCAAAGCTCCTCATAAGTAAGTCCAGCATTAGTAACAACACGACGAAGATGATATTTCGCTGATTTAACTGCTGCCTCCCACAGACCTCCAAAATGCGGAGAGCGCGGTGGTATAAAGTGAAATGTAATCCCGTCTTCTGCACATATGGTCGTTATCTTAAGCCTTTCCTGTTGGTCTGTAAACATTCTGTGGAGTTCGCGAAGTTCATTGTTGGCACCAACAAAGTTCGTGGCGTTGTCGCAGTACAAATTTTCGATGCGACCTCGTCTGGCTACAACTCGTCGAAGAGAAGCAATAAAGGCATCGGACGTTAAATCACTCACCATCTCCAAGTGGACTGCCTTAGTGGCGAAACAGACGTACACAGCAATGTATGCCTTATATGGATGTTTCCCTCTAATCTTCCAGTGTACCATAATTGGGCCGCAGAAATCCACACCCGAATTTAAAAATGGCCTGCACTGCGTGACTCGATGTTCAGGAAGTGCTCCCATACGTTGTATCATAATTTGTGGCTTGGCATGAAAACAACGCATGCACTGCTTCACTACTTTACGCACCAATTTGCGCCCATTCACAATCCACATTCGTTGCCGAGATAATGCCAAGAGAGCTTGTGGTCCAGCGTGCAGATTCGACTTGTGCAAAAAAGAAAGAATAGAAAAAGTTATGGCATTAGTATTAGAAACCAATATAGGAAATTTAACAGCATAAGGTAAATCTGAATTTCTTAATCGACCCCCCACTCGAACAACTGGTGACTTGGAGGATGTATCGTAGAACGGGTTTAAGCATTTAAGTTTGCTTTTTGTGTTTAAGGTTCCGTTCACAATTTGTTGATACTCAGGTCCGAAATCATCTTTCTGCATTAGAGCCAGAATTTTATTAAATGCTTCGTTGAGTTCAATGGCCGATAAAGCCCCATAGTTTCGTTCTAGACTTGTTTTTCTGCAATTTTGACTAAATCGTAAAACAAATGCAAATACCCGTCGAAATTTTTTGAAATCATGCAAATATTTCATCTCTAACAGCCAGTTGTTAGGTACTATAAGTTGTGTTGTCAGAATCACTCCATTATTTCTCTTCTCGGGTAGATCACCTTCAGTGGCGATGGGGAAATCATTAGTTGACCATGGATCCGTTACCGATTTTAAGAAGTCAGGCCCCATCATCCACAGTTGCGACTCTAATAACGTTTCTGGATAAGCCCCTCTAGAAGTAAAATCAGCAGGATTCTGAGCTGTACCTACGTGGTGCCAATGAAGATATTCCAATTCCTGAATCTTCGCAACACGATTAGCTACGAATGTAACCCAGGATGATGAATGTGCAGCGATCCACTGTAGTACAATCTTAGCATCCGTCCAGCAGTGATATGAATCTATTTTTAAGTTGATGATGCTTCGAATCCGAGCAATAACTTCCGCCAACAGTAGCGCCCCACATAGTTCCAGTCGAGGTAGCGAGACGGTTTTGACTGGTGCAACCCGAGACTTCGAACAAAGTAACGAAGTAGAAATAGATCCATCGATGTTGATCGCTCTTATGTAAACACAACAGCCATATGCTCGCAAAGAGGCATCGCAAAACCCGTGCAATTCAATAATTTGTGGTCGCACTACTGGACTTAATATATATCTCGGATAACTAAATTTGTTTATTGAGGATAATTGATCTCGATAAGTTTGCCAGTTATTATACAAGTGCAATGGTAGAGATTCATCCCAATCAATTTTGAGTAGCCACAGTTGTTGAACAAATATCTTTCCCAATAGAATTACTGGGTTTATTAATCCTAAGGGATCAAACAAACTGGCCAGTTCAGACAATACTATTCGTTTTGTTATTTTCTTTGTATGAGCATTTTGTTTATAGGAAAATCGAAATCTGTCATCCATTGGCCACCAATTTATGCCGAGAGTTTTTGATGTGGTTGAAGAATCCAAAGGCAAGTGAGTCTCGCGCCGATCTTCTGGAACTCCTTCAATAATAAGATCATTGTTGGCACACCACTTATGTAAGGGAAAACCTGCTCTATCCAATAGCCTTGTAACCTCATCACGGATACGAATCGCCTGTTCAATTGTCTCTGCTCCACTTATCATATCGTCTACGTAGAAGTCCTTAGATATTACGCTAGCTGCTAAGGGAAATTCAGCCTTTGATGTTTCTGCGAGAAAATGCAAGCACTTTGTAGCTATATATGGAGCTGACGCAGTGCCGTAAGTCACCGTCCGTAGACGATATGTTTGCAGCTCATCATCAGTATTATTTCTCCAAAGTATAAGTTGAAGGTTGCAATCATTCTCGTCTAACAAAACTTGCCGATACATTTTGCTTATGTCCGCGGTAACTGCATACTTGTTACATCTGAATCTCAAGATGATATCAAAAAGGTCGCTGTGCATAGTTGGACCAACCATCAAAATATCATTAAGGGATTTTCCAGATGTTGTCTTGCACGACGCATCGAACACAACTCGCAATTTTGTCGATGTGCTTTCCGGCTTTAGTACACAGTGGTGCGGTATAAAATAATGAGGTCTTGTTGTGTTATGGAATTCTATTCGTTCCATATGACCCAGTTCAATATATTCACGCATAAACTGTGTATAAACATCTCTTAACATAGGGTTGTTTAGAAGTCGTCTTTCCAGATTTAAGAAACGCCGTTGAGCGGTTGGAAATGACTCGCCAAGTGATAATGCATCATCTTTTAATGGGAGGCGTACCACGAATTTACCATTTCCATTACGACGAACATTATTTAAAAAGTGAGACTCACAACTTTGTTGCTCATCCGTTAAATGAGGACTAGAATCACCAAAGCTCTCTAAAGCCCAAAATTTCTGCAGCAAAACATCCATGCCTTCATCAACATTGTGTTCAGTTGTTGAATCTACTGACACTATATTTGCATTTAAAGCAGTGGCCACATGTTCATAGTGGCCAGAAACAATCCAACCGAACGTTGTCTTTTGAATAGTAGGAAGGTTTTCTCCAAGTTGTATTTGGCCAATGGATAATATATTAAAAAAAGACGCCGGCTCCAATAAGTATGTCAATTTGTTGTGGGGAATGAAAAAAGGGATCAGCCAGCACTATATTTTTAGGAATTTTCCATCCACTTATATCAATGCGGCGAGTAGGTTGTAACGCTGTTATTCGTTTAAGAATCATGAACTCCAAATCTAATTTAAATGAATTAACACGAGACTCTATTGAAGTAAATGTTGAACTTCTTATTGATGCTACCGCTTCTCCTATTCCACCTACAGTGTAATTTCTCTTGCCTTCCTTCAGCCTTAGCTGCTTAGCTAACCTCTCTGTCATAAAATGAAGCTGAGACCCGGAGTCTAATAAAGCTCGACAAGTTATTAGAGAACCTAAGCTATTTCGAATGTTGACGAGGCATGTGCCAAGAATGACGCTGCCAATAACTGATGAAGTAGTGTGTGTCATCAGACTGCTTGTAGAAGCCTGAATACTGGTTGATGGAGATTGTACACTGCTAGTAGTGCGGTGTAACAAAACGTTGTGTAATCCGTTGCAGGTGGTACACTTGCTAGCCTTACATTTCATCACTGGGTGTCCTGTTCGGAAACACAATAAACATAAATGCAATCGTTTTGTTTCAAAATACCGTTCTTCTGGTGTCATGTCAATAAATCTTTTACAATTTTGAACTGAAGCACAATCCCCCTTACAACAGATGCATTCGGAAGATTGAGATGATAATGATACTAACGACACATTATGCTTAGCGTTTGATCTAAACTTATTTGATTTTGGTTGACCTTGGTTATATGATGATTGATTTGTAGTAGAGTTGGATGGATGGGATGAGGACCGGTGTTCCAAAGAAATACATCGGTTATTGAGAAACTCACATAAATTGACCCATGATGGGAAATCCTTATGACTATTCTCATCGTCCCATCTTAATAAAGTTTCATTATCCAATTTCGAAAGGACTAAATGAACGATTAAGGAGTTCAAAATATTTTCTTGTGATCCAATTGAACGCAAGGCGGTTAAATGAGAGTTTACGCTATCGACTATATTGCGCAAATGAAAGGCAGACAAGCGATTGCTTCGAGGTATTTCGAAAACCTCTTTCGTATGCGATTGAAATATGATATACTTGTTATCGTATCGAGATTTCAGAATTTTCACCGCCTCTTTATAATTCAATGGTGTGATGTCCAAGGCTTGAATCGTACGAAGTGGTTTTTCACCCAATGACGAACGAAGATGGGTGAATTTTTCAATATCTGAAAGTTCAGGATCTTCATCGACTAAAGTCCGAAAGGTGGAGAAGAAGCTGGACCATTCAGTATATTTTCCCGAAAACGAAGGAAGTTTTAATTTCTG
Source organism: Rhingia campestris (assembly GCA_932526625.1). Classification (NCBI taxonomy): domain Eukaryota; kingdom Metazoa; phylum Arthropoda; class Insecta; order Diptera; family Syrphidae; genus Rhingia; species Rhingia campestris. Next base: position 54,151,775 of record OW052184.1, on the reverse strand, counting down.
AAGCCGTACCGGACGCGAGAGTGTCGAACTAAGTGTTGTGTTGAGTGTAGAATTCGGATCTGCAACGGAAATTGTTCGCTTCACCTGTGCAATTGCTGATGCAATGGTGGATTTTGTTTCAAGGTATATGTCTTCCACTTCACACCTGCTACCATCAGCAGCGGTTTGTTCCTGTTGCACTTCATATTCTAATTGCAAGTCTATGATCTTTGAAAAATATGATTCTAAGAGAGTCATCCTACTTTCGAGTTCGAATAGAGTGAGATTTTTTCCCCGACTGCCAACATATTCCTTAATTCTGACAATACCCTTTTTGAAAAATTCCAGAGACGCCATGGGAGACTCCTTCCTTGGTTTTCCCATTAGTATAAGTATGTATTTGTGAAGGTAATGTAAATTAAGAATATATTACACTTACTATGATGAAGAATACTTATTCAAATGATCCGCAATGACGTTCTGCTAGGATGTCCGATCTGCTGCGCAACTGCTGACGTTGGAACACTTAATATATGTTTTATCTTTCAATAGCCGATGTTTATATGTCCAATTATTTCACGCGGCGCGAAGCGATACAATGCAACACAACACTATGGTAATTCAAATTGTCTAATTTTTGTTTCCACAAGATCACATTCTCAATGAACAGTGTCCTGTCACGGTCGCCATGAAATTTTTTCACAATAGTTTTTGAGAAATAAACGAAAATGATCACCTTTTAATATAAACGTTATTTTATTTACAATAAATTGTACTGCATTATTACACGATCATGATTTATGACGACGACGATCGGTAGAGATTACAAAAAAGAAGAAGAAACGATCAACCTATGTTGGTGATATTTATAGCCGACTTCTGTGCTGGAGCTTTCTGTCTGGTTAACTGGACAATCGATTGCTGCATAGCAGAGGCCATATAATATCTTTAGTGTTGGGTACCGATATTCGTCGTATATAGATCATTCGATATTACGGAGTTCTTACTGGTTTTATGTACTAACTATAGAGTGTATATAATGCAATGTAGTACAGAATAAGAATTGCCAATGTAAATGTTGGCGTATTAAATGATAGCGAGTGAATCGTGGTAACTACATTATAATAAAGAAATACAAAATTCATAATATAAGTAAAGCATTCTATATAAATTTAATGAGTGACGCAACAGTGGTGTTTTGGTGATGCCAAGTCACCGAGTCGTTTTTATGTTGGTAATTCGCAAAGCGATGTTTAAACTACTTTTACTTACATGCAGTTCAACTACATGTTTATTTTTATTCTAAACTATAATCATGCGACTAATTGGCTCATGCAAACTATAATTATGTTTATGGTTAGGTATATGTAAAATATTTAATCTACGCAGGTTGTAAAAAACAGAAACGCTATAAACCCGTCCTGCTGCAAGAAGGTGTTGGATCTTTCCTACTCTCCTGACATCAACTTAAAAAGTTCAAAAATTTATTATGTTGATAAAGCAAACAATTTAGGAATAGTGTTCAATAGGACACTTACATGGAATGACCACATCAATTCGAGTATTGGTAAAGTTTATAGTGTTTTACGAAAGCTTTGGATGTCACATAACTATACTCCACAAAAAACACGTATGTTGCTTGCAAAAACGCTCATCCTACCCATTCTTTCTTACGGCTGTGAAATATTTAGAAATTGTGATGCTTTTAGCAAGAGGAAACTTAATGTCACTTTTTATCTAAGACGTTATGATAGAATCTCCAACTATTCAAAGTAAATTTTAAATATGTCATTTGATCACCTTCTTGCCTATAGGGCGCTCGTTTTACTTTCCCATGTGATTGAAACTTGTCAACCTAGTTATTTGTTTAATAAGTTACGCTTTGCATCCTCCACCAGATCTCATCAACTCATTTATCCACGTTTTACATGCTTTACATCTGAGCGACAGTTCTTTATTAGCTCTACTCGCCTATGGAATTCATTACCAGGGAATATTCGAACGTACGGCGGAACTGGGCGATTCAGGATCGAACTTAAGAGTTATTACTTAAACTCTAATCCTCTTTAATTAATTAATTAATGATTTTCTTCGATTAAGGGAACAGAGAATGGAGATGTTTGTAAAGAAATTAATTGAAATAAAAAACAAAAAAAACTAAACTAAACTGTCCCACGCGAACATAGGTGAGCTGCTTCGACATATTCGGACAACAGGTTTTCTAAAAATCTCAGGGGTAAGTCAGGCCCATTGAACAGAGATGGTGACGGATGAACCGAAAGGCCTACGGCAGCGATCAATCCCGTAGTGTATACTGATGGTCGTTCTACAACACCCAACCATGCTGGGTATGACGGAAGCTATATAAGAAAGAAGCAATTTATCAGCAAAGTCAACAAACAAAAACGAAGTCACTTTGCCAAAATTTACAAAAATACTTCCTCCTATTTCAACAATATAATACAATGTAATATTTAGCGATTAAAGTATGTTCAACATCTTTGGGTATGAGGTCGTCAAAAAGTATGGAAAAAAACAAAATACCGAGCTCGATCCAACAATTACAGCAGGCACAGTGAAACATCACGGAGAAACGCGTAATGGTAATGTGGTTGCTTGGTAGCATCAGCTGTTGTAGTTGTTGGTAACTTGGTCTTAAATGACTGTAAGATGTGACTAGTATGATTATTTGAATATTTTTAAAAACAATTTACATGAAAGCGCCAGAGACTTAGACTTGAATGGGTTATTGTTTAGTCAACCTTGTTCTTTTGTTATTTCATTGTTGAGTTATTTTTTTATTTCTTCAACCTGAAGTATTTTTAGTTAAAATAATAATAAAATTGGTATTCGTGTTTGATAAATATTACGAAGACGTTGCATGAATACCCCTTATGTGTATGGTGAATACTTACTTTTGGGACTAACTGTACGTCTGCCCATGAGCTATTAGCTAATTTGATTTGCTGCCATTTACTACTATCAAATAGGGAAACAGACTTGGGACTCCCACTCCAGTCTGGCTAGCGCCCATATATCTATGATCTATCTATCCACGTGAATAATACACATAATCGAGAATGGTTAGGATCTTTGTATGAAATACAATATATAACCAATCGCCCCTGCTTATTTTTTATATGACATTCGACAATAGAAATATCCATATTATTTATTACTTGCACTTACTGAAATCGAAAGAGTTGAGTTTGAAGCGTGAAACAGCATGGTGATGAAGCAGCTTTGGTAATAATCGGCCCTATCATGGTATCCGTTTGGATATTTTTTTCTACGCAACGCAAATGCAGTCGAAAACTGAATTTACGTTCATAGTTGGTCTGTTTAATATTTACTGATTTTTACTGCGGAAAATTATTTGCATGAAATACTTGCGTACGGGAACGGTTTTAAGTAAAAATCAGTAAGAATCAGTAAATATTATTTTGTACGGAACAGACCTAGTATCTGTTTTCCGAAGGTGCATTAAAGCATTCATTTGACTCAGCAAAAATGAGCAACCTCTTCCGATTCGTACAAAATCGGAAAATTTTTCTTTCAGAACGGATACCATAATATGACCGAATATATACACCTACAGTATCTGAGTCACGCAAGGCTTGTTTCTTGCGATGTTTTTTTTTGTTTTAGCGAGGGGTCTCTGGTTCAATCAAATGCACCTACTACAGCTCTTGTGTAACACACATCCAAGATTTAAACTGTTAATAGAATCTTTTCAAAGTTCTCTTCTTTGTGGCAAAAATAATAACTTCTAAAATTGGAAGGAAGAAGCTTTCTTTGAAGCCCCTGTATGGGCCGTTAATGTCAGATATTTTATTTCATATACGCAACTCCAGTAATGTAGAGTTAACTTAACATTTTGTATATTGTATGAAAAAAAGAGACGATGCATCTTAGCTAGTAGTAGATATAAATAGATACAATTACAATTTTAATAATGTTATATTGAGTTGCAAGGTCGTTACATTGAAATATTTCATGTCTTGTTAGAGAAAAGAACTTATTCTATTTATGTAATTACTCTTCGTTCGAATATTTCCCTCCGTAGCTAAGTATTTTTGAATATTTTTGTAGATTCTTTGAAGTTCTATTCACTGCTCAGCAACCGGCGACAGTGAGTGCTTCGAAAACTGTTTGCTATTAATCGGTATTAGTCTAGCCTATCGCAATGAAAAATCTAGTTTCTATTTTTTCTATTTATTATGTACGTATAATACTTTCAATGAAATGTTCAACTTTAGACGCATTCGACAAGTTTGGAATTTATTCGCATGAAATTAAAACCAATTTCTTGATCTTTAAATAAGCGATAGAATGGCGATCAGCGTTAGTGTATAGATAAGATAGCGCGACGGTGGCGAATTATATGGATTCAATATCAAATTAAAAGGGCTTTCAGTGTGATGGCTATCATTGTGCAGATAGATTGATCACAGATCTATCTATACAACAAAATTATGTCCGCCATGGCGCCACACGTTTTGCCACCAATCCTCTTTTAAACAAGAGCGACGGCGCGGCGGTCAATATTTGTAAAACTGAAGTCGGCAATATATCGGTACTAATTATTTGTACGGGAACAGATCTTTTATATATTTTTGTTGATACACTACAATTGCAAACTTGTAGGTACCTATACCATTTTTTCTTTAATTTGTAGAAACAAATCACAGCACAAACTCATGAATTGCAATGACTGGCGATCGGACATGTGCGAAATGGTCCTGAATATATGACAAATCCCTGACGAATAAAGAGGACATACTTCAACAATGGCTTAAGTGTAAGCTGATTAGCATTTATAGCGTAGCGTGTATTGCGTTTGTTTGTTAATGTAGCGATGAAATAAATGAAGCCAGGAAATATTACGACGATGTTAAATCGATTGTCCTATATCTTCTATAAGGTGCAATGTTGTTTGTTGTGCACCCGACCAGACGTGGCCGTTAACACCGGATGAACTATTTCTCACATTGATTGATTATGCCTGACGGATAATCGAAGTTTCAACTATGTTATTAAATCACCAGTGGATCTGTTCGTCGGAAAACTATACAAACGGCCATTGAAAAGTTTTTGTGTATTTCATATGCAGACGATTTATAGCCACTTTCATGGCCTTTTACAAAAGCAACATATCTGCAATTGGTCGGTAACTGGAGGGAAAAATTCAGTTTTCTATCTATTCGAAAAGAGTGCTGATGAGTAGGATAGAAAAGCTTACGCAATGGTTTTGGTAAGGTAGAAGAACATCAATTTAGAACATTTATAGATATACCATCTGGACCAGCGAAGTGCCGAGATAAAAAAAAACTATTGCAATTGTACGATCACGAAAGTGAATTTTCATCATAGAATGGTCAATATTCTCACGTAAAGGTGCGACATTATTTTTTTGGAATCAACGCACCGTATAATTAATCATTAAATCGCCAACTTTCATCTGTTGTTTAATACGTTCATAACAAGTTTCTTAATTGACATTTTCTGAGTGGTTAAAAGCTGACGAACTGATAGATGAACAGACTTACAATTACTTCACGACCCTCGACGACTTGACTGACATATTTAGGAAACTAAACACTAAAAGGTCAAGTGGTTTGGATAACATCCCAAACATCGTGCTTAAGCATATACCAATTGATATCATACGGCAATACTGCATTATCTTTAACAATCCCTAGTTGCTGGAAAATATCAAAGGTGTTTCCAATAATTAAGAAAAAGAAGGATCCTTCTGATCCTTCTAACTTTAGGCCTATAAGTCTCCTGCCTTAAATCGGGAAGATTTTGAGGTAGTTATTAATAAATCTATTTTGTTCGTTTGTAATGAAAAGGAGATTATACCGCGGAATCAATTTGGGTTCAAAAGAAATCACTCGGCAGTGCATGCTATTACAAAATTGATTTCGGATGTTAATTGGAATCTCAACGCCAAAAGATGTACAGCTGCCTGCCTAGTGGATATCGAAAAAGCCTTTGACACGGTTTGGATGGACGGGTTAATTTACAAACTTATTCGATATGAATTTCCATCTAATCTTACAAAGATAATGGCATCCATGCTATATGGAAAGAAATTTGTTGTAACAGATAGAGAATACACGACAGCTGAAGTTTTTAATGTCCATAATGGCCTACTTCAAGGCACAGTAACTGCTCCACAGCTCTTCAATATCTACATTTCTGATATATACTTAGGGAACTCGATAATTCATTGGCATTTGCCGACGACGCTATACTGTATGCAAGCGGCTCAAAAATTGAAGACATTCAAATCCAACTTCAAAGCAAGCTTGATAGGTTTCAAGCTTTCTGCTCCGAATGGAAGCTTAAAATAAACTATACGAAATGTGAAACCATACTGTTCCGCACCCCAATAAGACGCAGTAATTCAGATTTGAGACGCAACTGGAGAAATCTCAAAATAACGAGTTCAAATGGTCTTCGGATCGAGTCGAGGACCGTGGTAAAATATTTAGGTGTTCATTTGGACAAGTTTCTGTATTACAATGAGCACATAAATATTCAATTAGACAAGGCAAGAGCGGCATTCATGTCGCTAAAAAGCCTGTTTTATTCCAACTATCTTAGATCCGATGTGAAGATAATTTGTTACCAAGCATTCGTTCGTCCAATTCTGACTTATGCGAGTCCAGTGTGGTGGAACATTAACCCATCGTATATGGAAAAACTTCGAGTGTTCGAGCGCAAATGTCTTAGAGCCTGCACACAGATGTATAGGAGTGCATATTCCGATTATAGGCATTATGTCTCAAACAAAAGAATTCTGGATGCTTCCGGTGTGTCCAGAATTGACAATGCCATTCTAGATCTAGTAAGGAATCACTTTGTTCGTTCGACAAGTGTTAGCGAAAACGAATTAATCTCTGGATTATTCTATCCGAATCCTGGGTATTTCAGAAATGCCTTGGAAAGTGGATACATTCCGCCAGAAACATTTCTGTTTCTGGATGCATATGGCTACCTATCGGATTCAACGAACGTTCCAATAATATACCATGCTGCAAGGAGAGCAACAGATAAAAGGATCCTTTATGAGCCTTTTGAGTCGGGGGACGAGAATACTGATCAAATTAGATACTGCATTAGCATACCTGAAAGCGACAAAAGTAACACTAACAGGTTAAATAGAGACCGATACTGGTGGCTAGACTGGGCTGAAGCCGATACTTAGGTTAAGTAAAACTAGGCCCTGACATGTGATCTCTCGATGGAATAGAGATCACATGACAGGGCCTTGATAGATTTAGATAGGTTAAGTTAGTCTTCTAATAGGTTTTGATTCACATTTTCCTATTTTCAAAAAAAATATATATAGTACATAACAATAATACAAAAATTCACAAAAAATAAAAAAATTGAATTAAACAAAAAATTATATATCATGTAATGCGAACCATAATGGTCTTTTACTTTGGTAAAAGTTAAAAATGTCTAGTCTTAAGTTTATTTAGGCTATTAATTAATATTAACAAAATTGTGAATAAATAAACGTTTAAAAAAAAAAAAGTTTCTTAATTAACATACTTACTTACTTAAGTGGCGCTACAGTCCGGAATGAACCTGGGCCTCAACCAACATGCCTCTCCAATTAGCCCGGTCCTTAGCTAACTGCCTCCAGTTGCGCACTCCAAGTTGGTTGAGGTCGGTTTCCACTTGTGCGCGCCACTTAAGGCGAGGTCTTCCTCTACTGCGTCCGACGTCTGGCTGGGAATCGAAGACTCTGCGAGCCGGAGTATTGGTGTCCATTCGTTCTACATGTCCTAGCCATCTTAAACGTCCAATGCGGAGTTTTTTGACCAGGGACATGTCGCTGTACAGCTCGTATAGTTCTTGGTTGAATCTTCGTCTCCATAGCCCGTCAACGCAAACGGGACCGAAGATTTTTCGAAGAATTTTCCTCTCGAATCTACCAAGGATTTCTTCATCCGCTTTTGATACGGTCCATGCTTCAGCGCTGTAGAGCAGGACTGGGATGATCAGGGTCTTATATAGGATCTCCTTAGTAGTTCGAGTGAGGGCTTTACTACTAAATTGCCTTCTTAGCCCGAAGAAACAGCGGTTGGCAAGAGTAATTCTTCGTTTAATTTCTGACGAGATGTTGTTGTCAGAGTTAATAGCGGAGCCGAGGTAGACAAAGTCCCGTACTACCTCAAAGTTATATCTGTCAATGGTGACGTTCTGTCCAATTCGTCGATGTTGTGTGTCCTTTCGTGTTGACAGCATATACTTAGTCTTACCCTCATTTACTGCTAAACCCATTTTCGCCGCTTCCTTCTCTATACTAGCAAACGTGGCTATGACATCACGTTGAGTCCTACCAATGATGTCAATATCGTCAGCGTATGCTAGTAGTGGCACCGACTTTTGGAAAATTGTGCCTCTGGTGTTGGCTTTGGAGTTTTGCACAATTCTCTCAAGAATCAGATTAAAGAAGTCACATGACAGCGCATCGCCTTGCCTAAATCCTTTTTTGGTATCGAATGTGTCGGTGAGGTCGTTTCCGACCCTGATGGAGCAGCGAGAATTCTCCATCGTCATCCTACACAAACGGACGAGTTTGGGCGGTATACCAAAACTAGACATGGCTCTGTACAGTTCGTCTCTATAAATGCTGTCATATGCGGCTTTGAAATCGATGAATAGGTGGTGAGTATCGATTTGGACTTCTTGAGTTTTTTCCAGGATCTGCCGAAGTGTGAAAATTTGATCGGTTGTGGACTTTCCTGGCCTAAAACCACACTGATAAGGGCCAATCAGGTTGTTGGTAAACGGTTTCAGGCGTTCACATATTACGGCAGATAGGATCTTGTAGGCGATGTTGAGGAGACTTATGCCTCTGTAGTTGGCGCAGTTCAGAGGGTCTCCTTTTTTGTGGATCGGGCAAACGATGCTGAGGTTCCATTCTTTAGGCATATTTTCATCCGACCAGATTTGGCTTATGAGTTGGTGGATGTTACTTACCAAGTCATCTCCGCCGGCCTTATACAGCTCAGCGGGAAGGCCGTCATTTCCGGCAGCCTTATTAAGCTTGAGTTTAGATATTGCTATCTTCACTTTACTCAGGTCGGGTGGTTGGCAGTTTTCGCTGTCGTTGCCAATATTGAATGGTTCGTTCTGCCTGACAGCGGAATGTTGTTCGTCATCGCCGTTTAACAGTCTGCAGAAGTGGTTCTTCCATATCCTCAGCATCGACTGTGTCTCAACTACAATATTTCCTTGTTCATCTCGACAGGATTCTGTTCGAGCCTTGTATCCTTGGCTTTGACGTTTTACACTTTGGTAAAACTTGCGAACATCGTTCCTGGAGTGGCACCTCTCTATATCCTCGATCGCGCGCTTTTCTTGCTCTTTTTTCTTCTTGCTGAAAAGCCGATGTTCTTCCCTTCTTCTTTGCCTATAGAGCTCAATGGCAGCTCTCGTCTTCACCTGCAGCTTAGCCTTGTAGGCCTCGTTCTTGGCTGCGAGCATCTGACGGCATTCCTCATCAAACCAGGGGTTTCTTGCTGGTGGGCGCGAGGAACCTAGCACATCAGTTGCGGCTAATCTAATGGCCTGTTGGCATCGTTGCCATTGCTCTTCGACATTCGATGCTGGTGGTATGGTGTTAGTCGAGAGGTTAAGGGATACGCGTTGTGCGAAGGTCTTGGCGGTCTCTTGCGATTGCAGTCTTCCGACATTAAATTTTTTCACAGTATTTCTGGATTGTTGTGGCGTGGTGGATATCCGCATTCTTACCTTGGCTGCTACAAGGTAGTGATCCGAGTCGATGTTAGCTCCTCGGAATGTTCGGACATCCAAAATACTGGATGCGTGCCTCTTATCTATCGCAATGTGATCAATTTGGTTGACCGTTCGTTGATCTGGAGACCGCCATGTCCCCTTATGGATATCGAGGTGAGGAAACCGTGTGCTGGCTATAGTGGCATTTCGTTCCGTAGCGAAATCAATTAGCCTAAGTCCGTTACCAGACGTGTTGTCGTGTAGGCTATGGATTCCGACAATACTTCTAAAGATGTCTTCTCTTCCTACCTTTGCGTTAAAATCTCCCAGCACGATTTTAACATCGTACTTCGGTAGTCGCTCATAGGTTTTGTCGAGGAGCTCGTAGAAGCAATCCTTAGCTATATCATCTTTTTCTTCCGTCGGAGCGTGAGCGCATATAAGGCTTATGTTGGTGAATTTGGCCTTGATGCGGATTGTTACTATGCGTTCGCTAATGTCTTGGAAACATAAGACTTCTTGCCTAAGTCTGGCACTTAACAAATCCGCATCCGAATAGTCGCTGTTTCTGCTCACTATAACACGGTCCGTAGTATATGTCACAGTTTTTCATCCTCTTTTTGCCCGGCCCATCCCATCGTATTTCCTGGATGGCAGTAATGTCTGCTTTGTAGCAGTTTAGGGCTTCCGCTAGTTGTTCGCCTTCACCTCTCCTGTTTAATGTTCTCACATTCCAGGTGCAGATACGAACGTCGTTGTCCTTTTTTCGTTTAGCAGGGTCGTCAACAATAAAATCCGTCCTATCCGAGGCTATTGGTTGCTTCGTAACCATGTTTTTTTTTCTGTGGGTGGGTAGTTAACCCAAAGCACAACCCCCAACCTGGAGGGCCAGTTCCAATTTATTAGATACCCCTAGGACACGGGGCCATCAGTATCCACTACGGGATTGAGCGCTGCCGTTGGCCTTTCGGTTCATCCGCCACCATCTCTGTTCAAGGGGCCTGACTAACCCTTGAAATTCCTAGACAACCTGTTGTCCAAATATGTCAGAGCAGCTCATCTAGGTTCGCCTGGGACAGCAGGCCGGGTATTCTTCCGTGCCATTCTCACCAGGGTGTTTATAGTGTTGCTGTTTTTCGTCGTGTTATCAACACTCGCACTTATCGTTTAGCAAGTCAAATCCGGTTGGATGAGACCAGTACCCGATGGTTACCACTTGGAGGTAAAGATAAGCACATTTGATGTGTAGTCAGAGTTGCAACACTGGGCATTGCCAAGTTAACGCCAATCAGAGTCTACCCTCGTTCTACAGCACCCAACCATCTTCTTAATTAACATGTTTCTAATAAATAAGTACAATGTGTGTAGCAATTAACAACACTATTAAGAAAAAGCCACCGAAATACATTCACGCAAACCCAATACATTTATAGATAAAAATCAATCAATCAATTAAAAAGACAACTCTTAATGCAACAACTTTATTAATATAACTTTTCGCTTAACTAAACTAGTACAAAATTGAATACAAAACAGGGAAGGTAAGTATAATTACAATTATTCCAAAAAAATAAGTCACGTTACAATTAAGTAAATGAAAATACCACGTAAATGTTATTTCTTTAATAAGTATGTTTTTGCAAAATAAGCGAATTACTCAATAATTTGTCGTGAGGAAAATATAAGCAAGAAGAAACAGAACACAAACAAGACTATGAACTCTGCATAGCATCATTATTCTAGATAAACAAACATTACATTGTTTGTAACCCCTCTCCCATGTTCCATCCCTTCGTTAACACTGCTTTGCAGCTTTAATGATATACATATAATCTGTTTATAAAAATATTTTTCTGTTTCGTTTTTGCGCGATGTTTTGAAATTTAAAAACTATCAAAAAAATACTACATTCAGCTGTTTAATTAGATTAATTTCATAAGCATCGGTTTTGTTGTTTTCGCGGTATGTCTTGTTTTTGTGTGGATGTGTGGTGTAGGTACTCCCTGAACATTAATTAATTCTTCATGTCATCATTCCAAATGGCAATTTTAATGGAAAAGACGTTTAGGCTTGGTTTACTTTTCAATTGCCTCTGTAGCGGAGTCAAATGGTTCCTCCCACTTGTGATGTACTTCTGGAGTTAAATTGATAATTTGACAATGGACAGCTTGGTGTTTTTCATATTTAGGTGGAATTGCACACAAGCGATATTTGACTTCATCGCCTGGAAGTGGAACATACTCTCCCTCAATGCTGTCAGTAAGAAAACCAAGTGATAAACAAATTGTATGGAACTATACCCAGACGTTACTTACTCGGATATGTGTACGAAAATGTCGTCGCCACCCGAATGAGGTGTGAGAAATCCATGACCTTTAGATCTACTGAATGATTTAACAATGCCAGTCTCTATGGGATTTTCTAGAGCTCGAGCAGATCTTTAGAGAAGGAGATTATGAAAAAAATCAATTAACTAGTGATGGGGGTTTGCACCGCCCGTACTCACGTCGAAGCAGTCCTTGTTCGTTTCGTAATAATTGGACTTGGCAATAGTAATGTAGCGTTAGGACTGTGACTCGGTGGTCGTGGGCACATGGGCGGTTTGTTGAGGTTCTTCTCTGGAGTGTTTTGTGTAGACATGTTTGTACTGCGCAATGCTCTCTTCAAAAATAAAATATTTTAACGGGAATATAGAACACCGATGGTTGTTTTTTTTTTTAATTTTTATTTATTATATTTCACACACAAAGCACAACCTTACGTATCGAACGAGAAAGCAGGACAATTGCAATTTGCAGAAAATGTGCTTGTAATACCAATTGGAGAAATTATAATGGATACTACGATCTACGAATCAAATTATTGGCAACTTTTTTTTGGCAGACATGCGATTTGACAGACAGTTTTTGGGGACGCCAGTGCATTTGTAGGTATTTTTGTATGAAGTTTATTTTTCTTTGGGCAGAAATGCCGGTTGGGAAATTTTATTTCAATTAGAGCTAGCGCCACCTATAAGCTGAAAATATAATTAAATTATACGATTATGAATTGGCATAACATTACGAATGCATTTTGGCCTTAACATATGAAATTTGCATTTTTTTGTGTACCACCAAAGAGTATATAACTACAAGAGTGCGCATCTCATACAACGAAAATTTACTATGAGGGGTACTGATGTTGATACCCCAGTGTGCACATTGCCATGCCAGCATCAAGCAACGGCATAGCCGATGCATACGAACGACAGAAATTCCCCTTCGCACTTACCGCCCGCGTCTGAAACAGCTACAACATTTTTAGCTGTGATGCGTACTCTATAGTTATATACCTCTTTGGTACCACAAATTTTAGAAGATTTACCGGTATTGACGACTGAAGGCTAGCATTTTGGTATACATTGTAATATTCATTTTTTCTCTACTAGTCGCAAAAGTGGCGCTATTCGTATGGAAAAATAGCGCCAAATTAAAATTACATTTTTGTATTGAAATGTTAATCTAATCGCACAGCATTTCATTTACTTAGAAAGTCCATTATTTATTCAATTAAATGCCATATCAACTTGTATATAGCCCTATAGTAAAATGTTTGGAAATACGCGTTTGCATTTTCGTCTTAAGCACAGTTTTCTTATGGTAATCCTGTATAAATTAAAATTTTCCTTAATTCTATAGCACTTAACATGTAATTTTTTTCACATGTAGAGGCGCTTTTCAAACTTTTCCACTCGTCAATACAAACCAATGATCTTAAAGGATTATCTGGGTAAAATAAAAACGCCCAATATCTAATCCATGCTTAATATGGTGTATGTCCATTATATCAGTACCAGCAGACTCTCCCCCTCATTCGAGTTTCGACAGTTTGTTTCATTCATTCATGCGGCCATTGAATCCAGATTATTTACTCGGAATTTTTATATATATATAAAGTTAAATTCCTCTAAACGCAAGAAGCTTGTTCACAAAACTTATACGACGTTGAATAGAGGCTACATATCCATAACGCTTCTGATGGTTGGATAGTACCGGTATAAGGATATTTTATCTTTTTTTTTATTTCTGTATACACAGACGGCTGATCATCAGGCCTACCAATAAGGTTCGATTGTAAGTTGAAAAAAATCATCCAGGGTAATTTTGTATTTTAGCAGTCTGTGTTTCAGGGTTTATTTATTCAAATGGTAATTCTTCTTTAACTAAAGACTCAATATTGTAAACGATGTTATGAGTCAACAAAAGTCAACATTTTTTTTATAAAAGTGTTGAAAACAAAGTTGACGCAATGGATTTTGAAACCATATAAATTATCCCTTGATAGTTCTGCCGCGAGCTGTGAAATGCCGATTGGAATAGATTTTCATCTTTTTGTTTATTTATTTGACACAAGCCCTGTATAACTATTATAGTGGGTATTTTATGAATAAGAATTTTTGCGACCGTGAATAAAGGCTGTATAAATACTTATGCTGTATAAATACTTATATAATTATATATTGTATAACTATACAACCATCTCAACGTGTTTTAGTGAATTCTAATGAATATAAGGGGTCTATGTTTATCTAATCGCTACAGAATGATGCAAGAGTATCAAAAAATAGATTTATGGCATTTTCCATTGGTAAAAAAAATGAATCTTTTGTTGATCTAGATATTTCAAAATAATAGATTTTGACAGTTGTTGTGTTCTATTGGGCAAAATAATTGATTTTTTTTATCTCAGCTCAATTTTGCAAATCTGGATTTTTCGGCAGACTTATCCCTCTTTGCATACACACTATTACAAATGATAGCTGTCAGTTTGACCCCATTGATTTTCGTTTTGATTTATTATTATTTCGGTTGTGAAAATCTATTATTTATCATTAAAACTGTAACAGCCGCATTTATAAAGGAATTTTAGAGGTTGCTTAACTTTAAAATACCTCTAAGTATCACTTAAATGCAAAATCTTTATCTATAATCGATTTTCAAATTTAAGCAACATTGCTAAGAGGTCGCTTTATTTAACCACGATCGACAGCGTTTTGAGGTTGTTTAGAGCCATTTTAAAATGAATTTTGACAGATCAGAGAATTTCCATATAAATATTTTTTTTTATTTAGGTATTTTCAGTTTCTGTGTTGAAAAGTGAAAGCAAATTAATAACAATGGATTCAAGATACATTTCTTTTGTAAATGAAATGTAGTGAATGTGATACAGATACAAACAGACCAACAGCTACGAGACCAAAAATGCACAAACCGATAACTAACTCAATCGAACTTAAAGACAAATATATTCGGCAAAAGTATCGATTTTCTAAGCCCAATATAGAAAAGCTTATCAACCTTGTGCATTTGCTACCTTAGAACATAAAGTAGTGTAGAAAAAAGCGACCATAGGACATAAACTTATATAGAATTTAATTTGTTTTTACTAGATTTGTAAATTTTATTACGTTTTTCGAACTAATCATCGTTTAGTTAAGCAATGAAAAATTGATTATAGATAAGAATTTAAGCAACATTGCTTAGAAACAATTTAAATATTTAAGTATGCTTTACTAATCAACCTCTGAGACACATTTTAAGAAAATCGAAAAAAATTCGGCTGTAGCAATTCTATGTGATATATAAAGTAAATCAAAAACAAATAATCTGTGTGACTTGAAACTTGACAGCTACACCTATACTAAGTTCAGAGACACGAAATTACAACACTACAAAGACAACAAAAAATCAATCTGAGATCGTGTTCCATTGGCACAAAAAAAAATCAAATTTCAGATCAAAATCTGTATACAAATGGAAAACGCCGTTAATTATTAGGTGATCGGTGTCGTAACAATACATTTTTTAACTGTTCTATCTCCATGATTATACCAATCATACATACTGGTTGAATTAATTATTTTAAAAAGCTTCTATTAAGGGTATTCATGCAACATCGTAATTTTATTACGTGTGAAAGATTGTAATTTTACGACGACGTTTCATGAACGACCCTAAAACTACACCACTAAATAATGCGGTAACCCACTGAATTCAATCTCATTTTAGTAATTTTTTTTATTAATAGAGTTTAGAGCATACGTTTGATGTGTGAAAGTGACTTATTGAACGTCAAAATAGCATTTCAAAAGTTGACAACGTTTACCATCTCAGTTTACGCACCCAATTCCTGTGAGAAAATTCCGATATTGTTGGAAAAGATTTTCCATACAAATTCTGACAGTTTATTTATCACGTTTATAACGTTTACAACGACTTTCCGACGTTGCATGAATACCCCTACTCAGGTGTAGAATTTGATAATAAATTCTATTATCACCGTTCCAATTTTTAAAGCATGACTGTTTCCTTTTATCTACAGTAGCGACACCTAGTCCGATTTTGCAAATATTAAGCAGCTGTTTAATGTCAAACATTTTTTGTATAATTTCTACCATGTCAAATTTTGCGCGACTCTTATACAAATTTGTTTAACAATAAGTAAATCCAATTTATTTTGTTTATTATTGATAAAATTTTAACCATTAATTAAAGTAAGAAAAAAATACCCAAGATGTTGAACTATATATTTCGAAATTTTTGATGATATAGCAAACAAAAAGCCCAGTGGGCTAAGCGTTCTTAAATTGTTTTGATGTCAACTGCTAAGAATTTCTGAGAAATACGATACGGCATACACATGGAGAGTCCTGAAGTGATAGTAGACGAAAGTGATAATGATAGTGTAGATAATACTGAAGACAATGTTCCACTTATTAATATAATAGCTAGAATACCTACGGTCGAAGACTTCCATATTGCTAACGAAACAGAACCAATATTAGTGCCGCAACCTCAACCACAACCTGAACCAGGGCCTAGACTGGAAATCGACCCATTACCAGATCCTCGTATGTATTTTAAATTATCTGTTAATATCCAATTTATTACATTTTTTTTAAAACAGTAGACATTACCCCGCAATCGCCATCACCACCAAAAAAACGAAAACGCACCTCATTGGGACACACGCCAAAGTTAAAAAAATCTCACGACGACGATGATAACGAGGACGATGGTCTAACATGCCCTATTTGCTTGGATAGTTGGGAAATGACAGGAGAACATAGATTAGTATCTCTCAAATGCGGGCACCTGTTTGGGGATTCTTGTATCAAACGCTGGCTCGTTGAGTCTGCCCGGAACGGATTAAAATCATGTCCACAGTGTAAATCCCGAGCGGTCAACAGAGATATTCGATTTCTGTATGCAAAGCGGTTACGTGCTATAGATAGGAGTGAGGAGCATCGGTTACGAGAACAACTTGATGAAGAAAAATCTAAATCGACCCGCTTTCAAACTGAGTTGGCCACTTTGAAGATGAGTTACACTATGATCATGCAAGAAATGCAAAAGCTTTCGGCCGATAATGAACGTTTGAAAAACACCATCCGACAAGGTAGAGTCAGTATAGACTCGGAATCATTTAAAAACGGGGATGACGTCGCAAGACTTCGCTTCTATAAATTATTCATGGAAAAGAACATTGAAATAGCAAAAGAGCCAGGCTGCCGAGTAATGGTGTATTCCCAAAACTTTTCCAGCATGATGGTGTCGCAAAAATCTTCGCAGAATCTATTCCCGGGTTATGGTTTGCGATTCATTGACACGCCAACATTCCGACCAACAACATTTCTCCATACATCAGCTAAGACAGTGCGAGACATCTGTCTGAGCTCCGATCAAACGCTGCTGGCTGCCGCATCGATGGAACCTCGAGCCAAGCTGTTCGACACTCGTTCCAGATTAGTGGTGTCAACGTTCAGCCCTACAGATAAACCTTTGTGGGCTTGTTCTCTTGATAAAAGTAGCCGTGAGAACACATTATATGTGGGTGCGCAACATGGCAGCACTTACGCCTATGACATCAGGTTCCCTGAGACGGTTGTTGAAGAATTTAAGACTGAAGGTGACCTTAGTCCTGTAATTAACATTGCTCCTGTTTCAGTGACCCAGCATTTTCCAAAGGGTGGCTTTCTTGTTTGTAAACTACAATCGTTGTGGTTCTATGAATACACAGACGCGACGTCGCAAATCATTGCCACAAAGATGAGCGTCGAAGGTCCATTTATATCGATGTCTTATGATGGAATCAATGAAAATCTCTTGGTGTTCGCTAGGAGTAGTGTGCGATATACATCGTCTAGGTACATCCTCGGAAAGCTAGAGAAGATAAATGATATGCCAGTGTTTAATGTAAAAGTTTCATTCTTCGGATCGAAGGCTACACCCGTCATGACTCGTTGCTCTCAGATTTCTGTAGAAAACAATACTCTAGTGGCTGGTTATATTCAGGATGCGAAACTATTATCGCTATTTGATATGAAACGAGAACAAAGATTGCAATCGATGCCAGTGCAAGATGTGGTTTACGATACCTGCCCAGTGTATGTTTCAACTGGGGTATATTTGGCTGCATTGACCGAGAACAAATGTAGAATTTATAAGGTTACCTCAACAGATCGATAGATTTGTGTCAAATTTTTGTCTGTAATTGTTACATGTTGATACTAAATGCTGAACAACAATTTTGTATATTTGCATTTTCAAAAAATAAAAAAAAAAACTATAAAGCACGATTCTTTCTCATTGAGCAATTTCATTGGAACACAAAACATGATGGAATTGCAATGTTGCCTCCATAGCTGGTCTTAGGAACCATTGAAAAATTCTGTTTCATTTGAATGGAATGACAAACATTACTTCTGAAAAAATAAAGCTTGACCATTGAAAAGCAATAGCGAATTTTTGCGAAAACATTAATTAAATATTAAAATATTGTTGGGCAATCTTGTTTTAAAATTCATAAGCCTTGACACCAACTCTCCATTGATTGAACTTAAAAAAAAGCCGCAAGAAATAAAAGAAAATGATCAATGAGGGTTTTCAATGATAGCTATAACTGGGCCCTATATGTCTTACGTAGATATGATTAGCGAACCAATTTAGTTGTTATGTATGTTAAATGGTTACTTTTATGCAAAATTCGAAAAAGAAAAGTGGTTGGTCCCCTACTGGGAGCGTCCTCGGGTAGTGGGGCCATATTTTATAAAACGAACATCGTTGAAATCACTTCGTTCTCGTTGAAATTCGATTACATAAAACGAATATCGTTCTAGATTTAACGATACTCGTAATTTCTTACGACTGGCATTGTATGTCACAAATGTTTCTCGTTTTACACAATCGCACTTTGTCGTGACTATCGTTTACTTCTGTTTCGTTTACTTGCCGCTCGTTTCGTTTTATGTAATAAAGCCCCTGTCATTAGCAGGCGATCGTTAATCAAACAAATCCAGCTTCATGAAGGTCCGCGTCCATATGGTAAATGACTGCTAACATTTGCTGTAAGAATAAGGCTTTATGACAGGGTACGCTGTGGGCATACCGGTAATCATGGTATTTATATTTGATACAGCAATGAAGTCATTTATAAAAAAAACTAAGTATGGGCTCATTAAGTTGGATAATTTACTTGATACTGGTGCTGGGGACTTATTTTATAAAACGAATATCGTTTTATAGTATCGTTCTAGGTTTTACGATACTCGTTATTTCTTACGACTTGCATTTGTCAGTCGCATAGCTTTTGTTTTCGTTGAGCTGTCATAAATATGGCTCGTTTTACACAATCGCACTTTGTCGCCACAATCGTTTACTTGCAGTTGTAACTTATCACCCTGAAATAAGAGCGGTAAAGGGTAGGTGTTCACGTAAAGCATACTTTACATTACCTGTATTTCAGGGCAGCTAACCAGTGAGCGGTTATATGAATAAATAGCTTTGTTTAATGAGTCTGTTTATACTGTATCCCATAGGGGAATATTAGTTTTGATACATAGTTTATAACAGAGAAATGATTTAATAATAATATATATGCCTTAAAGTATGTGGATGTCCGTCCACCCACTGTCACGCCCACTTGTCAGAAAAAAGAGAAACTCGTAAAAAAATGTTGCTAATCGAAAAACTTTTAAAAATTTAAACCGCAAACAACTTTACTTCCATTTTGTCTGTATTAGCGGTCATTTGAAAGTTTGTTTGCTTTGCTTTTTGTACACTATCCAATAGTCAGTTTTTAACATAGAGAAATAATTTAGATATACATATCGTAACGTATATGGATGAATCGCTAGCTGAATAGATCTAGCTATGTCTGTCTGTCCGGGACCGCCTGAAAATGTTAGCTAGCGCAATAAAATTTGGTATATAACTATATGGTCTTTATTCATGCCCACAGAACAACATGTAAACATTTTCAAAATTGACCCACTTTTTTAGAAAATCGTTGTCTTGGTCAAACCGTTAGAAATTTAAAAAAAAGGCTAAATAACATAGGGGCGCTTTCTTAAAAACGAAAACGATTTTTGGTAAAATTTAAAATAAATTCGATAATATTACTGACGCCCACATTTTGGGGCGTTTTCCTTAAATAAATCCGAAATTATATGTCCTATCCCATATCATGCAAAAAAAAAATCCTTCTTTTGTCGAACCATATAAGATTTTAACAAACTATCTGAACAAGATCTTGTGAAATTTTTATTTTTTATATTTTTCATCCCTACAACCACCACATTTATTATATTATTATTATTATAATTATTTTAAGTATGGGATGGAATAGAGTACTTGGCGACAACGAAAATCTGTCAGACATATCATTTGAAGCGCTTAGAAGATGAAGGTCTAATAGCGTTTTCGATTGGGATACAAAAAGCACTCTTTTTATACTCTAGAGCACTTTTTTTTACTCTAAATATAGTTTTTCGTTTTGGATTGGGATACAAAAAGCACTCTTTTTTTTTACTCTAGAGTACTTTTGAAGAATCTGGATTCCAAGTCAGATTTACACCAACATGCACCAACACAAAAACATTTAACATCTGACTTAATATGTCAATTTGATGTTTGCAGTTGTCAAATGGCACACTTACTTTACTTTAATTACTTTACTTTAATGTTCGATTGGGACGGGTAAAATCTGAAATCTGAGATAAATCTAAAAATCCCAATCGAAAACGCTATAAGCTGCATTTTCAAACATTTGACTGCTCAGCGTTTAAAGTTGTTTAACTATTACTCTTTTGATAAAAACAAAAAAAACAGATATTTTAAATAAATAAATATGAAATGTTTTAATGTTAGATGTTAGTAATATTTTTTATTGAAAAGACAGGATTTGCGAAATATTTGCAGTATTTGCATCCAAACTAAATTTGTATGAATTTGACTTCATATGATATGGCTGTCAGATTGACGTTGTCGCGAAGTAATCTATTGGATATTAAACGATCCGCAATAGGCTAGAGGTGTGATAGCCTAAACAAACAAACTTTGCGGTTCTTGGGCAGTAAAAATTGATGAACGAATATCCACTCAACAGTCTCGTTTTCCCAATTTTTTTTAAAACCACGCCTCGCCGGCCAAACTGTCGCTGTGGATAGTGAGTACAATAAAGCCATGGTTCGTTCCTCATCAGGTGAATATATATTGCTGAACATGTGAGTGTTACTGGTCTCATCCAGCCGGATTTGACTTGCTAAACGATAAGTGCGAGTGTTGATAACACGACGAAAAACAGCAACACTATAAACACCCTGGTGAGAATGGCACGGAAGAATACCCGGCCTGCTGTCCCAGGCGAACCTAGATGAGCTGCTCTGACATATTCGGACAACAGGTTGTCTAGGAATTTCAAGGGTTAGTCAGGCCCCTTGAACAGAGATGGTGGCGGATGAACCGAAAGGCCAACGGCAGCGCTCAATCCCGTAGTGGATACTGATGGCCCCGTGTCCTAGGGGTATCTAATAAATTGGAACTGGCCCTCCAGGTTGGGGGTTGTGCTTTGGGTTAACTACCCACCCACAGAAAAAAAACATGGTTACGAAGCAACCAATAGCCTCGGAAAGGACGGATTTTATTGTTGACGACCCTGCTAAACGAAAAAAGGACAACGACGTTCGTATCTGCACCTGGAATGTGAGAACATTAAACAGGAGAGGTGCAGGCGAACAACTAGCGGAAGCCCTTAACTGCTACAAAGCAGATATTACTGCCATCCAGGAAATACGATGGGATGGGCCGGGCAAAAAGAGGATGAAAAACTGTGACATATACTACGGACCGTGTTATAGTGAGCAGAAACAGCGACTATTCGGATGCGGATTTGTTATAAGTGCCAGACTAAGGCAAGAAGTCTTATGTTTCCAAGACATTAGCGAACGCATAGTAACAATCCGCATCAAGGCCAAATTCGCCAACATTAGCCTTATATGCGCTCACGCTCCGACGGAAGAAAAAGATGATATAGCTAAGGATTGCTTCTACGAGCTCCTCGACAAAACCTATGAGCGACTACCGAAGTACGATGTTAAAATCGTGCTGGGAGATTTTAACGCAAAGGTAGGAAGAGAAGACATCTTTAGAAGTATTGTCGGAAAACATAGCCTACACGACAACACGTCTGGTAACGGACTTAGGCTAATTGATTTCGCTACGGAACGAAATGCCACTATAGCCAGCACACGGTTTCCTCACCTCGATATCCATAAGGGGACATGGCGGTCTCCAGATCAACGAACGGTCAACCAAATCGATCACATTGCGATAGATAAGAGGCACGCATCCAGTATTTTGGATGTCCGAACATTCCGAGGAGCTAACATCGACTCGGATCACTACCTTGTAGCTGCCAAGGTAAGAATGCGGATATCCACCACGCCACAACAATCCAGAAATACTGTGAAAAAATTTAATGTCGGAAGACTGCAATCGCAAGAGACCGCCAAGACCTTCGCACAACGCGTATCCCTTAACCTCTCGATTAACACCATACCACCAGCATCGAATGTCGAAGAGCAATGGCAACGATGCCAACAGGCCATTAGATCAGCCGCAACTGATGTGCTAGGTTTCTCGCGCCCACCAGCAAGAAACCCCTGGTTTGATGAGGAATGCCGACAGATGCTCGCAGCCAAGAACGAGGCCTACAAGGCTAAGCTGCAGGTGAAGACGAGAGCTGCCATTGAGCTCTATAGGCAAAGAAGAAGGGAAGAACATCGGCTTTTCAGCAAGAAGAAAAAAGAGCAAGAAAAGCGCGCGATCGAGGATATAGAGAGGTGCCACTCCAGGAACGATGTTCGCAAGTTTTACCAAAGTGTAAAACGTCAAAGCCAAGGATACAAGGCTCGAACAGAATCCTGTCGAGATGAACAAGGAAATATTGTAGTTGAGACACAGTCGATGCTGAGGATATGGAAGAACCACTTCTGCAGACTGTTAAACGGCGATGACGAACAACATTCCGCTGTCAGGCAGAACGAACCATTCAATATTGGCAACGACAGCGAAGACTGCCAACCACCCGACCTGAGTGAAGTGAGGATAGCAATATCTAAACTCAAGCTTAATAAGGCTGCCGGAAATGACGGCCTTCCCGCTGAGCTCTATAAGGCCGGCGGAGATGACTTGGTAAGTAACATCCACCAACTCATAAGCCAAATCTGGTCGGATGAAAATATGCCTGAAGAATGGAACCTCAGCATCGTTTGCCCGATCCACAAAAAAGGAGACCCTCTGAACTGCGCCAACTACAGAGGCATAAGTCTCCTCAACATCGCCTACAAGATCCTATCTGCCGTAATATGTGAACGCCTGAAACCGTTTATCAACAACCTGATTGGCCCTTATCAGTGTGGTTTTAGGCCAGGAAAGTCCACAACCGATCAAATTTTCACACTTCGGCAGATCCTGGAAAAAACTCAAGAAGTCCAAATCGATACCCACCACCTATTCATCGATTTCAAAGCCGCATATGACAGCATTTATAGAGACGAACTGTATAGAGCCATGTCTAGTTTTGGTATACCGCCCAAACTCGTCCGTTTGTGTAGGATGACGATGGAGAATTCTCGCTGCTCCATCAGGGTCGGAAACGACCTCACCGACACATTCGATACCAAAAAAGGATTTAGGCAAGGCGATGCGCTGTCATGTGACTTCTTTAATCTGATTCTTGAGAGAATTGTGCAAAACTCCAAAGCCAACACCAGAGGCACAATTTTCCAAAAGTCGGTGCAACTTTTAGCATACGCTGACGATATTGACATCATTGGCAGGACTCAACGTGATGTCATAGCCACGTTTGCTAGTATAGAGAAGGAAGCGGCGAAAATGGGTTTAGCAGTAAATGAGGGTAAGACTAAGTATATGCTGTCATCACGAAAGGACTCACAACATCGACGAATTGGACAGAACGTCACCATTGACAGATATAACTTTGAGGTAGTACGGGACTTTGTCTACCTCGGCTCCGCTATTAGCTCTGACAACAACATCTCGTCAGAAATTAAACGAAGAATTACTCTTGCCAACCGCTGTTTCTTCGGGCTAAGAAGGCAATTTAGTAGTAAAGCCCTCACTCGAACTACTAAGGAAACCCTATATAAGACCCTGATCATCCCAGTCCTGCTCTACGGCGCTGAAGCATGGACTGTATCAAAAGCGGATGAAGAAATCCTTGGTAGATTCGAGAGGAAAATTCTTCGAAAAATCTTCGGTCCCGTTTGCGTTGACGGGCTATGGAGACGAAGATTCAACCAAGAACTATACGAGCTGTACAGCGACATGCCCCTGGTCAAAAAACTCCGCATTGGACGTTTAAGATGGCTAGGACATGTAGAACGAATGGACACCAATACTCCGGCTCGCAGAGTCTTCGATTCCCAGCCAGACGTCGGACGCAGTAGAGGAAGACCTCGCCTTAAGTGGCGCGCACAAGTGGAAACCGACCTCAACCAACTTGGAGTGCGCAACTGGAGGCAGTTAGCTAAGGACCGGGCTAATTGGAGAGGCATGTTGGTTGAGGCCCAGGTTCATTCCGGACTGTAGCGCCACTTAATGTAAATGTACATGTGAGTGTTGGATTTCCTTATCTGTTCTTCTAATATTCTCTAAAGATGTCCTGCATATTTTCGACCGATAAATGTCAATGAAATCGACGTGTTTTTAAACTTTTCATTATTCAGAATTCAAATGTTTCGAATATTATATATATGTACTTGTCGAATTGGCGAAAGCGTTGAGATTCTCTGAATCTCATCAATGAGAATTGTATGTAGTGAAGAGCTGCAAAATGTTTTTCATATTTTACCATTTTGGTCGGATTGTATTAAAACGATTTCACTTTCGACTGTATTCGCTTTAGTTTAATACGAAATCAGACGGTAATGTATTTGATATAATATGTATATTGCTTTTCAATCTTTCCCACACGTCAATAGAAGTGGTAACATTAATTTGCTCACAAGTAGAGTACGCAGACAAATTTTTACATTGGTTAATAGCACTCGTGGTAGTTATCCCCAAACCAGGCAAACCAATAGAACTACCTAAATCATACCGTCTAATAAGCTTAACATCGTTTTTCCTGAAAACAATGGAAGAATGCTAGATGTACACATTAGAGAGTGCTTAAATGAAAGCACTCCTCTGCACCCATGTCAATTCGCCTACCAAAAAATCCAAAATCCACGGAAGGAGCACTTGTAAGTTTAACATCACAAATAAAAAGTGCATACGAAAACAAAGAAGTAGCATTATGTGCCTTCGTTGACATAGAGGGTGCTTTTGACAACACTGGATATGACTCCATATCAAATGCTTTGACTCATAGAAGAATAGATCACCCCACCATCAAATGGATCAAAGCGATGCTTGAAAGTCGGAAAATAACTGCTTCATCAGCACTGACCTCAGTATCAGTAACAGCCGTTAAAGGCTGCCCTCAGGGAGGAGTACTATCACCCCTACTATGGTCTCTGGTTATCGATAATCTACTTCAAGACCGAAGTAATGCAGCTTTCAATATAATTGGATACGCCGATGACCAAGTCATCATAATAAAGGGCAAAGAACCAAACGAGGTTACAACACGTTTGCAAAACGCCCTTAAGATAGTCATAGACTGGTGTAGTAAAGAAAGTCTTTCTATAAACCCCAGCAAGGCTATCATCGTCCCTTTTACAAAAAGGAGGAAATTAAATCTTACCCAAATTTCAATCAATGGTACATACATTGAGTATTCCAACGAAGTAAAATATCTTGGAGTGATTCTCGACAAAAAACTAAGCTGGAACTCCCACTTTAACAACAAAATTCAAAAAGCAACCAAAGCTTTCTGGGCTTGCCGAAACATGTATGGTAAAACCTGGGGAATCTCTCCAAAGACCACACACTGGATCTACACGATCATGGTCAGGCCCAATATAACATACGCTTCAATAGTATGGTGGAACAAAGTCACCAAAAAAAAAAAACAACTATAAATAAATTAAACAAGGTACAACGGCTTGTCTGTCTCGGCATTACCGGAGCTATGCGTACCTGTCCCACAGCGGCTATAGAAGCCTTAATAGGACTAACACCCCTCCACATTTATATAAAAAAAAGTGGCAATTCGCAGCTCAGCAAGTTTGACACAAGCGGAAGAGTTAAACATTAGTGAACACCTTAAACTAATTGAACTTCTATCTGAACTTTCAGAACTTGACATGATCTGTGCGGTTACAGACCGCTTACCAAAGACACTATGCTTCGACAAAAGATTCTCAACGGAGATCACAACCAGAGAAGCATGGTGTAGCAAAGCAATAACCCACCAAACTGCCTTAACGGCCTAAAGTGGTATACGGATTGTTCTAAAATGGACTCAGGGGTAGGAGCTGGCATACATGGACCAAATAGAAACATCTCAATACCTATGGGAAAAAACCCTAGTGTATACCAAGCTGTGCTCCATGCCAAAAAAAAAATATTCGCAAACCTAATACACAACTCAGGTATTAAAGGCGCAAACATCCATATATTCACGGACAGTCAAGCAGCTATAAAAGCTGACTCCAAATCAGTACATCAGTACTACACTGCTTCAACTCCCTCCAAACACTCAGTTCCAGGAACAAAACCAGACTATGGTGGGTCCCCGGACATAAGGTAATTCAAGGTAACGAAAAAGCTGATGAACTACCCAGAAAAGGTTCGGAAACCCCCTTCATTGGACATGAACCCTTCTGTGCAATCCCCAAATCAGCAATAAATCTGGTTATAAAAAAACTGGGAACAAAACAAATGTTTTTCATACTGGGAAAACATCCCAGGCCTAAGACAGACCAAAAGAGCTATTCAGCCCTTCAAATCAGATGCCAATAAGATACTAAATCTTCGCAGGCACGATATCAAAAACTTAGTAGGCTACCTAACTGGTCATCACGGTCTGCGATATCAACTAAATAAAATGCATCTAGTCGACTCACCGGAGTGCAGACTATGTCTAGAAGAAGACGAAACAGCCGAGCATATCATATGTGAATGCCCGGCCCTTTACGGTAGGAGAAGGGAATCTTTCTTCAGGGAATTTTTAAGTCCCGAAGAACTGAGGAAATATTCGGCTGAAAGTATTATCAGCTACATTCGGAAAGTAGAAACGCTACTAACCTAAAAAACATCTGACGGCAAGCACAATAGATCTTTTAGGTCGATGTGTATATTACTGCTTAGGCAAGTCAGAATTTAATAATAAAAAAAATAATAGCACTCTACTACATATTGATTTTTGGTGTGCAGAGGCGCCTTTCAAACGTTTCCACTCGTCAATAAAACGAATATTTTCACTGTATCGTACTGGGACAACCAAATTAATTGTTCTTATATAATAATTAAAAATTTCAGATGAAGAAGAGTTTGTTAATGTTTCTCTGTATGTAAATAATTTTGGTTGAAAAATTGTCGTGGCTTAATACACAAAACACAGGGGCTCTATTACATAAAACGAAACGAACGGCAAGTAAACGAAACAGGTGTAAACGATAGTCACGACAAAGCCCGATTTTGTAAAACGAGAAATTTATAACAGCTCAACGAAAACGAAAGCTATACCACTACCCAATGCCAGTCTTAAGAAATTACGAGTATCGTAAAATCAAGAACAATACTCGTTTTATGAAACCGAATTTCAACGAGAACGAAGTGATTTCAACGATATTAGTTTTATAAAATATGGCCCCAGGGCTCCACAATTGACCATCGGTAATCGATACTCGCAATAGACGCAATGATTTGAACCACATACTTCATTGGAAGATACCGTAAAACATTTTTAGGTAAGTACTACCAAAGATTATGAATTCTATACAGATGACGCACTCCATATAAGAAAAATTGTTCTATGGCGGGTCATGCTGGCACAGTTTTTGTTTTTCACGTGTTTTCATGCACACCGCCCGCCCGTACCGAGAGCTACAGAGCAACAGTTTCTGTTTTTTGTTCTCAATGCGTCATCTGTATAGAATTCATAATCTTTGGTACTACCAAAGAGGTATATAACTATAGAGTACGCATCACAGCTAAAATTGTTGAAGCTGTTTCAGACGCAGGCGGTAAGTGCAAAGGGGAATTTTCGTCGTTCGTATGCATCTGCTATGCTGTTGCTTAATGCTGGCATGGGAGTGTGCACACTGGGGTATCAACATCAGTACCCCTCAGAGTAAATTTTCGTTATATGAGATGCGCACTCTTGTAGTTGTATACTCTTTGGTACTACTTACTCGATAACTCTACTTAACCAAAAAATGGGAAACGCAGGATATTGGTATTTCGTTCCTCCTTTTTGAGTCTCGAAAATCCCACATGTAGCTAGCCATCTCAATTCCTCTTGTGAAACTAATATGTGTGACATACCATACCTTGATACCATAAAATTATTTAAAGCCAAATAAAGGGTGATCCATTTCGAGGTTCCCTACTTTTTTAAAGAAAAAAACACAGAAAATTCAAATTTAATGGAGAATTTTTATTATCATTTGAAAGAACATTCTTTGGCATTTATTTTTTGAAGATTATGTCTATCAAATGTTGGCCGTTGCTACGTCGCAGATGGTCCATGCGTTGAGTCCAATTTTCGATCACTCGTTCGAGCATTTCGACTGGTAACTGGCGAATGACACGCGTGAAGTTTTCCTCCAAGGCCTGAATCGAAGCGGGTTCGTTGGCATAAGCTTTCGACTTTACATATCCCCACAGGAAAAAGTCTAACGGTGTGATATCACACGATCTTGGTGGCCAATCGACCGGCCCAAAACGTGAAATTATGTGCTCACCGAAATGTTCTCTCAATAAGTCCAGCGCCGTCTTGCTGAAACCAAATGTCGCCGAGATCACGAGCTTCAATTTCAGGAATAGTAGGTTATCATGGCACGATAACGGTCGCCATTGACGAATCGACTCTCTACGGTCTTCGTGTACACTCTCAGCTACGGCCGCTATATTTTTTTCACAGCGTGCTGGAAGTGGTCTATTCGGTCGAATATTATCCAATAATGAATGCTGGGTCTCAAAATGGGTGATGGTGTTGCGAATAGTACGCTCAGTAGGCCGATTATGTTGACCATAAGTTGAGCGAAGTGCACGAAACATTCCTCACAGAACGTGAATTTTCATAATAAAGTTGAACAATTTGTAAACGTTTTTCACGCGTAAGTCTATCCATTATGAAATGCCATACAATACTAAACAAAAAACATATGAGAGGCTACAATCCGCTATGCGGATCGTTGAATACCCTATCCCATCTCATCCTTTAAATTAATATCCTCAAAATATAGGCCTTATGGCGATGAAATACAGAAAATGACATTGTCACAATATATTGCTCAGACAGTTTCTCAAAATCTTTTGTGGTGCGACAAAAAACAACGTATTTCTATTGCTAATGCCTTGGGATTGGGTTATGGTTTTTGTAAGAAAACGCCCCCAAAATGTGGGCGTAGGTGAAAATGATCTATGAACAAAATGTTTTTATTACCATTGCGGAAGTATTTGCATCAAAATTTTTTTCGAAAGTTTTAAAATTTGGACAAAAAACGTTTTTTACTAAAAACGCCCCCAAAAAGTGGGCGTGGCAAAAAACTTTGTATGGACGAAATATAGATATTAAGATTGTCTAAATATGTTGCTAACACACTTTTTTGAAATTCCTTACGGTTTGCCTTAAAACTACATTTTTTCTAAAAGGGGGCGTGGCAGTGGGCGGATTTTAAAACTTTTTACACTTGTTCTGGTGACTCGGCCAAGGATCCTATATACCAAATTTCATTATCCTAGCTCAAAATTTAAGGCCCAAAAATCGGTGACGAACAGACAGACGTACGGACGGACGGACAGACAGACATGGCTAATTCGACTCAGCTAGCGATTCTGAGTCGATCCATATACTTTGAGGTATATGTAGCTAAATTATTTCTCTATGTTACAAACTAAGTATCAAAACTAATATACCCCTATGGGATAGGGTATAATAACATGACAGCATGACACGACTCACACGTGATCTGTCAAAAAAGGCTATTGAAAAAAGTATCTCTACTTGGATCACCCGTTAGTATAAAGGTCTTAAATTGTTTCATTAAATTCTGAAAATCTTTCAGATGTGTTATCCTGTAGGAGTCTGCGTCACGCATATCGCGGTGTGCATATATTTTTTATATGCAAAAAAAGGTTACCTACACTCTAACTATGAGTCCATAAAATAACTCAATCTGTGCGCCTTGTGCAATTCGTTTATTTCTTCCTCTTACGCGCTAGTAAATAAAGATAACAAAAATTTGTTTCTCTTATTTTTATTTATTTATATATCTCTCTAATAAGTGTATATAAATTAAAATAAATAAATACATTATATTTTGTTTCTTTTTGTTTCATTTTTATGATTTAGTTTTCATTATATTATTTGTTTTTTTTTCCATAGTTTTTTTTTTCTTGTCTTTGTATTTAGGTTCGCCATTTCCATTCTCGCACATACTTTTAACATAGTTTCAACGTTTGTATTATTCAACAAAACAATAATCTTAACAGGTGACTCTCGAGACTGTCTGAACTGCCTTTGGTCTCACTTTTTTCATTAGTATACTCTGCATTCAATCTTAAGATTCATCTTCGTTTGGATGAAATTAAGCCTACACTTTGTTTCTATAGTATCTTCGTCCCGATCCTCTTTGATGGTTATAGTATGTGTACATAATTTATTTCTTTTAGTTGTTTTGATTTTATTTCTGGATTGTGTTCGTGTGTATTTTCCATGTTATGTTGGTTTAAATGTCTGTTTCACAAATCTAACTCAAAAAATCCCGCTCTTCCCCTACATAATTAATAAGACTATACACATTAAAAATGTAGAATTTATTATGTAGTGTGTATGCATGTTGATGATTTTGTATACTCGTTTTGTTTTATTTAATTTAGAATAAATATATATGTTTTATTTTATTTTAATACTATTTTTTACTTTTCTATAATGTATGTATACTTTTATTACCTTTATTTTTTTATTTTTGGAAGAATTTGTTACCTAGTTCTTGATCAATTTCAGACCTCAAGAATTGTAGTAGCGTTCCCTTGTTTTCATTAATATTTTGTATGAGTACCAACCAAAAGAAAAACAAGTAGGAGGTATTTTTTTGAATATGTATATAGATACATATATATTTTTAATTTTTAATAAATGCAAAAGAAAAAAAAAAGAATAAATAACTATTTATTTGTTTTCATTCGAAATTTTTCTTAAATTTAAGAAAGAAAAAAGAATTTAGCAAAAAGAAATTTTAACAAACGTAATTCCAGCAAGAAAAAAAAATGTAAGAGAAAATGCAAAATAACAATGAACAAAAAAAAAAAAAACGAGAAAATAACATCAAATTAAAAATACTCGATAGGGTCTAAATCATAAATAATTTGCTTAGTTTGATCATTAAATAATAATTAATAATAAATAAATAATATTATGGCTTGAATTCAGAGAATTTTTTTTTTGTTGTATTTCTGTCACTTAAAATAGTAAATGAAGGAGAATGTGACGACGGGGTAGAAATAACTCTATAGATGGTAGGGAGAGATGATATTATTTTGTTATTTTGCATCGGGAGTGTTTTTGTTGATTAGGGGATTTGTCCGAGATTATCACTTTAGCATTTCCTTATGCACATAAATCCGTTTTTTTAACTTTCTGACCCGGGCAATAACCATATTAACCTAATGTATAGTGTTTGTTGTAACAATTAACAAAATCCATTTATTTAACTGTTGTTATATATTCTTGGGGATTTGGGAATCGAATTATAAATCTAGGTGCACGAATTAAATAATTATTTGTTGTAGTTAATTCATGTCCTGCGCTTTCTATGCGATTTTTTTTTCTTTTTTATGTTTTAATTTAATGTCTACGAGAGTTTTGTTGTTAATGATTTTTCGTTTTTAATATTCTTAGTTTAAAGTTTATTTAATATAATATTTTTTATTATTTCCCTTTTGGTATATTTTGTTGCATCTTTTTTGTGTAAAATGGACCGGAAATTATTATATTTTAATTTTTAGACATTTTTTATATGAATTTGACGTATGCGTTGGATTAGCGCGTCGGTCGACTCCCCTTGTAGTTTGGATTTGGATGCCTTGGTTGCACTTGTCGTGGTGCTGAAATTAAATTGAAAAAAAAAAAATGATTAAAAATGCCTGAGGAATTCGAAATATGCCGAGCTTGGACAGAATTTTTCACCTGATATTCGCAGACTTCCCAGACCGCGCACCCTTAAAAATTCGGAAGAATACCATACCGGCAATGTCTAATATCGAAAACTGTTAACAAGTGTTAAGATAGGCCGCAACTAATGTGCTGGGTTTCTACGTTCCACCAAGAGGTCAGATTGCAAGCGGAAAATGAGGCCTACGAGGCAACACTAAATGCGAAGAAGTAACAGAAAGAACTACGAACGGGTATATAAATAGATGCCATTCCCGGAATGATGTTTTGAAGTACATATTACTAAAATGTAAAAAAAAATTACTGACAGAGCAGGAACAGAATCCTGTCGATATGAGGAAGGAAGATGGGAGTCACAGCAGGTTCTGAAAATAGGGAAGAACAACTTCTGCAGACTGTTAAACAGTGATGACGATCATCACAACATTTTAGTGACCATTTAACATTTCGAGACCGCGAAAACTACCAGCAATCCGGCCTTATTTAATTTACTGACAGAGCAGGAACAGAATCTTGTCTACATGAGGAAGGAAGGTGGAGTAACAGCAGGTTCTGACAATAAGAAGAACAACTTATGCAGACTGTTAAACTGTGATGGCGATCATCACAACATTTTAGTGACCATTTAACATTTCAGAGATAGCGAATTCTTCCAGGTAGCCGGAAATGACAGCCTTTCTGCCGAGCTATATAACGCCGGGCATCGTTTCTCATGATCCACAAAAAATTCTTTAAATGGCCGAAAGAGTGCACCATCAATATGATCAGTCCCGATGAGTGTGGTTTTAATGCAGCAAATCTACAACTAATCAGATCTTAACATTGGTTCAAGTCCTCGAAGATACTCCGATACTCATCACATATACCTACGTCTATTTCAAAGTCGCATACGACAGCATGTTTAGAGACGAACACATATGAAGCCATGAATGCGTGCAGTAGCCTAGTGGTTAGTGCGTTTGACTACACAGCACGGGGTCCCTGGCTCCCGAAATCAAAAACAACTAGGCTTTAAAAATACTGCCCCACCTCTTTCAGGTCTGCAAACATATAACAATGTCATAAGAAGCTTCTTACATTTGCCGTTCGAAGTCGGCGTTAAAAAGAAGGAACTCTTCTATTTAGCAAAAAAAACCTTCACACAGATAAGAGAAGCCTTCCCCTTGGGAAGGTGTTTTGTTTTTCGTGAGTAAAATTATAACATTTCTACGAGTACGTGCTGCGACTTGTCCAACGAAGAGGATGTCCTAATCAAGCTTGAAGTTAAAATGTAAAAAATTATTTACCTGATATCATCATATTCACCGCCGGGTACATCCCCGTAATTGGTGCCATTTGAGGTCTAAGATCGGTCGGCGGAGATCGACGATTATTTTGCAGAGCAACAGTTGGCTGAAACGAAAATATCAAAACCAATATTATATACTCCTACTTGGT
Organism: Rhingia campestris; assembly: GCA_932526625.1. Taxonomy (NCBI): domain Eukaryota; kingdom Metazoa; phylum Arthropoda; class Insecta; order Diptera; family Syrphidae; genus Rhingia; species Rhingia campestris. Next base: position 54,117,965 of record OW052184.1, on the reverse strand, counting down.
AATATTTTAATGGAATTACATGTGCAAAATATGTTTGGCCATATTTGATGTATACTCCTGCCGGGGCCCCCGGATGATTATAAGCCCCGATAAGAGGTTGAGAACAAGCGGCCGTCGCTTCGTTGGCGGCCGCCGCTGCTGCTACTACGGCTGCTGCCTGAGCGCTTTGCGCAGCGGCATGCATCGGTGGAATGTGCGATCCTCGCGTTATATATACCGGCGATGATTGCTGATTATCAGCAGCCGTCGCAACGTAAGATGGGATTCCTCCACCACCTGTGTAACTGGACACATTACTGTTTGGAGAATTATTGTTGCTCTCGTTGGAATTAGCACTCGGCGAATTGCGCTGACTAACGCTGCGACGAAATTCCAAATTGCTCGGCTTCTGTCGGTAGCCGGAAGAGACGCGAGGTTTGTTGTCAGAGCCATTCTGTGTACATTGGTTGGTGTTGCCACCACCGTTGTTGCTTGCGTCTGTTCGGCCTACATTATGTCCCATATGGGGACCATTGGAAAGAGAGTTCTGTGATTTGTCGCCATTGATGCGTTTCGACTGACCCATGTGCGTTGGACGTTGTCCTTGCATGCCGTTGGAGGAGGACAATATCGACGACGATTGATTAGAGATGTCTACCGATTGGATTGGAGGTTTGGTATTGATTCCATTATTTGTTGTGCCGTATAGCGATGTTGAAGATGAATTTTGACGGGAATTTGAATTGTACCCCCCACTGGCACTGTTTGAAGATTTATTCTTGCTCATTCCTACACTGTTACTATTTCGCTTATCGTAGGAATGGGATGAACCTCCAATAGTGTGTTGTGCGTCAGTAAAGCTCTGGTAATGCGTCTGGATGGGTGAGTTATAATTACTCGATAGAATTGGCGGAGTCGCAAACAAGGGTGGATTCCTTTGATTATGGTGTGACAACGAATGTGGAGTACTCGGAGCCGACTGTGCAGACCCACTGTTAGGGATCACATGATTTGAGCTGCCGTTCGTATGCACAGCATAACTAGTCGGCTGCGGTGCCTCCAATGGGACCGGCCCGTTACTTGTTGTCAAGGGAGGATGATTGAATAGAGAACTGATCACAGCGTTTGGTTGATGAGGGAGTGGAGTTAGCACACCAGCCGCGGCCGCAGCATTTGCGGGCGTCGTTGTACTTTGGTGAGTGTATGGAAGCATATTTGAAGAAAAGACTGCGTGCTGAGGAATGGCATACATAGTTGGGCCATTGATATCAGATGCAAGTGCCAATGGAACACCAGGCCCTAGTTGGTACGTCGCATTGCCAGATGTTACAGAATGCGAGTTGCTTTGCACGCTATTCTGTTGGTGATGTGGTGGCGTAGCACGTTTTCCGCGACCACCACCTCCACCACTCATAGCGTGATTGTGGCTATTACTCTGGGCACTTGTATGACTGTTTGCATTGAGTTGACTACCTGCTGTTGCAATGCTTGTGGTTCCACCATTCGCTTGTTGCAATGGTGTGGCTGATGGAGGAATAATCGAGGAAGGAACCGCGTTTGCAATGGATTGCTGAGGCACATAATATGTCATGGTTTGGCCCCAATAACCTGAAACAAAGCACGTCAAATCGTTTTATTTTTATTTCTATATATCAATTTGTATTTTACCATTGTAAGAGTATGGATATCCTATGGGATACGTCGTCATTGGGTATTGCTGCATTTGCCCATTAGCTGCCGCAGCCACTGCAGCTCCACCGGCAGCAAACTGATCGCTGGAGTATAACACTTGTCCTGGATAGATAGGGGCACCAGCAAATTGTGTCGTTGGATAAGCAGCTACTGGAACCATTGCTGTCCCGCCGGTTGGTTGATAGATGGCTTGGGACCCAGCTGGTAGTAGACTATTAGGATCACGCTGTTGAGACGGGTCGAATACGGGCATGAAGTACCCTTGCATTTCGCCCTCCTGATCAAAAAATAAATCTGAGTAAAGAGCAACGAGAAAACAAAAAAGGTATTTACCATTGGCGGGGGATATGCGTACACCATTCCTTGTGGAACTGCATAAACACTTCCATCAGGCTGAAATAATTTAGAAATGAATAAATATACCGACATGAGTCGAAAAGAGTGAAGAAGTGAAGTCATCAACGCGCACTCTGGATGCAACAAAAAAAACTAAAGTAGAATCGAGATATTGATTTGGATTGCGTTTAAATCTACGTAAACTACACATGGAAAGAACAATTGAATTGGACATGGCAATTAAGATTTTATTTGAAGTTAACTAAGTTTCAGCTTTTTTCAGATTGAAAGCATTGTTGCATTACAGTTGCATTTTTTTTAGTTACTGTTAAGTAGCACTAACACTACATGGATACGATGCAATGTCTAAAACAGATATTCAGAGAACATTTTTTATTTGGCGGACTGCAGACTTGAAATCATTAAATGGAACGATCTTGCTTTAGACTTTAGGGTGGGTGAGAAATTAAATTACCATACTTGATTACACTTAACGTCTTTCCAATACGTTGGGGTGGTATTTTTTTTTCAATTCGTCGATGCTTAATCTTTAACTAGGGTTTCGAAGCCTCCCTTCGCCCGAGCACTTTTGTTTAAAGTAGTTGACGGTTTTTGTTGCGTAGCACCAACAGCATAATAAAGTTCGCGGCATTATTTTTTTTCATTTAAAAAAATACTCGAAAAAATGTATACTTCGCTTCGGTTCTCAGGGTCAATAATCGATGGTTCTCCACTAGTGCCATTCGTGAGGTTGATTTGACTTCAAGATAGTTGTTCAAAGTTTAATAGTATGTTAATCGATTCCTGTGATTGGGTCTATAGTGACATGCTGAGGTAAACCAACCATGTCAAAACCGAACGAATAGAACTAGAGAAAAGTATCGCCAAAATCCCGCCGACAGCATAGCAGAAAAGATGCTGGCCAGTGAGCAGAGAAGGAACCAAATCCGCACCTACGACAAGCATGTTCTTAGAAGAAAGATAAGAGAAGAGCAATTCACGCGAGACAATTTGAGCCCGATTATAGCTACCTGAAATAATGCGAACAGTGTGGTCCGGGGTTGGCTCTGAAAGCGAAGGGAAGGGAGTTTTAGTTGAAGTATACCTTACAAAAAGGGAAGTTGGACATACGGGGATAGTCAACGCCAAAAGACCTCCTTATAATTTATTTATTTATTTCATTAGATTCTTATGTACATTAAGACATGATTGTCTTATGAAAGATACATAAGTTTAAGATTAACAATATGAAAGCTAATAGGTTTATGACAAATTGTTATTAATGAATATAAAGGGAAATTATATGTGATTCATAAATGGAAGAAAAAGAAAAAAAAACATATGAGAGGCTACAATCCGCCTTGCGGATCGTTGAATACCCTATCCCATCCCATCCTTTAAATTAATTTCCTCAAAATATAGGCCTTATGGCGATGAAATACAGAAAATGATATTGTCACATTATATTGCTCAGACAGTTTCTCCAAATCTTGTGTGGTTCGACAAAAAACAACGTATTTCTATTGCTAATGCATACAAATGGTTTTTGTAAGAAAACGCCCCCAAAATGTGGGCGTAGGTGAAAATGATATATGGACAAAATGTTAATATTACCATTTCGGAAGTATTTGCATCAAAATTTTGTTAGAAAGTTTTAAAATTTGGACAAAAAGCGTTTTTTTTTAAAAACGCCCCCAAAAAGTGGGCGTGGCAAAAAACTTTGTATGAACGAAATATAGATATTAGGATTGTCTAAATATGCTACTCAGACACTTTTTTGAAATTCCTTACGGTTTGGCCAAAAAAAAGGTTTTCCTAAAAAAGGGGGCGTGGCAGTGGGCGGATTTTAAAAATTTTTACACTTGTTCTGGTGGCACGGACGAGGATCCTATATACCAAATTTCATTATCCTAGCTCAAAATTTAAGGCCCAAAAACCGCTGACGAACAGACAGACGGACGGACGGACGGACGGACGGACGGACGGACGGACGGACGGACAGACAGACATGGCTAATTCGATTCAGCTAGCGATTCTGAGCCGATCCATATACTTTGAGGTATATGTAGCAAAATTATTTCTCTATGTTACAAACTAAGTATCAAAACTAATATACCCCCCTATGGGATAGGGTATAAAAAAAAGGAAAGAGAAACAAAAATCTTGAGTTTATAACATGTTGCTAATTAAAGGTTCGAAAAATAAAATTTTAGTTTATCATTGAGCTTTGCTGCGTTGTTAATTTCTCTAATGCTACGCGGCAAAGAATTCCATAGACGAAAAGAGTAAACGAAAAATTGACGTTCGGATGTAAGGGAAGCATAGCGCGGGTGAATAAGCAAACGCGTTCTTTGCAATACGTATCATATCAGAGAGATAATGCGGTTGTTGGTTTAAAAGGATTTTAGATAGCAAAGATAGAGCGCGGTACTTTAGAAAGTTTTCAAAAGTCATGTTGAGAAGACATGTAGAAAATCCCGAAACTCTATCATATCTACGTAATCCAAAGACATTTTGTATAATGCTATTAAACGCGACATTTAGCCGTCTTTTGCTCACTGAGTCACAATGAGAATATATCTCGCAACCATAGATCAGAGTTGGTATGATCAGAGTTTTTGCCAGTAAGATCCGCACTTTTATGGGAATGAAGGATTGTGTTGACCACATTGTACGGAGGATGCCATAGGTTTTCCCCACTACGGTATTTATATGACTGCTCCAGGTAAGGGTACGGTTAAAAACCATTCCAAGGTTTTTCGCGGTTTCCATATACTCAATTGGTGTATTATTTAGCATCACAAACGGGAAGTATGACACGTCGACAATTTTTTTCGATACCACAATAGATTTTGACTTTCTAGGGTTCAGAAGGAGTCCATTTTGTTGTGACCAAATTCCAATTTATTCGAGATCTTCGTTTATACAACTCACACCGTGTTCAATAAAACCGAGAGGGCAACTCAAAAGCATTTGCACGTCATCAGCGTACATGTGAATTTAGCAGTGTTTAGCAACAGACGGGAGTTCATTCACATAGAGAGAGAACAAAAGAGGACCCAGAATTGAGCCTTGTGGGACGCCCCGTGACGTTGGAAGGGGGTCTGATAAATCGTTGTTTACCTGTACGGACTGCATTCTATCTTTAAGATAGGAAGATAAAAGTTTCACGGCGCTCGACGAGAAATTAAAGTTTCGATGGAGTTTTCGACATAAGACATTTTGGTCGACCATATCGAACGCTTTGGAGAAATCAAGCAAAATTAGGAAGTTAATATGATCTTTGTCAAGCGCTTGTCTCATATCTTCTGTTACTTTTAATAAGGCTGTCATACAACTGTGCATTTTTCGAAAACCAGATTGCTTCGATGTTCATAAGTTAGAAGAACTAAGATAAATGGTCATTTGGTTTTGTAAAATCCTTTCAAAAACTTTAGACAAGAAAGGTAAAATTGCTATTGGTCGGAATTCATCACCTTTGGAGTTTTTAGGGACGGGTATTATCTTTGCCAATTTCCATTGCACTGGGTATATGCCTGTTGTTAAAATGCTATCCTTATGGTGCATAAAGCATTTCTCCTTCAACAAAAGTTAAAAAAATGATTTCAATATCGGATATACTTCCCAACAACTGAACGCATTTTTGCAACCAATTACTAAACAACACACCAACCAATGTTTGAAGAAAAATCGATACGTTTTTGGTAGTTTGGATGCGCTGGATCAGTTTGGTTGGTATTCCCAATTCAGTCTTCGCTGTATAGTGATTCGATGGGTGCTATCAAACGAGGTCTTGAACTCGATTAAAATATGATAACTATTGACTAATCACAACTCAGCCGTTCAATTTCGGCATATGTTTGTAATTGACAGCATCGTGCGATAAGTGCGCTGGCACATATGGGTGGTTGTGATAAAAAAAAGTAAGTAGCTGCCTCCTGATGAAGCTGTTGTGCAAAGAATTGAAATATTTAAATATTTTTAAGCAGCTGCTTAAAAACATAAAATGCGCTGAGTATCATACCGATGATACGAAGTGTAGTTCTGATACAAGGCGATCACTAACAGGTCAATAAGGCTTTACTCGACTTCCACAATGAATATTCACATAGCCGTCAATAAAACGGGCTGACGGGCTGAACTGCCGCGCAGCAGGTCTGGGTTCGATTCCCAGCCGTAGCAACACCTCAATGATTTTTCACTGGCCCTCCTATCGTGATGATCTGTCAAATCATCCGAGTAGTATCAATTGTCAAGAAAAGCGTTCTCAAATTAGCCGTTCGAATTCGGCATAAAACAGGTGGTCCCGCCATCGTGCAAGAAGTACAATTGCGCTAAAATTTGAATTTGTTTTGTAAATAAAATTGACACACACAAAATTGATGCTCTCTGTTGACATATTCTATTTATTTATTGCCATGTCCGTTGTAAGTCTTTTAACACCCACTTCCTTAGGAAGTCTTTCAACGAATTTGCTTTAGTTGGCGGTTATTTTGATTTTCTTGGTACTAGTACTAGTTTAGTACTAGTTATATAGATCTTTTAAAGCAAAAAGCGTATTTGTAAAAAAAAACATTTATTTCCACTTCAGGACGACGATAAAATGCTTAATAACTGCACTCACCCCTTGCTGATATGTCGTTGTGGAATATGGATTGGTATTGGCTGTTTGAAACACCGTCGACCCATCTAAAGCTTGGTAACTCTGTGTGTAACTCCAATTCTTTGGTTCGTCCTTTTTGCTCTCAGTTGTACTGGCTGGCGTGGAACTGTTCGAATTTGAAGGCTCGCAATGCTGCTGAAGTTGTGGCTGAGGTCTTATTTCGATTTTCGGTTCATTTTGTGGGATGATGACCTAGATAATAATAATAAAAATAAATAAAACAATTATATACTCCAATCACAACACTAATAACTTACTTCATTTGTTTGGATTGGTCCTTCTGCATCGCAAATCGGTATATTCGGACTTGTTGCCTGGTGTTTAAACTTTTGCACTTCTATTCGGTCGAATGGCTTTGCTGTAGCTGTAAGTGTTGAAGTGGGTTTCTCACAATCTTCTACAGAATTTACAATAATTTCTGCTTTTAAAAAGAAATCAAAATAAGAACGTTACAATGATTTACTTTCCATTTGGGTTACAATTAGCATACCCTCTTGTATGTCATCCATTTCTCTCTTAGTAATACTATCATTGGAATCTATTTCATCGTCCCTTACCATGGCGGAGGGCACAACAGTCTGGGTCGATGATTCGGACATTGTCTCTGTGGAGCTTTCCGCGGTATTATTGTTTGTTGTTTCGCCTGCACTAGACGAAGATGTCATAGCATCATCAACTTTGCTGCATAGTTTATGTTTATCTTGTTTCTTTTTCATATTGGCGCCTAATGGTGATTTGCTGTACACTCCAGAAGCCATCGCCTGACTAGGTGGCAAATTGGACGGGTCAAAATGATAAATTGAACTAAAACATACAAATAGAAACATTACTGCTAAATAACAAAATTGAGCGGTTTCTCGTTTATTTTGCTAGCAATTTACAAGCTGTTTACACAACTAGATTCAAAAATTGGGTTTGTTTTGATGTTTGTTTTGTGAAAAATCAAGCGATTTTGTAAAACAAAATATAGTGGTAGTGATTGGTGTTGTTTCCGAAATCAAAAGCCATATTAAAAACACACTAAAAACAGAGTTTAATGTAGACAAATACAAACTAAGAAAACACATACACCAAAGCAAAGAAATAGAAAAACATTTCCGTCTGAGGAATAAAAACCAAAATAGATAAATAACAAAAAAGAAAATATTATCTATTATAAGACAACTTTATTTACAAGGAGAAAAAATAGAATCCATGGTTAGGAAAAAACCAAACACTGACATCAAAGGTAAACTGTCGCCTGCAGCGAACGAAATGCAAATTGGGATGTTTCGCGTTTTCAATTTGCATTTTATTTAGTTTCGTCTCAGATTTGTTTTGCGAAACCCTACACACCGATCGATAGTAATTATCAAATTGGAATGTGAAAGGGTAACTTAGTTGTTTTATGGGGTGTTGTGGTGCATAGGCCTTCGCTTTGCCAGATAATTTACTAAACACAACTTTATTATTGTTTAAGTATTTTTTTTTGTTTTAAAGAGTTTGCAAAATGTTTTACAGATGAATAAGGATTGGGGTAATAAAATGGTCGATTCAACTAGCACAAACGTATGGAAAACATTTCAAAATTGTATGATGGGGTGCATGGAATGGGAGATAACTATTCATATGTATCTTTATAGAATTTGAAATGGATCCAATATTTGTATCCCTTTTGGTTTTTTTGCGACCTAATTTATTTTCTTTTTAAATCTGATTTAAAACCGTGCGAATAAGTCAATTTTAGTCTGAAACCAAATATTTAGATCTATTGTTTTTCTAGGTAAATGTTTTTGGCCACCATTTAGAGTAAGTCTTCCGTAATCATACTTTAAAGAATGGCTTGTTCATGTTGTAACCAATTAACGATAACAAAAGAATCTTCCTACCAAGTTGCTCTTAAATTTAATGTCACAATGGTAGCAGATAAATTGTTACAAAAAAACAATATTCATGGTGGCATAAAATGTAACATACAATGGGAAGATACTATACATATTTGTATTTGTGCGCGTGACCGTGGTGTAGTGATAATGTGTTCGCTTGTTGAGTGGAATGTGGAATGAGTTCAAGAGAATTCAACTCCTTTTTCTTAGTCAGTCCTAAAATTCACTAAAATTCGCTGCCCAGTTTTCTGGCAGGATCCTATGTCAACTATTTTCTTGGTCAACAGTACCTGGGTGAACAGCTTTGTGGGTTGTTATTTCCAGTTTCCGGTTTTTAAAGGATTTCTGCATTCACGCTCTAGTCAATACCTGTAACGCAACTTCGTTACTCCGCTTAACGTATGTCCAATTTTCTGACATTCTGTTTTCTATTTATATTATCTGTATTTGTCTAAGATTATAAACAAACGTCTGTCTAAGATATATAAACCAAGCAATTGGCCATTACACGATCGTTTCTCCAGCACATTTTATTTGAAGACTTGAAGATGTTTCTTACAAAGTCCATCTATCAGCCCATAGCGTCCAAACTACCATTACAGTCTCCAGAACCTTAACGACGCAGTAGATCATTTTCAGTAGAATTCCCTCATGAGCGACGTGGTTCATTTGCATCTGAAAGGATATGTAAACAATCAAAATTCTGTTTCTGGGCCACTGAACGACGTATCATTCACGAAGAGCCAACATATTCACTCATTGCATGGTGCTCATTTCCGCCGGTAGCGTCATTGGGTCTAATTCGTTTGAGGAAGTCGTGGTCAAATGGGTTACTCTGACCCATGAGCAATACAGAACCATGATCAACGAGTTCTTATTACTGCACTTATGAATTGGGACTGAATGGTATGAGGTTCAACAGCACTGTTCAACTGCACACAAAGATCTTCTAATGTTTCGTTTTGGCAATTTGACTGATTTGACCGCTCCAGACATTATACTTGGATTTGTTTGAAATCACACTTTTATGAGAACTGTACACAGGCTCGGTCAGCCGAATCGCAAAATAGCGGCAATACTGGCTCAATAACAAGAAAATCGGGCCGAGATAACCAACTAGATGTGTACGGGATATACATTTCATTCATTACCATTGTTATTTTTTTTATATGGTCTCTGGTCTTAAATTGTTGTAGATTGTTATTTTATAACGGATGAACCAATAGGTAGTTTTTTTAATAGCGTTGTTTTACAGTTATTATTTGTGCTCAGTATGCATTGCCATTTTATTATGAATAGACTTGGGACAGAACATCGCTTACTAACTGTGGAAACTTATTTCCAAAAAGAGGGCTCAATTAAAAATTGTTATAGAGTTCATCGAGTTTATGATCGTCATAATCGTTCAACTGAACGCACTATTCATAAAACCATCACCAAATTCAGTACCAATTTTAAACTATTGGATTATCCAACAACCAGAGTGTATAAAGCCCGTAATAATGAGAATATTGTTTTAATAGGAGAAAGTATTGAAGTCCGTGATCAATCAATTCGTTGCCGTTCTCAAGGTTTTTGCGTCTCTTATGGCGTATTTTGAAACGTGATCGTGATCAAGAATTGAAGCCGACTGATTTTGGTTAACGTTTTAATTTCGGTTTGAGGGTCTTGAAACAACTTCAAGTTGATACATTTTATTATCGAAAAATTGTTTTAGCGACGGAGCTTTTTTTTTTGGTTGATGGCTACATTAATAAGCAAAATTACCGTATTTGCGCCGATGAACAACCAGAGGCAATCAATCCAACAGTTACCATGTAACCCTAAAATGCACTGAGCAATTGATGGGCAGGCGGCATCGTTGGACAGTATTTCTTTAAAAATGCCAAAGGAGCTTGTGTTTCTGGCAGAAAATAGAAATCGAAACAGAGCAATGATGCTATATGTTGGCGAAATTTCAAGACTTGTAACGAATCAATCGCTTTTTTAGGGAAACGTTCCATGCCAACATCTTCTCAAAATGGTCCTCTTGTCAATTGGCTACCAAGATCTTGTGATTTGACACACCAATGGATTACTTCATATGAGGATATGTGAAATCTCTTGTTTAAGTCCATAATCCCGAAAGAATTAAAGCATCGGAAACCAACAAGTCTCGTGTTATTCACGGAATACCGGCGGATAGAATAACGTAAGATAGATTTATAAGGGGCTGACCATATCAATTTAGTCCTTGTTAGATATGTTTACACCGTTGAGACTTACACCAAATGTAGGTTTAGTCCTGGTTATTGTATATGGTGCAAACGTTCGAAGAAAATCGGTATAGATGTTTATGTTGGAGAAGCCATTACGGATAGAAAAACCGACGGGCGGAAATCAATTTTTTTAGTTTCTATCTCAATTTTAGATTCAATTCACAACTTCTCCATTTGTGTTCTTAATTTTATTTCTAAAATAAAAAGTGTAACTAACATATAGTGTAATCCAGATTTTGAATGCCAAGTCTGAAAACTTATTTTTACTAGTGTGAACGTTTCGTCTGTGCACATAAGTTTTATCTGGTAAAAATTAAAACAGTCACAACCAACAAAAAGATGGTCAAATTGGAGATGAGTTTAATGACCCTTATGTCACCCTTTCGCTATGTAATTGTCTCAGAATTGAAGCAGTCGAACTTCCAATGGATGATCTACATAATTTGCCTTCGTATAGGTGTCGAATTAAACTCGGCAACTATTGCCTTTGTCTCAACGTTTACGTAACAGTGGTAGTTGAACTGCAAATAGTAAAAGGACTTAAAAAAGTATTCTGCACAATTGTATGCCAGAACCGTAGGCTCATTGAGTGTATGTAAATAAAGTATAATTGAACGCTTTTGCTCGTAATGCCAAACCCAATTCTTCATCTCGTATACGACAGTCGAATCTGACCAAAGTCACATTTAGTTATTACAAAGTCGTATTTTAACGAACACACTCGTATTAATTTTTTTGACAGAAGTAGTAGGCATCGCTTTCGCGACGAATTTGTCCGCTATTACGGTGTATTCAATTGGTCGTTTGATGGTCTTATTTGTTTCGTATTTTACTTGCACTCAAAGTTGGCTACGATTCAGGTTTAACGTGGAGGAGATGAAAAAAAAAACATGTAAGAACATGATTTTCACTAAAAATATCTAAATTTATACACCTGTGTGCTTTTATTGTAGGAAAGTCACGAATCGCAGCCAGTTTGAAAGGCTTGTTTCTGCTATGGAACAAAATCTTGATGTCGCTAGGGGCCATGGCAAGAGTGGTATCTATTTACAACCGTTTATGCTATGGAAACTTTTTCTACCGTAATGGTACTGTTATTCCTTGTCTTCATAAATCATGCGAATGTGACTACCTTCAATGCACCATATGACTCCAGGAAACCCCATCTTTTCGTAAAAAAGTTAACTTAGCTTGTTCCTTTTCTTGTGGCGTCATAGTAAACGCGATCCCATTTCGTTGGACAAATGTGTTAATCAAATATATCCAAAAGTCCTTTAAGGATTCTGGAAAATGTTCGTTTGCAAATCCTAAAGGTAAAATCGTTCCCACGCGTGTTTAAAGAACCGTAAAAAACAGCCATCTTTAATACAGATGGTACTGGTGATTTCCTAAAGTAGATACATGCCTGTTGGAAATGAGGAATGATTTTAAGAAACTGAAATTGTGGAATCCAAAACGGACATTTTAGTTCCTTTAATTAAATAAGAAAATTTGTATATCTGATACTTGCAAAGAATTCTGCAGCTCCGTTTGATTTGAATGATCCTGAATTGCTCTCCGAATTGCTTGCCAAATTTTCAACCGTCACCGCTTCATTACCGAATTTATTTTTTGAGTTATTTTTTTCACAGAGCATTTAATTTTGCGTTAAAAACACCTCCAAACTTATGTTAACATTTCCGTTTTCAGCCCTGGCGAGGTATCCGTCGGTGCGGAAAATTCTCCGATTTTGTACGATTCGGAGGATTTTTGATTCCAGGTATTCTTTCGAAAAGCTGTTCAGGTGCATTTTTCGTGGAATTTTTGACAATTATAGCTCTGTTCCCGTACTTTTCCAGTAAAAATTAGTAAATTCTCAAATTTCTTGGAATGGGGGTAAATTATCTCAGAAAGACACTAAATTACCAGAAATTTCTGCAGTAAATTTTTTTTACAGATTTTTATGGAGGGGTAGTTTTTTGCTCTCTTGTGAGATCTCTCTTTTACTTATTTTTGCGTACGGGAACGGCAATAAGTAAAAACCAGTAAAAATCAGTAAGAATCAGTACAATCAGCGACTACAAATACCACTGGGCATTCGAATTGGGGTGAATAACTTCATGTTCTGTTATGTCCCACTAGCAAATGTGCGTGCGCCTTGTAACGGGTGTTTTTTTTTAGAGGTTGGTTTTTCGAACAGAGATAAAACTGACATTTTGTGGTCCAATCGGGCAACTTTTATGTCAAGCTCCGCCCATTCTATGGTCGATATATTCGTCCATCGGAGCAATTAATTCGATTATCAATGATCCGCAGAGACGTCGAACAGTGCGCACCGAAGAAACAATTGCCGCTGTAGAGCAAAGTGGAGCTTTGTCCATTAACTTTATGGAAGATTTTGCGAAAAGATCTTGGGTTACGACCTCACAAGAACCAACTTATGCGAGAATTAAAGCCGCGAGACCATGCAATGCGTCGTGATCTTGGTGTATGGGCCGAAAATTCAATCTCATTTTCGGCTCATACACCAAGATCACTCGATGCTGATTTTCATCACAAAATTTTGTTCAGTGATGAGGCTCATTTTTGGTTGAATAGCTACGTCAACAAGCAAAATGCATGAGACCCTTGAGACGCCATTTCATCCACAAAAACTGACTGTTTGGTGTGCTCTTTGGGCTGGTGGAGTCATTGGGCCATACTTCTTCCGAAATGATGCTGGAGAGTCTGTTACCGTTAATGGAGACCGGTATAGAGCCATGAAAACCGACTATTTTGTTCCCGAATTGGATGGCATGAATTTAGATGAGAAGTGGTTCCAACAAGACGGCGCTACATGCCACACAGCGCACGTCACAATCGATTTATTGAAGGAAACATTCGATGAGCGCATAATTTCGCGGAATGGACCTATCAACTGGCCACCAAGATCTTGTGATTCGACACAATTGGATTTTTTTCTTTGCGGTTATGTGAAGTCGCTCGTCTACACCAACAAACCAGAAACGTTAAGGAACTTCGAAGCCAACATTCGTGGCGTTATTGCCGACATACGGCCCCAAATGCTCGAAAAAGTGGTTGCAAAGTGGAGCTTTACACTTGGCTTTATTCGAGCCAGCCGCGGCGGCCACATGCCCGAAATCATATTTAAACATTAATGGCATAAAATTATCCCTCCAATAAAGCCAAATTGGTTAAAGCGATTTTCTTGTGTTTTATTTCGTTTCAAAGTTCTATACCTCTAAAAAAAAACATCCTTTAGGTGATAAAAATGTCAACTGATATTGCAGTACTTAATTTCTCTAATTTTCTAAGTACCACGGAGTCGAGTGATATGTATTTGTAGATGCTCAATTTACCGGGAGTATTTTTGTTAACAGACTTTCGCTGAACTACTAAAAACCCAAAATCAGAAACCCTATACCTATTTGTATGCCCAAAAAAGTATTGACATAAAAGGTCTGTTCCCGTACAAAATAATATTTACTGATTCTTACTGATTCTTACAGATTTTTACTGATTTTTACTTATTGCCGTTCCCGTACGCAAAAATATGTAAAAGAGAGAGCTCATGAGAGAGCAAAAAACTACCCCTCCATAAAAATCTGTAAAAATATTTACTGCAGAAATTTCTGTTGGTAAAAATCAGTAAACTGTCAGTTGGTATCTAAAAGTGACAACTTGCTGGTCTTGACAGGTGATTTATGTCATTTGTTCTTTAAAAGGCATACAAAATATATAATTTTACTGTATTTTACTTAAACGCGTTCCCGTACTATTTTGTAATTTTGTCTCTTTCTGAGATAATTTACCCCCACTCCAAGAAATTTGAGAATTTACTAATTTTTACTGAAAAAGTACGGGAACAGACCTAATAATAGAAAAAAAAAAAAAACAGCCGAGAGAAGCAAACATTCGTGCTTTGAAAGGAAAGCCACATTGCACATACAAACCAGAACAAGAAAACAGCAACGTCACGATACAATAAAAACACAATCTGAATTGAATGGTAGCCGTTAATGAAAAGCAAATCAAATTCTTCGTTTAGGTGCATTTTTAGTAAACTCAAAACGAAAATAAATTTATAATTATGGTGTTTATTTCATAACTGGGAGATAACGGAAGAATATAAAAGAAAAACCAAACTCAAACAAACCTTAGACATAATATGAAACAACTGAACCAAAACAAAATGAATATTAATACAAATCAAACGTTTTGCAAACTTTTGGTTTAGGAGCAAAAAAAAAAAACGTATCGGAAATTGTCTTCAAAAAGAATATAATATCAACATATATATCAATATTATGTGAACTTTATTTTAATGAACAAAATGAAAGGAAACTCTGTTGTGTTATTAGATTTTTTTTTATGTTTAGATATTTGCATTTTGTTTTTATCGTAAATTACCCGTCTTGATTAACTATTGGTTGCAACGTGTGCGGATTTATGAGGACACTGCCTCTTGGCACACTGGCTATATCAGTGACGGCCCATACGAGCCCACACGAAGAGGGCGGCGGTGAGTGGACTACAGACGGTTCTGGCGTGTGCTCATCACTCCCATATCCAGTGGGAGAGGGAGTTACCGAATCAGACCGCAAGGATTGTGTTTGTGTTTTATATCTATTTATCAAACAAAAAAAAACGGAAAACGGGATAACACATAAAATCAGTGAAAAAGAGATTATCTATTTTCAATATTCATCATATGGTAATTTTGATTTCTATTTTTCTCTTCGTATACACGTACATTTTTTTCATTGTCAGATTTTTTTTACTATTATATTGCATGTACACAATTCAATTTAATTAGCGAATAAAATGCAATCCTAATATTCATTAAAATAAAAAGAAAAACGTCTAAAAAATATTATTTTATGTATTTTACTAACTTACCCGCTGCTTGATGGTGATAGACGCCACGGTGTACTCGTGCTACCGATAGAGTCTTGCTTTGAAAACAGTCGTGGTCCAGCACTTTTTGTGGAATTCACAGAATCACCACGAAGAAGTGGAACTCCGCCATTGCCGTTGCCATTTGGTGGAGGACCACCATAGCCACCAAAGCTGTGAGACTTTGAAACGCTTGGGCGTCCATCATTTCTTGAGTCATTTGATTGCTGCAAATTAATAAAATTATAATTGCTGTTTAGATATTCGAGACCTAGTAAAGTTAATCATGCTTTTAAGATTGTTTTTGTTGTGAAAATAATGGTAGTCTGGCAGGAGACTTATACTACGGTGGTATGGTATGGAAAAGCGTGAATGAAATCATTGGTCATATCGAGTGGAGTTTCGAATGCTATGATTCATCGGAGAACGTTAGGAGCTATGCATACAAACAACGTAACCAAACCTTTAAAACCAAGATCACGCTTCAAACAACACCACAACGTTCCATAAGAGATGCCAAAACCTGAGAATTTCTGGTACTGAAACATATTCTCATTATTACGGGCTCTACGCAATCTGGTTGCTATTTGAATGTCCAATAGTGTAAAATAGGTTCTGAATTTGGTGATGGTTTTATGAACAGTGCGTTCAGTTGGACGATTTTGACAAACGGAATCTATAAACATTTTTAACTGATTTTGAAAATAAGTTTCCACAATTAGTAAACGTGGTTCCGGCGTAAGTCTAACACACGTCATATAGACAAGTCAGATGACAAAAATAGTTGTAAAAACAACGCTTGGAGGGTTATAATACCCCTAGTAAGTTAGTTAAGATTACTGTTCTAAACTATGATTATAACCTCTACGGGTGCATATCATATTTTTTAGAGGTATAGAACTTTGAAATGGAATAAAATAAAGATAATTTTTTCAATTGACATGAAATTTACTTTATTCGAAAGACAATCTTCTGGCATTATAATTTAAATTTCTGGCATATGACCGCCACGACTGGCTCGGAAATAGTCTAATCTGGAGATCCAATTTTCAATTACTTTTTCCAACACATGTTGCCGTATATTGGCAATAACGGCGAATGTTGTCCTCCAAGTAATCAATCGTTTCGGGCTTATCGGCGTAGACTACTGGCTTCACATATCCTCACAGCAAATAGTCAAGCAGCGTTAAATCGCACGATCTTGGAGGCCAATTCACAGGACAAAAACGCGAAATTATGACCTAATCGAACTTTTCCTTCAACAAATCAATTGTGGCACGAGCTGTGTGAAATGTTGCGCCGTCTTTTTGAAACTATCAGCCCTATCGAGGTATCCGTCGGAGCGGACAATTTTCCGCAACGCATACTTCTTCGGAGGTTAAAATTCCATTCGAGGTATGTGTCATCGGAAAATAAATCTTCCCAAATGCGGCGGGTTCACTTCACTACAATTAGTAAACAAATTCCGCAAAGAATTTGTGTCGGAGGAAATCGGAGAAAGAATGGCACTTAGTTGTCAAAAATCGCATGAAAAATGCACCTCAACGCAATTCGCCGGGGTGCGTTACAACGTGTCGGGGAAATATTCCGAACAGCTCTTCGGAGGAATACTTCGAAGCAAAAATCCTCCGAATCGTAAGAAATCGGAGAATTTTCCGCTCCGACGGATACCTCGATAGGCCCGTATATCTCGTGCGAACCATGGTTGTTCAATTGATAAACGAAAAATTCAGTAATCATGGCTCTATTGCGGTCACCATTGACAGTAACGTTCTGGCCAGCATCGTTTTTAAAGAAGTACGGACCAATTATTCCACCAACCCATAAAGCACACCAAACAGTCAGTTTTTGTGGATATAAAAACGGTGTCTCAACATACACTCGAGGATTATCATCACTCCAAATACGGCAGTTTTGGTATCCATTCAACCAAAAGTGAGCTTCATCGCTAAACGAAATTCGCTTTTGAAAATTGGGATCAACGGTAATATTATTTTGGGCCCATTCACCGAATCTACCCCTTGCTAGGTGATCCTGTGGCTTCAATTATTGCACGAGTTGGATTTTGTAAGCACGCAAACTAAGATCATTTCGCAAAATCTTCCATAAATGGAAACATATCCAATTCCTGTGCACGATGGCGGATAGACTGATTCGGGTCTTCCTCTACGCTACGCTTTACAGCAGCAATGACTTCTTCTGTACGCAGTGTAATTTAACGAATGAATAATCATGCTCCAGTGAAAAATACAATGGACAATGGTACGCGAAAGGTTTTCAAGAACTCAGCCGAAACCCTCAATTCGTCTTTATTTAATAAAGATCACTCATTTATCACACATAATCAGACACACGCATATATCTAATACAAATTACAATGAGAAGTATATACTTACAGCTGATTGAACCTTCAACATTTTATTATTTTGACGCATTCTGGATACTTGTTCTGAATTTTCTGTCCAATTCCAGTATGGTTCTTCCATCATTTCACCATCTCTGTTGCGAAATATTCGTCGTCGAACTTTTTCGTATTCTTCTTCTCGTTCCTCAAAACTCTTGGCCTTTCGATCGAGAATGCCGCGATCAGGGCACAGATAGCTTTGACGTGCATCATCGAAACTGTGTGTGTCGCGCTTCAGAATTGATTTCCTTGGTTCATCTGACATGCGTTCACGGAACAATGACTTGAAACGAATCTAAAGAAAGATTTTTGGATTTAGATAAATTGGACATAAATTGTCGATTAAATTCGTTAAATTAACGATTAATTTGATGGAATAGTAAACGCAAGTTTCCACCGATAACACTTCCAAACAGATAAACAATTACGTATGGCTAACTTACATCTGGAAGGCGAGTGCCCTTCGTTGTTGCCACTATTACGCATTGTTGCGTAGCTGTGTCCACATTATGTTCCATACCAAAGAATGCAGCCGTTCGATGAATTAGCATTCGATTGTAAGATGAAGTTGCTGGAAATCGCATTTCGTGTCGGCTATTAACGAAAGAAAAAAACAAGTTGACAATTAATTTCTTAGCAACAATAAGACTCATACACCTACGTTTTATCTTGAGCCAGCTCAATGAGATCCTTTTCAATTTTCATTAATGTGTTTCTATCTTTGGGATTTTTGTTTAGAGTCTCCTTAAAGAAGAGCACCAAATCGACACCACTCTGATCGGTAAATTGCTCCATTGAGCTATCTGTAATGATACAAATACTTTATATTGCCTGGAAGTTTACCTAAGCTAAGGACTCACCTCTCGATATAAATCCAGATGTGCTGTTGCTGTTGCCACCATCCATGCTGGACGAGGAACCCATATTTTTTAGACGTGGCTTAGAGCTCTTCGAGTTCGAGTTCGTCCTGTGTTTCTTGCCCATACGCTCATGTTTACTGACATCGCTAGGACTGTCAGTCAAACTGTTCTGATTCTCGTCGGGCGACAGAGAGTTGTTGCTATTCTGGCTATCATTACGTGGACAACGGTTTTCTTTGTCGTAAATTGACATGACATTGTCATGAGTCATGGCATGTGGTTCCGGATGCATGAAATGCGATCCGTTACTATCTGTTTGGTTACTGACGTTTACTGATGTAATGCAGCCACTACTCGCCGCCCCCGACGCACTACCACCACAGGCATTTCCTCCTCCTCCTCCGCTGTCCATAGTTTTGGTTATTTCCAGAACAACTTTTTTGCCATTTCCATTGCCGAATTCGATTTTGCTGTTGTGTTCACTGCCGCTAGCTGCGGCACATTGTTGTTGAGTGCTGTGAAACTTTTCCATTAAATCGCGATTGGTATTGTTGTTATTATGGTTGTTACTGTTATTGTTGGAATTGCCAGAATTCGATTGTGAACTGCGAGGACTTTTCGATGATTTGGGGGGTGATAGCTTTGGAAAGTCCGCTTCATTGCAGATAACGCTCTGCTGTTGTTGGGAGTGTTGACTAGTTACAATTACCGAGGGAGTTTCTAACAACGGGGACGGGGACAACAAAGATGATTGTACGTGCATTTTGCAATCGTTTGTTTCCTGCGATGGACTGTGTGTCGATGATGAAGAAGACGACGATGAAGATGACGACGACGATGCCATACCACAATTTGATTGTTGATCGGTACGAGGAGTTGGTGTACGTGGCGGTGATGTTGATTCGCGCATTGCGTGACTTCGCGTTAAGTGTTTGCCTTTCATGTTGCCCTAATAAAATAAAAATAAAGATACTTAAAGGGTTTTGTCAAATAAATAAGGTTTTTATTTGATAATTTTTATAGAGAAGTAGGTTTGTATACCTGATTTACAAATTTAGTCTTTGGATTTCAGACACTGATTTCAAGACTGATAGCTTAACTTTGACGAGTTCAGCTTTCTTCTGTTATCCTGAGGTAGGTTCTACTTAAGGTAACGCATTGTCATTGGATTTTTTTTTTATTTTTCAGAGGATTGTCCAAAAGTGCTGAACTAACATCGGGGTCACAATATTGGATAAATGTATGCATATGCCGACGACATTGACACCATTGATCGAACTAAATCGAACTAGTCTGATTTTCACCATCGCATTTACGAGTATAAGGGTGGAAGCGGCTGAAGCAGAAATCAGAACAAAAATATGATGGAAACAAAAAGTTTATGATGACTAGGGCATGTAGATACTCCGGGTGACTTCGATTCTCATCCAAAGAAATACCTCGCCTTAAGTTGAGCGCATAAGTAGTAGGGCCAGTTAGCTAACGACCAGACTATTTGGAAGGGCATGTTTATCCTAAACCAAATTTACAAACTTATGCCCAAGCTACAGTATCCGATAAAGCACATGGAAATGCCAATGGCCTTTGGCACAAACTTGGAGAACTTCAATTGTTTATGCAAGAAAAATATTTAGATGTCTGTTTAATATTCTAAACTAACGCCGACTAATTCTAACTTAAAGGTTACCTCGACTTTAATGCTCAGTATCATTATATATAAAAGGGCGTATTGAACATTTGATTGATTTTGACATGCCTATTTTCCTTGGACAGCGTTTTGTCATCGGAGGGGACTTTAATGCAAAACGAATGTAAGTATTTGCATTAAAGGGATCTATATGCATATCACAGAAAGGTAGGATGATGTAGGCATAAAGTACAATACCGAAATTTATTCAACGGGAAAATGAACTTACTAATGTTACTAAAATACCGGATTTTATCGATTTTTTCATTGTAAAAGGTCTGCCGTCCAATCAAATCAAAGTTGAAGAATGCTTTGATCTTTTATCTAATTTTGCTTTTTCAAAAGCGTGCCCACTAAGCAAAGTTACAAAAAAGAAAAAGAAACAAAGCCACTGGTGGTCTGGGGAACTGGCCAAACAACACAGAGTAACGAGAGAACTCTTCAAAATAGCAAAAAGATCAAACGCAGAAGCAGACTGGCACTCTTACAGAACCAGCCTCTGTAAATTCAAAAAAGAGACCAGAACGGCCAAAAGAAAGGCTTGGAAAGAATTCTGCAGTAATATCGAAGATAACAATGAATCTGCCAGATTGAGGAAGATACTATCGAAAGAAGCAAGCAGCCCAGGTTTTCTCAAAAATTCAGCAAATGAATGGACGGAATCAACCGCTGATACCCTAAACCTTCTTTTAAACACACACTTTCCGAACTGCAAATCGGTAGAGGAAAGTGTCATCGTAAATGTAAGAACAGACCACACAGCGGACAACATGGGTTACAACTCTCTCTCCCTCATTAATACGATAGTGTGCAAGGAAAAAATTGCATGGGCCATTAATTCATTCAAGCCCCACAAATCAGCCGGCCCTGACGGTATAACCCCTATCATGCTACAAAAAACTGCTAAGCTAATAATGCCAACACTGCTCACTATCTTCCGTGCATGTTTAAAACTAAACCACATACCACAAGTGTGGCGTGAAGTTAACGTCATATTCATACCGAAGGCAGGTAAATGCAGCCACACCGTAGCGAAGGATTTCAGACCCATAAGCCTGTCCTCCTTCCTACTGAAAACGATGGAACGATTACTTGACATCCATATACGCAGCAACCTGAATCCAGGTCACCTATCTGTAAGCCAACATGCCTATACAAAGGGTAAATCGGTGGAATCGGCTCTACACGAAGTGGTTCGCACAGTAGAAAATTCACTGCACTACAAAGATTATACGCTAGCAGCCTTTCTAGATATAGAAGGAGCCTTCAACAACGTCACAACTGAAGCAATTGCTGAGGCACTTAACAAAGCGGAAATAAGTACGGTTTCTAGCAATTGGATCTTAACCATGCTCAATAACCGGATCATTTCGTCAACACTAGGCGAATATACCAAAAGGATCACAACGTCAAGAGGTACCCCCCAGGGAGGCGTACTATCCCCACTCCTCTGGCTATTAGTAGTCAACGAGGTACTCAAGAAGCTAGATATCACTGCAATAAAAACAGTGGCATACGCTGATGACGTAGTCCTCATGGCGTGCGGTAAATTCCCATCGACACTGAGTGATATTATGCAAGGTAGTCTCAATATACTCAGCAAGTGGGCAAAATCCTGCGGGCTGGGTGTAAATCCAAACAAAACAGAACTGGTTCTCTTTACTAACAGGAGATCGATCCCAGCATTTCCGATACCGTCTTTGGAAGATTCGACTCTCTCATTGTCAGCAAGCGCGAAATATCTGGGAGTGATACTCGATAGTAAACTGAACTGGAATCTAAACATAGAAGAAAGAGTAAAGAAAGCAAATATTGCCCTCTATAGCTGCAACAGAATCTGCGGCAAAAAATGGGACCCATCCCCGAAGGTCACAAAATGGCTATACACAGCCATTGTCAGACCAATCCTAACATACGGCGGCTTGGTCTGGTGGATTGCTATGAAAAAAGCAAAACATATGACCAAGCTTACGAAAGTTCAAAGGATAGCATGCATACTCACGACAGGAGCCATGCGCACTAGCCCCACAGTAGGGTTAGAAACAATACTAAACATAACACCAATTGACTTACAAATCAATGACACAGCAGCAAAAAGCGCAGCAAGACTCAAAGAAACGGGCAATCTACTTACGAAGCCTTTTGGCCATAGCTCAATATTAAGCTCAATGGCATATGAGGATGTAGCATGTGACTACATGATCCCATATCACGACTTTGATACTGATTACTCCATCAGAATACCAAGTAGAGACGAATGGTCTTCAAACAATGTGTTATCTAACACAGAAATAGCAATCTACACCGACGGATCCAAAATGGAAGTCGGAGTGGGCTCTGGTGTCTACTCTGAAAAAATCGGGCTAGCTACATCCTTAAGATTAGCAAACTCGTGTAGTGTATTCCAAGCTGAGATCTTGGCCATACTCGAAGCTGCCGAATCGGCTAGGGTATTGGACATATCACATGAGGATATCTCCATCTACGTGGATAGTCAAGCGGCCATTAAAGCTCTGGAATCCAATATAGTAAAATCACGGGTAGTTGGACGCTGCCGCGAAGAGCTGAAGGCTCTTTGTAACCAGAACAAAGTCCAAATTATCTGGGTGCCAGGACATAATGACATTTTAGGAAATGAGAAAGCAGACGAACTAGCCAGATTAGGATCGTCCAGTTGCATTTCCCTAGCTGATAAAAGGGTCAATCCCCCGCTAGCATCTAAAAAACTTAAATTAACTAAGCACACTCAAAAAGAAACCATAACAAGATGGCTAAATACAATAACTTGTACACACACAAAATCTCTCTGGCCAGAATTAAGTGGCAGCAAATCAAACAAGCTATTAGCTTTGAATAGAGCTTCCATTTCCATAGCGGTGAGAGTGATAACAGGTCACAATCTGTTGGGTAAGCACTCTAATAAGATGAAACTGACTGGTGCAAACCAACTTTGCAGGAAATGCAGCGACCCTGACGTCGAGGAAGATGTCTCACACCTGCTATGCCACTGCCCGGCGATCAGTGACAGTCGTTTTAAAATTTTAGGCAACTTTTACTTCAATGACCTAAGTGACCTAAGGACTATCCCAATAACGCTGATAGTCCGTTTTTGTTGCAAATCAGGATGGAGCAACTACCTCTTTGAGGCTGAAGGAGCAACACAGACCAGCACTGCATAAGTATCACAAGCGAACTTAACCAGGTATCCTCTTTCTCTTTTTTCAGGACACTTCTTCGAAGGGTATCGCTATGGGCCCACGTAGGCCTATGCGTGTTTGACGACTCACCCGAGCGTCAACAGCCCACATAACCTAACCTAACCTTTTATCTAATTATTCTTTGGTCTTTGGTTCTAACAACGAGCGAGACACTCATTGGAAATGAAAAACCACCCAGACTAACAAAAGGGAAAACCAACTGGGAAGGCTTCAAAAATGATCCCCATGGGACCCGAAGTCGCAATTAGATTCATAAAACAGCTATTCATAAAAATGCTATGTCACCAATTAGAGTAACTCAAGACGTTTGAGCATAAGGAAAAAGCAGACATTTTTGACCCACATTTTGAGGAAGCATTTAAGTACTTTGACGGCCCAGCGCAAAATGACAACAATAATGTATTCGAGACTAAAACTGAAATGATATAATATATTAAGTTATACAAGTATTGCCGAGCTTAAATGGGAAATACATAAACTAAAGCCTAAAAAGGCTCCGAGATATGAGCTGATTACGGGAGAACTTCCTCAAATGCTGCCTTGGAAAACATTAACTAAACTTCTCTATATTATCAATGCGGCAATTAAAATAAAATACATACCTAGGCAGTACAAAGTCGCGGAAGTAATTATGGTTCTAAAACCAGGAAAATCATCGAATATAATAAAATGTTACAGGCCCATTTCACTTCTTCTAATAACTTCAAAAGTTTTTAAATTGATATAACTCGGTCGCTTACACCCCATTATTGGTCAAATCGCTTGACTATCAATTTGGGTTTAGAAGTAAATAGTCGACGGTTGACCCAGTACATCAAATTACTGATGTAATTGAGAAAGCTTTCGAAGAATAGAAAATTTGCTTAGTCGTATTGCTTGACGTGTAGCAAGCGTTGACAAGGTGTGGCATAAAAGACTCTTAAACAAAATTAGATAAGTTCTGCTTGAACAATTATATAGAATCCTCGTGTTGTACAGATTCCTTCGTATAAAACTTGGAAACGAATGTTCGGAGTTAAAAGAAATAATGGCAGGTGTGCTGTAAGGAAACGTCCTTGGACCACTCTTGCACCTCTTATTTACGCGTGACATCCCACAAACAAACGATATAATAGTTGTCACGTTTGCTGACAATACTGCAATTCTAGGAACTGGCACAAAAATAGAGGAAACAGATAAGAAATTACAAAACGCTCTCAACGAGGTTACTGAATGGACAAAATCCTGTCTGAGAGAGCAAGAACTTACAACCTAAATGTAGAGAACTGTACTGGCTGCTCGGAGAATATTCGAAGCTTAGTTCTTAAACCGGTTTGCTATTGATACACCTACGGGCTTGTAAACGAATTTAAACATTTAAAAACAAAATGCTATGATCATTCGTCAACGCAAACAAAATTATTGTGACGTCTTCAAGGAACTAAACCTTGGATTAAGCAAACCGCGCTATAAATTCCAGAAAAAGCAGGAACTCTCAAAGAAAAGTTACCAGCCAAATATTTAAATATACTCTCAATAAAAAAAATTGCTACATAAGTCGCATAATTAGTTGTAATACAAAAGCCCATACTACTGTGAGTACGCGCCGACGTTCCTCATAAGAAGAATTGCACCAGCCCACGGAAAAAAAACATCGTGCTGTAGAACAACTTAAGTAATATAGTAATGATTTATAGTCATTAAAAATAAAGCTGTGTAAATTCGAAAGAACATGCAAGTTAAAAATCAACCAAAAAAGGAATGGACCACATCCGCTATTTACAAAGCAATGAAGATTACTTTGTTTTTAAAGTGAGAATTAACATTCTGATTTGCCTGTGGAAATTTATTTTACCAGCGGCTGGTAAACGAAAACAAATTCATGTTATCTTACCCTTTTTAAAGTTACAAAAAACAAAAGCATTCCCAAAAGGACGTGGTGCAATTACATAATCTAAGTCAACAGCATACACAAACAAAATAAACAATTACATCGTAGCCAAACATGATGATAATTATTCAGCAAACTGGGAAACACCCTGGCGACCTTCAAGCAAAAACCTAAAAGCTAACCTTAACTACTGATTAATTGCTATAACTCTCCTTCCTAAACCACGTCCCATTTGACGACCTTTCAGTTTTATTTTCATTGATTTCCTCGCTGTGACATCACTAACCAATTTAGGGAGTTGACTTAACTCAGGACTACGTCAAGCCACAATCCTCCACCCATCTACACGAAATGTACATTTCAGAACATGATGCGAGACAAGCAAACAATAATGGTTTCCCTATCCGTTCGCCATGTAAGCAAACCGCAAGACTGTGCAACTGTGAGTGAGCGCCAGGACATGGAGCACGTGATATTATCAGATCGTGATTGACATTTATTCATTTATGAAAATTACTCTGTAACACGGCGAATAAAATCTATCGCTCGTTTCGTTCTTTAAGAAAGTGCCTATGCGGTAACCAACAAAAAAAAAATGTTAAAGAAATATATCACTAAGTGGCGGAATGGGCTAAATCCTTGCGTGCCAATTGTGGATGAGATTCAAACCGAAAACGTTCAATTTATTTTACTCTTTGTTTGGCTTCTTGGTTCGAAAATAATCAATGGCATGACCTTGATACATTATCCCTGGGCTGGCAGGTACAACCAAACCAAAACTAGCAAAAGAACGTCATCAGGATATAGTTTTGCATGCGCCTTGAACCAGAGATGGGAATGTTGTAGGAGTAGTTATTATTTTAATCCATATTTGAGAACTGGCTTTGGAATTGGAATGTGTTTTGTAAAATTGTGGGAATTTCCTATTACTATTTACCCGGTAGATACTTATCGATTTTTATTCAAACAACTGATTGGCATGTGTATAGATAATCAAATAAATAAAAAAACACACACACATGTTAATATGTTTTAGTTATATCATTACCTTTATGGAGCATGCGAGTGTAATGGATAGTTTAAGTAGACTACATTAACATTGATGTATTTACATTTTAATTGAGTACGATTTAGTGAAACATCACACAGCACACGACTTCATTGTGGATAAATATCTTTGTTTATGAGACGGATTAATACCTCTTATAACGGGTGATTTTTTAAGCGAATATTTGCGTCAAATATTCAAAATTTTTATTTTAATCGATAAGTAGGCCTTTGCCATTTACGTTTTAAAGACATCTTCATGTAAATGTTGCCCGCAGCTCCGTTTCAAATGGTCCATTCGGAAGGTCCAATATTGAGTATTTCGGCCTGTATTCCACGAATTACGCGTCTTATGTTATCCTGTAAGGCTTCAATCGTGTTCGGCTTGTCCGCATAGACTAACGACTTTACATAACCCCACAAGAAATAATCAAGCAGCGTTAAATCGCATGATCTTGGCGGCCATTTCGAGAGATAAGCTGCTCACCAAATTCATCCTTCAACATTTCCATTGTTTCACGAGCTGTGTGGCATGTGGCACCGTCTTGATGAAACCACATGTCAGCCAACTGGGGCAAAAAAAAACTCGCGTATCATGGCTCGATATCGTTCGCCGTTGACGGTAACGTTTTTTCCACGGTCTTCTTTGAGGAAAAATGGACCGATGATGCCACCAGCCCATAAACCACACCAAACTGTCGTTTTTTCGGGATGCATCGGTAATTCTTGTATGGCAAGTGCCTGTTCATCACTCCAGATGTGACAGCTTTGCTTATTTACGTATCCTTTGAGCCAGAAATGAGCCTCATTGCTGAATTCAATTTTTCGATAAAAGAGCAGATTTTCACAGCAGCTGCACATTTTTCATAGAGCACGAATTTTGGTTTTATAAAATTGGGTAATGCTACTAAAACCATGAAGATGTCATGACTGTTCGACGCAAAATTAGCTGTTTCACTCATATCTAGGTGTCCAGGCGTAAATTTTCAACTTGTTCCGCCAGTCATTTCCCCTCAAATGTCACGTAACTAAAATGGTCGATTGACCAATGAGAGAAGTGCACCGGCAAAGTTAACTTGGTAAAACCGAAATCGGGAACGCACCCAATGATTTACCCTATCCGGGAAGTGCCAGATTTTACACATGACATCGAATGTTAATTCGGTTGGTCTTTTTTCTCAACGATATCATTTAAGAACAAATTTAAGAATTGAATTTGTATTATTTAATATATTATATTCCAACGTCTAGAGTTATGGACCATCCCGTATACTGGCGAAAATATACCACTAGCAGTAGTTTTATTCATTGCAACGAGACTAGTTTTGGTATTGCGTTGTTCATGTAGTTGTTAATTTAATTAAACGTATACACAATCAAACTGCCAACCTTTAAGGTCGTTCAACAATTTCACTTAGTTCTGTGTGGCCTCCAAGATCGTGCGATTTAACGCCACTTGACTATTTTCTGTGGGGATATGTGAAGTCAGTAGTCTACGCCGATATGCCCGAAACGATTTACCACTTGGAGGACAACTTTCGCCGCGTTATTGTCGATATACGACCACAAATTTTGGAAAAATTCATCGTAAATTGGATCTCCAGATTAGACTACGTCCGAGCCATCATATTTAAATTATATAGCCAGTAGATTATCGTTCGAATAAAGTAAATTTTATGTCAATTAAAAAAAATCATCTTTGATTTATTCCATTTTAAAGTTCTATACCTCTTAAAAAAACACATCCTTTAGAAAACCCTTCATTTTGGTTATTGATGTTAAAACTTAAAAGATAATATTAATAATTAATTCTGTTCCGTTCTATTCATAAAATTCTTATAAAATTAAAATTCATCACTTTGTCAACTTTTACAAGAATATAGGTGGTAAGCTTCTCAATTTTGCAGCACAAAGGCGATCATTCAATCGTCAATTAGCTCGGTCTTTCGCACGATGCATACAGTTGTATCAATCATTTTTTTGCATTTTATCTCAGTTTAATGAAGATGACCTTAGAACAAAACAGCACAACTTAATAAAAAATATGTCAGAACACAAAAGTACAATCCGTGAATATTGACAAGGTAATATTTTAGTATGTCAAATCCTGAAAGACATACAGTCAAGGCAAAATTATTAACAGCTTCTTAAACAGCCTTTATAGCTTTAGCACTTTTGAAATAATAGCAGGCAAGTAAACGGGTAAAGCAACAGTATTTATTTAGTTGTGATTCCCCTTTTACCGCAATAAATTTTGCAAAGCGTCTAGGCATATACTCGTTTAATCCTTGAACTAATGGGACTATACTAAAAGTTTCAATGAATGCTTTTTGAATCTGATCGGCGGTTCTGCCGATTTATTCCTGCATTTTCGATTTTACTAAATCCAAGAGATTTGCTATGACGTTCAAATCAGGGGCAATTAAAAACTTGTTGGCACATTATCGACACATTGTCCTGTTGTAGGATAAAATTACTCCCGATCAGTGCAATATGTTTAATAATATGTGGTGTACACAGTATGAAATCCAACACATTGTTTTTATTTTAGGTCCTTTGGAATATCTCGTGGGTAGCGTGACGGGTTGTTTTCCTTTAGTTTTAGGATAAGAATCATTCTTTCATCCGCCCAAAGAATGCTCCTCCAAAACTCTTGTGGCGTTGTAATTGTGATATACACTCTCTGTTTTTAGGTCTTATATACTGTTTTTGTTTTCTGTTTGACGTGCGAGACCATCCTCTATTATGTTTACCACAACCACGACCGAAGTCGGAGGCTTTTCGGATCCATTTTCATTTTTATAGTTTACACGTTACAGTCGGAAACGACCTCACACATTCGATACCAAAAAAAGATTTAGGCAAGGCGATGCGCTGTCATGTGACTTCTTTAATTTGATTCTTGAGAGGATTGTGCAAAACTCCCGAGCCAACAACAGAGGCACAATTTTCCAAAAATCGGTGCAATTACTAGCACACGCTGACGATATTGACATCATTGGTATTACTCAATGTGATGTCATAGCCACGTTTGCTAGTACAGAGAAGGAAGCGGCAAAAATGGATTTATCAGTAAGTGAGGGTAAAACTAAGTATAAGCTGTCAACAAAAGGACACAAAACATCGACGAATTGGACAGAACGTCACCATTGACAGATATAACTTTTACGGGACTTTGTCTACCTCGGCTCTGCTATTAACTCTGAAAAACATCTCGTCAGAAATCAAACGAAGAATTACTCTTGCCAACCGCTGTTTCTTCGGGCTAAGAAGGCAATTTAGTAGTAAAGCCCTCACTCGAACTACTAAGGAGATCCTATATAAGACCCTGATCATCCCAGTCCTGCTCTACGGCGCTGAAGCATGGACCGTATCAAAAGCGGATGAAGAAATCCTTGGTAGATTCGAGAGGAAAATTCTTCGAAAAATCTTCGATCCCGTTTGCGTTGACGGGCTATGGAGACGAAGAATCAACCAAGAACTATACGAGCTGTACGGCGACATGCCCCTGGTCAATAAACTCCGCATTGGACGTTTAAGATGGCTAGGACATGTAGAACGAATGGACACCAATACTCCGGCTCGCAGAGTCTTCGATTCCCAGCCAGACATCGGACGCAGTAGAGGAAGACCTCGCCTTAAGTGGCGCGCACAAGTAGAAACCGACCTCAACCACTTTGGTGTGCGCAACTGGCGGCAGTAGTCTAAGGACCGGACTAATTGGAGAGGCATGTTGGTTGAGGCCCAGGTTCATCCCGGACTGTAGCGCCACTTAAGTAAGTAAGCAAAGCGTTATAAATAGTTTTTTATAGTGTTTTTATACCTTTGTAGGGTTTTAACATCACGTGGGCATTTGAAGAGAAAGAGAGATAAAAAAACGTTGAGTGTAGTGCAGACTTACTCCATGGGAGGTGTCCTAACAAACTTTGGTTGTTCGTTGTTTTCTTGTGTGTCCAACATCACTGATGAATCTTGGCACCACAAACAATTTAACAACTTTTTTAATCAAAATGGAGAATTTAAAAATTTAATAAATGGATAAATTCACAATACAGATTTCGTTGGGATTTTTTTAAGTATCCTCCAAAGTGTGTAGATTTGATTAGCTGTGAAGTTTCCTTGTATATGACAAGAGTTTCAGAGAGTTTTCTCTTTTTGCATTGATCGACAAACGAAGCTGTACTTCGATTCTTCAGGCATACTTTCATCTACTTAATTTTCGCTAATGAGTTGGTTTATGTTACCTTCCTACCAAATCATCTCCCCGGCATTATATAGCACGGCACGAAGGACGTAGCAGCCTTGTTATGTTTATATATTGGGTGGCTGGTTGTTTTCGTTGCCGTGTTCAGTGCGTTCTGCCTAACAGCGGGAAATTCTCAGTGTCGACTGTGATTCAACTACGATTTTTTGTTTGTTCTTATCGACAGGATTATGTTTGAGCCTTGTATGCTTAACATTGACGAATTTCATTTTTGGTAAAACTGGATGCGTGCTACATCTAGTCTATCGCAATGTGGTGGAGTTGATCGACCGCTTGTTGGTCTAGAGACCGCGATACCCCCTTGTGGATATCAATGTGAGGGAACCATTTGCTGGCTTTAGTGCTATTTCTTTCAGAAGTAAAGTCAATTAGCACCAGGCGTGGTGTTGTGTATTTTCCGACAACACCGATTAAGATGTCCTATCTTCCTAGCTTGGTGTTTATATCCGGCTGGGCGCTTTTAACATTGCACTTCGTCGTTCAATCAGATTGTCAATTTTAATTTATTAGATGCGCTCAGTTTAAATTTTGAAGGTAGGTTTTTATGTCACCATTGCGAGCACCTTTGACTGTTGTTGCCTGAACAGCAGCATTACCAAAAAAGAAAATACACACCAAACAGTGACACCAAATGCATACATTTCTTTTTCAACAATCACACGTGAATTTTCTAAACATATGGCAGCTAACAAAGTCATTAAGATGCAAATGCTATAGATGTTTCGTTTGGAAATTTTAAGATTTACTTTCAAAATCCATTAAACACAATAAACATCTGTAATGTGTTGCAAAATAAATAAAGCTCTAGTGATGGGAAACATTTCAGTGTGTTTGATGATGAGTTCTCACCCAGTCTAACTTTTCAGGTCAATATAGAAATATTTTCAGCGGTTAATTACCAGAGGGCAGCGAAAAATATCGAGCAGTAACAACCCCTTAAGTTGTTCACTGCATTAAATCTTGTAAACGTCTAACAAACATAAAAGAACAGTAATGAGAAGCTTCACAACATATACATCACATTTGTAGTGCCAGAAATACAATTTAGAAAATTAGGAAATGTTAACACACAGAAATGCGTTTTTACCAGGACGGTACTGTGGGAATTTTCGTCTCTCAAAAAAAAAAAAAAAAACAGCCAATACCACTAATAAATTAGTTCGTCAAAGACTTACTCTAGTTCTGTTATTGCTTAAGCTGTTTTGTCTGCTAAGTATGTCTTCACTATAGTCTTTCTTTAATTGAGATGCTGCCAAGTTATGGTTTGTAGCCACAGCAATATGCGTTTGCGCCGAACTCATAATCACACATCAACCGCGAATTCTGAAAAAAATTTAGGGCGTTAGTAAATAAAAACTTTTTTTTTTGATTTTATGATCAAACATTTAATTGTCATCAAACTGATTTTTATTACAATAGGTAGTCGGCGGTGCGTATTTGCACCCAATAGAACATTTGATGAAAATATCTTTGAATTTAAATAAAATATCTAGCCCGGCACTAAGCTACTACAAGGCCAGTTACTATTGACATCTAGGAAATACAATGGGATGGGACCTTCAAAGCTGAGGCATTTAATACTGTCCGAGTTATAGCAAAGATTATGAATTCTATATAGATGACGCACTCCATATAAGAAAAATTGTTCTATGGCGGGTCGTGCTGGCACAGCCCGCCATATGTTTTTGTTCTTGTTTTTCATGTGATTTCATGCACACCGCCCGCCCGTGCCATGAAGCTACTGAGCAAAAGTTTCTGTTTTTTGTTCTCAATGCGTCATAAGAATTAGTGAACAAAATCCGTGACTGTTTGAATAAGGATTTGTAACAACGCTTCGACGAACACAGCAAATAATATCTTCGAGTTCTAGATAAAATCTTTGAGCAACTACCGAAGTACAATGATAAAATCATGCTAGATGATTTTAAGACTAAGGTACAAAAAATAACATCTTTACCAGTATTGTCGCACAGTCTGGCTTCAGAATAAAAAGCCACTATATCCAGCACCCGGTTTGTACACCGTGGCGGTATCCGAACCTACAAACGCTCAATGAAATTGACCACATTGCAATAGATGTTCGAATCCAATTTGTTGCATGTTTGAATATTCCGAGCAGCAAACATCGATTCGTACCATTTTCTTGTTGTAGACAACCGCATGAGACGGCTTGGCAGAATGCGTATTCCTGAATCTCTCGAAGACCAATGTTTGACATAGAATGTCGCACGGGGGTTGCTGAAAGTTGTAATTGAGCTTTATAAGAACAAAATGTGGGACGGACAATGGCTTTTAAGAAAAAGGGAGCAATCGAAGATTCATAGAGGTAAGCATACACCAACTCATAAGCAAAATTTGTATGCGTGGAATTGGAACCTCACCATCGAATTCCGGATTAATAAGAATTAGACTCTTTAAACTGCTCCAGCTACATGCTTTACCAACCTGTCGCAATATGTGACAATCTTATCATACGTTAGTGTGGTTTTTGGAGAGAAAAAT
The DNA here is from genome assembly GCA_932526625.1 of Rhingia campestris. Taxonomy (NCBI): domain Eukaryota; kingdom Metazoa; phylum Arthropoda; class Insecta; order Diptera; family Syrphidae; genus Rhingia; species Rhingia campestris. Next base: position 54,084,445 of record OW052184.1, on the reverse strand, counting down.
GTCTAAATCTAAATTGTTAACACCACTTATTCATCAATTTTAAAGTCGCATTCGATAGAGTTCATTGGGACGACATAATTATTGGTATACCAATCCAAAACTTTCACATCTGTGCAGGATGGCAATAAAGAATAACTTATGATCAGCAATGATCTCACCAATACATTCGATTCCAAATTGAAAACTGAAAAGTTAGACAAGGTGACCAATATTGTTCTTCAGATGCAATATTACCGAACCAATGCCAGCGGCATACTTATATTAAAGTATACGTGTACGATTTTGACATTATCGTTCGAGCTCTATACGTTTGCTAGTATAAAGAAGGATATGGAAAAATGGGTTTAACAATAAATTAGGGGAAGGCAAGTATATGCTGTCAACAAAAAAGTAGACACAACATCATGAAATTTGACAGAACGTCACCATCAACAGCTACAACTTTTTATTATTAACTCTGACAACGACATTTCGTCAATTATTGTTACTAGTTGCTGTTTCTTGGACTATGAAGGCAAATAAGAAATATAGGCCTCACTAGAACCACTTGGGAGATTCTATATAATACCTCGATCACTGCAGTACTGTTTTCCGAAGTCGAAAGCGGATTAAGAAATCTTTGGTCATTTTGAGCGAAAAAATCCTCGGAAATATTCTGTCCAGTGTGCCGAGCGCAATATAGAGAAACCTCGCCTTAGGCCTTAGCCAACTTGAAGTTCACAACTAGCTAGCGATCTAATTGGAGAGGAATGTTGGTTGAGGCCCAGTTTCATTGCGAACTGTAGCGGTACTTAAAGGAGAAACAAAGGTCGTACTAAATGAACTTAAAGCGTTTTCGAGAATAGAGAAGAAAGCGGCTGAAGTGGAGTTGAAAGTTAACGTGGACAACAGCAAAAATATGATGGCAACAAGATGGATCACAAAACATCGGTAAATTGAGCAAAACGTCATAATAGAGAGCTTTAATTTTGACACCGACGTCTCAACAGTTTGCCTAAGAAGGCAATTTAATTAAAAAAAAATCGATTTCCTAAGAAGATTCTATTTATGACTTTTATTATCGCACTCGATAAAGCTAGACCAAACAAAATATTCGGCCCTATCGAGGTATCCGTCGGAGCGGAAAGTTCTACGATTTTGTACGATTCGGAGGATTTTTGCTTCAAGGTATTCTTCCGAAAAGCTGTTCGGAATATTTCTCCGAAGTTGAAGTGCGTTCAGGTGCATTTTTCGTGCAATTTTTGACAGCTAAGTGAAATTCTCCGAGACAAATCCTTCGCGGAATTTATTTACGAATTGTAATGAAGTGAAGCCGTCGCAATTGTGTAGTATTTTTTCCGATGACACATACCTCGAATGAAATTTAAACCTCCGACGAAGTATGCGTTGCGAAAAATTGTGCGCTCCGACGGATACCTCGATAGGGCTGATTCTTAGTGATATTGAGCGGGTTTCGGACCTGGTCCACACCCCGCACAAAATTGAAAATTGTACTAAATTCGACATTCATTTTCACTATGGAGGAATGTAAGTTTCCTACGCACTCTACAAGTGAACAAAATAATAAACCCACCTCTACGATTCTCATAAGAAAACAAATTTAAAGACGAAAATCCAACGCCGATTTTATTTCATTTTACTTTTGGGCAATATAAACCTTGAAATAGTATTTTATTGTATACATAATAACCTTTCGAAATTAATCCAATTTATTTAGATTGAATAAATTACCATTGTTTTACATTTTGGACATTTTTTCCATGCGAATAGTGCATATATGTATATATAAAGAAGAGTTGTGCAAAATTAAACTAAACTCAACTAATCTTATAAGCGAATTTGTTTCCTCTCGAGCATTTCTTGAACCATACCCACAACAGACAACGATAAAAATTGTACAAATCCAACGAGGCAGAGGGCAATGGATTCTTTTACATTACAACTTGATATAAAAATAAAATACAATATTTAGTTCATACAAAAAAAAATTGGACAGTTGCCAGCAACTACCTACTTTAAAAACAATTCTAAAAGCAAACTTTTTTTCGTTTCGTATTTTTATTTTCATTTCCTTGGTATTTTACTTAAGCAAAAAAAAATACTGCTTACCTTTGCTTACATTAACTCATTAACTATCCACATGTTTTAGCCAAATTATTGTTGTCTACATTCCGTCCCCAGTATGTGCGCTTAAGGACAACCAAGTTCAAATGAACGGGACTATGTCTTAGCAATTGAATTTTATTACTTCAAATTAGAATATTTTCACTCATTAAATTTTGGCAGTGCAGTTTATTTTAAATTGTTGCTTTTTTATGTAAAACGGCAGAGCACAAGTGAACTAATGTCATTTATGGTTTAAAAAAAATAAAAACACTCGAACACTTGACTAATGTTGCATTGAAACGTCTGATGATGGATTATGTTGTTGTGCCATTTCCCACATGTTAAATCACAAGCAAAATGTATGTGTATTGGTTCTTGATTTTTTTTTTTATAAAAAAATAATAATCATAATAATTAACAATATATAGAAAATATTTTTGTTGTATAGAAGGTTCCTATCACATAACACATCACTATCACTGTATATTCTTATATTTTAAGATATATTTATATATATATATTATTCTTAGCACTAGTAGTTATAAATATATAATATTTATACAAGCTAAAACTATGTTGGTATTTATTTTTAGTCATAACACATTTTTTAAAGCTATTTTCGTAGATTGATTACATTTTTCATTTTTATTATTTCTTGTATGTTTTTAACCATCAGCACAAATTCGTTTATGTATTGTCTACACTTTTAGGTTTCCCCGTTAATTGGACAGTTTTGTGTATTAATTTATTTTAGATAATTTATTAAAACATTAGAGGCATAGGGTCATCTCAAAAATAATGCACAGTGAAATTTACAAATTATTTACATTAGATGACTGCAAGAAACACACATACACACTCCGATATAAAATAAGTTCGTTATCGATTTTTCATTTCCGCTGACAATCCCTTGTGCGTTGGCCCAAAAAAGTATCCTTTCGTTATAAACATAATATATAGCTGTGGAACAAGTTTTCAAAATATCACACAAGAACATGGAAGGAACAAAATAGCAACAACAAAAATATCAAACATGCGGACAAAAGGAAGAGCGAACGATGAGTGAATAGATAACATGAACCACACCGTCGAGGATGTGAATGTGAATGCATGGAAAGCAAAATAGACACAATAAATGTCTTAACTACGACGTTGTGCGAAACCCAAGTTTTATGAACCAACGACAACGACGATGACGACGATGGTGGTGGTGTTGGTTGTTGTTGACATTGGTATTGAGAGTAGAAAGGGATGAAGGACTCTCTGTGAAATAACTGGGGTAAGGGTGCATTTTTCCTTTGATGAAACTGATTTTTCCAAAGCGGAGCATAGAATTGCCACATTCGAAATCTGATGTAGAATTTATGTGCGTTCTATGTATTATGCTAGCTGAACAATTGGGTCGCATTAGTGAATCACAAAATCCTAACCGCCTATTTTATCAGGTGTTCTTGTGACTGTCATTATTATTTTACTTTGATTTACTATTATTTTAAATTTTTACTTTTCCTATCTTTGTCGTTTAATAGACCTAACATTCAACACCATTCCAATCAATTTTGAGTGTAGTTATAAGACAAATTGACATATTGGACGTGTTCCGGATTTTAGTTTTACCCAGTTTTAACAGTTTAGTCACGTGACTGGCAAAACACGACGAACATTTACACTCATAGCGTTTTCGATTGGGTGTTGCTTTCAGATTTTACCCGTCCCAATCGAACATTAAAGAGGTTGTTGATATAGTTTTGTGTGTGTGTTTGTATGCCATTTGACAGCTTATTGTTTATCTTTAGGCCGTAGTTATAGCTGTCATTGAAAACCATCATTTGAAATTTTCTTTTAATCATTGCGGTTTTTTTTTCATAAATTCAACCATTGGCGAGTTGGTGTCAAAACAAAAATATTTTAATTTTTAATTAAAGTTTCGCAGAAAATCAATTTTCAGTTTCCAAGTTTAGTACGCTGCTAGAGCGAAACTAAATTTGAGCTGCTCTCAATTATTTCTCTCCAAACACTAGCTAAAATCCTCGCTAAATTTTGACATAGAGTGCTTTGTGGATAAGTGTCACAAGAAACAGCTGTTCTTTGAAAAATAAGTTTCTTAATAAATACCATCAGTAGAATCAAAAATATAAATTCAATACAAATATGGATAATCAAAATTTAGCTTGAGAAAATGACCCGAACCATTAATGAGCGCGCTAAATTGAAACGGATACATCCAGTACAGTCTGAAATGAAAGTTTGATTTTTTTTAGCTGAAGCAGAAGCAGAAATCTAGATTTTGATCTGAAATTTGATCTTTTTGAGTGTCAATGAAACACGATTCAGATTTATTTTTTTTTTGTCATTGTATTGGTGTCATTTCGTGTCTGGCTGCCAACATTAAAACATAACAAAAATTTGAAAATACACAAATTATCTTCATCTTTTTCCGAAGACGAATTTAATAGTTCACGTATAACTTTATTTTCTGTGTCTATATCCATTAATAAATCCAAACGCAAAGCACTGTTGTTTTTCACAACTAAAGTAATAAATCAAAATGAAAATCACTCTAGTCTGAACTGAAAGCTATCATTTGTATTGGTATTGGTAAATCTGCCGAAAAATACATATTTGCAAAATTGATCTAAGATAAAAAAAAAAAAACTTTTTTGCCAAATGGAACACAACAACTGTCAAAATCGGTCTTTTGACAGCTTCAGATCAAAAAAAATAATTTTTTCCCCAATGGAAAACGCCATAAGCTTCACTGATCACAAAAAACACAAATCAAACTGCGAAATGCAAACTTCAAACTGACATAAGTCAGCTGTTAAATGTTTTTGTGTTGGTGCATGTAAGTGTAAATCTCACTTTCAATCGAGATTCTTCAAAAGTGCTCTAGAGTAAAAAAAAGAGTGCTTTTTGTATCCCAATCGAAAACGAAAAAAATTGATATAGAGCAAAAAAAAAAGTGCTTTTTGTAGCCCAATTTATAAGAGTGAAACAGCTGATTTTGCGTCGACTTGTCATAAAGATGTTTTTGATATCAGTAGCATTACCCAATATTATGGGCTTATTTCTTACTTTTTTTATAAAGAATAATTATTCTGAATAGATAAAAGTTCATTTTGCAATTGAAATCTAAAATCCAGAACACGGCCATTGTTTTTCAATTCAGTAAAATCCATTTGTCATAAAAATTTATTACCATTTTACCAATCATTGTATTTACGCGCATTTTTCTAAATACGTCTTTTGTGAACGTAAAAGTATTTTTTTTTTATAATTTACTCGCACTTATGATTATGAATATGTACCCTATATCTTTCTGTATGGGTGGTAAGGGAGGTTGGAGCGGAGCGGATAAACCGCTATTCTGTACAAAATTTTAACAACAATAATAATACATTAAAAAAGGCAAGACAGTAAACATTTCTACGATGTTCGAGCGAAACTAAGGCGTTTGGTATGTCATCCAAAACAATAAAAAATATGGTATTGGACTGGGTACGTATAGTGGTTGAGTGACGACTCTGAGTGATTAATTTTAAAAATGCCTTTGCCAACAGCCTATCACTCAAAAGGTATTTTGACAAAATGTAAGAAAACAAATTGTATAGGTATATATATATAACTTATAACTTTCCAAAATTTCGTATGATTGGATCAAAAACAATGTTTTTATAAAGTGAGCTGATTTAATAATATGTATACTCGTTCTTCTTTGTGCAACAAGGAGTTCATCACAGTTTATTATCCTTTTATTATGTTCACTTTGTTATATCCGGAATTAACGTGGAAGCTTTAATTCACTCTGCCACTCGACAGCTACGTAGCCAGCCCAATACTATCTCAAAGGTATTCATTTTTTTATTGCGCCTAACCACAATTTGTTTTTGGTCGAGCCGACAAGAGTTGAGCGTTTTATTGTGGTCCGATCAGAAGGGTTGAAATATTTCATACATCGATGTGGTCGTTCCAAATACCATGCATGGAAAGCTTTTCTGTTTCTTCGATGAGTGCTATTCATGAATAATAGTTTTATTTTTGGTTTCTAATGACAGAAGAGAAAAGAAAATGAAATATTCTTCAATTCAACTACCTACAATTGTAGGTCCATATAAAAAAAGGTTTTTAATGAGAGGAATCTGGTATCTGCTGGTCATCAAAGTTGTTGTAGTAGGCGCTAAATAAGCGCCTGAAAAACATTACTTTTTTGGCGGAAAAAGATACAAAGTGCGCAATATTTTAGTTGGTATGTAAACATTGAATTACTTTGACATGTTGACATGTTTTTGAAATATATATTCAGTTTCAGTACAATTTTAACCATGAATCGCTTTACACCGAAACAACGTCCGAAATAGTGAAAACATTCGTTCAGTTGTGTTAACTAAACGTACAACACCATTCGTCGTTTGTTGTCGCATTTTTTAGAGCAGGGGACAGTAGGATATCGTCAATAAGCTATTTATCAATTGTCGAGATATTCCAATAATCTGGGTGAAGTGGTAAGAACGTGTTGCCGAGAACCCACATGTATTGTCACCGCGCTCAGCATTTTGGCGTCAGTGGCTCGATTAGTTGACACTGAACCTGATTTTTGGAAGCAACTTTTGATGACCGAAGAGTCTTCATTTCACACTCTATGGTGCAATAAATATACAAAATGTCGCATTCGCGGAACGTAGAATCCACATGAGATTTATGGAACACTATTGCATGAGCAAAAAGTGGCTGTTTGGGCCGGCGTTTGCGTCAAACCATCATTGGCCATTTTTCTTCAGTGAAGGGGAAATAGTCGATGAAAATCGATATCGGTGGAAGTTGGCTCATTTTATTTGATCACAAATGTGTAAAAACAAAAATCTGGACGGTCACTAGTTTCAACAAGACGGTGCGCAATGCCACACTACATATCTAACCATGCAGTACCTGTTCAAAATGACGATATTGACTGGCCACCCAGATCTTCAGATATGACCCCCCTATATAACACTGTTCATATGTTTGCCTGTTGAATCCAAAACATACTGAATAGAATCGAGTACCTTTATTTAAAGGAAAAGATATCCGCTTTATAGATGATTCTGTATATACTTACAGTACTTAGTTTTTCCCTAAAATGATTTCTTAAAAATGAAACATCGAAATTCAATTAATTTTTTTAGGCGGATAGTGGTGTTCATGGTTTTTATCAAAAGGGCAAATACCGGGACTTGAAGTAATTGTTTTTTTTTTTTTTTTTTTTTTTTTTTTTTTTTCAAAAAAAATACCGAATGAAATTTTATGAAACTTTGTATCTGGGCATATTTTGGCCTTCTTAGTTCTATTGAATGCTCAGTTGTTTGCTTAAAAGAAAGTGACGATCCTTTTTCAAATTACATACTGTCCGAGCGATTGGTGTAAAGAAGATTTCAGATTTCAGTTTGATATAAAACGAGTGGTAGGTGCAAGACTGTTTCGTGGGCAGCTATCTTTCACAATGGATTGAGCATTGGATTAAATACCAAGCATGCGTGAATTTGACGATTTTAAAAATTTGTTCAAAGTACATAATAATATTCATTTTGGTTATTGATGTTAAAAGTATGTATATATACCGATCTACATAGAGATCTATATATTGAAATGGTTGAAGATAAAGCTAAAAAAGTAGCTCTAAGACACAGAGATAGGCTTCTCAGCCATGTTAATTTAGAAATAGCACAGCTTTTAAGAACTGACAATATAGTCAGGAGATTAAGACGGGTTAAACCCCTTGATCTATGTAGCTAAAGATATATATATATATATATATATATATATATATATATATATATATATATAAAAGAAATACTGAAACTTAAGTACAATTTCAAACAAAACTCATAGAAATCCGACCAACGTCGGAATTTCTTTTAAATTTTATATTTTTATAAAATACAAGCTGGCCCGTCAAACGTTGTTTTGCCATTATCAAATGGAATGACCGCCTACAGCGCCACCTTTTTTTTCCTTAACCTTCGCGGAGCAATTACGAACAAATCCGCAGAAGGAAGTATCCAATTTGGTCCAGTCGTTTTCGAGTTTTAAGCATCCGAACAAACCAAGATCCATTTTTATATATATAGATAATACATGTGAAAAATAAATTGCTGATTAGTCTAACGACTAGGTGCGATTCCTCGAAGACATACAAAAGTCAGTCTTCGGGAGGTTTTTTTAGATCGGGTTAAAGTCCCTCACTATTGCAGAAGGTTCCCTCGCAATAAAACCTGTGCAATGTCTTTCGATGATTTTTCCTTCCAGCGAACCCCCACAAAAAAAAAAATTATACGGGATCAGTGGCGCGATGGTTAGTGCGTCGAACTGCCGCGCAGAAGGCCTGGGTTCGAGATCTAGGCCCTGGGTACTAACGAGCCTCTTGCGCCAAAAATTTGTAATTTTTGTGATTATACGAACGTTTATTCCGGAATTTGAAGGAATCGGTGTCTATGTGAATAATAATGAGCCATTTGGGTTAGAAATAATTACATGGAATTGTTACAAACGGTAATAGTAACATAGATATAAAATTTCATTTCAAATAGTTTATGAGAAATTAAAAAAAAATCCTTATATGGCCTAAATCTAAAAACCTATTACATCGATTTTCTCGAAAAAACTGGTTTTGCAGTTTTGTTGAAACTATAACTATATATACTTCTATTATGTTTAATTAAAACCGTTAGAGACGTATTCGAGAAAATTGATGTTATGTGTGATTCATATATAAAAGTGCAAAAATGATAATCACCCATATCGAGGTATCCGTTCGGAACAGTTTCAGAAACGAAAGTCAGTCTCAATCGGAGCTCAATTTGCTTTCGAGGTATCCATTGCGGAGCAAAATAAAAAAGCATACAATTGCGTTCGATTGATTTTTTGTCGGAGAACTTCGGATGAAATTCATGGCACATCTGTCGAAAATTGTTGACTTGACGCATATCGCCGATGTGCGATCATGTACGTTACATTTCGTCGGAAGATCTGTTTGAAATGCTAGTCAGAATAGATACCTCGGTAGGGTAAATAACGATAGTATGCTAAACTCCCTACACAGCTAAAGTGGATGTGTTCAAGATTTATATACAGCATTTCTGGGGAAATTTATTCGATTGGTATCGGACCTTTTATTTTATTATCCGATTGTTCAAAACAAAATTCAAAACTACTCATGTAAATTATTATTTAATCATTTGTAAATTTATTTTAAAATCGTAACGAACATTCATAATCAGCTGCATTCACAATAATCAAGTTTTATTCACAATAATCAAGGCCTGTGTCGATTAAGTTACGCAATAGCAAAACCAAAAACAATCAGCACGATCGAGAAATATTGATAATATGGACTCTGATTCGATGCATATATTTAACAATACCTCTATAATTTTATGGTTTCCCTGTGTAATCATTTATTTATCAAAACTAATATATATCGATACGTCCTTTGGTCAAAATAATTGAGTAATAGATTTGATAAGTGCTCCAAACAAATATCAATATTTAAAGGAATTGCAAGATTGGCAACACCTTACCCTACCAATACACACACATATTTAACTGAATTCCGAAAATGAAACGCTTAATCTACAAAAATGCAAATCAGGACAAAAGTTATCTTCCTGCCAGAGACTGCAAGGCGAACTAAGGCACATACCCATCCACTTAAAAAAAAGGATATGGCGCAATATCAACAGACTGCAGGGGGAATCGCATGTTGTTGTCGCAAGAACGTAAACCTGTCAGCCTATCTTCTCTTCTCTATTATTTCTCAATTTTATTTTTTCTTATTTATTTTCTTTTACAGCTTGGTATGATGGTATTAATGAAAAACAAGAAAAATATAACAACAACAAAGAAGTAGGTAGGTATTAACTCAAAAGATCTCTCGGGCGTAAAGCAATTTCAAGGTTTTCTAAACAGGAACAGAATGAATAGAAACAAGAAGTATAGAGATGAAAAAATTATATACAACAAAACAAAATAAGTGTTTCGCCTATCCAACTACAATAAAAGTATAGTCCAATGGATAGGTGATTAAAAAAGTGTATATTCCATATCTCGCTTCTTATCCGTGATTCTCTTTCGCTCTTATAATACACGGCAGACGAAACAAGGATCAATTCCCTTTGAATATTTATGTGTATTGCACAACGACAAGAAACATGTGCGACACGTGCGCACTGCGAATTTCATATCATATCTCTGGCATTTGATGATGGCAATGGGAAATGCCTTCTTCCTTCCTCTTCGTGGCAGTGATGCGAGTGTTTCACGTAATAATACATACGGCCAAGTGATACACGAATTTTGAAATTGTTTTAGATTCAAATGCTATACAAACTTCAACCTACCCCTCAAAACGATAACAATACAAAAAAAAACAAGAAAAAGGATAAGATAATAAAAGAAAAAAATGTTCAAAGCAAACCCGTTAAAGCTACGTACTACGACATCATACACATCACAGGGTAGGTTCCTCGGATGTGTATACAAACTACAAACATGTCCTCGTGTCGCTGTGTCTGTGAATATGTCCACTTTGCTAAATATATACGTACACACTACTAGAAAGGCGAAGTTCGAAAATTTGGGCCATCGCACAAAAGCTGCACAATCGATAATTGAGGAAAATTCGAGGAAACACCAAACGTCTATACATTCACCATCGGCCATCCGATGTATTTCTCCACCTCTGTGCACTAAATTGTGTGGAATGCAATACAAGATAAATACTTCCTGCGAACGCAATAGAAAGATATAATAATATCTTTGTTAGATTTAAATAGATTCACCACACTAAAGCCCAATCCGATTAAAGAAAATTCGGCGCTTGTCGTTTGATTTTCTTTTTTCTTCACTCACTTTTATTCTTTATTTATTTTTCTGCATAGCACATTTGAAATTTTCATCAATTTATTTTCGTTATCCGTTTTTTTTTTTCGCGTACTTTTTTCTACCGATAACTCGTTTCGTCAACTTCCCATTTGTATTAGATTTTGTGAATTTTAGTTAAACTAATGACACTTAAAAAAACAAACAATATTTTCTTTATTAAGGTTTTTTATCGGTTTCGAATTTAATGTTTAAAAAAATTGGTTTTACTTTTGGAATACAATTTCTACCCGACTTCCATTATTGTGTGTATACAATTGTCCGTGCTTCACTTCCAAGTGGGTATACATGGGAGAGCGTACGAATTGATACTGGGCTAAACGTTTCTGGGTTGAATTTGCTTCGCTCGGGAAAAAGCTCCCGGATACTCTAGCATTAGCACTAGTGCGCTGTTGTCAAAAACAGCGTTTCCACTTTGTACGATTTTGGTACAATTTCGAATTCATTTTTGGACTATGGTAGTGATTGTACCCATTCGAATTGTCGGGTTTCGGTTTTACTTAACCATTTAACATTTTCCTTGACATAGTCTTAGATAAAACGTACGGAAACAGAATGATGTCTGTGAATTGGATTCAAGACGGTTACGTCGTAACTGACAAGCTTTGAAATACTGTCATTTTGTAGAAAAAATTTAGTTTTAGATTACGGTTTGGATTTTGTTTTGTAAAAACTAACCTCCGTATTATTAAAGACTGAGTAGCTTAGACAGTGACTGCCTTTTGAAATTTTCGCGATCATTTCTGATGGGCAAAACAGTTAGTCATTGATTTGGTAATCAGCGCTTATTAATACAGGAGAGTATTTGATTCGGTGAAAAAATCGTATAAAAACATTCAGGTCATTGTCATTGTCCATTTACTTTCTCCGAAAATCTATCAGAGCTGAAATTATTTCACGTACGCTATATGAACTTGTTGATCGGAAAGGTCGACTATAAAGGGAAAATCACATCTAGTTATTTTAACATCCAAGAGAGGTTGTCAATAGGCTGTGAACGATATAGAGGATAAATTCGAGTCAACATGTACAACGTAGTACCAAACATTTCGGATGCGCAAGTCCTTAAATAAGCAAAATATGCCTTGTTTGATTGTATGAACAATCGGCAGACTAAAAAATCGGTAGTGTGCACGCGTTGGCCGATATTTTAGTTTAAAGGCACTCGGGTAACCTATCAACCTATTTTATCGGACGATTCTAAATCGTTGTAGTGTACGCGCTTCCATATATCTTCATACTAATTAACAGCCCGACCAAATTATCGGCCGATAGAAAGTCTGTAGTTTGCGGGGGCTCTAAGGGTTTTGATCGAGTTTTGGCAGAGAATTTTGCTACACAAATTGGCAACAAACCCACTCGTCAAATGTTTTGCGACTGTATTGAAACTATTCCTATGGACAGGATGTTCACATGAACAATTCTCTCACTAATTCTATTTTTGCTGCAAATTAATTACCTTTAAGGGAACACAACAACCGAATTTTTAATTTTTGGATAACAGTAAGAAATGACACACGTGCTGCATGTATTTATTTATTTTTTTATTCAAAATGTTAAATAATTTAAAAAAAAACAGCAGACAACCAATAATAATTTTCAAGCACATACGTGGCTCGTAGTTGCCTGGTTCAAATCCGGATAGTGACAACACACGTTTTTTTTACAGCCTCACGTCCTGAAACTCGGACAAACACCAAAGGGCAGCACTATCATCAGAAGCTTCTCTAATTTGCCGTTTGGATTCGCCGTTAAACAGCGGTCATTTTCTTTGTGACAAAAATAATAACTTCGCAAACACAAATGGATGGAGAATTTAGGTTTGAAGCCTTTTTTGGGACGTTAATAACAGATATTTCATTTCACACACGCTTAAATTCTGATTTTCGTAAGCAGACAACCTGTGTATGATTCCAAACCAGTTTGAATTTGAATTTTTTCTAAACCTACATCTAACTTAAGTTGGGGAAATTTACTTACAGAGCTGTACACTAGTATTTTTTCAGAAGTAAATAAAAACTGAAAAACCAGACCTAACATCCTTTAGCACGAATCAGTGTTCCTTCCGACAGATCGACCATACATCAATTTATTCCACACGGAAAATATAGGCTCATCATCTTTTCATCGACTTCAATGCGACGTATAATAGCATAAACCGACTACGAGCCCTTTAAGACGATGGTCAAATTCGGAATCACATTCAAATTGCTACAGCTATCAATCTCATTAGAGGACAGGTGCAATAATAGGTACAATAGCCAACGCCTACAGTAGAGTCCAATTAAATGGGGTTGTTTCATTCATATTTTAATTAAACACCTACTCTAACGTTGTTATGAATGTTAACAACTACCGCAAGAGTGTTCTAGCATTCAATATTGTAAAGACCTTCATACCCATTGATAGTGTCGCCACGGCCCTCTCCCCAATATTGCATTAAATATTTATTATTCGAGCGCAATTATCTTATTTGAAACTACTAATACATAAATTTGTACATATTTGTTGCTAAGTGGGAACGCTGGCCAATCCATAAGGAAACATCTCGAAAGAGAAATTTAACCGATCTGAGGAAACATAAGAGAGTCCGCGCCAATGAATGTGTCGGCAAAAGCTTTTGATGTGAAATTAATTTCTCCGGAAAGTTTTCCTCTGTCCCAGATTCAAAAACTACATCCTAGCTATAGGTTTTGTGCACGCATATGTATGTGAAAGTAGCATATCCTATATGTACAATGAAAACACAAACATAGTAGCAGCAGCAGTAACTGAGGAGAGGCAGGCGGCAGCACTTATCGGACAATTTTTATTTAGGTCACGAGTGAAACTTGCTGCGCGTCTTGGGAGAGGACATCATCATCGTTGGCTATAGGGTCCTGCTCCACTTGTTCACTTCCTCTGCTTTACGTTGTTGAGGTAAAATAATCTAGCGTCAAAGTCTTTACTGTACAAAATGTTATTTACATGTTGTTGAATGTTTCCTATGCGAAGGCAACATACCATCCTTGAGAATAAAATTACCCATTAGAGCCAGAAGATCCCTTCAGAATAACGCGCTGCAATATGTTTTCTTTAACAGGAATTGTGTATATGTCTGGAAAACAAAAACGACACACGAATATTTACGAAGTTTTGTGTATTGACGTCCTTTGACCGACGAATCTTTAATCAGTCAAGGCAATGTTTTTATTGATTTTCGACGTTCTCCTCTTCACAAACAATATGCTGAATAGCAAGCACAGCAAAGCAAGTACTTCCTGTAATGGTATGTGTACAATAGTCCTGCGATGCTCAGGTATAAGGAACAGGATGTGGCGCTGGCATATATGTATCCTAAATTAATACACATGGCTCGTGTCTACTCGTGCTCGTGTGGTGTGTATATGGATATTATTTTGTTTTTTTTTTATTTATTTATTTTTCGATATAAACATACTCTAATCAATATATTTTTTCGCATGGGCAGTGTTTAAATCCTATAAAAGTAAAACTTTTTAATAAAAAAAAAATATAATGAGTGCTAGGTGAACAACGGGACTTTGATGTAGGATGTCATAACCCCAGTGCGTGGACTTTATTGAAAATTATAGAATTTAATGGGAAATTGATTTGAATTTATTTAAGTTAATATGTTAAAATGGATATGCTGCGCAAAAATTTTAGAGATTATATTTGTTATTATTCCACAAAGGAGAACTGCGCCAACTACAGAGGCATAACGCATAAGTCTCCTCAACATCGCCTACAAGATCCTATTTGTCGTAATATGTGAACGCCTGAAACTGTTTACCAACAACCTGATCGGCCCTTATCAGTGTGGTTTTAAGCCAGGAAAGTCCACAATCGATCAAATTTTCACATTTCGGCAGATCCTGGAAAAAACCCAAGAAGTCCAAATCGATACCCACCTACTATTTATCGATTTCAAAGCCGCATACGACAGCATTTATAGAGACGAACTATACTGAACCATGTCTTGTTTTGGTATACCGCCCAAACTCGTCCGTTTGTGTAGGATGTCGATGCTCCATCAGGGTCGAAAACGACCTCACCGACACATTCGATACCAAAAAAGGATTTAGGCAAGGCGATGTGCTGTCATGTGACTTCACCAATTTGGTTCTTGATGGATTGTGCAAAACTCCCGAGCCAAAACCAGAGGCACAATTTTTCAAAAATCGGTGCAACTACTAGCATACGCTGACGATATTGACATCATTGGTAGGACTCAACGTGTGTCATAGCCACGTTTGCTAGTATAGAGAAGGAAGCGGTAAAAATGGATTTAGCAGTAAATGAGGGTAAGACTAATAAGCCCGATTCTCCCCATCATCACTGATACCTCACAAGTCACAAGAAAAGGTGAAATTGATTTTGTGACTTTTTCGTATTCTCCCCCACAGTCACAACTTGTGAGAATCACAAAAACAATCGAAATTGTGATCTCCTTCAGAGCAAGTCACAATTAGCAAATTATTTGATTGTTGAGTAGTGTAAAAATGGAAGTTGAAATGAATATGGCGCATGTTATTGACGAAGTTTCCTCCAGAAAATGAAAAGTAAGAGGTACCAACGACCCAATATTTATACAGCAACAGCACGTTTGTAAATTTTTTTTCGATTTCCAAAATCATTATGCTGGGATCTCATGCAGAGCTTGAAGCCTTGCCTATTGTCCTTCCGAGTATGTATTACATTTTGTACTTCTCAAGTTCTCATTGCAGTTTTATTAAATTAGTTTTGAATAACGTTTCATTCAGAGCTATATTTCCTTGCACGTGGCTGTTATATGAAGTGTATACGAAATAACTATACAATACCTCTCAGCCAAGCCACAATTTGCAGAAACGTTGCTTATATATATTCACCTTTGCTGTGCTGAGTTTCGTTGTGACTTTTCTTGTGAGGATTATCGGAAAATCCGACAAATGTTATCGAGTCACAATAATCCTCACAAAGAATAGTCACAAGAGCTTGTGACTTTTGATTCCTCACAAGGGGGAGAATCGGGCTGTAAGTATATGCTGTCAACACGAAAGGACACACAACATCGACGACTTGGACAGAACGTCACCATTGACAGATATAACTTTGAGGTAGTACGGGACTTTATCTACCTCGGCTCCGCTATTACCTCTGACAACAAAATCTCGTCAAAAATCAAACGAAGAATTACTCTTGTCAACCGCTGTTTCTTCGGGCTAAGAAGGCAATTAAGTAGTAAAGCCCTCACTCGAACTACTAAGGAGATCCTATATAAGACCCTGATCATCCCAATCCTGCTCTACGGTGCTGAAGCATGGACAGTATTAAAAGCTGATGAAGAAATCCTTGGTCGATTCGAGAGAAAAATTCTACGAAAAATCTTCGGTCCCGTTTGCGTTGAACTATACGAGCTGTACAGCGACGACATACCCCTGGTCAAAAAACTCCGCATTGGACGTTTAAAATGGCTAGGACATGTAGAACGAATGGTCACCAATACTCCGGCTCGCAGAGTCTTCGATTCCCAGCCAGACGTCGGACGCAGTAGAGGAAGACCTCGCCTTAAGTGGCCCGCACAAGTAGAAACCGACCTCAACCAACTTGGATTGCGTAATTGGAGGCAGTTAGCTAAGGACCGGGCTAATTAGAGGGGCATGTTGGTTGAGGCCCAGGTTCATCCCGGACTGTAGCGCCACTTAAATAAAAAAAATAAATATAGGGGCGATTGTTACGAGCCACTCTGACAGGAATTTTTTTATATCCCATTCCATAAGGTTTATTTATCTTGATATATTGTTTTGTTCAACGAGACGAATGTAGGAATAATACAGAATAGTATACTGTACACCTTCCATTAATATCAACACCCAGTAGATACAGTATCGCAATATCATTAAAGAAGTAGCCGAATCCATCATAGGCTATCAGCCATTCCACAAAATATGGCCGTGGTATGATGGTGTTTGCAAGTACAAAAAAGAGGTTACAGAAAAGGAACGTGTCAAGGCGTTACAAGATTATCGAGCCAGTAGAAGTGTAGAGAAAAATGGCCGGCATAGAAAGCCCCCCAGATCTGGAAAATGGGAGAGTATCGGCACAAGAAAACATCGCTTAATTCTACATTAACCAATCAACTGACAGCTGACTTCAAAGTACGAACGCGGCTCTACGAAATAACGATATCAACCTAGTCAAAGGGGCGCTTGGACTTGTAGATGTATTCAGGCAATATTTCCATTCCCATTTGAAGTAATAGGGGAAGAAACCGGCCCAGATCCAGCCAACGACAACGCAAATAGAGAAGACGTTAACTCAAGTATTAAAAGCTGAAGGATAACAAGGCAACCAGTAGTGTGCACATATCAAGCTCTGAGCATGAGCACTTAGTTTGATGCTATTTTTTTACTCATTTTTATTTAAGCCTGTATAGACTAAAAACAAACACGGCTTATTTTAATATTGCATCCCGCACATGCCATTTTGTATTAAATTGTTTGTCCTCTTCTTTTGTCGGATGTAGTAAGGGAAATCTACCGATTCTCCGCAATCACCTCTGACGAGATCTTGTTTCTTCGAGCAAGTAAAATCATATAAAAACCGAATCAAGAAATCCTTGATCGTTTTGAGCAAAAAATTCTTCGAAAATATATTGGTTCCGTTTAGAAATAGTTTCGAAAGACTTAAATTGCAATCGACCGCTAAGTCCTTTGCAGAACTCGTATCCCTACCTCTCCATTTACACCATACCATCAACACCTAATGGGGAGTATTTTAAGAAGTCATAAGATCAGGTCCTGTGCACGAGGAGGGCGAATGGAGGAGAAGATACAACCGCGAACTCTATGAGCTGAAAAAAGATGTGGATGTAGTCCAAAAAGCCAAAACACTACATTGGCTCGGCCACATCGAGCGAATGGACAATAATGCTCCAGCTAAGAGGATCTTCGAATCCCAGCCCCCAGGTTCGAGAAGGCAAGGAAGACCGAACCTCCGTTTCAAAGACCAAGCCATCGCGGATGCCAGAGCGCTTGGTCTAGGCAACTGGAAGCAGCGAGCCCGGGATCGTAGAGGATGGAAGGCTGCAGTGTCTCAGGCAGAGACTGTTCACGGGTCGGGAGCCCGATAAGTAAGTAAGTAAGATCAGCCGCAACTGCTAGTTTTCTCACGCCAACTAGCAAGCACTGAGCCAAACAACAGAGTCATACCAGAAATAAAAGGAAATAAAACGAGTCATGCCAGAAATAAACCTCTGTTTCTTTGGGCTAAGAAAGCAATTTATAAGTAAATTGCTCAATCAAACTACAAAGGAGATCCTGTAAAAGACCCTGATCAATCCAGTCCTGCTCTTCCCCGCTGAAGTATGGACCCTATCAAAAGCGGATGAAGAAATCCTTAGACGTTTTGTTCCGTCCCGTTTGCCGGGCTCTGGAGACGAAGATTCAATCAAGAGCTGTAAAGCGACATAGAACTGATCGAAAAACTCCGCCACCTTTAAGATGGCTAGAACATGTAAAGCGAATGGACACCAATACTCCGGCACGCAGAGTCTTCGATTCCGAGCCAGAAGTCATACGCAGCAGAGGAAGACCTCGCCTTAAGTGGCGCGCACAAGTAGAAACCGACCTCAACCAACTTGAAGTGCGCAGCTGGCAGCAGTTAGTCAAGGAACAGGCTAATTGAAGATTCATATTGGTTGAGGCTCAGGTTCATTCCGGACTGTAGTGCCAGTTTAAGGAAAGGAGTAAGTAAGTGAAAGTGAATCTACGTTCATGAGAAGGTGATTGGCCTAAAATAAAGCCTCATTCTATTCGGTCCAATCGTTTTTTTTTTTGCAATGATTATCTCTTGGGTAAATGAAACATTTATCGACATTTTTGACCATTGGCCTTCCAGAGAATGGTGCATCTTTGACATCGAAGTTATCGGATCGACGAAACCAAAACTGTACGTGATTGGAGTGGACGTGGAGTTTTTTCAAATATCCGTTAATATGATGAACCAAGAGAAAGTACAATGATTGGAAATATTTTGTATTTATAAACCATGGGTTTAGACATAATTGCGAATCCCTTTCGAATATGGTATTGATTAAGTGGAATGACATTTTCACAACATATTGTTCAGAAAGTTTATCGAAACCTTTCGTGGCTCGACAAAAAAAAAGGTTTTTCTATTGCATATGCCTTGGGGGGTACACAAATGGTTTCTGTAGGCAAACGCTCCCAAAAAGTGGGCGTGGGTGAATATGATCTATGGACAAAATGTTAAGAGTACCATTACGGAAGTATTTGCATCAAACGTTTTTTCGAACTTTTTAAAATTTGGACAAAAAGTGTTTTTTTACTAAAAAAGACCCCAAAAGTGGGCATAGTAAAAAAACTTTATATAAACGAAATAAGATATTCAGATTGTCTAAATATGTTGTTTAGAAAGTTTTTTTTTAATTCTTAGCCGTTTAACCATAAAGAACGTTTTTCTAAAAAGCTGGGCGGATTTTAAAAATGTTTCCACTTGTTCTGTAGCCTCGCACATGGATCCTATATACCAACTTTCATTATCCTAGCTCAAAATTTAAGGCCATAAAATTGGTGACAGACGGACTGACAGACAGACATGGCTGAATCGACTCAGCTAGCGATTCTGACTCGATCCATATACTTTGAGGTACATTTGGGATAGGTTATCAACATCATTTTATTTTCGAAGTATTTTCATTGATTCCTTTTTTTTTTTTAAGAAAATACACTTCGCGTCAACTGAATAAGCACACAAATTTTCTAGGGTATGTTGTCCATTTATTCCTAACTTTGACCTTTAATGTATCATTTTATGATGCTTACTGCTTGCTTATGATGTTGAGAAAAAAACACAGAAAGAAAAATTTAA
Organism: Rhingia campestris; assembly: GCA_932526625.1. NCBI lineage: Eukaryota > Metazoa > Arthropoda > Insecta > Diptera > Syrphidae > Rhingia > Rhingia campestris. The sequence goes on along the minus strand of OW052184.1, from coordinate 54,064,552 downwards.
AAAGTACCGCTATTTTTTTTCTCGCTCTCTTGTAAAGCGTTCCATATGGAAAAATGCAGTTTTTTTTTGCGTCAACTGAATAGACACACGGTCATTCAGGGTCATTATCTTCATTGTTTATGAGTGTTTTAAGGTGATTGGCATACTAAATCAAAAGTTGAAGTTTCCTAAGTGAATTTTAGTTTTTTTTTAATTAAAAAAAGCTTTAGTTAGTGTCGAGAGAGCCAACATTGATTTGTTAAAAGAACAAGGGCTGACCGGGCGTGCTATAGCCATCAAAATTGAACGGAGTTTTGGTGTTGTCTATTCTTACATCCGAAAAAAAAGTTCGTACGGAAAAAACATGAAAGGAGGTAAAAAACGGCAACAACAGCAAATGACCGACGTGCAATTTTGAGATGTGCTTCCAATTCGAGTGACTCTGCGGCAAAAATTAAGCAAAAAGCTGGTGTAACTGCAAGAGTTTCAATAGTCCGCAGAGTAATAAACAGCGCGGATGATTTAAAACGATTGAAACTCCAAAAGAAACCACCACTAAACGAGCAACGTAAAGGTATTCGTTTAGAATTTTCTAGACTCCATATGAGTTGGAAAAATGAGTGGCGCAACGTGTTTTTTTCCGATGAAGTTCAATTTTGATGGCCCTGATGGCTTTAATTATTATTATCATGATGTGAGGAAGGAAGAACGATTTTTAGCGCGGCATCATAGTCGAGAAGGTGGAGTTATGGTATGGGGAGCAGTTAGCTACTATGGGACTGTAGACCTTGAGTTTCAAACGTCAAAAATGACTGCAATAACCTATAAAGGAATTTTGGAAAGAAATTTTCCTAAATTTGCGGATATTTTTGGACCCATTACCTGGACTTTCCAACAGGACAACGCCCCCATTCACACGGCGCGCATTGTCAAAAGTTGGATACAGGGCCAAAATGTTGAATTGCTTCAACGGCCGCCGTACTTACCCGACCTGAACCTTATAGAAAATGTATGGGGATAGTTGGTTCGAAAAGTTTATGAGTCTGGCAGTCAGTTTGAAGACAGCGAATCGATTATTGCAGCCATTAAATTAGCTTGGAGGGAAATTTCGCTGGACTACTTAAAGAGCCTCTACGATTCCATGCCAGACCGAATTTATGAAGTGATTACGAATAAAGGTGGGAGCGCCCACTACTAGAAGTAACCAATAAAAAAGTATTTAAAGAAAAACTTGTTTCATTTCATTCCGTTAGATTTTATTTCATATTTTAATAGTTGTGTCTATTCAGTTGACGCAAAAAAAAACTGCATTTTTCCATATGGAACGCTTTACAAGAGAGCGAGAAAAAAAATAGCGGTACTTTTTAAATTTTTCTTTTTGTGTTTTTTTCTCAACATCATAAGCAAGCTGTAAGCATCATAAAATGATACATTAAAGGTCAAAGGAAAAAATGGACAACATACCCTAGAAAATTTGTGTGCTTATTCAGTTGACGCGAAGTGTATGTTAACGTCCCTATAATGTTGGGGTGGATAAAATAAACAAGGTGGCGCAAAAGTAATCCTCCTATCAGAAAATGCTATACATTTTGCGATTGGCCCCTAATGTCAGTTCTGTTTTCACATTTGTGTAGTAAACACATGCGAAATACACGTTAATAAACAATGTTACGCTACACTGCTCCACAAAAATAATCCACAAGAAGAATCAAAGTTTTTAATTTTTTTTAAATTACAGCCAAAAAACATCGGAAGATGAAATATGGACAGTGGTGTTTTGCTAAAAAGTAGACGTGTCATTGTAAGAAATGTATACACTTTTATTTTTCGTCAAACAGTCAATATCTATATTAAATTTCATCATTCTAGCTTAAAATGCAACATCGATTCTTAGTCAGTCCCTAAACTTGACAATATGTCTATCAAAATTATTTCCAATTTAATAATGAAACTAATAGGGGATAGGGTATAAGAAGAGAGGAATTGGATTGGGTCGGATAACAACCGTTGTATCCATTCGGAAGAGAATTTCCTACCGAGAAATCCGTTCCGGTCAGCGTTTCGAACAGATCTTCGGACGAAGATCGCGAATCGGCGATATACGTTAAGTCGAAAATTTTCGACAGCTATGAGTCGAATTTCTTCCGAAGTTGTCCGACAAAGAATTGCTTATGCTTTTTTATTTTGTTCCTCAACGGATACCTCGAAAGCAAATTAAGTTCCTATTGGAATTGACTTTCGTTTCGGAGATTCTTCCGAACGGATACCTCGATAGGGCGGAATGTATAAAAATATCAGAACATACATCTGGAGTACCTCATAGAGCTGTTCCTGGATCGTTTCTGTATATTATATATATTCATACATAAATGATATGGCGAAAGTACTTCAAACACACAAAATGATGCTTGTTTGCTGATATGATATTGCTCGTGGTTTGGAAAACAAACAACAACAAACAAAGTACTTTCGACGCACTACTTTGGACAAAATGTCACTGTTGATTGAAATAATTTTGAAGTAATTAAAGAGTCCTATATACTGATCCTACGAAACCGATGCTTCGTCGGTTTAGCGAAACAGATAGATTCAAACTCGTAACTCAAAAGTGCTTGCTCTAAAGGACCCTAATCCTGTAATACTAATCTACAGTGCTGAGTGCTGGCCAATAAGCAGGAAAGAGGAGAAAATATGAGGCACTTTTAAACTAAAAATTCTTCTTCGAATTTTTGGTCCCGTATGGGAAGAAGGCGAGTGGAGTAGAAGATACAACCACGATAAAAAAAATAAAAAACAAAATTGGGAATAACACAAAATAGAGAACTAAGATGAAGCTGGACAGAATAAAAAGTTGCACGATGCAAATAAGGCACGTAAACAACCCCTCTCAGTTTGTATTTCCAAGTTCGAATAAGAGAGAAAGTTCTAGAAGAGAGACAGGACAAAAAAAAACTCAAGACTGACACAAATGTAATAACACAAACATTTGATTCAAAATGGAAAGTCGTGCCGAAAATTATAGAGATCGAACCAAAGAAAATCAGAGGTTGTCAAGTAGGGACGCATTAAGGTGAAAGAATCATAACTCCCACCCGAAAATGAAAGAAAAAATTTTGTTTTATCCTATTGATCAACGAAGGAAACACATTACATTACATTTTTATGAAAAAGTGTCCACCCAACAACGACGTCCCATCGATAGCAGCTATTAAAACAAACAAAAGAAACACGGATTATCCAATGACTCATCATCAACCAAGTCCCATACATTAAAAATTAATGATAAAAGGCAGAATGGCCTCGTTAAAATTTACACTAGACATTGGCAGTCACAATGCTCCTTCCCATATGTACACACTTAGATTTATTAAGGTCAAGGTGACAACTTCGCATGATGCTTTCATCGAAAATGCGAAAATCCGAACTTTATTCACGTTCATCAAAGAACACAATCCTTTTAATGGTAACTGTAGTTATTTTTCGTTCTATAAAAAGCCAGACACTATACAGAACACGTGAGCGTACTCTGTCAATTGTATCCTTTGATCCCACTCCTCGGTGCTGCTATTCACACCCACCGCTCGCCAGGAGGAACTAATGCAATTCAATATCTATTACTCACCCCAATAGCATTGCAAAACAACTCAAAACATTTGTTTAGGTCTAAAGGATTCAAAACATTCAAATGTGAAACGACGAGCAATAAGAAACAAAAAAGCAAAATATTTTAGATAAGCGTTATAAACAAAAACGACAGACTCACGAAGCGGCGTTGATTTTAATTTTAGAATCGGTGAGAACACGAAGCACAACATTTTTCACTGTGTCTATACCACCTACCCTACCACCACCACTACAAGAAAACCGAGATGTAAACATCAAATATTTCGTTTTATTTTTGGGATATATGCCAAATCATTATTATGTATGTTCCCGGGAAACGATCGTTTAACCCACAGAGAAACCGTGCGAACGAGAAGATGCTATATTCTATTCTATGGCGAAAGTGTCCAAAGTCGGGGGTTGAGTGCTGTTGCCTACGTCAAAGTTTCATTCATTTCAAGATCAATGGTTCTAAAGAGTGGCGGAAAACTGTCAGCCACGTTTTTCTCTCTGTTACGTCAGCAATGAGGAGCATAACATTATATTCATAGATCACATAGATCTATATAGGCTGTGATGATTTTTATTATCTAAACATGTTCCATTATTTGTTGAAGGAGCTATCAGCCGGTACGAAACAACGTGCATTTAAATCAACTAATTGTGAGGACAAAAACGACATGCTATTTTGGTTATAGACTATTGGACTATGATCATCAGATTGTTGAATTACATTCTTGAATGTTCTCTATTCACATCAATCAGAAGAACACTAAAGCGCCTTGCATTGCTTGGAAACGTTAGTAAGTTTAGTTAGACCAAAATTGGAACATTGGTCCATCCGACACAAATTTGGATGTAACGGGTGGTTGAATTTAAAGGGCCAATGTTGAATGTGAACCACACCTAAACGTCAAGTTTTTTTCTGCATTTCATTTGACATTTCTCAATTTCAGACAACTCAATTTGAACCAAGGAAAGATGCATAATCGAGCAACGCGTTAAAGTTATTCAGGCTTATTATGAAAATGGGCGTTCAAATCAAAATGCATATCGTGCACTTCGTGATTTTTTCGGTCAATTTAATAGTCCAAATGTGCGTACAATCGCAAAAATCGTGCAAAAATTTGAGCAAACCGGGTCTGTAGGAGATGTGAAAACATCAGTGCATGCTCGTACAGCTCGTACTGCTGAAAATATTGCTGCTGTTTGCGATAGTGTAGTTGAAGAACCGCTGAAGAGCTCAACTCGTCGTCGTGCCCAATAATTGCACCTCGCACGCTCGTCCTTGATGAACATTATACATAAAGACTTGCATTTACACGATTACAAGGTGCAATTGACTCAAGAACTAAAGCCTCTTGACCATTTCAAGCGTCGTCAGAATGGTGGCAAAAAATGCCAAAATGAAGAAAATCATCTTCAGTAATAAGGCACATTTCCACCTCAGTGGATTCGTCAATTAGCCGAATTGCCGCATATGGGTGAATTATAATCCAAGAGTGATTGTCGAAAAACCAATGCACCCACAAAGAGAGACTGTTTGGTGCGGTTAATGGGCTGGCGGAATCATCGGGCCGTATTTTTCCAAAAAAGCGCCGGTCAGGCAGATACTGCGAATGGTGTTCGCTTTCGTGAGATGATAACAAACTTTTTATGGCCCGAATTAGAAGATATGGATGTGGACGATATGTGGTTTCAACAGGACGGTGCCACTTGCCACACAGCTAACGAAACAATGGCTCTTTTAAGCGACAAATTCAATGGCCGTGGTATCTCACGTGGTCAATTCGCCGCCAAGATCATGTGATTTGACACAGTTGGACTTCTTTCTTTGGGGTTATTTGAAAAAAAGGTGTACGTCGATAAGCCAGCAACAATTCAAGAGCTAAAGGATGAGATAATTTGGCACATTAACGGCATCGAACCTCAATTATGCCTCAGCGTCATCGAACCATCGGGTGGAGGTGTGCCGCCGAAGTCGCGGCGGCCATTTGGCCGATATTTTCTTCCATACCTAATTAAACCATACCAATATTATCGTAATACAAATAAATGACAATAATTTACTAAATGATTTGTGTTTTATTCAAAACCAACATCGGCCCTAAAAATTTAACCACCCTTTAGTTTCGCATTCAGAAGCAGTTAGCCTTTGAAATAAAACTGAGTGGCATTGGTGCATGGCTTAGTGGCTAGTTCGACGAACTACTGTGCAACAATGTGTTTTCATGGTCATGTTTTCACTCGTCCTCCTCTAACCATATTAATACCATACCGCCAGAACATAAATTCGAATACCAATGGTGACGAGAGCTGCTAAAAGCTACCATTGAGGTTTATAAGCAAATAAGGAGTAGTTATCAACGGCTTTTCAAAAAAGAAGAAGAAAGAATCAGCAACGCCGGAGATAGTTCTGTTTTCATGTTGCAATCATGGTCAAATACTGCAAAGACTTCAAATAAGGTTTTAAAATAAGTTTATCAAAGCATCTTAAAATGCAAATGTTGGACCCGCTGAGATGTTTAGAAGTCAAGCTGAAATCGGAGCACTGCTGGCGAAATAAATAAATAAATTTTCAAAAGCACTTCTTCCGAAGATGCGATGAGTAACTGGATTTCTAGAAATCTCGTCCCTATAGGTACTTCTATTATATGTACAAAAATTATTAAGCCTGAAGGCGTTTCTTCATTTAAAATAGTTGTACCTGATAGATAATATGTTCGAGAAAATATCCGACATTAACACATGGCCTTCAAACACTATTGTAAATGAGTTTAAGCTACGTAGAGCTAAACAGTTCACCATAAAAAACTCTTCAGGCTATCCCTCTACTACCAGAATGTAAGAGGGCTTCGAACAAAAAACGCAGACAAAGAAGATGGGAAGAACATGGCTTTTTAAAATGAAGATAAACGAGACACAGTCGATACTGAGGATATGGAAGAACCACTTCTGCACTGTTAAACGGCGATGGCGAATAATATTCCGCTGTTGGGCAGAACGAACCATTCAATATTGACAACTCTTCACTCTTCGGCAGATCCTTGAAAACCCCAACAGTATTTATAGAGACGAACTATACAGAGCCATGTCTAGTTTTAGTATGTCGTCTGTCTGTCTATCTTCTGTGCAGCGTAAGACATCGACGAATTGGACAGAACGTCACCATTGACAGATATAACTTTGAGGGTAGTACGGGACTTTGTCTACCTCGGCACCGCTATAAACTCTGACAACAACAGAAAGAATTTCTCTTGCCCAACGCTGTTTCTTCGGGCTAAGAAGGCAATTCAGTAGTAAAGACATCACTCAAACTACTAAGGTGATCCTATACAAGACCCTGATCATTCTAGTCCTGCTAATCAGCGCTGAAGCATGGACCGTACCAAAAGTGAATGAAGAAATCCTTGGTCTTTTTGATAGAAAATTTTTCGAAAAATCTTCATTCCCGTTTGCGTTGACGGGCTATGGATTAGAAAATTCAACCATTAACTATACGAGCTGTACACCAAACATACCCCTAGTCAAAAATCTCCGCTTTGAACGTTTAAGATGTCGAGGGCATGTAGGGCGAATGGAAACCAAAATTCCGGCTCGCAGTATTCGATTCCTAGCCATACGTCGGACCAGTAGAGGAAGACCTCGCCTTAAGAAACCTTGAAACCGACTCTCAGCCCACCGCTGAGTGCCTATTACCTTAAAGCTAGATAGGTTTCGATCGTGGGTAAAGTCTTGGCGACAGGAGATGAGATCGGGAGAATATGTACTGACACTACATCAAGTATTCCATTCCAAAAGTGGCAGCAGAAGAATTCCCAAGATTGAATGAACAGTGGCCTCTGAAGCCCCAGTTAGGATGGATAAAGTGAAAATGAGCTGCTTCGACATATTCGGACAATACGTCATCTAGTAATGTCAAGGGTTAGTCAGGACTCTTGAACATATATGGTGGCGCATGAGCCGAAAGGCCAACGGCAACGCTCAATCCCGTAGTGAATACTGATGGCCCCGTGTCCTAGGGCTATCTAATAAATTGAAACTGGCCATGTAGGTCGGGTATTGTGCCGTTAGGTTAACTTCCTAACCACGTCAAAACCAGCTATGTATGAGAGAGACAACAGCTTCGGATAACGGATCCACTAAACTACCAACCAGAATCGGAATGACCACGACAACGACTTAAGAATATGCAACCGGATCGGGAATACAAAAACGAAAAACATGCAACAAAGGCGATCCAATGTCACCAACTACTGAGCCATATACCTGTCGCATATAAGATCCTATCCAACGTACCATAAAGCGCCCAACACTGGAAACAGCTCATCTGGACTTGTCCAAGCATGTACCGGATTTCGACAAGGAGACGCGCTAACATGCGATTTTTTCAATCTCGTGGGTATGGCAGGAGTTAATGCCGAACGCACTATCTTCAACAACTCCGTCTAGGTACTTAGGTAGACGTTATCGACATTGCTCGCTCCCATCGTAGAACCATATACGCAATTGTGGAAGAGGCCTTCAGGTTCGAGTCGAGTAGGAGAACCGAACCCGGCATAAAGTGATAAAGTGATCTTGCATGAAAGAACGAGTGGGCTGAATAACTGGAAGCAACGTGCCCAGGATCGAAGAGGATGGAAGGCTTTCTTGTCTCAGCCAGAGACCCTCAATGGGTCGGTAACCCGTTAAGTAGTAAAGAAAAACCTTTCCTCAAGTCAGATTAAAATTGAGAAAAATTACGAATGATTTGTTATTATTTAAAAAATTCTTTGAAGGCTGTTCAAAATGCAAGAATTGTAATGTGTAACTAATTTTGCTAGTACTGTATGTTTTATTTGGTCCCACTTACGCTTGCAATAACAGCTTATGAGCCTGTGGATGCATATGATATGCTAATGCACATTTTTTGCTAGTGGATGCTGCTTGTAAAAACACACTGCGACACAGATCTGTTAGGGTAAAAAAAGTAGCAACACTATAAAAAGTCTTTTCACAATGAATTCCGCTTTCTGCCTGTCCTTAGGTCGAAACATACCCTCCAGGGTAAGAGTTATGCTTGAGTAGCTACTCAAAGCATTGTTATAAAGCAAACCAAAAGGCTAGGAAAGGGCTGATTTTATTGTTTGTTTATCCTAACGCTTATCGTAAAGCAACGGAGTTCGTATCTGCACTTGGAATGCTAAAAGACAGGACATCATTTCTGATATTGCCGAAAAGAAAGCCTACACAACATTACTTTTGGAAACGGACTGAGTCTTATTGACTTTGCTGCAGAAATAAATGCAACAATACCGAGTACACCGTTCCTTAATTTTGATAGCCATAAGACAAGATAGACAAGAGGCACACTATCAGTAATTTGAATGTCCCAACATTCCGAGCAGCTAACATCGACTCGGACCTTTCCTTTTTGCAGCCAAAGTAAGCGAAACCCTGCAATCGTGAAAGAACGCCAGCATCCAATGACGAAACCGCTGGATTTCCAACTGATGGTCGCATCCAAAAATGAGGGCCGCAAGCTACGGTATACCGTCTAAATTTTACAAGCGTGGTACCCATTATTCTTTGTGGAGTTCAAGGCAGCCTTTGCCACGATAGACCGTAACTCCTTGTTCTACAAACTCTACAATATGTGCATTTCATTGAAATATGGACGTGTTATTCAGAAACTATACAAGAGAATACTTGTGATATGTTGGCAATACAACTCGATGAAAGCACGGATGTTGCCTGCCTTTCAAAACTTCTTGTATTCATGAGGTATCCCATCACACATCTATTAAATCAAATTTTGCTCATCTACACAGCTTTGGAAACCAATACAACTGGTGAAGAAATATTCAAGGCCATAAGTTGTTTTATGAATAAACAAAGCATTAATTGGGAAACATGTATGTATTGATATATATAGCGACGGAGGAGGAGCAGCAATGGTAGGAAAAGTTAATGCTAACTGATTTGAAAAAAGTTCTTTATGAAGCTGTAAAGATCTCAAATTTCGTAGTCTCCTCTCCAACCGTGATTGTTCACAAAAGTGTGCAAAGGTATGGGAAGTCAGTACGAATCACTTCTTCTGCACACGAAAATAAGACGGCTTTCCAGAGGAAAAGCTTTATTTAGATTATTTCAACTTCGTAATGAGTTAAAAATTCAAAAATCCAACTGGACAAAAATATGTCATTATCTGCAAACCTTTCTAATGTATAACATGATGGTCAATGGATAACAAAATTAGCTTATCTTTCAGACATTTTTGAAAAGTTTAACGAAACTACTACTGCTTTGCAGGGAACATCTATATCAGTCTTATTTATGAGAGACAAGCTGACAGGTTCGAAAAGAACAAATAATTTCTGGCTTACCTGTGAACAGAAGACTGTTTTTGATTGTTTTCCAGTTTTACATGAATTCTTGCAAGGAAACTAGAGCAGAGCTCAGAGCAGATATTGACACTATTCTCTGGACATTTGGTAAATCTAGAAAGATATTTATTAGATAACTTTCCAGATACAAACACTGACATCGAGTGGGTACAAAATCAATTTCTAATGAAAACCCAGTCTACGACTGTTACTAAGCATTCCGCAAAACGAGTCTCATACAGAACTGCAGAGTTTTTTTTTCATCGAAACATGTATTTGTTTCTATATCATTGAGCGAATTTCGGGTAGGTGCATACCCTAAAGTTGCCAAATAGGCTGCATTATATTTGCTCCGTTTTGTCACAACGTATCGCCGTAATGCAGGCTTTTTAGCGTATGCAAAGACTAAATACAGATCAAGATTGGACGCTGCCCCATGCATTAAGTCCATCGGCTGGCGTTAATCGTAGAATTAATGTCAATGTTTGCGAAAATCACCTGCCAACAGAATCATCGTACATTAAACCGTCCGGAGTGTTTCTTAAATCCTGCATCGTTTCGTCTAATGCCTCCTTTATGCCTTTTTATGCGCCATTGTACACTCAAAACGATCGGTTTGCTTTTCTGCAAAACTGTTCTCGGAAATGTTCTCGCACTGTTCTCGGAAATGTTGCAGGTTGGGTTTTCATTGATTTGCGCATTCAATTGCAACTTGTAAACTTTAACAAATTACCCATATGTATAGGAAAAAAAAGTGGGCTTACAAATGGGCGTAGTCAATTTCTTTTCCTAAAAACTTAAATTGGATTACTACCAACATTTAAGAAAAATCGGTCCAGTCGTTCATATTCTTAGATACAAAAAAGAAGTGCGTAAATTTTTCTTTCCGTAAAAACCCAAGTTGTGTTATGACGAACATTTAAAAAAAATCAGCCAAATCGGTCCAGCGGTTCTTCGATTATAGTTAAATCAAAAAAGTGGTCCTAAAAGTGGACTTGGTAAATTTTTAATTTTTTAAAAACTATATTTGGGTTGCGACGAACATTCTTAAAACAAAAATCAGCCAAATCGGTGCAGCCGTTTTCAAGTAATGCGGTAACCAAGACGATAAAAAATTTATTACTGATCAGGTTGGCGGTGCAAACTTATTTATTTTGTACTTTTTTTTGTAAATTAAATTATAACATTTATTCTACAATGTCCGAACCGAATCCTGTCGAGATGAACAGTAGAAAATCGTAATTCAGTTATAGTCGCTGTTGAGAATGTTGCAGATCCACTGTTAAACATGGATGACGAACAATCTCCCATTGTTCACATTTACTATAGGCAAATATAACAACAACTACAAGCTACCTGACCTAAATGAAGTGATGATAGCACTGGCTATCTGAAACCGGGGGAGATGATTTGGTAACATTTTTTGCCAATTTTCTGTACTTTTCCAAAGAAATTAAAGTTCAAATCGATACCCACCACCTATTTGTGAATTTTAATGCCTCACACCATAGGATATACAGGGACGAACTATACAGAGCGATGTCTAGTTTTGGTATACCATCCAAACTCTTCCGTCTATTAAGGATAGCTAGGGAACATTCTCGCTATGAAGACGAGGATTCAACAATGAACTATATGAGTGAGTATTGATCTGGTCTACCTTCAGTCCACAGCCAGACTGTAAACAAGTATAAACCGACTTAAACCAGCTCGAAGAGTGCAGCTGGGTGGAGATAAGGACGAGGCTAGTTTGGGAGGCATGTTGGCTCTGGCCCATATTTACCCCGGATGTACTTAAGAACTTTTTGGCTCATACCTGACAAAAGATTTTATAGTTAGTTCGACGTGAATTTCCTCGTCTAGAGGGGTCAGACGAATACAAAGATGACCTTCAAATTTGGGCAAGCCAGCAGCTACAAACATTAGGTACATTCAAACATTTTTGCCATCAACAAAGTCAAGTATTTTCAAGAATTCAGAACAAATATAACTTTTCATTGCTTTTATGATAAATTGCATGCCTATTCGTTAAAGGTTACGATATCAATACCTACAGGCACAATTACTGTAAACCTTTCAAACCAGCGAAAATGAATGCATCAAAACAAAACAATGGCACCTGGGTTAAAGTTTTAGGACAGCAAAACTAACAAAAAAAAACAAAAGTGGGTATTAAACGATTCGCGGATAGTCAACAACGTTTTGTAGATACACCTATGTACCTACGCGATAACTACATAAGCTTTACATAGACCTACTTCAGTTGACGAACTGAAAAATAGGACAACTTGTACATAACCGAACTGCATATTTTCCAGTAGAGAAAAAACATTGATGAATTGCAGCAATTTTCTATGTACTCACCTCCTATTTGGGATCGGGAGTATTCCTCTTGCACTAATCGATTAAAACGAACTTCCGTTAGGCATTTTGCAAAAACATAAGGACTCCACACGCTCCTTGCTTACAGAAATTGATGATCAATTTCTGCTGCAGCCAGTCACTGCAATAAAAAAAAAGGACAAAGAAAACACGTGAAAAACTGCGTGCATGCATGCAATAAAATTGATAAAAACAAAAAGTGCAACGCGAGTTGAAGAATTTCCAGATTATTATATTTCCTCACCTGCAAAATGAAAATACACACTTCCCACAAACCACGAATGGATGAATTAACTGTTCCTGTTGGTATGTTTCGATATTGATTGCGAATTTTGTTCACTATGCGGAGACCGTGTCGCTGTCGACTCTATTAACAGCATCTGTTAATTTGTTGCTAATTTGTGAGCAATAACGATGGAATGGTGGAGGTAATGAAGGAAACGACAAAGAAGAGTACACCCAAAACAAAGGGTATTGCAATGAAACAAAACATAAACAGAAGAAGACAAGTGCAACATTAAGGTTTTTTTCACACGAAAAAAATCACTAAACTCTATACACAAAGAAATGAATATTACGTAGATATATAATATACATTGATGCGGGCAAACTTACATAAACTGCACAAAGTTATAACTCCACCGCCGCAGCAGCAGCGAAATCTAATGTGAGTACCGACAGCATTTAGGGGCTCCTTGGGTCATAGATATGCGGCAGTGTAGCAGAAACTGCAGATTGACAATATCTTGCGAATTTTTACAATTACGTTTGGCTTCTGTGGTTTACTTTTCTCGACTTTTTGATATTTTTTAACGATCCAAAACATATGAAAATGTCAGCACTAGAATAACCGGCACGCGAATCTTTGTTGTGTAAACTTGTTAACAATATCTGTTAAGGCGTATTATTGTTGCTTAGCAGAAAATAATTTTATAAAATATTTTACAACGAAACGGGCAGTTGAGCAAACAAACAGCACCATACTTCTGCAAAAGTATGATTTATTCTGTTCCTGTTGTGAAGGGTAGTTGCAGTTGCTCATATTGTTATCTCGTTCTGATTTTCATTTTGCAATAAATTCAAGACCAGTGGTTTTCAAAGTCGCAACTATTTCTACCACACAATAGATGGCGAATCGACTTGTTTGTTCGTTGCAGTAGTATATAGTAGTCGATTTCTGTTTAGTACGTTTTGAGGAAAAGTATAGTGTAATAGAGTACTTCGCGACAAAGTCAATCTGACAGCCATATCATTTGAATAAATGCAAATTTTGTGTATGCTCTCTGGTCGGGAGGTAGTTTTTTTGGGACCTACCCCTCGACTTCCGACAATGAATTTGCTATCATACAAATGATACTAAAACGAGCCAAAAATTGTAAAAAAAATTGCAAAATATTATTACATGCCGATGATACATTAATCTACTCCGAAGGAAAAAATACGGCAAAATGTAATACAAACTTAACAAACGATATAAGTAATCTATTAGTATGGTTAAAAATGAACAAAATGTAGTTAAACAAACGAAAACAAAAGTACTGGAAATAAATACTGATTGCCGAAACAATGATTATAATAAATGGCAAAACAATTGAAAATGTCCAAAGTAATTAATATTTAGGAATGATTATTGATAATAGGATTTAAAAATGAATGAACACGTTGACTATATATGCGTACCTGTCCCACAGCGGCTATAGAAGCCTTAATAGAACTAACGCCCCTCCACATTTATATAAAAAAAAGTGGCAATTCGCAGCTCAGCAAGTCTGACACAAGCGGCAGAGTTAAACATTAGCAAACACCTAAGACTAATTGAACTTCTATCCGAACTTCCAGAACTTGACATGATCTGTGCGGTTACAGACCGCTTACCAAAGACACTATGCTTCGACAAAAGATTCTCAACGGAGATCACAACCAGAGAAGCATGGTGTAGCAATAACCCACCAAACTGCCAAAACGTGGTATACGGATGGTTCTAAAATGGACTCAGGGGTAGGAGCTGGCATACATGGACCAAATAGAAACATCTCAATACCTATGGGAAAAACCCTATTGTTTTCCAAGCTGAGCGCAAACCTAATTCACAACTCAGGTATTAAAGGCGCAAACATCCATATATTCACGGACAGTTAAGCAGCTAAAAAAGCCCTTAGCTCACTCATTATTGACTCCAATTCAGTACTACACTGCTTCAATTCCCTCCAAACACTCAGTTCCAGGAACAAAACCGGACATAAGGGGATTGAAGGTAACGAAAAAGCTGATGAACTAGCCAGAAAAGGTTCGGAAACCCCCTTCATTGGACCTGACGCTTTGGAGCTTCGCTTTACCAACGTTACGCCCAACTGCTTTGCGCACGCTTTGACATATTTATTTTCTCAGCAATTTCAACTTCTGCTACAAAAATGGGGGAAATGATTAAAATCTTTGCTAAAAATATAGTATTCCACAACCTTCTCAGAAAATAATCCAGAAAACAACAACAAATATTTTGATAATTCACACTTATTCCAACCTTTGCTTTGCCCATGGCGCTTTACAGCAACGTTACGTTAAGATTTTACGTTTTTCATTTTGAGGTGGAAACTCAATGCCAGGCAAAGCTAAATTGGGATAGGTAACATTGATTTCATATGGTTGAACGCAACGCACCAAAGCGTGATTGTATTTCAGCCATCACGGTCTGCGATATCACCTAAATAGAATGCATCTATTCGACTCACCGGAGTGCAGACTATGTCTAGAAGAAGACGAAACAGCCGAGCATATCATATGTGAATGCCCGGCCCTTTACGGTATGAGAAGATAATCTTTCTTCAGGGAATTTTTAAGTCCCGAAGAACTGAGAAAATCTTCGGCTGAAAGTATTATCAGCTACATTAGGAAAGTAGAAGTGCTACCAACCTAAAAAACATCTGACGGCAAGCACAATAGATCTTTAGGTCGATGTGTATCTTACTGCTTAGGCAAGTCAGAATTAAAAAAAATTTATTTATGCAAAAAAAATCGTCAAAAAAATGGTTTCTTTAAACGAGTACCTACGCAAAAAATGGACAGAATGACAACAAACACAGTATATTACACCAGAGATTAGTATACACCAGAGATCAGTATACACCAGAGATCACAGTATATTACACATGATCTCTGATATAGTAAAGCCTCACTTCGAGTAATTTTTTCCACAATACTATTTTTGTGTTGTAATATGGCACAAATAGGAGGTCTGCAAAAGCTACAAAATAAATCAATGAGGAGTATTTAAAGATACAACCAATACACACCAATGCATTGAAATGGTTAAGTTATAAACAAATAATAATGGAAATAAATACGATAATTAGCGGTTATAAAATGAAAAATGGAGATGCACCAACGTACTTGACCAGATGAGCATAATAGTGGTAGACGAAGTTCAACCATATCAACTAAGGAATTCGAACAATTTCATAATAAGAAAACAGAATATACATCTGCGGGCTGTATATAAATTATAAAAGACTTCTTTCATTTAATAGACTTCCAAAGACGATTGAGGACGAGAGTAATATTAGAGAATTTAAAAGAAAATATATTAAATATATAAAAGAAAATACCTAAATGTAACGTAAATAAGATTGAATTATAAAGTTTTAAATATCTGTAATAAATGTTTATATGTATATATTTGTAAAGTATTGGAAATACTAATAAATCTAAATCTATCATCTATAATAAACTGACGGCTGAAAATTGTATTTCTGTTAGTACAATAAGTTTTTGAATAATTTTAAGTTCCAAAAACATCTACAGAATTAAAACAGTATTTTGTCAGTTTCGCTGTTTAAATTCTTCTTTATCCACTGAAACCCAACATTGCAAACGAGGTTATTGAGTCAACAAAAGTCAAGTGTTAAAAATGTGTAAAATAATTATTCTCCGGTAATTCCGCCGATCTGTAGAACAACTAATTGTAATAGATTTCAATTTTTTTTATAATTTTATTTGACACAAAGCATAATATTATTATTATGGATGGGGATATCTTTTATAAATGATAATTTTTGTGACAACGAATAAATGTTGCATTTATTATACATTATATAAACATACACATCCGTATATATTAGATTTCCTTAGGCGGTCTCCCAGAGGTTGCCTAGTTAGGCATGCCTAAATATTTACGTTGTCTCTGGGCAACATTGCCTAAATTTCTTATCTATAATCGATTTTCCTTTGCTGCCTAACTAGGCGAAGGTTATGTCAAAAGACGTCGTAGAATTTACAAATCTAGTCTACAAAATTGAGATTCTTGTACTTTTTTTTACATCAGATGTTTTTTTTCGGGTTTGACAGCATGTTATTTGTAAACAAACATCCAAAGGAAGAACATCGGCTATATATTATAGCAGCCATCAGACCACTTCTATTCGATCCTTAAAGATTGGATCGCACAAGATTGATTACCTTCGCCGTATTGGGTTTAGAAAATCTATACCTACTTTTGCATAACATATTTATTTTCAAGTTCCATTTGATTAAATCTTGTTTTGACATTTTTGGTCTCATACTTGTTGGCATGTATGAATTTATGATATTCTTTATCATTCACAAACGATATGTAGCTTGAGTCCATTTTTATTAAATTAGTTTCACTTCATTGAAAATCACCACACAAAAACTCAAAACAAATTTCCAGATGGAAATTCTCGCAAATGTCAAAATGAAAATGAAATGAAAATTTCTAAGGCAGCCTCTAGGCAGGGTTCGTTCGCGCTTAAGTTAGACGACCTTTAGGCAACGTTGCCTAAGTGTGAAAATCGATTATAGATACCGATTTTGCACTTAGGCAGTACTTAGAGATTGTCTAAAGTTAGGCAACCTGTAAAATTCTTTTATAAATGTGGCTGACAAACGTTTAGATGTGTTCATACGACCTAAACTTTCGGTTCGGTATAAAAGCCGTATTAGGTATTGAAAAAATGCACCTTTAGAAAATCATGATATAAAAGTCATTTTGAAATTTGTGGTTGGGTGCACGCCTGGATCGAACGTAACTTTCTCTTTCATTGTGTACGCGAAAGATCAAGTCAATCCTTCCGGTTAGTTATGGAAAATAATTTCATTCAAATGGCTGCCTCGGCTGGCCATGCAGTCCACGATCGGTCCAATTTTTAAGCACATTATCGATTGTGTGCAGCTGTATTTCACCAATGGCTTCACGAATATTATCCTTTAAAGCGTCAATTGTCTCTGGCTTGTCGGCGTAACAATTATCTTTTACGGCACCCCACACATAATAGTCCAACGGTGTCAAATCGTAGCTCCGAACGACATCAGATCTTCAAAAACAGGGCGCAAAACATCGACTGTAGCTTCGGCTGTGTGGCACGTAGCGCCATCCTGTTGAAACCAAATGTTGCCAATATCCTCCTCTTCAAAAATTCGTTCAACATGGCCCGACAACGATCGCCATTGACTGTAACGGCCAATACTTGCTCATTTTCGAAGCAAAATGGCCCAATTATGCCTCTGAACCGAAATCCGCACCAAACAGTGACTCGTTTTGGGTGTATCGACTTTTCAATGTATGCGTGCGGGTTTTCTGTGCCCCAAATTTTGCTTGTTTACATACCCGCCAAGATCAAAATGAGCTTCATCTGAAAAGATGTTTTTTTTTGGCAAAATCGGCATCTTCTCTAAGTCGATCGCAGGCCCACTTAGCGAAGCGAAACTTGGATGGTCAGTTGGCTTCAACTCCTGAACCAATTGGACTTTGTATGGCGGCATACCAAGGTCTTTATGCAAAATTCGTCTCAATGATGTCTCCGAAATGTTCAATTGTTGAGAACGACGGTGAATTGATGTTGATGGCGCTTCACGCACACTTTCTGCCACAGCAGCAATATTCTCGGGTGTACGCACTGTTTTTGGCTTTTCACGCTTTGGTTTATCGATGAGGATGGCAGTTTCTTTCACTTTTTTCACAAGATAACGAACATACGGAGCTGACGGTGCTTCTCTTCTTCCAAAATCCGTACGCAATTTTCGCACACATTATGCAACATTGCCATGATTTTCAAAGTAATGTCGCAATATTTCCCAGCGTTTTTCAAGCGTATATTCGTTCAGCGAAAGGATAAAACTAATAATCTGCCAAATCAGACATGAGCTAAGTGTTACCATTCACGAAATAAGCACTAGTTGAAAAAAAAAACGTTAGATGGCGGACCCGTTAGAAATGTCCTTAACCTTGATTATTAGAACCTTTTTTGTAGCGATTGTACCTATACAGCAAATTTCGGGATTTTTGATAACAGTTGCAATTAATTGTTTTAGTACATAGCACATATTTGTTACGAATAAATAAATAAAATAAATATTTGAAATCCAGTTTAGATCCTCAATGAATAGACTTGCTTCGATAAATATGTATGTAGGTAGTGTTGATAGGCTTACCAACATATTTCGTTATTTAACAACGTGCGTAAAAATAAACATTATTCAAGTATTGCGAAAACATTTCTATATTTGATAAAATAAATAAATCTCTACAAATAATAAACAAAACGTATATTTTTCATAATGAACATGTTGCATCTACCCATTCATGTTCAGTAGTCTAATTATTCAGTTTACTCCACAGTCAGATATTCATATGCCATATTCGTCATTGTTCGTATTGGTTTAGCCAAAATCGTCAACGTATTCCATTAATTAAATTATTATAAATTTACATACTAAACATTATTAACGGTAATACTTATAAGAGTTCGAAGAATGCAATAAAATTCACGGTCCTTTACGCTGCCGTAGTTTGATTTTCTTGTGTTGTCCCTGTTGACGCTGCACCAGCTGATTCTGGAGCTTTCTCGTTGATTGCCAACCAGGGGAGACGCTTCTGAAGTTCTAACCTGTATCTGGGATGACTAATCGCATACACATATGGATCAATGCAAGCTACAAACTTGCAGGTGCATGCTGGTATCATTGTCACTCCAGGTGTAAGAAGACTCTTATCACCAAATGCACCTATAAGTGACATTACGCCATACGGTGTCCAGGATACAAAGAACATAAAGCATATAGTAATTGCTGCTTTGGCTATTCTGATTTCGGCGGTTTCCTTGCTCTTGTCGACATTCGATCGAAGAGATTCAACGTTCATTTTCTTTGCCTGTTCACGAAGTGCTTTCTCATGACTGAAGACATGACCTACAATTTGACTGTAGTAGTACAGGATCATAATTGTTGGCATGCAGAAACTGCAGAAGAAAATTGTTCCAACAAAGAGACGTGTATCGAAGTCATCCGTAAGATAGTCAAATGTACATGACGTTAAATAACCCTCTGTGAATTAGAAAAATAAATAAAGGTTTTTTTTTATTGTATCTTTACAAGTGAAATCTGTTAACTGTAATGGCAAGTAATAAAATTATTTTAACTATTTCACAATAAAAATTGATATTATTAAGTCACTCATTTCCAACTGTTTGTGCTAATATCTATCCATTCTTCAACAAGGGCTTTGTTCCTGAACCGGGAGCATTATATGAAAATCTATATATATAAAAATGGATCTTGGTTTGTTCGGATGCTTAAAACTCGAAAACGACTGGACCAAATTGGATACTTCCTTCTGCGGATTTGTTCGTAATTGCTCCGCGAAGGTTTAGGAATAAAAAAAGGTGGCGCTGTAGGCGGTCATTCCATTTGATAATGGCAAAACAACGTTTGACGGGCCAGCTTGTCTTATATAAAAGTTAAGTTTGCATTCACATATTAGAATTATATATGAGTATAAATAATGGAATTCATGCAATGTTGTAATTTTATTACGTGCGAAAGAATGTAATTTTACGACGACGTTTTATGAACGACCTCATAACTGCACCAGTGCACCACGATATAATGCGGTAACCAACTGAATTCAATCTCATTTTAGTAATTTATTGATTGATAGAATTTTGTGCCTATTAGTCTCTTTCCGTTCTCGATAATTTTTTTCAGTTTAGCGCATACGTTTGATGTGTGAAAGTGACTGATTAAATGTCAAAATATCATTTCAAAAGTTTAAAACGTTTACCATCTCAGTTTACGCACCCAATTCTTGTGAGAAAATTCCGATATTGTTGGAAAAGATTTCCCATACAAATTTTGACAGTTAATTTATCACGTTTACAACGTTTACGACGACTTTCCGACGTTTCATGAATACCCCTTATATAAATAGATAGATCCAACTAACTAACTAACAATCACATGAACAATGTAAAACCATAAAATAAACTTTCGTTACAGATTAATGCTAGACACAGATTGACAGCAGACATTTTATAGCCGGTGTATTTTGTATAGTACATTTGCATTGACTTATTTTATATGGACTGCTAGTGAAATGTCATTTTCATACGCTTCTGCGAGAAATAAAACCACTGTTTCATGCGGATTAGCAAAGAAACACATGCCGCCGTTAAGCTTAAATTTCCATAGTAAAAGGTTATTAAAAGAGCGACATCTTGTGCAAAGAGATTCTTTTTCATAGCGACATGTAGCGTCATCTATTCAAAATATGGAAAACTACAAGCAGTGATTTCAAATAAATTCTGCAATAACAATACATTTCTTCACTTATTGACCCATAAACTGAACAAGTTTTGTAAATTTATTTCTTAATAATGTTTTATGATCATTTAAATCCTTTTTTTTGCAATGTGACGAAGCAAAGGTTGTTGTTTTGGAACATATGTGAAGTTGGCTGCTAGCAGTCCATATAATAATAAGTCAATTTACATTAGACATGAGGGGTATTCATGCAACGTTGGAAAGTCGTCGTTAGCGTTGTAAACGTGATAAAATTACGACGTGATAAATGAACTGTCAAAATTTATATGGGAAATCTTTTCCAACAATATCGCAATTTTCTCACAGGAATTTACGCACCTTAAACTGAGATGGTAAACGTTGTAAACTTTTGAAATGCTATTTTGACATCAGTCACTTTCACACATCAAACGTAGGTATGCGTTAAACTGAAAAATATTATCGAGAACGGAAATAGAACAAAAGGAACAAAATTCTATCAATAAATAAATTACTAAAATGAGATTGAATTCAGTGGGTTACCGCATTTTTTAGTGGAGTTGCTGTTGAAGTTGCTGTTGATGTGTTGTTGTGTTCAATGTCGTTCTGGCAACGTAATATTTTTGGAGATTGTTTGAGCGAACACACATTGTTATTCATTTCACGCGTCACAGAGGGTATCAACAAAAAAAATTTTTTAGGAACATTTCGTTATTTTTTATATGGAAATTAGAATGCATTTAAATATGATTAAAAACTTGAGTGCATTATTTATTTAAAACATCGGTGTGAACGCGGCAAGTAGTTTTCGAAAACTTTTTGTAGAAAACTCAGTTTTCGGCTTGGTGTGAAACCCGTCGAAGTGTATACAATCAATTTCATACATACACAAATAAAACAAATATAAACAAAAGGGAATCTAAAAACAACAGACAAAATTTCTCAAATCAAAACGAACATTTGAAATACGTTTCCCAATATCAATAAATAGGGAATGACAAAAATTCTCATCGTAAAAAGATTTGACAAACAAATAAACAAATTTTGTACATTTTTTGTAATCTATTACATTTGCCATATTAGTTCAAAATAATGCACATCTCTACTAATTTACCCCTCAATCAAACCGAGTTGAGTTGAAAATTGAAATTGTCATTTATAAATGGTGGACAGTGTAATAATTACTCTCTTTTTGTTTATGAAATTTTCATATTTGCATTAGTTCATTAACTTTGTCCTATTGATTTCCTTGAACCTAATCATATTGCCAAGTGTATGAGTGTATTTTGAAGTGAAATTCGTGTTTCGCAATATCCTTTTGGAGAAAGGAAAAAAGTGCATTTTCAACCAAGAAAAAAAAAACCCAATCGTTCTTTACAACAGCAGCACTACAATCACCACCACCACCATCGTCAATCACTCATTTTGTTGTTGTTTTCGTTTGTTTCTGCTCCCGACCAAACAGATGACATTCGACAACGACGACCCAACAACAAATAATCAACTGAGCTGAAAAACGAAACAAATTACAAAAAAAACTTGCCTTCGTTTGGTAAGTAGTACTGCAGCGACTTGCCAAGTTGTGATGAAATCTATAAAGCAATGAATCATTTCCAGTGTACATCAAATGAACACCAAGGAGTGGAAACGCTAATTCGTCGTTGGAGAACCTGTAATATCATTGCCCATGCAGAAGTGTGAATTTGCCCCCTTGAAAGTGACCAGCCCAAGGAAGCGTATATGTTAACAAGTTGATTGTTTCAATTTCGTGATTTGATCTGGTGTGTCTACCGCATAATGTCCAACAAAATTAATCCAAAACGGCGCGATGCGCCCAATACGTCATCCTCGTCCAGTTCTTCACTGTCCTCGGCTGGTGGCGGTGATGGTGGAATGTCCGCCGATCTAACATCACTCTTCGAGTGCCCAGTGTGTTTTGACTACGTTCTGCCGCCGATATTGCAGTGCTCAAGTGGACATTTGGTATGCGTTTCATGCCGTTCGAAGCTGACATGCTGTCCCACATGCCGCGGCCCATTAGCCAATATCAGGAATTTGGCAATGGAGAAGGTCGCCTCGAATGTAAAATTCCCTTGCAAACACTGCAGCTACGGATGCACTGTATCGCTCATCTACACAGAGAAGGCAGAACACGAAGAGATGTGCGAACGTCGCCCGTACATGTGCCCTTGTCCTGGCGCATCATGCAAATGGCAAGGCCCCCTCGATCTAGTCATGCAGCACTTGATGATATCTCACAAGAGCATAACCACCCTACAGGGTGAGGACATTGTCTTTTTGGCGACAGATATTAACCTGCCCGGCGCTGTTGACTGGGTCATGATGCAATCCTGCTTCGGTCATCATTTTATGCTCGTCCTAGAAAAGCAAGAAAAGTACGATGGTCACCAGCAGTTCTTTGCCATCGTTCAGCTGATTGGATCGCGCAAAGAGGCCGAAAACTTTGTCTATCGGCTCGAATTGAACGGCAACAGACGTCGGCTAACTTGGGAAGCGATGCCGCGATCCATTCACGAAGGCGTGGCCAGTGCAATACACAACTCGGATTGTCTGGTCTTTGATACTTCGATTGCACAGCTGTTCGCCGACAATGGTAACCTCGGCATAAACGTTACCATATCCATTGTCTAAAAAGGAAGTAGCACCACAGCCAAACATTGTACATTATACATACATACATACATCTACTACTTTGACTTCATACATGAGCAGATTCTTTGATTAGTTTGTCAGAAGTATTTAAGTTAAGTACCTCCCCCTATCCTCTTCTATTTTTGAGTTGAAATACCCGAACTATTAGAAAAGCCTCGAAATATAAAAGTTAATTTGGATTAAGTTAGAGACTAAGTTAACCCAAACTTTTGCTCTCATTTGCCAATTTTTTTTTTAAATATTTCTCCCGTTTCCGTTTTGTTTTCTATTTACTTTTTGTGTATTTTATAATATTTAGGTAATTTGTAGTATAAACGTGAATGTGAAATTATCGCGTAGATGGTTCATAATAAACGTATAATTTTACAGAAATAAATTATTCTCTCTTTTGAATGCATAGGAAATCCTTTTCTACATGTCGTTATCCCATGTTCGGAAACAATCGTATTAGTAGAAGAACTCATTATCGGCTAGTGGAGGTCGGGGAACACGATTCCATTCAAAGAACGAGCAAGAGACATAATTTTCATCGGCTGCTGCTGATTAAACCAGGCTATCCTTGAGCTGCTACAAAACAACAAAAAATAGTTGGAATGCCTAAATGATTTGTCTGTAAGAATTCATCAGCTATGCTCTAGTCCAGCATACAGTCGAAATTAAAATTTCTGGCATTAGCAGCCCATACATGACCTAAAACCTAGCTTTTCCCTTCGTGAGTAGGATAAAACAAATGAATTCCCACTACTCGCTGTACACCATGGAAGTTCATGATATACGGAATGATTTTTACATGTCTCCGACCAGTACAGGTCTAGATACATAATTACTTTAGTTGGGATCATTACAACATGGCAGAAAAAAATGTTCGTGACCTGTTTTCTATACAGCGATAACGGCCATAACTCCGTTGTCGGCGCTAACAACTTGTTGAGCAAAGATGTTAAAGAAATGAAAATCACCCTCAGTGAATTATGTTCAAGGTATGAGGGCATCAATATTTTTTTCAATGGTAGACGACGCCCCTTACCCAGAATTAGATGTACTAAATGTTATTTCGATTCGGAGTTTTGCAGATGCAAGAAAAGCGCGCGATCGAGGATATAGAGAGGTGCTACTCCAGGAACGATGTCCGCACGTTTTACCAAAGTGTAAAACGTCAAAGCCAAGGATACAAGGCTCGAACAGAATCCTGTCGAGATGAACAAGGAAATATCGTAGTTGAGACACAGTCGATGCTGAGGATATGGAAGAACCACTTCTGCAGACTGTTAAACGGCGATGACAAACAACATTCCGCATCCGCTGTCAGGTAGAACGAACCATTTAATTTTGGCAACGACAGCGAAAACTGCCAACCACCCGAGCTAAGTGAAGTGAGGATAGCAATATCTAAACTCAAGCTTAATAAGACCGCCGGAAATGACGGCCTTCCCGCCTCGCTTCCCGCTGAGCTTTATAAAGCTGGCGGAGATGACTTGGTTAGTAACATCCACCAACTCATAAGCCAAATCTGGTCGGATGAAAGCATGCCTGAAGAATGGAACCTCA
This sequence comes from Rhingia campestris, assembly GCA_932526625.1. NCBI lineage: Eukaryota > Metazoa > Arthropoda > Insecta > Diptera > Syrphidae > Rhingia > Rhingia campestris. The sequence goes on along the minus strand of OW052184.1, from coordinate 54,039,434 downwards.
GCATCGTTTGTCCGATCACCAACAACCTGATCGGCTGATCAGTGTGGGTTTAGGCCAGGAAAGTCCACAATCGATCAAATTTTCACACTTCGGCAGATCCTGGAAAAAACCCAAGAAGTCCAAATCGATACCCACCACCTATTTATCGATTTCAAAGCCGCATACGGCAACTGTACAGAGCCATGTCTAGTTTTGATATACTGCCCAAGTCCTGCTCTACGGCGCTGAAGCATGGACCGTATCAAAAGCGGATGAAGAAATCCTTGGTCGATTCGAGAGAAAAATTCTTCGAGAAATCTTCGGTCCCGTTTGCGTTAAAGGGCTATGGAGACGAAGATTCAACGAGCTGTACAGCGACAAACCCCTGCTCAAAAAACTCTGCATTGGACGTTTAAGATGGCTAGGACACCAATTAAATGGGATAATCTGCCAGATTTTTCGGTTCGTTAACTTGGGATGAACCTTTTTTAAGGTAAAGAGATGTCGATACATGCGAAGTGGTAGTACCAAAAATCATTAATACCATGTCGCGCAGATAAAACTAAAGATAAACTGAAAGCAACAGCGAAACAGCTAACCAAACAATAGAAACCGTAATGACTGCTTACATTGAAAGAGTAAACTAAAAACTTTTGGCATGTCTGGGATGGTCACATACATTTTCATCAATGGCAAATGTTGGTATTAATAGTTCAAGCCACACACATATTGTTGTATATTATTGAAGAGGTCCTATTTTTTTGAAGAACATTTTCTATGGCGATTTAGCAACAGGTTTTCTGGATTCTCAATTTTTAAGAATAATTTCGATTGTGCTGCTATTTTTAATGATTTTTATTGAGTTTTATCTTTTGCCGTTCCTATACTCTTATGAGCTATGTCTCGTAAAATAATGTCTGTTGGTAACAATCAGTAAATGGACAGTTGGTATCTGAAACTGACAAGTCGTTTGTTTTTGCAAGACCTTCTAAAAGAATAGCCGATAAGGTTGAAAATTTAAACTTCTGCATCGTGATATACCAAATGTATATAAACCCCATGAAATACAAACGGATTGTGCTTTACCTCTAAAAAAAAAAGTCGATTTCTACGCCTGAAACCGTTTACTAACAAATTTATCGGCCCTTATCAGTGTGGTCAGCAAAGTCTACAACTGATCTACAATCTTCACACTTCGGAAAATCCTGGTAAAAAACCCAAGAAGTCCAAATGGATATACCCACCACCTATTCATCGATTTCAAATCCGCATAGGAAAGCATTTATAGAGACGAACTATACAGAGCCATGTGTAGTTTTCGTATACCGCCCAAACACGTCCGTTTGTGCAGGATGAAGATGGAGAATTCTCGCTGCTCCATCAGTGTAGAAAAGGACCTCGCCGAAACATTCGATACCAAGGCGATGCACTATCATGTGACTTCTTCAATCTCATTCTTGAGAGGATTGTGCAAAACTCCCGAGCCAACACTAGAGGCACAATCTTCCAAAAAACAGTGCAACTACTAGCAGACGCCGATGATATTGACATCATTGGTTGGCCTTAAGGTGTTGTCATACCCATATCCGAAAAACTCCTCATTAGACGTTTGAGATGACTAGGACATGTAGAACTAATGGACTCAAATACTCCGGCTCGCAGTCTTCGATTCCCAGCCAGAAGTAAAAGTAGATAGTAGATAAGGAGCTATAACTGATCTTAACCAACTTGAAGTGCGCAAATGAAGGCAATTATATAATCTGGGGGTCATTCCGTAACTTTGAAAACGATTATCACTCAGACGGTTGTCGAGACCTCATGAGCAATCGCTCAGTAATCGTCTGTGATAAAGTGATATCGCCTTCGTCAAACAATATTCACTTTACCTAATGGGGGCCCTGGTAAATGACTTAAATAAACTTTTAATAGCGGGTAATTTTAATCATTTTATGAAATCAAAAACATCTTCATGAAAGGTCGAAGCACCCATGTGTAAATTTTCAAATTTTCTTTCGTCAGTCTAAGATGGTCGATTGACCAAAACCAATGAGAACAGAGTACCTGTTAAGATATCTTAACAGATTCTACCATACTGAAATCCGGAATGCGGTCAATAAATCACACACATTTTATTTCATATCATTGGCAGTGTTCTGGATTTCAGTTTACAACTGAAAAATGAGGTGATGTGAAGTGGAACGCAAAACCTTAATGAATGGCAAGGTAAATGTCAACCTATGCCAACCCTTATTTTGCAATTTCATTTTTCCATATTTATTGATTTTCGTTTACTTTTATCCATTCACAATAATTATTCTTTATCAAAAAGTAAGAAATAAGAAAAAAATAATTTTACTGAAATCAGAAACATTTTCATTTTCAGGTCGAAAAAAAAAAACTGTTTCACTTATATCTGAGTGGCCATGTGTAAATTTTCGACTTATTATACCCTATCCCATAGGGGGGTATATTAGTTTTGATACTTAGTTTGTAACATAGAGAAATAATTTTGCTACATATACCTCAAAGTATATGGATCGACTCAGAATCGCTAGCTGAGTCGATTAAGCCATGTCTGTCTGTCCGTCCGTCCGTCCGTCCGTCCGTCTGTACGTCACCGATTTTTAGGCCTTAAATTTTGAGCTAGGATAATGAAATTTGGTATATAGGATCCTCGTCTCTGCCTACAGAACAAGTGTAAAAATTTTTGAAATCCGCCCACTGCCACGCCCCCTTTTAAGAAAAACTCAGTTTTTGACCAAACCGTAAGGAATTTTAAAAAAGTTTCTGAACAACATATTTAGACATTATTAATATCTATATTTCGTCCATATAAAGTTTTTTGCCACGCCCACTTTTTGGGGGCGTTTTCAATAAAAAACTGTTTTCGGTCAAATTTTAAATTTTTCGAAAAAAATTTTGATGCAGAATCATTAACATTATTAATATGAACATTTCGTCTATATACCATTTTAACCCACGCCCACTTTTTGGGGGCGTTTTTATATAAAAACCATTTTTATACACTACCCCATAACATATGCAAGAGAAAACCTTGTCTTATGTAGAACCGTTAAAGTGTTTTGTAAGCAGTCTGTAGAATTTGTTGTCACTATATCATTTTTTCTATTTATCCACATCGTGTTTTAAGCCATGTCCCCTTTTTTGGGGATTTTAGTTTTATGGATAGGATGGGATAGGGTATTCAACGATCCGCACAGCGGATTGTAGCCTTCTCATATGTTTCTTCAGTCATTTCCTCTTTAATGTCACCTGACTAAATGGTCGATTGACCAATGAGAACAGAGCTTCATCAAGATATCTCACTAAAACTGAAACCCGGAACACGGCCAATAGCACTAAGCATGAATGACCTGAGACATTTTCGTAAAGCGTTACGACCTTGTTTTGAGAGAGCCTTGGTTACGGCAAGTGTTTTTTTTGTCTTTAAAATTCACACGAAGCGAATAAATTAACTGTTTTTTACTTAAACATATTACCGTACTTTTTCGTAAATTTGTCCCTTTCGGAATGAATTTATCCCCTCTCTAAAGAAATTGTAAATTTAATAATTTGTACTGCAAATGTACGGGAACAGACCTATATGTCTATGCAATGTCTAAAATATCACATGACAGCCTCTATCCCTCGTTATTAATTCCATGTTATATTATAAGGCAATCGCACTTGTGTATAGCACTCAATTTATGTGTTGCAACATTGAAATATATAGACGACACTAATTCCTATTTAATCGTAGGTACGAGTAATACATTTATCAAGAAATTAAAAAAATTACCTGGCACATATCTGCCCCAGATCCTTGTAATTGGCATTACAACCCATGGCGTGCAATAGATCCAAATTATTATGTTAAGAATTACCGCTTTTGTGTAAGTTAACGACCTGTTCATAGGTTTGGTTATGACATTGAATCGATCGTAGGCGATGAAAGCGTTAGTTGTGCCAGCACCTATACCTGAATACGTTCCAACCGTTGCGAAAATTTGACAAAAGGTGTTACCCAAGGCGAATCCATGATGCAGGCTATTGTAGATAAATATTGGTCCCTTAGTCAACATGATTATATCGAAAACAGCCAAATTTAGGACGAATAGATTCGACGGAGTCCGAAGTGATTTCGCACTGCGAGGTGTAAATAAACAAATTGACTCGGTTCACTCACTTTTGTTGATTGTAAGACCTACCTTGAAAATATGAAAATGACCAAACCATTCCCAGTGAAGCTTATAATCATCAGAAACACGTATAGCGCAGCTAGCAGGTAATGCATATAATGCTCGGGCTCTGGTTGGGTAAGCCAGTGCTCTGGGATGTATTGCAAATCCTCCGGTGGAACATTCCATCCTAGATATCGGACCTCAGATGACAGTCTTTCAACGGAATTTAAATTATATGAATCGAGAACATAGTTTGGTCAAAAATAAATACCGTGCTTCAAAGTTTGGATTGGAATAATTGCTGCAATGCGGACCAAGGGGTTCTTCGGTACTCATTGCGTATAAGAGCAGCAATATTAAACTTTAAAAATACAATTTTAAATGGGAAACATATTTCCCTAGAAGCGAATCTTAATTACTGGTGGGATGGATATTTTAACTGACACTTTTATAGCTTTCAAGTTGATTTGATTTAAACACAGTAACAGAGGAACTTTGCGTGACCAGTAATCTTTTGCTTTGTCGTCTAATGCAGATTTTGCACAATTGTACGGTTTAATTGCAACCATATAGTTCGTATGTTTAAGGTGACTGCTGTCACAAGTTTGAGGGAGCGAAAATGCAAATTCAAAGAGGTATATAAAACATATAAAACATCATATACATATAAGGCAAATACATTTTAAAAGTTGATATCTTGTTAGGGGAATGTGAATTAATAGCCTGGAAGACAATAATCAATCTCATCGGTCATCTCACAGTGAAGAAAATAACGACATTCTTATTTATCTCCCTTATACTTAACCACTCTTGATTTGTCTGTATTCTCTTAATAGGTCTGTTCCCGTACAAAATAATATTTACTGATTTTTACGTATTGCCGTTCCCGTACGCAAAAATAAGTAGGAGAGAGAGAGCTCACGAGAGTGCAAAACACCACCCCTCCATAAAAATCTGTAAAAAAATTTGCTGCAGAAATTTCTGTTGGTAAAAAACAGTAAACTGTCAGTTCGTATCTAAAATGACAACTCGCTTGTTTTGACAGGTGTTTTGTGTCTTTTGATCTTTCAAAGGCATACAAAATATATAATTTTACTGTTTTATACTTAAACGCGTTCCCGTACTTTTTGGTAATTTTGTCTCTTTCTGAGATAATTAATTAAAATAATTACTAATTACTAATTTTTACTGCAAAAGTACGGGAACAGACCTAATATGTATCCTGTTGTGGGTGGCCGCGGTAATGTGTTCGCCTGTCAAGTGGAAGGTTGCGCGTTCAACCCCAGCCAAAATTCATGAAACTATAATTCAATGAAATGAAAGACGTTCCGTAGTTACTTTTACTTCTTAAAGTATTCACCAGCTTGAAAGTTCTGCGAATATAACGAACAAAAAAACATATGAGAGGCTACAATCCGCTATGCGGATCGTTGAATACCCTATCCCATCCCATCCTTTAAATTAATATCCTCAAAATATAGGCCTTATGGCGATGAAAAACAGAAAATGACATTGTCACAATATATTGCACAGACAGTTTCTCAAAATCTTTTGTGGTTCGACAAAAAAAAACGTATTTCTATTGCTAATGCCTTGGGATGGGGTATACAAATGGTTTTTGTAAGAAAACGCCCCAAAATGTGGGCGTAGGTGAAAATGATCTATGGACAAAATGTTTATATTACCATTGCGGAAGTATTTGCATCAAACATTTTTTTCGAAAGTTTTAAAATTTGGACAAAAAGCGTTTTTTACTAAAAACGCCCCCAAAAAGTGGGCGTGGCAAAAAACTTTGTATGAACGAAATATAGATAGTAGGATTGTCTAAATATGCTACTCAGACACTTTTTTGAAATTCCTTACGGTTTGGCCAAAAAATAAGTTTTCCTAAAAAGGGGGCGTGGTAGTGGGCGGATTTCAAAAATTTTTACACTTGTTCTGGTGGCACGGACGAGGATCCTATATACCAAATTTCATTATCCTAGCTCAAAATTTAAGGCCCAAAAACCGCTGACGAACAGACAGACGGACGGACGGACGGACAGACAGACATGGCTAATTCGACTCAGCTAGCGATTCTGAGTCGATCCATATACTTTGAGGTATATGTAGCAAAATGATTTCTCTATGTTACAAACTAAGTATCAAAACTAATATACCCCCCTATGGGATAGGGTATAAACAAAGTGAAATCGGCGAAGTTCGATTTGGTGATAAATTAGAATTTGAAAACTCCATAATCGCTAATAATTTCAATGAGTATTTTATAAAAAGCATAAATACAATTAGCAATTCTATACCCGTCATCAATAATAATGAAAATAATCAGCAAAACATTGAACTACCCGAGACACAAAATGTATTCAAATTGGTGTCATTTCGTTTCTGTGAAGTTAACATCGGTGTGGCTGCCAAAATTTAAAACAACAAAAATTAGAAAAAAAACCGATATTATCTTCATCACTTTCCGAAGACGAATTAGTTGAATTTAATAGTTCACGTATAACTTTATTTTCTGTGTCTAGTCTATACTCTATATCCATTAATAAATCCAAACGCAGAGCACTCTTGTTTTTCATAACCAAAGTAAAAATCAAAATGAAAATCACTCTAGCCAAACTGACAGCTATCATTTGTATTGGTATTGGTAAATCTGCAAAAAAATACAGATTTGCAAAATTGATCTAAGATAAATTTGTTTGCCCAATGGATCACAACAACTCTCAGAATCGGTCTTTTGACAGCTTCAGATAAAAAAAAATGATTTTTTTCCCAATGGAAAACGCCATAAGATTTTATCACTGCCTCACTCTTACGAAAGTCTGACAAACATCCAAGATTATAAAACCCGACTGGGTGTCGGGAGGAGGTTCCATTCTTTGTAGTAAAAATATAACTTTGCACACTTTAATACCCCGTATGGGCATATGTTTACCCTCTTACCGGGGCGAGTATGCGCTGGAAAATAAGAACAGATTTTAGAACAACAAGTATATTTTACTATGTGATGGTCTATCAGGGGTCTACTGCCAAGAGAACAAATTTAAAAAAAATCTGCTTTTAATGCCTTTTTACATTAAGTTATTTCTAGAAATACTTTTAGAAAAAAAATCTTTTAACCTGAAAGTAAACTTTCTTCTTTGGTAGCTCCCTTCATGGGTTCACCAGGTTTTAAATTCCTCTACGAAGCCAGTCCTACTCAATTAACCTCGTTACTTTACTTTAGGTATGTCATGATATCAGGGCAGCACAGGTGTCAACAGTATTCTTGATTAAAACTGCACCTGGATTCAATGAGCTTCAACTCTCTCTCCATACTTCTGCACAAATAACTTATAGCGTTTTCGATTGGGGAAAAAATGAACTCTTTTTTTTTACCTAGATCCCTTATTTTGCTTTAGATCAATTTTTTTGTTTTCGATTGGGAAATTAAAAACACTTTTTTTTTATCTAGATCACATGCACCAACACAAAAACATTTGACAACTGACTTAAGTCAGGTTAAAGTTTGCATTTCGCAATTTGGTTTGTGTTTTATTTAGTTTTTTTTTTTTTGAAAAAAAGAGTTTATTTAAAGAAAATGGAATCAACATAAAATAAATTATCGGAATATTCATTCTCATCATCTACATTAAGCGACAGCTTCTTGGATAACCCCTGCATAAAAATCCGTTAACAAATATACTGCAAAAATTTCTGTTGGTAAGCATCGGTAATCTTGTTAGTTGGTATACAGGAAAGTGACAAATCGCTTCTTTTGAAATGTGTTTTATGTTAACATGAAACAAAGAAATTTTCTGTAGGTCTGTTCCCGTACAAATATTTTTTTTTTTCATTTTTATGATCCCACTGTAACAAAAAGACTCGCTTAGAATAGTATAAATGCTAAAAAAACCAACAAGAAATGGGATGAATTTTCCCATTCCCTTCGCTTTAGAAAAACGATATGGGATTGAAAGAACGCCCGTTGGTTTTAAGACTTAATGGATTAATGATAAGAAAAGCGAACCATTTTTAAATGATTGTTCTCTTCATTTTGAAACAAACAACATTGATATAATATGTCCATAATAGAGAATTTCCAAATTCATTTGCTGTACTTGCCGATTCTTTATTGATCGATCAACTAGATTTTCAAGCCCAGGCTAGACTATATTCTCCTACCCATGCAACAGCAAAATACATCAACAGCAAAATATATAACGATTTTAAAGTTAACACCCACACAAAGAATCGGTGACGCGGGAAAGTAACTAAAATAGAGCAGGAGAGTACAACTTCTGCAAAAGGCAACATTTTTTTTACGCTAAAGTATGTCAAATTTTAAATGACAGTTACATATTTTTCAATAGACGAAATTTCTGATTTACATATCATTTTTTTAAATATCCCTAGCATGAAAAGAGTTGAGTAACTCTAGTAAAGACTTTTTCTTATGTGTAAATACTGCAAAGCTTAAAAATGCTAAACATTTTAATAATAACTCAATGCAATCGAAACAGCAAAACTGACAACTACTACTTACTACTTAAGTGGCGCTACAGTCCGGAATGAATCTGGGCCTCAACCAACATGCCTCTCCAATTAGCCCGGTCCTTAGCTAACTGCCTCCAGTTGCGCACTCCAAGTTGGTTGAGGTCGGTTTCCACTTGTGCGCGCCACTTAAGGCGAGGTCTTCCTCTACTGCGTCCGACGTCTGGCTGGGAATCGAAGACTCTGCGTGCCGGAGAATTGGTGTCCATTCGTTCTACATGTCCTAGCCATCTTAGACGTCCAATGCGGAGTTGTTTGACCAGGGGCATGTCGCTGTACAGCTCGTATAGTTCTTGGTTGAATCTTCGTCTCCATAGCCCGTCAACGCAAACGGGACCGAAGATTTTTCGAAGAATTTTCCTCTCGAATCTACCAAGGATTTCTTCATCCGCTTTTGATAAGGTCCATGCTTCAGCGCCGTAGAGCAGGACTGGGATGATCAGGGTCTTATATAGGATCTCCTTAGTAGTTCGAGTGAGGGCTTTACTACTAAATTGCCTTCTTAGCCCGAAGAAACAGCGGTTGGCAAGAGTAATTCTTCGTTTAATTTCTGACGAGATGTTGTTGTCAGAGTTAATAGCGGAGCCGAGGTAGACAAAGTCCCGTACTACCTCAAAGTTATATCTGTCAATGGTGACGTTCTGTCCAATTCGTCGATGTTGTGTGTCCTTTCGTGTTGACAGCATATACTTTGTCTTACCCTCATTTACTGCTAAACCCATTTTCGCCGCTTCCTTCTCTATACTAGCAAACGTGGCTATGACATCACGTTGAGTCCTACCAATGATGTCAATATCGTCAGCGTATGCTAGTAGTTGCACCGACTTTTGGAAAATTGTGCCTCTGGTGTTGGCTTTGGAGTTTTGCACAATTCTCTCAAGAATCAGATTAAAGAAGTCACATGACAGCGCATCGCCTTGCCTAAATCCTTTTTTGGTATCGAATGTGTCGGTGAGGTCGTTTCCGACCCTGATGGAGCAGCGAGAATTCTCCATCGTCATCCTACACAAACGGACGAGTTTGGGCGGTATACCAAAACTAGACATGGATCTGTACAGTTCGTCTCTATAAATGCTGTAATATGCGGCTTTGAAATCGATGAATAGGTGGTGGGTATCGATTTGGACTTCTTGAGTTTTTTCCAGGATCTGCCGAAGTGTGAAAATTTGATCGGTTGTGGACTTTCCTGGCCTAAAACCACACTGATCAGGTTGTTGGTAAACGGTTTCAGGCGTTCACATATTACGGCAGATAGGATCTTGTAGGCGATGTTGAGTAGACTTATGCCTTTGTAGTTGGCGCAGTTCAGAGGGTCTCCTTTTTTGTGGATCGGGCAAACGATGCTGAGGTTCCATTCTTCAGGCATATTTTCATCCGACCAGATTTGGCTTATGAGTTGGTGGATGTTACTTACCAAGTCATCTCCGCCGGCCTTATAGAGCTCAGCGGGAAGGCCGTCATTTCCAGCAGCCTTATTAAGCTTGAGTTTAGATATTGCTATCCTCACTTCAATCAGGTCGGGTGGTTGGCAGTTTTCGCTGTCGTTGCCAATATTGAATGGTTCGTTCTGCCTGACAGCGGAATGTTGTTCGTCATCGCATTCCTCATCAAACCAGGGGTTTCTTGCTGGTGGGCGCGAGAAACCTAGCACATCAGTTGCGGCTGATCTAATGGCCTGTTGGCATCGTTGCCATTGCTCTTCGACATTCGATGCTGGTGGTATGGTGTTGATCGAGAGGTTAAGGGATACGCGTTGTGCGAAGGTCTTGGCAGTCTCTTGCGATTGCAGTCTTCCGACATTAAATTTTTTCACAGTATTTCTGGATTGTTGTGGCGTGGTGGATATCCGCATTCTTACCTTGGCTGCTACAAGGTAGTGATCCGAGTCGATGTTAGCTCCTCGGAATGTTCGGACATCCAAAATACTGGATGCGTGCCTCTTATCTATCGCAATGTGATCAATTTGGTTGACCGTTCGTTGATCTGGAGACCGCCATGTCCCCTTATGGATATCGAGGTGAGGAAACCGTGTGCTGGCTATAGTGGCATTTCGTTCCGTAGCGAAATCAATTAGCCTAAGTCCGTTACCAGACGTGTTGTCGTGTAGGCTTTGTTTTCCGACAATACTTCTAAAGATGTCTTCTCTTCCTACCTTTGCGTTAAAATCTCCCAGCACGATTTTAACATCGTACTTCGGTAGTCGCTCATAGGTTTTGTCGAGGAGCTCGTAGAAGCAATCCTTAGCTATATCATCTTTTTCTTCCGTCGGAGCGTGAGCGCATATAAGGCTTATGTTGGCGAATTTGGCCTTGATGCGGATTGTTACTATGCGTTCGCTAGTGTCTTGGAAACATAAGACTTCTTGCCTAAGTCTGGCACTTATAACAAATCCGCATCCGAATAGTCGCTGTTTCTGCTCACTATAACACGGTCCGTAGTATATGTCACAGTTTTTCATCCTCTTTTTGCCCGGCCCATCCCATCGTATTTCCTGGATGGCAGTAATGTCTGCTTTGTAGCAGTTTAGGGCTTCCGCTAGTTGTTCGCCTGCACCTCTCCTGTTTAATGTTCTCACATTCCAGGTGCAGATACGAACATCGTTGTCCTTTTTTCGTTTAGCAGGGTCGTCAACAATATAAATCCGTCCTTTCCGAGGCTATTGGTTGCTTCGTAACCTTCGTAAAACTGACAACTAGACATGATATTTAAAACGTTTATGTTCCTACTCAAAAGTAGGTACCTACAGAAAAAGGCGTTCTAGATTGTCAAATTAAGGCTCATGATCATGAATCAGAAAGCAGAATATTTTTCATGAAACACAAACACTTTTCTTTTCTTTTCTGTAACTTTCTGCACACCATCGACTATAGATTATAGATCGATGGGTTTTGGAAAAAAAATTTGCAGTTTAGAACCTTCAACACAAAAGGAATAGATGAAATCATTCACTTTACAAAAATGCATAAAACTCGGAACGTATGGCGTCTCTAACGATACAGCACACAAAATAGTTGCGTTACAAGTGGATGTTTTTGCAATATTCTGAGACTAAACATTGTTGGATTTGCCTCCTTACCCTTTCTGATAAACAAATTAAATTAGTTGGGGGAGAGTACGATAAATTAGGCGCCAAAAATCTATTACGGTTTCTAACTCCCCCCATTTGGGCGGGTGGGGCAATTTCATAAAAAAGTACTAAAAATGGATAACATATTACAAAATAATGGTAATACTTAAAATTAAGTAAAATATTGTTTTGAAGCCAATACTTTGTTCTATTATCTATTTTTAAATCAATGCATAGTTTTTGAATAAATGGGTTCTAAACAAAGATTATGAATTCTATACAGATGACACACTCCATATAAGAAAAATTGTTCTATGGCGGGTCGTGCTGGCACAGCACAGCAGTTTTTGTTCTTGTTTTTCATGTGTTTTCTTGCACACCGCCCGCCCATACCATGGCTACTTAGCAAAAGTTTCAGTTGTTTCTCAATGCGTCATCTGTATAGAATTCATAATCTTTGGCTCTAAACTAAAAAATTATAAAAAAAAGTCCAAAGCGTAATTTTTCAAAACTGTACAATTTGTTTTCGTTTTTACAAAAACCATGCATTGATTAAAAAATTAGCTAATAGAACAATGCATTGGCTTTAAAAATACTTAATTGCAAGTACATTTTTAGTACTATTTTTATGAAATTGAAATTGGGGGTGGGGGAGAGATAGAAACCGTTATAGATATTTGGCGCCTACGTGCGTCAAAAAATGATAGTATTCAACTGCTCAACAAAGAACCGTTTTTATTTTTTGGCACCTATGATATCGTACTCTTGACATTAATTGTTATTAACATATGAGTATAGGCTACAATCCACTGCGCGAATCGTTTCATACCCTATCTCATATAATTCTCAAATTAATCATCATCGAAAATTAAGCATGGGTAAAAACATTATATGGATTGAATATAGAAAATTTAGAAAACTCTGATGAAGAAAACGTTTTAGGCGAAAATTATTCGGAAAATCGTCCGTCCCATTTGCTTTGACAAGCTATGAAAGCGATGATTCAATCTAGAATTATACGAGCTGTACAGCGAAATATAGACCTGGTCCAAAAAACTCCACATTGGATGTTTAAGATGGCTTTGACATATACTCCGGCTCGCAGAGTCTTTGATTCCCAGCCAGACGTCAAACGCAGTAGAAGAAGGAAGAGCTCGTTTAAAGTAATGCACACAAGTAGAAACCAAGGATTGCTAATTGGATACTCATGTTGGTTGAGGGCCAAACTCACTCCGGACTAATAAAACTAAAGTTTGTAAATTTGTAAATCCGATCAAATTAAAGAAACACCAAGTCAAAGTATATATACATTACATATACTTTGGACTTGCTTAACCTAAAAATAATAATAAATAAATTTTAATAAATAGATATTTACCTGGCACAAACCGTCCCCAAAATTCCAATGCTGGTAAAATTGCAAATGGCGTCGTATACATATAAATACAGATAACCATAACTATAGCTTTAATTTGTGTCATTTTCCCCTCCATCGGTCTTGTAATTACATTAAATCTGTCATAAGCTATGCATGCGTTCGTCATACCGGCTGCGATTCCGGTATACGAACCTATAATCGCAAACGTTTGACAAGCTGTGTGTCCAAGTGCAAATCCACATTTAAATGAATTGTATATCATTATCGGTGTCTTGAACATCATAAAAAAGTCGCACAGTGCTAGGTTGATTACTAGAATATTTGATGGTGTTCGTAGGCTTTTTGCTCTAAAAATGTAGTAGATAGATCCCGTGTAAACTTTTTCTGTCATTATGTATCAGGAAGATGTTAACTTACGAGCAGAATACATACAGGACGAGGCCATTACCAGTTAGAGAGAAAATTGTGAAAAATATGTAGATCAGTCCCAGCAGATAGTTCATAGACTCTGGTGGTTCGGGATATTTAAGCCAATGATCGGGTATGTGTTGTAGTTCATGCGGTGGTACATTCCATCCTAAGAGGCGTTGCTCCGATGATGTGCTGTAAATATTTTCAAACAAAATAAAAGAAATTGATCTAGTTACACAAATTATACTTCAGCTTAATACAGAATGACCCAAAGCATTGAATTGAATTTTCTATGGTAAGGTTATTTTTCAGCTTTTTTCAGCTTTATTAATTTCCTGTTCATAGTTATTCTTTTGCTTCTCAAGTAATATTCAAAATTCAAAGATCAGATTTTGACAATTTGTTTTTGTTGTGAAGAACCTTAGGGTCAAAAAAGAATTCTATAACCTGGAGCCAGAACTACTTGGTCGATTTGATTGATGGGGTACCTACCATACCAATAACGGATTTTCATCCTAAACGGCTTTCATGATTTTGATAATATTTTAAAATAAATATATTCTACTAAACATAATAGTGATGTAAATGTATTGTGCCACGAACATATAACCGTTATTTCAAAATCAGTCGCTGTTTAACTAATAGTGTTTTCGATTGGGATACAAAAAGCATATTTTTTTTAATCTAGAGCACTTTTGAAGAATCTTAATTCTAAGTGAGATTTACACCTACATGCACCAATACAAAGACATTTAACATCTGACTTATGTCAGCTTGAAGTTTGCATTTCGCAGTTTGATTTGTGTTTTTTGTGATCAGTGAAAACTAAAAAGTGATTTTCTGCTCAAACTATAATTAGAAATTAAAATATTTTTGAATAATCATGTAGGTATTAAAATTCATAAGCTTTGTTTTGACACCAACTCGCCAATGGTTGAATTTATAAATTTCAAATGATGGTTTTCAATGATAGCTATAACTGGGCCCTAAAGATAAACAATAAGCTGTCAAATGGTACACTAACACACATAAAACCAGATCAACCTATTTTGTGTTCGATTGAAATCTGAGCGCAAGTCTGGAAATCCCAACCGAAAAAGCTATAGAGAGAAGTGGGCGTGTTTCAAAACATTCTTTATACAATATGACGCAGTCCTTGCAATTTGTATTTAAATCTTTAAATTTAGTGATTCATTTGGAGGTACTATTTTAAAAAAGCGATTAATGGCAGTAAATGCGTGAATAGTGTAAATATTTCATTTCATTCACCATCAATAGCGCCAGTAGATGAGTAGACCGTGATAAATCGATAGCTCGGCTTGTCATATACAACAACAGGCGCAACTGAAGATAAATAGTTAGCTAAAGAGGCATTTTGGTTGAGGGCCGGACTGTAGTGCCACTTTAGTAATGGCCAAATACCACATGAAATACTCGAACGCGTCATCTAAAATTAAAACTCCAGAATCGACCGTTTTAGTCCCACTTCTTTGATATACAGTAAAACCCGCTTAAGATGAACAGCAAAATGTCACAGTTTTTTTTCACTTACACGGACTTCGCTTAAGTGAAAAAAATATGTCACTTAAGCGGGTTTAAAATTCCATTAAGCGTAAATTTAAAGCTTTGTAGGTACATATTTATCTTTTGGAGTAGCAAAAATATACATAAATTTTTTTAATCCTACCCACCAATACAAAAAATCATTTTGTCTGTTCCAGTCGAATTGGAAATGAAAAGCACTGTGATACGGTCCTTTGGTAGCTTCATTCCTGTTTTGTTCGATTCAATATTTTTTTTCACTTAAGAGAGTTTTTTCAATGAAAAATATAAAAAATAACTGAAAATGTGTTTCAGGTATCCGGGTTTTTCACTTAAGCGGAGTGTTTTATAGGTAATTGTTCGACAAATACTCGGGTTTGAAAGAAGTATTTCAGATAAGCGGGTTTTTCTTAACCGGGTTTTACTGTAATAATAAAGATTACCCGATAATTTTTTTTATTTTGGAAGAAGTGCCTGTAAATGAATCAGGCAAAAAAAGAATTTAAAAAAAATGAACAAGTTGCTATTTGTTATGTAGAATTTAATGACAATGTTATTCAGAACAATAGATTGATAGCGGGTGAATTAAATACTTTCATTGTAAAAAGTGCAGTAGAATATTAGCAGTGTAACATAAGTCAAGCCGAGGTTGTTTTAAAATTTAAACTCATACGCGTTAAAGATAGCGTAAATGTGCTGAAGTCCATGTGCACAAAGAAAGATATTAATTTTATGAGTGAAAATATGCCCTTATAGGCGCAATTTTAAGATAAATTTTGAATCATTCAACTCCAGAACTAAATGGACCAACAATCCGGATTAAGAAATGAATATTATTGTGAGAGTGCTTTAAACTGGAGGATTCAAAATTGAAACCAAAAAATTAACAAAAATTTTCATAATTTGAAGGAAATTGGTGTTCTTGTTAATTATAATGATTTTTCGTCATTGGCCAAAACTAAAGAGTATTTGGTCCAAAATTAACTATGTAGAATTGTTGCAAATTATTAATAGCATCATATATATATACGTTGAATTTCATTTAATTTTACCAAATAGTTTTTGAGAAATTGACAATTTTCCCTATATGGCCTAAATCCAAAAATTTGTTATATGGATTTTCTCGAAAAAAATGGGTATGCAGTTTTGTTCGAACTACTATATTCATAGCATATGTCAAGTTTAATCATAATCGTTAGAGTTGTTTTTGAGAAAATTTAAGTTATGTGTAATTTTTATATGGTATGTACCGTTTTACTGTAAATAAAAAAAAATGGCCTAGAATTATGACGAAACAAACTAACTATGTATACGAAGTTTGAAAAAATGTATGGGTCAAGCCGTTTATTACAGACAGATGGACCGACAACGGACGGAATAGTGAAAATCACTTTTTTGTGTTCCCATGTTATTATAATGTTAGAATCAATTAATATCTCGACGTTGAATTTTTTTTACGAAAACAATACATTTCTCTTTGTAATATAGAGTTAAAAAGACAAAATATATGAGTAAAATAGAGTTGGTTAGTAAATTTAATAAAATGAAAAATCAAATTACATTACATGACTGAGTTCGATAATATGAATTAAGATGTGGTCAAAACTTAAGACTACTATATAGTTTATCGGTACGAGCTCAAAAGACTGTATGTTTTAAAGTTAATTCAAGACTATTTTAAAGTTAAATAAACAAAAATGGATTAAAATATATTATAAAGTCGTTCAAACAATTTAACTAAATATTAAACAAAAAATGGCTTCTATATGCCAAATACGACCTCTGCACTCCAACCCCAGAACCAAACTCAACATATTATTATTATTATTATTATAATTTATTAAACTATACATAAATGTACAGTGTAGTTTATAAACAGCACTAGCTACTTGTGCTTAAGGCTGAAGGCAAAATGTTTTTTTTTTTTAATTCTTATATACTATTTTCAAGATTTAATTTCTTTAGGAGAATGTAAACGTTTTTTTTATATTTTGTTCTCTAAAGGAACTAATAAAAGATTGTAAAAGTCTTCGTTATGTAATTTGTTGCAAATTGTTTTTATCTGTAGACAATCTACTGTTAGGTGTTTTATAGTTAATCTTTAGTTGGATTGACAAAATTGGCATATCGGAGATGTGGTCCTGTTGAGTAGATAGGTATGAGTGAGCTGGGTGTGTCCAAGTCGTAGTCTAAGAAAGCTTTTATTCATTGCTGATGTTGTGGTTGTAGGATAGATGGGATAAACAATTGGGTTTGGATTGATATTGGAGTAGTGGTGCATGTATAGTCTCCAGTTTTCTACCTTTTTTTGTGCCCAATAAGAATTGGCAAGTTTGAAATAATCGATTTTTTCGGGTTGGTATTTTGAGATAACGAGATTAGGGTCAGTGGAAGCAACTTTTGCATACTGATCTGCTAACTCATTACCCCGACTACCAGCATGACCTGGAACACACACTAGTTTCAGGGAAAAACTCCTTTTATTAGGGTGTCCCGAATTTTACTAATGATCGGTGAGCGGTTTTTTATGTTTAGAACAGCAGTTAGCGTTGAGAGGCTATCTGTGCAGATAATAGTTTTGGTTTTTGAACTAATTGCCATTTGCGCAGCTTTAAGTACCGCCATCGCTTCTGTTGAAAGTATGGAAAAATAAGATGGGAGCTTTTCAGTAGATATAAGGGTGTCATTTGCGTTTACTATTGCAAAGCCTGTGCCTTCATTATTAACTTTCTCTTACAAAGAGAAAGATATTGTTTTCGTTTTCTCGCAAATTGCTATGCCGAATTGAATGAAATTTAATATATATACTACAATTATAGTTTGAAACAATTCCACATTATTAGTTTTAGCCCAACTATCACTTAACTGAATTTTAAGTTTTGGCCAGTAACGGAAAATCATTATTATCACATAGACACCGATTCCTTCAAATTTCGGAGTTAACGTTCGTATAATCACATTTCGACATTTCTTATATCATTTTTAGCATCAATAATCCAAATGCATACTTACTATTTGATCTAACGCCCAACTCGCTGTGAAAGAGAAAGTTGCGTACGACCTAGTCGTGCACCCACCACTCGTTTTTAGAGCCGTCGGTAAAAACGATTTTCCAGTTGTTAATAACGTAGGTGTTTATCAGTTCCAGGAAATGTTGAACGTATATTTCGTTTGGTGTATTATCTTTTTTAAATTTGGAGAGGCTGGTATTTATTGCATCAGGAGGTAAAAGCCAGGAAGGATATGTTTCAACTACAGTGTTTTTCAATGTCGGTTCGAGGCCAATGGTTTTAGCGAATTTTAATGCGTTGTAAAGTGCTTTGGAGTTTTCCTTCTTTTTAAAATTTTTACAGCATCAGCGTAAATCGGAGATCTACCAGATTGGCAGATTTTTGGCACGAGTCTGGATGTTAGGAGATCTTTCCTATCATCGATGAGTGGAAAACCACCTTCTGTGAGCATATTATTTATTGGGCTAGTTCTGAATGCTTTAAGAATGTTCCTGATTGCGGCGTGATATGTGGTTTGTATCATTTCGAGATAAGATTTGGCGCACTTTCCGTAAATTACCAGACCGTGGTCTATTTTTGCCAATATAATTGCTTTGGTGATGTTGATTAGGGTGTTGATATGGATGAAACTATTTTTTGAACTTAAATATTTAATAATATTAAGCCTGGTAGCTAATTTCTTTTTTAAAACAATACAATGTTCCTTAAAATTAAACTTATTATCAAATATGATGCCAAGAATACTTTAATTATTGACTGTTGGTATTCGTTAACGTTATCAGATACAATGATGAGGTTTGAACATTTTATTTTTCTGCAAATATGCAGATGTTTGCTTTTATGTAACGAAATCATAGCACCAGATTGAATGCACCAGTTATTGATGCGTAGAATGATTTCTTTAAATGTGTTAACTGTGCGAAGAGAGTCGTTGCACTTAGATAGTATGTATAAATCGTCAGCATACAGGGTATGGCTAATGTTATTAAATTTTAAAATAATATCGCTTATATCATCGTGGGCAATGATAAAAATAACGACAGAGAGGGGGGACCCTTGGGGGATACCATTATCCAAGCTATAAATATTTGAATAGGAGTTATTTACCCTGGCTCTGAATTTTCTGTGTAAGAGAAATGACTTTATAAATTTATACATTTTTGGTCCGATATTCCATTTTTTAAGTTTATTTAGTACAATATGGATACCAATACGCTCGAAAGCCTTTTCGAAGTCAATAGAAAGAATCGATACGTGGTTTTTGCAAGAGAGAGCTTTGGAAACAAACTCATCAATGTGGAGTAAGGAGTCAATAGTACTTCGACCATGTTTAAAGGCAACTTGGTTGAGGTTTATATGATTATTCCTTTCTATGAACCAAAGTAATCTTTCGGAAACAATTTTTTCCATTAGTTTGCTTGTACAAGATAAAAGAGAAATGGGTCTATAACTGTTGGTAACTGGCAAATATTGATTGGGTTTGGGGATTGGGATAAGCGTAGCTGTTTTCCACGTTTGTGGAATTACACTATTGTTAAAAATGTTATTATAAAGCAATACTAGGCGTTGTTTTACTATGGTTGGCGCGTTTTTAAGCATTGGGTAGGAGATACGATCATAGCCTGGTGTCTTGCCTTTGACATTATTGAGACAAAATTCGCCAAATACGACTTCTGCACTCCAACTCCAAAACCAAACTCAACATAAAAATATAAAAGGACTCAAAATCCAATATTAAAATACAAATGTACTAATAATTAAAAAATAAATTAAGTCCCACGAGAGCGGCGATTTGGGCAGAGAAGATAAATACCTAAATAGTAAAAAAAACAAATTTATAAAAATATTACATTTGTTTTGTTTGGCTTAATAAAGAATTTTTAAGTTATAGATGGAAAATTAGCACAAAATTAAGGCCCAGGGGATAAATCATCTATTATCTGTTTTGGCTAATCGTCATCAATAAACTTTTAATCCAAGTAACACATTGCAATTTTAAGACTATGATTTATGTGGACGACATGGTTATCTTAGTGCAAGGAGCTTTCTTTCTGGCTGAAAGTTAATCTAAGCAAGACTCAAATACCAAATATCTGGGAACATAAATAACACAAAGGGTACAGAAGGCATGTATAGCTTTCTACGCCTTTAGAATTTGTCAACATTGTTATTGAGAGGATTCTTCGAAGTTTGCTTTTATCAGTAGACAAGGGCCAGTCCAAATATATGCTGTCCAAAAGGAAGGGACCGCTATTAGCTTTGTTAATTGAGTTTGAGCTGCAATGAAAATTTAGTTTCATGGAACACAGCTTTTTGTATTCCATGAGAATATATGCTGTGCGAATGTTTAATGCTTTTTGGTTCATGAGTCTGAGCTGGAACACGTTTTTCTGCACCTACTTTTGAGTAGGCACACATAAGTTTCAAATGTCAATGTCTAGTTGTCAGTTATGTTCAGCGATTTGGAGCTTTGCCTATAAAATGATTTATATTAAATCACAAATTATGACTATAGAAAAATAGGTCTTTAGAATGTTATGTCCTTCAGGATTTGACATACCTTAATGTCGAAACATCTTAACCTGTCCAGGATCTGTACTTTTCTCTTCTGACAGTTTTTACCAAGTTGTGCTGTACTATCCTGTTATGTTTTTATGCATTAAACAAAACTATTAATTAAGACAACGATACATCGCCTGTCAGTCTGAAAGATCGCAGCATTGATTAAGAATATTCAATGTCCTACTATTCGTTTAAGCCTAAAAGCCTCTTAACTAAATTTTTGTTATGGTCAAACACAAAAAATCACATTCCAATCAAAGTGTAAAGTCGCCTGCGTACCCACCGTTTATTTTCTTAGCTTAGAAAGTAATTTAAAATTACTCCCCTACCCTTACTACATCTCAGCCTTGCCTTACGTAAGTAAGTACGTCAATATCAAGAACAAGCCAAGGCATTAAAGATCTGATCGCGTTCCTTAATGTCGGTAAATTAATGTATGATACGCAACTTTACAACATAAAACAGTAGCACACATATGTTTTGTAGCGTACCACAAAATAACTAAAGCACTGCATTTAAAATATTTGTTTAGATGCACCTTTAATCAATATCAATAATTTCGTAAGATCGTCTAGCGAAAAAAAAAATTGGAAAAGCGAAAAAAGCTTTATTATATCCCGATCAGTATAATAACTTTATTAACTGATTTCAAAGCCAAACTCATCATCCGATTTAAACCATTATCATACATCTGTTCAATTAGTTTGGTTTATGTTCACTATTACAAACCTTCTGCCAAAGAATAGAAAATTGTTTTGAACAAAAACCAACGATTTTTTTTCTTGATATTAAAATGCGTGGACCGCCATATATTTCAAAACTCGTTCTAATACAATTCGTGTTAAGCTATGACGCTATAAACATACAAGACACTCACGAGATTCCATCCGATAAAAAGCTTAACTCCATAAAACACTACTTGAAACTACGATCTACAGAAGTCTAATAATAATTTATCTCCGTTGATATTAAAGTTATTAAATTTTTAGAAATAACTTCTTTTCAATGTACTAACCGAGCTTCCGGACGGAAATACGTCAAATTCCGGTGCGGATCGCCGAAGAAATCCATTCCACCCGCACTTGATTTGACAACTTGTTGGAATCTCACACTTGCAATGTTTACCACTAACAGGACGGTTAAGTGAACCAGCAACGCTTTTTATACAAGTGCCCTGCAGGAGAACTAGTATAGGGGATTAGTGTTCTAATCTAATCCATTCGGAATTTGCTGACACCATTTTTATTGCTGTGATTTAAAAACATTTTCATTTAGATTCTGCTTTGTGTTGTATTTGGTGTATTCTGGATTTTCTATTAGATTCAACATTGGGATTTCACTTTATGCTGATTTGTTGTATATAAAATAAAGACCACGTGAGACAAACATTTTTTTTTAAGGGGAGGTAACAGCCTTTTTAAGCTACTTTGAGTTGCTTCGGCTTGCTTCGGCTGCTCATAGAAGTGTGAGTTTCTTTTTCACAAAAACCACCACCCATGAAATGTGTGCACTTTAGTGCATGTTGTACCTACACTTGAGGATCTGTCAGTAAAATTGTCAGATTTGTCGCCAATTACACACGGCTTCAACCATATAACGCTAAGTCAGAAGGTCTTGTCCTTTGTAAACGGAACATCATTACAACAATGCCCTTTCAGGCGGCTTCATCGCCTTCGTGTAAATTTTGTACATCACATCCCATATGGTGTATTCGTTTTGGTACATTCTATGTAAGAGAGAAAAAAAGTGTTTTCTTCTTTGTAGGACGAAAATACAAAACAATATCGTCACCTCAGTATTGGAGTGACACATATGCATTTTTGCCATTTTTGAGCTAGGAATGAGACAAAAAGGAGATCTTTCGATTGGTGTAATTAAATCTATCCTATCTCCATTACTACCGAAGATATCAGTGTTACAAATGATATAAACGCACCTTTGGGAATAAACGGTCAGTATTGGTCTGCCACATTAGCCTTTGTATGTGAAGTTCACATTTTCGTATGAACTTTTCTGAAATTTTTTTTTAAATATTTTAAATGACCTATACATACAATTGAACTAAAAGCTTTCTTCATTTGCAAACACCAATTCAGTGCTTAAATGATCCAGACATACAATTTCTTCCTCAAAAGTGCTTCATATGCATAATCATTTTTCAAAAGTGATTTTTCAGTACAGCTAGTACAGCTCGTACTGCAGAAAATATTGCTGCTTCTCGCGATAGTGGGGCTGAAGAGCCGTCCATCTCAACTCGTCGTCGTGCCCAACAATTGAACCTCTCACGCTCGTCGTTGATAAACATTATGCATAAAGACTTGCATTTACACGCTTACAAGGTGCAATTGACTCAAGAACTAAAGCCTCTTGACCATTTAAAGCGTCGTCAATGGTCAGAATGGTGGCAAGAAAAGGCAACAGTGGATGATCAATTCTCGAAGAAAATCATCTTCAGTGATGAGGCACATTTTCACCTTAGTGCATTCGTCATTAAGCAGAATTAACACATTTGGGCGAATGATAATCCAAGAGTGATTGTCGAAAAACCAATGCACTAAAAAGTTGTGACTGTTTGGTGCGGTTTATGGGCTGGCGGCATCATCGGGCCGTATTTTTTTCCAAAATGAGGCCGGTCAGGCATTTACTGTGAATGGTGTTCGCTATCGTGAGATGATAAAGAACTTTTGATGTCCTGAATTGTAAGACATGCAAGTGGACGATATGTGGTTTCAACAGGACGGTGCCACTTGCCACACAGCTAACGAAACAATGGCTCTTTTGCGCGACAAATTCAATGGCCGTGTTTTCTCACGTGGTATTGATGTCAATTGGCCGCCAAGATCATGATTTGACACCGTTGGACTTCTTTCTTTGGGTTATTTGAAAGAAAAGGCATACGTCGATAAGCCAGCAACAATTCAAGAGCTAAAGGATGAGATAATTCGGCACATTTACGGCATAGAACCTCAATTATGCTTCAGCGTCATCGTAAATTGTGACCATCGGATGGAGGTGTGCCGCCGAGGTCGCGAAGGCCATTTGGCCGATATTTTGTTCCATACATTGCATCTGGTGCAAGGATCTTGGATATGGAACTTATTACACCAATTAAACATTGTCCAGTCATATCAGAAGGTTTATCCAATTTAAATATTTTTTTAACAATAGTTCTTAACTTGTACATCTGATTTTCGTGTATCTATCAATTCCAGTTGTAGTACGGCGAACGTTTTTAAAGATTTTGACTCAGATGATTCTATAATTTGCATTGTATTTAACAATACATTTTATAAAAATACACTCTGAAGGCATTAAATTAATTTATAATAATTTTTCAAAAAGCTGAAATATTGGATTTTTAGATCCCAGTTATAAACGAAAGTATATTACAGAATTCTTTTTCTTTGAAAGGATAAATTACCTTGTTTTTTACATAAAAAATAAGTTTAACAAAACAAACTAAAAGAAAAAATATATGAGAAGGCTACAATCCGCTGTGCGGATCGTTGAATACCCTATCCCATCCTATCTGTAAAACTAAAATCCCCAAAAAAGTGGTCATGGCTAAAAACACGATGTGGATAAAATAGAAAAAATGAGATAGTGGCAACAAATTCTTCAGACTGCTTATAAAACACTTTTACGGTTCTACAAAAGACAAGGTTCTCTCCTGCATATGTTATGGGGTAGTGTATAAAAATGGTTTTTATATAAAAACGCACCCAAAAAGTGTGCGTGGGTTAAAATGGTATATAGACGAAATGTTCATATTAATATTATTTATGAGTCTGCATCAAACATTTTTTCGAATAATTTAAAATTTGACCGAAAACAGTTTGTTTTTTTTTGAAAACGCCCTCAAAAACTTTATATAGTCGTAATATAGATATTAAGATTGTCTAAATATGTTGTTCAGAAACTTTTTTTAAAATTCCTTACGGTTTGGCCAAAAACTGAGTTTTTCTTAAGAGGGGGCAGTCGGCGGATTTTGAAAATCTTTAGACTTGTTCTGTAGGCACGGACGAGGATCCTATATACCAAATTTCATTATACTAGCTCAAAATTTAAGGCCTAAAAATCGGTGACGTACAGACGGACGGACGGACAGACAGACATGGCTTAATCGACTCAGCTAGCGATTCTGAGTCGATCCATATACTTTGAGGTATAAGTAGCTAAATTATTTCTCTATATTACAAACTATGTATCAAAACAAATATACCCCTATGGGATAGGGTATAAATATAGCTACATGTCTTCAAATTGTCGCACACTGTTTGTTCAACATTTTCGACCATTTCATCATCCATTCCATCATTCTTCTTTGAACCGAATTATTGATCAAAGGAATTTTTCAATGATCTCACTTCCTGATTTATGAGGCACGGTGTCTATTACTTCCTTCACAGCAGGTAGAATCAATTTTTTATCGATTGTGTGTGGTTTCCAAATGTTAGTAATCAAAAGAGAAATTTTATAGGAAGCCCGCAGCCCGTCATCATGCTGCTTAGAGGAGGATGCAAAAAGATTTTATGTAGTAGGCTGTTAATAATTTTTTTCTTTTCTTGGAAATAGGCCAACCCTTTTTTAAGCATGCTTCGTTTGTTAAAACCTTTTGACAAACATTTATAACCCACAACTCCTGTCACTCAAGTTTTCCTTTAATTCTTAAAGGACGCAAAAGTCCTCCATGTCAGTGCGAACTACGAGGTCGGTATAGAGTTGATATGAAGTCTGTATTTGTATTTTAAATATCCCTATTGTTTGATGTAGGTATATGTAAAATTGTTTTGTTTTAATTTAAAGTTTTTTTTTAATAAGGGCGATGCGCCATTTTTTCTGAGGACCTCACCGCCCCCTAGATGCCTTCAACTACCCCAGGTGGCAGTAGGGGCCATTTTGGGAACCATTGAGCTAGAGAAATTGGTAAATTTTCAAATATAGCCTAAATAAAAATACAGTTGTTTAGGATTTTACCACAATTCTATAGATACGCAGTTTTTTTAAATAACAACTTTAAATCGTTAGATTAATTTTTAGGAAATTTATTTTTTCCAAAACCATTAGTTTTGGTCCTATAATCAAATAAAGTTTGTAGTAAATCCGTGTTAAGCCTCCAGCTCCGATCACACAGACGGACAGAATTGTCAGACAAACTTTCTCTCGCTTTTCCATCATCGTAATGTTAGGTTTGATTAAAATCTCTAGTTCGAAAGTACGTTACCAATACCAAAGATAATGAATGCTGTATGAATGCTGTATGCTGTATTATGAATGCTATACAGATGACGCACTCCATATAAGAAAAATTGTTCTATGGCGGGTCGTGCTGGCACAGCCCGCCATATGTTTTTGTTCTTGTTTTTCATGTGTTTTCATGCACACCGCCCGCCCGTACCCTGAAGCTATAGGGCAAAAGTTTCTGTATTTTTGTTCTCAATGCGTCATCTGTATAGAATTCATAATCTTTGTCAATACGTAAAAATGTTTGCAAATAATACTTTTTGATTTCTTTGTTTGTAAACAAAAATGCACAATCAGCGCAATACCTATTTTCAATTTTAAATTACAACGAATAAAACTTAATTCAATATGAATAAAATTCATATGCTTCCTACTTATGCTTGAAACACATCAGGGGGGGGGGGGGTGTGTTCCGCTTACGCATCCCTCCCTCAATCCCCACTTGGCAAAGCGGCTAAAGGAAAACAACTGGTTATTTTGTATTTTGTATTTATAATGAAGGGAATTGAACATTTTTATAAGCTACGAAGTAGGGAAATTGTGTGTTTGACAGAAAAAGTACCCTCTGCTGGGAATTTGGTTCCACTGAATCCCAGCTTATGTTGCACATGAAAATCCATTAGGGATCCGTAAGTGGAAAACATCTATTAACACAGCAACTTTAGCATTAACGTCAACGATAGGAATTGTTCTGGATTTACTGATGCTGTCGACGTTGTTAATAAGGGTATCATGCAACGTCGTAAGTTTACAACGTGCGACGTTTTATGAATGCCCCCCTAAAAGTGGCGAGGCAAAACTTTATATAAACGAAATATAGATATTCAAATTGCCTAAATATCTTGTATAGAAAGTTTTGCAAAATTCTTAACCGTTTAACCAAAATAAATGTTTTTCTAAAAAGTGGGCGTGGCAGTGGGCGGATTTCGAAAGTTTTTACACTTGTTTTGTAGCCTCGGACAAGGATTCTATATACAAAATTTCAGTATCCTAACTTAAAATTTAAGACCTAAAAATCGGTGACATACAGACAGACACAGACGGACGGACGGACGGGCAGGCAGACATGGCTTAATCGACTCAGCTAGTGATTCTGAGTCGATCCATATACTTTGAGGTATATGTAGCTAAATTATTTCTCTATGTTACAAATTATGTATCAAAACTAATATACCCCTACGGGATAGGGTATAAAAACGCAAGAAGTAAAAGAAAATTTCCAATGACGTTTTTCAATGAGCTATAACTGGGCCCCCACATCTGTTTTTTTACGGCCACACGTCAATTTCTCTCCGATGGTCTCCGACATCTGTTCGTCGCGGAAATATGTGTAGGTAAGTGCACAAAATGTAAGCAATAAAATAATTTTATTGAAGTTTTCTTGTTGAAAACTGTTGTTTTAGGCAAAATTCGAATAAAAAGCAAGCAGTAAACAATGGCCGTGTTCCGGATATTAGATTTCAACTGCAAAATGAGTTGAGGCGATGTGGAACGCAAAATCTTAATGCCTGAAACACACGTGCAGTGGGTCTGCATGCAGTGCAGCAAGTAAAACACATGTGCATTCTTTTTTTGCTCCTGTCATTACATTTAGCTTACTGTGGTGGTGTTTGGTGATATATAATTGCCTCATAGTGCTTCATTATATGAAATAAATAAAAAAAAATATGCATATGGTAGGAACCAGGGTTTCAGTTGTTTGAGGCATCATTCCACATTCAATACACATTGAAAAAAGCAATCTCATCTTTGATACTTTACTGGATTTACTTTATGCTCATAGGTCATAATAATATTCAATAGGTCTTGTGATTTGTAGTAGGGGCATTCGTGAGTAATTTTAAAAGTTATGGTTGAGTTGAGAAAAAGTATGTTTCATTTTTGATACATTTGTTTTGTTATGGCATTTATTTTTTTTTTTATGCGGATTATACGTCAAAATTCAATGATGCCAAATATCTAAATATTACGTTTTTTTTTTCTTTTGTGTTGTGGTGCCATTGAATTTTTGCAGTGGATTTAGAAATAGAGACAACTTGCAGTACTGCAACGCTTGCAGATTTTACATGTGTTCGCTCCCATTGAAAACTGTGCGTTCTATCTTTTCTAAAAGGAGAATTCTGCACATGTGTTTCAGGCATAATGAATGGCAAGGTAAATGTCAAGCTATACCAACCCTTATTTTTTAATTTCGTTTTTACACATTTATTTTGATTATTGGGTAATGCTACTGAAATCAAAAACATCTTCATGGCAGTTCGACGCAAAATCAGCTGTTTCACTCATATCTGGGTGTCCATGCGTAAATTTTCCACTTGTTTCGCCAGTCATTTCCCCTCAAATGTCACGTGACTAAAATGATCGATTGACCAATGAGAACAGTGCACCGGCAAAGTTAACTTGGTAAAACTGAAATCCGGAGCGCACCCAATATGAGCGCTTGGTGTTCGGAATTTTACCAACAGCAAGAGGACACCAGAGAGGTTGCTGATTTTTGCTGATGTCAAATGAATGCGTTGTTTCAAATTCGGAAAACGAATACTGTGAATCAAAATTCAGTCTTCGACTGGATTTGCGTTGCGTAGAAAATTACTCTCCATATACCATGATAGGGCCGAATATGTATATACAGTAGTCCCTCGATAATGTGAACTAATTAAAACAATGCGTTTTCGGATTTTAGAGGGATTCACATTACTGGAACATTTTTTCAGTGCTTACTAAACTGATTAAAACGATTTTCAAATCCACTAAAAACAACACAAAATGATTTTTAAAATTACAGTTTCAATATTTATTATTTTAGAAGAAAAACTAAAATAAAAAATTTTATTCATTTAAAAAAAAAAACAAAAGTAAAAACATTCCGATATTGGTATTCTTAATGTTTGGTAAAATATTTTGTTATTTTGGACTGACAAAAAGCTTGAGTTGATCTATCTATTGCTTTTGCCCTTAATTTCAGCAAACTGGAAATCGTTTCTGCGTCCAATTCATTTTGATCGGCGTACTCAAGAACCGTATTTGTACACTGGATTGCTTGCGAGTAAGCTATTTTGGGAGCAGCTGGAGTGACTTCGTAAATGCAAAAATGCAAATCCAGGATGTCCAGCATCTAGTTCGCATAAAATTTTGCACTTATCTTTAATCGATAAAAATCGATGCAATTTCTGTTTAAGTGCCATTATGTAGATACGAACTGAACTTATATTACACACAAAACGAAATAAGAAACACGAATCGCACAAGACACAACTAACTGAACCACAACTGATCATAAAATATCCATATCCACACAAATGGCAGTTGTTGTCTCCTTATACCTACCCTGCAGCTGCGTTTACAATTTAGAGACAAATAACAGTTATGTAGTCCCTAATATCGCACGCAAAACGAGCAAGAGAAACAAAAGAAATATAAAAACGTTTACAAACAAAATTCACTTTTTAGAGGTTGAAAATTTCGGAAGTTCACATTATAGAGATGACAATGTAAAGTTTTGCCGATTCACATTTTGGAGAAATTCACATTATCGGTAATTCACATTATCGAGGGACTACTGTATTTTAACTTTCTCTTACAAAGACAAATACTTTGTTTTCGTGAAAATTTTCGACCTCGAGATTTTGATTGATTCTAACATTACGATGATAGCGGAACCCAAAAAAAGTGGTTTTTGGAATTCCGTCCGTCGGTCCGTCTGTCCGTACTGGTCTCCCCAACCAAATGGCTGACCGATTTTCTTCAAATTTCGTATCCAAGTTTCTTTTGGTCATAATTCAAGGCCATTTTTTTTGTTTGCTTTTAGCCATGTTATTAACGGTACCTGCCATATAAAAATCACACATAACCTCAATTTTCTCAAAAACGACTCTAACGACTTTGATTAAACGTTATATATTCTATAAGCATATTAGTTCCAACAAAACTGCATACCCAGTTTTTTTTTGAGAAAATCCATATAACGGATTTTGTCATATATGCCATATAAAGAAAATTGTTAATTTCTCGCAAACTATTATGTCAAACTGAATGAAATTAAATTCCTATATATTCTACTATTACAGTTTGACACAATTCCACATAATTAGTTTAAGCCCAACTGTCACTAAACGGAATTTTCAGTTTTGGCCAATAATGGGAAATCATTATTATTCACATAGACACCGATTCCTTCAAATTTCGGAGTAAACTTTCGTTTAAATACATTTCGACATTATTTATATCATTTGTAGAATCAATAATCAAAATGCTTATGATTTGATAATAAGCATTTTCACTTCCTGTGAAAGAGAAAGTTGCGTACGACCCAGTCGTGCACCCACCACTCGTTTTCTTTTAGTTATCGATAATTTGTTTCAGTTCAGCGCATAGGTTGTATATGTTCAGCGCATAATGAAAGTGACTAATTGACAAGTTACGAGGGCCGAGCTTTATCACAACCATTCATGTGTGCGTGTGTAGTTGTGTACTGCACGCTGGCGGGAGCTCCTATTTTATGCCGACTCCGAACGGATAAGTTGAGATAAGCATTTCTTGAGAATTCATATTAGGGTGATTTGACAGTTCATCTTGAGAGGGTCAGTGAAAAATCATTTAGGTGTTGCTACAACTAGGAATTAGGTAAAACCAGACCATCTGCGCGGCAGTTCATCGCACTAACCATCGCACCACTGAGCCCTTCGATGACTTTCCGAATTCCGACGTCCAATGCATAGCATATCTACCCTAATGTGGCATGTATGTAGCAAAAATCAAAATACACCGGCTATAACACGTGTATGTACTGTTAAAGTTACAGTGTCAATGTGTTAAGCAATATTATAACTGTGTGAACTGTTATCCTTATCTGTTTGCTGATTACCAAAATTCCCCTATTGACATGCCAAAAATATCAATTTCGTGAGCCCTGACTGTTTCGCAGAAGTTCTCCGCTGCACATGCTTTTCATTTCGGGTTTTCTGCAACCAAAACAAAAAGGTAAACAAAACAAACCCCAACGTACAGTTGTAATTTTCTTCCACACACCGGCATGCGGCTCTTCCAGCCTGTTGGAACCGTAATCAAAACAAACAAAAAATACTCGATTTACACATTCCAGCCAATTTAACTCCAGTGCATTGGAAGAAGAGCAAAATTATTTATACCGATAGCCGATAGGCAAGGCAATGGCAAATGCCAAATCCAAAAATAGAAATTACCAACTCTCTTTGGCGACGGGAAAAGCGAACGGCTACCCTTCCTATGCTATATTTTCCAGGCAGCAGTGCTGAGTGCTGACGAGCCTTGAGAATTAATTTAATTCTATAAATTCGAATTGATAGCTTTGGAAGGTTTTGTTATCTCAAAATTGGACGTGACTTGACTGACGGTGACGGGCTGAGTGGGTGAGTGTTATTCGTGAGTGAGTGTTTGTGCGAGAGGGAACTGCACACACACACCACATACACTCCAATTTCCAATCCAGTTCATATGTTATTTGTAGTTTTTTTGTTTTGTTTATTTTTTGCTTATTCCGTCATTTTCCCCTTTCGTTCGATTTGTGACGGGTATTTCGTGTTTGCATGCGATGTGAACGCAAAGTAGAGTAGACACAGAGAAAGACCGGTTTAATGGTTGTCGGGCAGTTAGAGACGCACGGCACAGCACAGGGTACACGTACAACACCATTCAAAGTGGTGTACTATTAGCGTAGCACATGGGCGATTTGATTGTGATTGTATGAAGAGGTTTGTTTTTAAATTCTCACTTCAGTTAGCGCAAGGGCTGCCATGTTCAATGTGTTTAAAAAAAGCAAAACTGTTGTTATAAAAACACTGCTTATCAAATTCCTTAGTGCTGAGCTTCCAATCACGTATACAAGATCGTCGTGACTGTATAATTATGACATGCTGAATAAATCTCATATTTTGTCGTTCTAATATTTACATATTGCACTGTCTTCATTGGATTGACCGTTGTTGTCGGTAGGTGTTGATGGTAAGTTTAATGAATCTATACCTATAAATATAATATACGATGTCATCTAGATAATTACGATTAAAACAAGTGTTTGCTTTAGACCAACTGATTAGAGCCCTAAAATTGATATTGAGAAAAAAGCAAATCAAGGGACTGCTTTAAATTTTAATGCTTAAAAGTAGTAAAATTTATTCTTACCGATTTAGGTGTTGGTCAGTTTGTCGAATCCTCATACCTACCAAACTTTAAGATTAATTCGCTAATCTTGTTGCATTTATCCCCACATTGGGACGATCAAGAAATATCACGTATTCCAAATTCAGTGCTGTGGAACATTTGAAAGCATGTGTCTTCTTGTTGTACCACATTGCGATCGATCTTCATTAAATTTTAAAATGTATTTCTCAACTAAGTTGTTATAGAAACAATATACAATATTCGGTGATTTTAAAAAGTTAAAGGTTTTTTCTCCATTGGCTGAAACGAGTTAGGCCCAAGTAAATGGGCCCTACTGTTGACTTTCTTTCTTGTTAAGATTTCGTCATTGAAAGAAATAATAGCATTGACCCCAATTATTCGTAAAGATTTAGCATTGTCGTGACATCTAGTCCGCTGATTTTGCTAAGTTTTGTTAAATAAACTCAGGTGCTATTCATAAACATTTTCATAGCTGTGTTTTATTAAGCTCCTGTTTATATACAGTTCCACTATAATTTTTTCTTCCTATGATGACAGCTCTTCTTTGATTTTGATGGAGAGAGGGGTGGCTTGAAAAAATCGAAATGAAATGAATAAAATAAAAAAAAAAATTAATTAGTTCTAGTGCATATTAGGCAAATCAGTCACCCAAGTTGTGTTTTTTTATTTATTTTTGGTCTTTGTCAGTGTTACGCACACTATATCCTGACATGTTTAATGTTAGACTCGAGTCTTTAATTTTGACACGGCCTCAATCTATAAATAACATAACTTCAGTTTTAGTCTAGAACTTGAGTTCGCCTTTGCACCGCGGACACAGTATTTCCTTTTAAAGTTATTAAAAATCATTGTATAAAATAAATTGGTCGCCATTAGTCTCGCAACCATAAACATTTTCTGACGATAACTCTGCTGACTTGTGGAAGGTGAAACTGCTAATTGTAATAGATTTCCCTCTTCTTGATATTTTGTTTGACACAAACCCTAACTAATATAGATGATGAAATGTTTTATAAATAAGAATATGTACTACCCCAAATAAAGGCTGCATAAATACTGCATTACTATAATATTTATATAAAACGTTTAGAGGTTTTTGATCGTAATATAATTAATAAGGCTCTAAATATATTATTCTACAATATATAGCAGAGAAACATATCCTAAAGTATCCATTATTTTCCTGTATACGTTTATGTAGATAGTTTCGAAACATCAATTATCTTGATCAATAATTAGTTCACATTTATAATCTTTTTGTACGTTAAAAAGTACATTTTCCATGATTAGTCTCTTAGTGCCCAACGACATTCATTACCATGAACACTGTGGCCACACTCAAAAAGCGCCGTTGGAATGAAGTCAGCTTTTTTGCCTGGAACACGAAGAAATCTGAAACAATACCTCATATTTTATGTCTCTGATACTGATATTCAGGTTTGCACTCGGCGAAGGCAAATTTCAAATGAGTATATTTGTCAAAATGAAATGGTTCGGACGTGAAACGTTCATGCCCACACTGAGAATTCAGTTTGAAATAGATTCTCGGTGGATGTTCAGTACAATCTTCCTTTTTTCTTTTTGGCTCACAAAAAATTTACCTGTCTCGTTGGAGATGACTTTCATTCCAATAAACGTGTGGCCAGGCATTTAAGTAACAATTCAGGGAATACAGTACGCTTATTTAAAAAAAAGTTAAATGTTAACAGATTTATTCATAAACTTATTAAAAGGAATATATAAAATGATGCACTCCTTAAAATGCCTACAAACGCAAAACCCTTATTCATAAAACTTATATTTACAACGTTGAATATGGGCTGCAAGTCTAAACGCGTCTGATGGTTGAATAGTACCTGTATAAAGGTATTTAATTTTTTTCTGTTTATTATCACAGAAGGCTGAGCATCAGCTTTACCAAGGTTTAGACATTTTTTTTTAGCAAATGAGTTTAGCAGCCATCAAAATTATCTATTGGTAACTATACGTCCAGCTTTAAAACGGCTAATCGTAATGTATTTTCCTATTTTTGGTAAATTTATTCGACGCAAACCCTGTATAACTATTATGGGTGGGAAAATATTCTATGAATAAGAATTTGTGTGACCTGAATTAAGGCTGCATAAGCGCACTGTATAACTATACAACTTTTCAGATGTGTTTTAGCGAATTCTAATGAATAAGGGGTAAGTATATTAACCCCTTTAATCAACGCTGCGTAGCTATTCGTTGCTACCAAAACTGTTTTTTTTTTTCTTTTAAGAAATACAAGCACAAATGTCAAAGTTAATTATCGCAAAATACACATTCCCCCGTATTAATTAACGCTGATTAGCTAATCAATGGCTAACTTGACGGTTTTCCCCATAAGAAATAACCGCGCAAATGTCAAAAGTTAGTCACTGATTAGCTAATCAGCGTTTATTAATAAGGGGGATTATGTATTACATATATTTTTTGGAGCACTAAAGACTAAATTTCAAAGTTTTATAGTAAGGTAACCCTATTCACAAAAGTGCTATCTCTGAGTTCTCTCCATCCAGCACTCCCGGTGTGATTGTATAATGTTGTTTACCGTGAATGTGGTATTGTGGATTTGTGGTGTGGACTTGTGGAGTGCAATATTATGTGTTTGTGTGTGTTTATTTTTTATAAAGTCACAATCCCAACATTCCCAAGCCCAGTCCAGCGTACAGGTCCCAACTCAATTTCCATGTGTTCTAAAGCCCCATCTCTCTTGTTGCTTGGAACTGGAACTTGAAAATGGAAATTATCAATGTATTGTGTTTTTGTTTTATGTAGTGCCATGCTTTGACGAGTTTTCATAACTCGCTTCTCTAACGATGTACGGCGTACGCTCGCTGCTGGCTCCAACACTGGAAAAATTATTGGAAAGTGTGAGAGGAGGTATGGGGCAACCAAACCAGCCTCTCGCCTGTATGTAGTGTATTGATGTTGATATTGCTGCGCCTCTACAATGGCACGAGTATAAAGTAAAAGAAGAGGAAAATGGAAACGAAAAAATAGCAGCGGCGGCAACTGCCAGCCAGCATAGTCCTACACCGGTTTTGACATATCCAAAGAATTTTTTCGTCAGTTTTACGGAAGCAGTACAATCGGTGTGACGGTGGTGTTATTCTCCTCAATCGTCGTATTACGAATTCTCTCCCAAGCGTTGCGTGTTTTTTTATTATTCCCATATATAAGTCGTTGTATATATAAAATTCAAAATATATCATTTGAATTTTACCAGAACCATTTTCGTTATTGCATTCCCCGCACTGTGCCTAAAAGCTAACACATCTAGCTATAATTATATCTACTCGATATATCCTACTTAAAGTAATATTCGATTGTGATACCTGTTTTTGCAGACTCTCACCTATCGCCTTATATACCTACATACCGTATTAAAATTTGAACGTAGTTATCCGCGCAGCGAATTAGATCTCCGATATCGTCTTCAATTTGAAAGTTGCTCTCAAAATCGACAACAACCTACGATTGCGAACCGAAGCCTACATGCAAACGCAATTGCCATTGCGCTACTGCTGATCAAGCATCCATTCTACCGGTTTACCTTGCAACTAGAAATTGGTTCTTGTGTTTCAATATTTCTGCGTCGCGTTCGTCCCATTCCCGTTCCATATTCGAAAAAAACCTCGACTTGACCACTCGAATTTATTCGCGTAAAATAGTGTGACAAGAAAAAAAATAATAACGTTGATCAGTGATTACACATTTCTAAAAATATAATCCCTGCCCACAGCCCCTAGTTCTTAAGCGCCCCCCTTGGGCTTTCAGTGAAGTGCGACTTGCTACCCAAACAAAGCACTGCAATAAATTAGTTAAATTTGTATTCAATAGTGTTGAAAAGCAAAAAAAAAAAAAAAAAAAAAAAAAAAAAAAAAACGCGACAAAACAAATTTATTTGTTATCGGGCTTTAGATAATAAATTCGTGCAAATTTAGAAATTTATCAAAAAAAAAACCGGTTTTTAGACACAACAGAGAGAGGGTTTAAAATGTCGCCAACTAAGGATGATACCGGAACCACAATATCCCGCAGACCCCGCGAGGAATTCGCCGAGTCGGTAAGTTCCAACTTATACTTAATGGAGCTGGAGCAACGTCCATCCACCAATTTGACATTGACAATAACAATTTTTTGAAAAATTGACACTACAGCGAATTGCGTTATGTTCGTATCTTGCGGTTTGTATTTTATGAAGCGTATATCGGATTACAGTTTTTATAAACGCGGGGTAATTGTTACAGCCACTGACAGGAATATGGAGATAATGTTAAGAATTTTGTTTGTTCTGTCAGTGTAGGTTCTCATTTTGTATTCTTTGTATTAATAAATGGTACGGCGTCAGAACTTATTAAAAAACTTAAATTTAATTCATTTAATATTATTTACAAAATATAATTTGACTATTTGTTTATTAAGCGTTATACCTACACTAGAAAAAAAGTTTAGAAATGTAAGGCCGTGTGTCAATTGCGTTAAAATAGGGGTTAAATTTTATCCACCGGCTAATTTTTGACATTTCTGATGGGGCAAACAAAAATTTTAAGGGTATTCATGCAACGTCGTAATTTTATTTTATAAAGATTTTAATTTTACGACGACGTTTCATGAACGACCCTAAAACTTTACAACTAAATAATGCGGTAACCCACTGAATTCAATCTCATTTTAGTAATTTATTCATTGATAGTATTTAGTTCCTATTGTTCTCTATCCGTTCTCGATAGTTTTTTTCAGTTTAGCGCATACGTTTCTTGTTTGAAAGTTACTGATAAAATGTCAAAATAGCATTTCAAAAGTTTACAACGTTTACCATCTCAGTTTACGCACCCAATTCCTGTGAGAAAATTCCGATATGGTTGGAAAAGATTTCCAATAACAATTTTGACAGTTCATTTATCACATCGGAATTTTATCACGTTTACAACGTTTACAACGACTTTCCGACGTTGCATGAATACCCCTCTTGTTTTTTGCTGTGTCAGTTGGATTAAATGGGATATTATTTTAATACTACTTTCAATAATTTCCCAAAAGAATTGGAACAAAATTCCTTTCAATATATTTTCTTGTAATACAAAAATACCAAATAGAATTCAGAGAAATCATACAAAAAACCTTAATTATTTATTAGTAACATTAAAACATAATTGTTGCACAATTTGTCCATTTTACTTTCTTCAAGTTAAACATATTTTCGCATACATAATATACCGAAAAAAAAGTAGTCATACCATTTTAGTAACCATCCTTTTTCAAAAACCCAATTTTAGTTTATGTTACAACTTTGTTAACATTTTCTGATATGAAATACACATTCTTTGCTTTTTATTAAAATCTGAATGCTGTGCTATTTTCCCACACATGTGAACACGGGTGTGCTTTCCATCACTCTCACTCCTCAGTAGGTATACCAAATGTCAAAAATTAGCCACTGGTTAAATTTTAGCGAGCTGTTGAGCAGGTTAACATTTTGAAGTCTCTATTCACCACACTAATGTCAAAAATTATCCACTGGCTAAAATTTTAACGCAATTGGCACACGGCCTAAAAGCACGATCTGTTGTGTAATGACATCGAAAGTATCAAAATAGACATATGAGAAGGCTGTACGGATCGTTTAATACCCTATCCCATCCCATCCTTAAAATTAATATTCTCAAAATGTGGTCTTTATGGCAATGAAATATAGAAAATGCAGTGTTACAACATATTGTTCAGAAAGTTTATCAAAATATTTTATGGTTCGATAAATAACAACGTTTTTCTATTGCATATGCCTTGGCATAGGGTATACAAATGGTTTTTGTAGGAAAACGCCCCCAAAAAGTGGGCGTGGGTTAAAATGGTCTAAGGACGAAATGTTCATATTAGTTTAATTAACGTTTTAACATCAAAAGGTTTTTTTTAAAAAAATTTGAAAATTTGACCAAAAAAGGTTTTTTTTACTAAAAAATTCAAAATTTTTAACCGTTTACCTAAAAAAATAGGTTTTTCTGAAAAGTGGGATTGGCAGTGGGCGGATTTTGAAAATGTTTACACTTGTTCCTACAGCACGTACAAGGATCACATGCACCAAATTTCATCATCCTAGCTATAAAATTAAGGCCTAAAAACCTGTGACATACAGACAGACCGACGGACAGACAGACATGGCTTAATAGACTTCACTAGTTATTCTGATTCGACTCATATACTTTGAGGTATATGTAGCTAAATTATTTCTCTATGTTATCAACTTTGTATCAAGACTAATATACCCCTATGCGAGTGTTGTGGTGTAAAATGTCGAGCAAATATTTATTAAATTTATTCACAATAGTTTTTAAGTGGAAATGAATCAATTAAATTAATAGTTAGACTAATATATCGATTGCTACAAAATCAAAGTTAAAAAGCCAGTTTTTAATATTTTTATTGAATGATCATGTTGAACGTCGAACGGTAATTTATTGTACAGCCTAGCACCTAGGCTGATGTATAAAAGTTATGAAAGGTATAAGTGTTGTGCACTGATATCGAGATATCTATCGCCACTGCGTAACATGTAAGCTGAGGTAGTGCCGCTTGGAAGATAACCCACTTCAACAGAAGAATAATTTTAATACTTTATAAAATATAAAGATGTTTAAGCTGGAGAAAACCCGAGCTGACA
The DNA here is from genome assembly GCA_932526625.1 of Rhingia campestris. Classification (NCBI taxonomy): domain Eukaryota; kingdom Metazoa; phylum Arthropoda; class Insecta; order Diptera; family Syrphidae; genus Rhingia; species Rhingia campestris. The sequence continues at coordinate 54,000,679 of OW052184.1, read as the reverse complement.
AACAGTGAGATGCTGTGATGGAATCGTTTTTTTCTTCCAGATGGCTTTTAATATATGCTTTGGGGTAACTAACAAAGGTTGTAGCTAGTTTTTGTAAGTACCACCACAACATATAATACCATATTGTATTTTGGATTGAACTAGTCCGTAATAAATTGTCTCCATCAAAATTTTACAGCAAAGGTTTCTCGAGTAAAACACAAACTTTCCAGTTCATTTTATTGTCAATTGTTTAGCCAAGATATTTATATTCAGTTACTAGTTCGATACGAAAACACTTTGGAGAATAAATAACGCCTTGAACATTAGTTGGGACAAAATTTGGGACACAACAAGATACGCTACTTAGCGAGAGTTTTGTGTAGTCAATGCTATGTTGAATTAAAAGTGAAGGATTCAAATCTACAGCGTGTAAATTCAAAAAAACATAACCCTAGTTTTTTCGCTTATAACAAGCTTATGAATGCCAAACCAATATCATAAAAACGCACTGTCATCATTTATATCAGAAAACAGTTCTAGTACTGTGGGACTAGAATATACACAAGCTATGTCATCTGCAAACCCACAAACTTTCCCTTTAAGTTTCGACTATATACTTTACTTAAGTGGCATTACAGTCCGGGATGAACCTGGGCCTCAACCAACATGCCTCTCCAATTAGCCCTGTCCTTAGCTAACTGCCTCCAGTTGCGCACTCCAAGTTGGTTGAGGTCGGTTTCTACTTGTGCGCGCCACTTAAGCGAGGTCTTCCTCTACTGCGTCCGACGTCTGGCTGGGAATCGAAGACTCTGCGAGCCGGATTATTGGTGTCCATTATTTCTACATGTCCTAGCCATCTTAAACGTCTAATGCGGAGTTTTTTGACTAGGGGTATGTCGCTGTACAGCTCGTATAGTGCGTGGTTGAATCTTCGTCTCCATAGCCGGTCAACGTAAACGGGACTGAAGATTTTTCGAAGAATTTTTCTCTCGAATCGACCAAGGATTTCTTCATCCGCTTTTGATACGGTCCATGCTTCAGCGCCGTAGAGCAGGACTGGGATAATCAGGGTCTTATATAGGATCTCCTTAGTAGTTCGAGTGAGGGCTTTACTACTAAATTGCCTTCGTAGCCCGAAGAAACCGCGGTTGACAAGAGTAATTCTTCGTTTGATTTCTAACGAGATGTTGTTGTCAGAGTTAATAGCGGAGCCGAGGTAGACAAAGTCCCGTACTACCACAAAGTTATATCTGTCAATGGTGACGTTCTCTCCAATTCGTCGATGTTGTGTCCTATCGTGTTGACAGCATATACTTAGTCTTACCCTCATTTACTGCTAAACCCATTTTTGTCGCTTCCTTCTCTATAATAGCAAACGTGGCTATGACATCACGTTGAGTCCTACCAATGATGTCAATATCTTCCGCGTATGCTAGTAGTCGCACCGATTTTTGGAAAATTGTGCCTCTGGTGTTGGCTCGGGAGTTTTGCACAATCCTCTCAAGAATCAAATTAAAGAAATAACATGGCATCGCATCGCATTGCCTAAATCCTTTTTTGGTATCGAATGTGTCGGTGAGGTCGTTTCCGACCCTGATGGAGCAGCGAGAATTCTCCATCTCCAAAACTAGACATGGCTCTGTATACTTCGTCTCTATAAATGCTGTCATATGCGGCTTTGAAATCGATAAATAGGTGGTGGGTATCGATTTTGGGTTTTTTCCAGGATCTGCCGAAGTGTGAAAATTTGACCGGTTCTGGACTTTCCTGGTCTGAAACCACACTGATAAGGGCCGATCAGGTTGCAAGTAAACGGTTTCAGGCGTTCACATATTACGGCAGATAGGATCTTTTAGGCGATGTTGAGGAGAGTTATGCCTCTGTTGTTGGCGCAGTTCAGAGGGTCTCCTTTTTGTGGATCGGGCAAGATGCTGAGGTCCTATTCTTCAGACATACTTTCATCCGACCAGATTTGGTTCATGAGTTGGTGGATGTGACTTACCAAATCATCTCCGCCAGCTTTATAAAGCTCAGCGTCATTTCTGGCAGCCTTATGAAGATTGAGTTTAGATATTGCTATCCTCACTTAGGTCGGGTGGTTGGCAGTTTTCGCTACCGCTGCCAATATTAAAAGACTACCTGTAGTTCAATACCAACCATCAATGTAAACTAAGTATAATGCAAACACTGCTCACCATCTTCCGTGCATGTCTAAAACTAAACCACATACCACAAGTGTGGCGTGAAGTTAAAGTTATATTCATACCGAAGGCAGGTAAATGCAGCCACACCGTAGCGAAAGATTTCAGACCCATAAGCCTGTCCTCCTTCCTACTGAAAATGATGGAACGATTACTCGACATCCAAATACGTAGCAACCTGAATCCAGGTTACCTATCTGCAAGCCAACATGCCTATATAAAGGGTAAATCGGTGGAAACGGCTCTACACGAAGTAGTTCGCACAGTAGAAAATTCACTGCACTACAAAGAATACACGTTAGCAGCCTTTCTAGATATAGAAGGAGCCTTCAACAACGTTACAACTGAAGCAATATTGCTGAGGCACTTACCAAAGCTAAAATAGGAACGGTTTCTAGCAATTGGATCTTAACCATGCTCAATAACCGGATCATTTCGTCAACACTAGGCGATTGTACCAAAAGGATCACAACGTCAAGAGATACCCCCCAGGGAGGCGTACTATCCCCACTCCTCTGGCTATTAGTAGTCAACGAGGCACTTAAGAAGCTAGATATCACTGCAATAAAAACAGTGCCATATGCTGATGACGTAGTCGTCCTTATGGCGTGCGGAAAATTCCCAACGACACTGAGTGAAATTATGCAAAGAAGTCTCAATATACTCAGCAAGTGGGCAAAGTCTTGCGGGCTGAGTGTAAATCCAAACAAAACAGAACTGGTTATCTTTAGTAACAGGAGATCGATCCCAGCATTTCCGGCACCGTCTTTGGAAGATTCAACTCTCTCATTGTCAGCAAGCGCGAAATATCTGGGGGTGATACTTGGAACTGGAATCTAAACGTTGAAGAAAGAGTAAAGAAAGCAAATATTGCCCTCTTTAGCTGCAACAGAATCTGCGACAAAAATTGGGGCCCATCCCCGAAGGTCACAAAATGGCTATACACAGCCATTGTCAGACCAATCCTAACATACGGTTGCTTGGTCTGGTGGAATGCTATAAAAAAAGCAAAACATATGACCAAGCTTACGAAAGTTCAAAGGCCAGCATGCATACTCACGACAGGAGCCATGCGCACTAGCCCCACAGTAGGGTTAGAAACAATCCTAAACATAACACCCATTGACTTACAAATCAATGAGGCAGCAGCAAAAAGCGCAGCAAGACTCAAAGAAACGGGCAATCTACTTACGAAGCCTTTTGGCCATAGCTCAATATTAAACTCAATGGCATATGCGGATGTAGCATCTGACTACATGACCCCATATCACGACTTTGATACTAATTACTCCATTAGAATACCAAGCAGAGACGAATGGTCTTCAAACAATGTGTTATCTAACACTGAAATAGCAATCTATACCGACGGATCCAAAATGGAAGTCGGAGTGGGCTCTGGCAGCAAATCAAACAAGCTATTAGCTTTGAATAGAGCTTCCATTTCTATAGCGGTGAGAGTGATAACAGGTCACAACCTGCTGGGTAAGCACTCAAATAAGATAAAACTGACTGGTGCGAACCAACTTTGCAGGAAATGCAGCGACCCTGACGTCGAAGAAGATGTCTCACACCTGCTATGCCACTGCCCTGCGATCAGTGGCAGTCGTTTTAAAATACTAGGCAGCCTTTACTTCGATGACCTAAGTGACCTAAAGACTATCCCAATAGCGCTGATAGTCCGTTTTTGTAGCAGATCAGGATGGAGCAACTACCTCTTTGAGGCTGAAGGAGCAACACAGACCAGCACCGCATAAGTATCACTAGCGAACTTAAGCAGGTATCCTCTTTCTCTATTTCAGGATACTTTCTTGGAAGGGTATCGCTATGGGTCCACGTAGGCCTATGCGAGTTTGACGACTCACCCGAGCGTCAACAGCCCATCTAACCTAACCTAAGTATTGAGCTCTAACGTTTGCCTTTTAGAATCAACCACCACTATTTCTGTTCAATTGGCTGGACTAATCTTTAAGATTCCTAAATGATCTGCTGTCAGAGTAACTCATATGTTGCATCCTGAAATTGTTGCGCTGCCCTGTCTGGTAATAAAAACATTTGCTAAAAACAATATTAATATCGCAGGTACAAGTATCAAGCTATAGGTTTTTTGTTTAGTAAGACCTATGTTATCAGTCAAACAGGAAATTGCAATCCTATCAACACCTATGTATAGTTATCGAAAAGAAGTTTATGCTTGGTAAATAATCTGCATTTGTTAACGTTGTATAACTAATTTCAATTATCAAAGGCTTATTCATTTATGAGTAGCATACCACAGGGCAGCACTCCTTGGTCTAACATTACTTGAATTCATTGTTTCCGTTATTTTTCGCTACAACTGATAAGATAAAATAAGATATAGTTGCTAGACAATAAACCGACACATAAGGTTATACTTATTCTAATGTAGTAGACGGATGTATCCAGAAGGTTTGCCAATGATAACAATTCAATTCACCGGAAAATCATTATTAAATGTATAAATCAGTTAAATAAATGCGTAGAATTTTAAGTGTTAACGAAGTCTTATCAAGTAATAAAGACTGTTCTCAAGTCATGCAGATAAAGTATTCATGTGTTCGATTCTGATTCACTTCTTCAAGAGCGGTCAATACTATACGGTCTTGAACTTAATTTTTAATTGGATCGTCACATAGATTGTCAATATAAAATATTAATTGATCCCTGACGACGTAGAGATTGATATTGATTAGTTGCATGGAGTCAATATAAAGTACTTGAAGACCACAATATTTAGTCATCCCTGCTCGATGTAATATATGCATATATCTAGCAATTTATTTTTTAGTGTCAACAAGATTTATTTATTTTTAAGTCTTATAACACTGTATGAAACATTTATCTATATTAAAAAAAAATTAATCGATATTTTGTTGGTGACGCTATATCTTGAAAACGGCTTGGCCGATTTGAATAATTTTTAGAAAAGTTGCTCGTGTGGAGCAGGTTAGGGAGAGAGAGAGATCCCATTGTCAACGATGGAACTGGAGGAATTTTCTTTTTGGATTACCCGGTGGAATGAGAAAAACGTTTATCAATCATTGATCAATTTCACTTGCATATACTTCTTCAGATATTGCAGGTACACTGTTGGCAGTAGTCGAACAACTCACTCGAAACTCAAGTTGCCGTTGAACATTCAAATGAATGAAACTTCAACTTACAACATTCCGGAGAACTCTACTGTGGCCAAAGTGTTGAAATTAAATATCTGACACTAACGGCATATAAAGGGTCTCAAACCAAGCAAAATTGAGTGCATGACAGTGTTACTCAAGATGTATGTCAGACTTTCGCAAGAGGTGGAGCTATGAAAAATACGTAGGTGTTGTCACATTCGGGGTTTGAACCAAGGATGCCGCGCATAGAAGTCCAACGGACCTACAATTCTTATTGAGTATTTGACTTCAATGGTATGGTAGGGAATAATGAAGTCGGAAGTTATATACTTCCGCACATAAGATTGGTATCAAAAGTGTGACCACGTTCGACTCCGCTTTTTCTTAAGCCTAGAGCTGCTTTAACTTAAGCCGCTTCTTTACTTGTCGTACGGAATTGTTTTCCTTGGTATGCTCGGAGAACACATGCACCGAAGAGCTACGTTTGGTTTTTAATTTAATTTAATTTAATTTAATTGGTATCTGTAATTATTAACTTAATACTTCACGAAAATGCTTAAATCTACACGGGAGGACCGAGGGGTTACTGGAAACAACCTACCCTAGTTACCAAGATACCTACTGAAATGTTCTTCGTCAACCCTTTATTCTGCCATCTTGGGGTAATGGATTCTATTCCATAGTAAAGTCAGCAATAGAACTTTCACCTTCAAAGGTTAAAACCTTGATTTAATCTCGACGATAATCACGGGATGGTAGGCAATGCGATTATATGAAACATTGCGTTTTCACCTAGCTGATGCCTAATAACTCCGACTCTCAGCCTCCTCGTTACGACCACTTAGTGCCTAGTACCTTAACGGTAAATAGGGTTCCAATCTCTGTATAAAGTGTAAGTGGAAAAAGATGTGAGGTGGGGCGAAGATACTAGTACTTTTCCAATACGGCAGCGGAAGAATTCCCAAAATGGAATCAACGGTGGCGTATACAGCCCCAATTAGGATGTACAAAGTGAAAAACCTAAATGAGGTTTTTCGACACATTCGGATAACAGGTCATCTAGTAATCTGAATGGTTAGTCAGACCCCTTTAACAAAGATGGTGGTTGATGAGCAAAGGCAAGCGGTAGCGGATACTGATGAGCCCCCGGGTCCTAGGGTATCCTAATAAATTGGTTGAGGGTTGTGCCGTAATTTCATTGTAACTTACAAATAGATAGTTATGAGAAAAACAACAGCCTCGGATAACGGATCCCCTCAAATACCAACCAGACCCTGAACGACCACAAACCACTTACTTACAAGTATGCACCTGGAACGGACTAAACAAAATCTGGATGGATGGAATATCATCTACAAAAAAGGCCCGGGAGAGCAAAGATAGACCAATTTTTTACACTAAGTCAAATCCTGGAAAAGACTAACGAATTTCAAGTCAAGGCACACCAATATATCATCGACTTTGAGGTCGCGTGTCATAGCATCCATCGCCTAGAGCTTTATAAAGCGATGGACGCACGTTATACCATAAAAACAGTCTTGAAACTGGAGCCTTGTCTCTAGTTTCTTGAATCCCAACATGGAAAAGTTAGTGCATAGGGCAGGAGTAAATACAAAAGGCTCTATCTTCAACAAATCCGTCCAGAAACTGGGGTATCTATCGACATCATGTCAAAAATATCACTATTGATGGCAACCATTTTGAGGTAGTTAAAGAGTCCATCTACCTCGAAATAAACCTCAACCCCACGAATGACACTTTAGTGGAGACACGACGAAGGTTGTACCTAGGCAATTGATGCTTTTTCGATTTAGCAAAACAAAAGGGAACAAAACATTAAACTCGAAAGTCCACTTGACCATAATCCTAGCAGTCCTACTTTACGGCGCCGAGTGCTGGACAATGAACAGGAAATCGTAGTAAATTGGGCACTTTGGGCACTTTCAAACGAAAAATTGTTCGTTAAATTTTTGGTCCTATATGCAAGGAAGGCGAATGGGTGAGAAATTGTAACCGCGAACTTTATAAACTGTACCAAGATGTGGATGTAGTATAAAAGCCACATCGAGCGAATGTGGGGCTCATGCCAGAGCGCTTGGACTGAAGGAATGAAACTAACGTGCACAGAATCGAAGAGGATGGATGGATGGAAGGCTGTAATGTCTCAGGCAAAGACCCTCAAGGGGTATGGAGCCCGTTAATTAAGTAACTAATCACAAACAACACTAGAAATTGCGAAAAAAGGAGAAAACCACCTGTCAAATGTTTATTTACATATAGATACTCGTGATAAAAAATTACTAGATAAGTCGCATATTTAGTTTTTTTTTTATAATTTGCGCGCACTTAGGGGGTTATGAATACCCTTTATAGGTTTTAACACAGTGCGGGCGTTAAGGAAATTGGGAATAAGAAGAAAGGAGATACCGATGAACATTGGTTTTAAATGTCTGTAAGTTATAATGGAAAGAAAAAAACAGAGTTTGGTAGAGCATTCCACCTTCTGTTGTTCGGTGTATGAACGAATCTCAGTATTTCAGAGTTCGTCCGAAGATAGGCTTGAGGGTAAACTGATTTGCATTCATTGCGTAACGAGTATTGCGGCTGAATTGTTGAATGGGAGGAATGCAACTGACTATTTCATTGAACATTGGTTGTTAAAATAACGATAAAACAAAGTAAGACAGGAGATATTTCGACGCTGTTCGAGCGAAACTAAGGAGTTCGCTATTCTTAAGTCTCCTATAAGTTTTTTCGCACGCGTTTGAATCCTAGGTGCAATGTTGATTTTGGTGCACCTGAACAGACGTGGACGTTGAATTCAAATTTAGGGCGTATAAACGCTTTATATATTGTGGCCAGATCAGAGGGGGTGAAATATTTTTAACATCGATTTAGGAAACCTAGACATTTCGCTGCGTTTTTAGTGACTTCAAATATGTGGTCGTTCCAACGTAAGTTGTTACTAACACACCTAGCATGGAAAGCTTTTCGGTTTCTTCGACGTAAGTGCCATTCATATAAAATGGCTCTAGATTTTGGTGTCGCTTTAATGACAGAAGACAGCATTGTGTTTTGGAAGCATTGAATTCCACTCTGTTGGATTTACCCCATTTGATAATTTGTCAGAATTCAATGAGCTTAACATATTTTGACATTTTGAGTCCAACTTCGAAGGTGAGGGACGAGGACCTGAAAACGAATATGAGAAGCTGAGGGTACTGTCATCAGCGAAGGAATGAATTGGATTAGAAGTTGCAGACAGGAGATCATTTATATAAAAAATGAGAAAGAGAGTCGGAGACAAAACTGAGCCTTGAGGGACACCAGAATTTATTTGGTAGGTTGCAGACTTGAAACCATCCAAAATAACTTGAATGGAACGTTTCGAAAGATAATGTCTAATCCATATAAATTTTTTTTCCGTCGATTCCAAATGCACGCATTTTCGACAAAAGGGCTTGATGCCAAACCCTGTCAAATGCCTTTGAAATATCAAGCGCAAAAATCTTGCTTTCGCCACTATGGTGGATTGATTGGTTCCACTTTTCCGTTAGATATGTCATCAAATCACCAGTAGACCTGTTGCTGCGAAAACCATACTGCCGGTCATTGAGAAGTTTTAGTGTTTCGATATATTTCATAAGCTGACGATTTATCAGCGTTTCCATGACCTTGGAAAGAAGGGACGTAAGTGCAATTGGTCGGTAGTTGGAGAGAGAAGAAGATTCGCCTTTTTTTGGTACAGGACAAATGCTGTTTTCCATCTACTCGGAAAGAGTCCTGATTAGTAGGATATATAGAAAAGCTTACACAGTGGTTTTGCTAGCGTAGAAGAACACCTCTTCAGAATGATGGGGGATATATATATTTGTGAATGTCAAGATCAAATAAAACTCTTGCAACTGTACGAGTACGAAAGTGAATTTGTCCCATTGAATGATCTACGTTCTCAAGTACATGAGGAGACTGAACACAATCTGGCAATGTAGAATTGGCTGCGAAATGTGCAGCAAGCAGATTGGCTTTCTCTAAAGAGCTGACAGCTGGAATGTCATTGTGAATAAGCGTCGGAACTGATGATGAGGCCGAATATTTTTATATTTTTAACAAATGACCAAAAGTTTTAACTACCTCTGGGACATTGTAGAATTGTTTGCCTCAACTTTTGGTCATAGAGGAATTTGACACGCTTTAAATGGGCATTACAGTCATTTCTGGCTTGTTTGGACTTTGTTCGGTTTTCCTCTGTTGGGTTCGAAAGTTTGTCTCTCTCAACCTGATAGATTCTTTGCAGCTCAAGTCATACCACCCTTTTGCCTTTGGTCTGATAGTCTTAATTCTGTTGGGAATAAAAGATCTCATACCAAGGAGAATGATGTTTGATATCATATCAGCAGAAGCATCCACGTCACTATCTAGGAAACATAGTGACCAGTTAAAATTCCTAAAAAAACTGTTTAATGCTTCCCAATTGGCTTTCTCGTATTGCCATACAGTTTTTTGGGAATTTGCTCTTTAACTGTGTGGTTGGAGTACGAGAAATTTGTTGATATGATACAGTGATTGATTGATGGTGTATTTATCAGGGTGAAGTTTGAATTCAAATACAAAAAGGGTGGTGGTTTTAGTGAGTAAAAATCTCACACTACTGCCACCGGTCCTCATATCGACTTAAAGAAGATTTTCACCAATTCAATTCAATTGAAAGTTTATATTTAAATGTGTAACATTTCAAAAGCGTATTCCCGGCTGCACTACAATTTGCAAATGCCACTGCAACATGTAGTCGAATTGCAACAACTCAATAATTTAGAAACCACTGAATATCGAGGTGCACTTTTTCTCATACGACTCCAATTGACTATGAATAAAATTTATTTTCAACAATATATAAGGGGTATTCATGCAACGTCGGAAAGTCGTCGTAAACGTTGTAAACGTGATAAAATTACGACGTGATAAATTAACTGTCAAAATTTGTATGGGAAATCTTTTCCAACAGTATCGGAATTTTCTCACAGGAATTAGGTGCGTAAACTGAGATAGTAAACCTTGTAAACTTTTGAAATGCTATTTTGACATTTAATCAGTCACTTTCACACATCAAACGTATGCTTTAAACTGAAAAATATTATCGAGAACGGAAATAAAACAAAAGCAACAAAATTCTATCAATAAATAAATTACTAAAATGAGATTGAATTCAGTGGGTTACCACATTTTTTAGTGGTGCAGTTTTAGGGTCGTTCATGAAACGTCGTCGTAAAATTACAATATTTCGCACGTAATAAAATTATAACCTTGCATGAATACCCTTATATATATTTTTCCACGGACACCGATATCTACAAGTACAATAACCCCGCCTGGAGGCTGGACAATTAATGACGTTTCTTTTATAGTTTGCAATGTAATTGTAAATTTTATAGATAAGATCACCTGACAGTCACTAATTAAATAAAACCTATCCACTGTTTTTACCTTAGGTCTGCTACCGCCTTTCCTCGAAAGCATACTATTAGTCATTTTATTGCTCAAATCAAATTGTCTCTCCGCGAATGCCTTCTCTGGCCTTGGCAGATCTCTGGTGGTAATGCGTCACTCGTATCAGAATTTCCTGCACATCCCAATCGCTAAGTCATAAGTATGTATATCTTTTCGACAGTGGCGCCGATCGCTCCATTACTCACCTGCGTATTCACAATCCAGCGATTAGCACCCTAACAACAACCAACTGACGACGGTAAACTAGATCTCAGCGAATTACACATTCAATGTGGTTTGTCAATATCAGATTTTGAGTTTCCATTGCAGGTGCTCCTCCATGAATGAAAAGTATCTACAGATACAAATAGATAATGCTGCGTGACTATATAATTTTTAGATGAAAACTTATTAGAAAATCAAATTCGTCTGGCCAGCCACTAGTATATACTACCACCCAGTGTCGGTATGTCTGTCTGACATTTCCAGTCATTTCGAATTGCAGTACTGTCGCAGCGCTGGCGATCTTGCTTAGTAATAAGTGAACGAAGAAAAAAAAATAGATTTGCATTCATCCTATATTGCCAATTGATGGTCAACGGGTGTCGTAATATTGCAATTGCAAGTGGTTCATGTTTGACATGCTGTCAGACAGACCGACAGCTAAAACGGCCTCTGCATTTGACAGTGCACACACGAGTGTACCAACCCACAGGGTGCAACAAGGCTATAAATGAAGTGATCAAATTCGGATGTGGGGATACACGAGTCATGAAAAGAGAAACAGCATGTCGATGAGAATTAACATGCCACAGACTAGCTGTTATCCGTACAAATATGTTGTTCTAAACATGTGCACAACAATGGAGTGGATCGGTGTGGAGACGAGGTCAAGTTTGATTTGTGTCATTATGCAAATTGTATTATGCCGCGTTCCTTAAGTGGCTAATTGTGTGCCGTTTAACATATGAAACGATTTGGGGGCACAATTCGTGCAAGGAGGCTTTGGAGACGCTTTTTGAATGTTGTAGATACTCCGTGAAGTTGCTTCGTAATGAACTGGAATTTTGTATAGGTATGAATGGAGTATACAATAAAATTGTTTATCTGTCTTATCTGACAGATACAGTGGTAAAAAGTTCAAGTCTATAGGGCCAGAGTTCTAATTTAGGGGAGTATTGAATTTATGCAGACAGTTGTTTGGTTAGGCAAAGTTGGTGGGCTAATGAGTCAGGCAATGTTCGTCTTTTTTTTTTATCGCACTTGAGATTCCACGAGTGTGTGTGGCTCCATCCTTTGGTAGCCGATGTCTTTGTAGTCCCTTTTTAGTCATCCGGGTGTTTGTCCACACCTAAAAATAACAGAAACGATAATTCCCAATAAATTCGTATAGTTATGGAACAATGAATTTTTTTTTCAACTTTTGTTTTTAATCATCACCACATATCACCAATCTACAAAGGTGAATAAGGTAATGCTGGGTTTAAGGGTTATTTATGTCTAGATTCGGCATCATCCTTGCGATGCAACGCGATAATGCGACGGTCAGCTTAGAAGCAGCTGAACTTTTCAAAACATGTATCGGATTTCGAAATGGAAACGCGCTATCATGCGATTTCTTCAATCCCGTTGTAGAAGCATTTACGACAATTGATGAAACGCCTTGGGCTACAAGAAAAAATTATACTTTCCACAAAACGTTCTGTTGACGTACAAATTTTGACAAATGTTACCGTTGATAGCAAGAACTCTAGTGTAGTAAAAGAGTTCATATACCTCGTAGTCAATATCAGCCCCACGAATTACATCTTAGTGCAGATACGGTTTACCGAAACAAATAGGATCTAAACTCCTTGAAAGTCCAAATGTTTAATCTAACCGACCTTAATCCTACAAGTACTACTTTACGGCGCCAAATGTTGGACAATAAACAAAAACAGGTTGGTTTTTCGAAAAGAGATAAAACTGACATTTTGTCAGTTTGGATTGCCATTTCATCATGAACAGGTTGACAACAACGGACAACAACAGGACAACAACGCTTGCAAATCGTGCAAGTTTATTTCGAAAATAATGGTTCAGTTCGCGAAGTTTACCGCAAGCTCCGTCCATTTTATGGTCGACATAATCGTCCATCAGAGCAAATAATACGGTTAACCATGGACCATTTTCGCACTACGTTTACTCTATATGATAATACGCATCCGCAGAGACATCGAACAGTGCGCACCGAAGAAACAATTGCCGCTGTACAGCAAAGTGTAGAAGAGGACCCGAATAAATCGATTCGCCACCGTGCACAGCAATGGAGTTTTGTCCATCAACTTTATGGAAGATTTTGCGCAAAGATATTGGCTTACAACCTTACAAGATCCAGCTTGTGCAAGAATTTAAGCCGCGAGACCATGCAATGCTTCGTGATTTTGGTGCATGGGCCGAAAATGAGATTTATCTCGATGCTGATTTTCATCTCAAAATTTTGTTCAATGATGAGGCTCATTTTGGTTGAATGGCTACATCAACAAGCAAAATTGCCGCATTTGAAGTGAAGAGAATCTACATGAGACCCTTGAGACGCCATTACTATGGGCTGGTGGAGTCATTGGGCTATACTTCTTCCGAAATGATGCTTTAGAGTCAGTTGCCGTTAATGGAGACCGGTATAGAGCCATGATAACCGACTCCATTACTATGGGCTGGTGGAGTCATTGGGCTATACTTCTTCCGAAATGATGCTTTAGAGTCAGTTGCCGTTAATGGAGACCGGTATAGAGCCATGATAACCGACTATTTTGTTCCCGATTTGGATGGCATGAATGTGGATGAGATGTGGTTCCAAGAAGACGGCGCTACATGCCACACAGCGCCCGTAAAAATCGATTTATTGAAGGAAACATTCGATGAGCGCATAATTTCGCGGAATGGACCTGTCAATTGGCCACCAAGATCGTGTGATTTGACACCATTGGATTATTTTCTTTGGGGATATGTGAAGTCGCTCGTCTATGCCAACAAACCAGAAACGTTAGGGGACTTGGAAGCCAACATTCGTGGCGTTATTGCCTACGGCATCAAATGTTCGAAAAAGTGGTTGAAAATTCGACGTCTAGATTTGGCTTTATTCGAACCAGCCGCGGCGGCCACATGCCCGAAAACATATTTAAACATTAATGGCATACAATTATCCTTCCAATAAAGCCAAATTGATTGACATTAAAACGATATTCTTGTGTTTTATTTCAATTCGAAGTTCTATACCTCTAAAAAAAAAACATCCTTTATTAGACAACTTCGAAAAATCACATTCTTTATCGAATTCTGGATTCCGTATTCAAGGAAGCCGTTTGGAGTAGAAGATACATCTACTAACATTATGAGGTGGGCCAAGATGTGAATGTAGTACATGGAAAACACGTCGACTACATTAGTTCGGTTACATCGAGGAAATGAACAGGCAGGAGAATCTTCGAATCCCAACCTTCAGGTTAGATACAGTAATCCCTGCTACAAAGTAGCCACACTTACTAGTACGGACTAAAGTCTTTTCCACTTTAAACGACTACATGTGAGCTATGAGAATGTATCAATATTAATGAGTTACAAATGATTTTTTTTTTCGAAATCACTTAAGATAGAATCATCATATACAATTCTAATCGGGTAAACACTCATAAAACGTGCGTTAAAAAAAACGAAATAACTCTAACAAAACATTACCATCATGATTAGATTAACCATTGAATAAACAGACCAACATTTTTATGTGCATTCCGGTTGCATGTGGTTTGTTTACACCTACCACTGATGACATACCTTTCCAAACAAACCATTCCACTCTGTCTAAAAAGAAGAAAGATCAAACTACGGAGAGCACGCAATACACTTCTTATCACCAAAAACTTATCTAGCTTCCACCAGCAAGCACACTTACTAGATCTAGTTAAATAGATTTGACCTGGAACAAATATTTTTGCAAGCATGTATATTTAAGATACATAGATAGATACGAAGTTTCAAATTAATTGTCAAGTGTCGGCATTAAAAATCAATTTAACATTGTATGCGTATAAACGATCAATCTCCGAATCGTCGGATCCTGTTTTGTTGTTCTCCTTTAAGTGATCTGTTCCCACTCCACTTGAGGCACTTTTCAGATCCCTCGTCTGTTACCGCCCCTCACTTCTACCGCGCCGGGCAGATTCAATCGCTTCAATTTGAGAACGTTGTTGCTGGTTTGTTCTGAGTACATTCGTGATTTCTTTGCTCTCGTATCGGTGTGTCATTTTTTTGGGGATTTTTTGTTCATGTTTGTTTTCGTAATAAAAAGCAAAAAAAAAAAATATAAGCAATGAAATTCTCTCCCTGTCTTGCTTAGTATTTATGGAAATGATCTCATCAACCCCCATAAACGTGGTGTTGGGTGCTAGGTGGATGATGATGGTATATGGTATGGTATCATATCAAAGGGGAATCTTTGGAACGTAAACCACAATCCTCAACTTGCAGTTCTATAGAACCAGTCAGATGTGAATATGTTTTCTTGTTTTTGTATACACTGCGCTTTGGAGCACGCTCTTGGCTAGAGCACACAATTGCCATGTGGATGAAACATTAAAAAGTCTTAATTGTATCGAAAGAATAACGAACCTGAAGTTCTCCAGGTGGAACGAATACATCAGTAATCCTTTAATAATTAACTTTTTTTTGCATTGTCAGCGATTCCATATGTGATTTTTATTCTAAGTGATATGATTTTTAAAATGTACAGGGTGGCTAAATATGTATCACCCTTTCGGAAGAGGGGATACATTTTGAAAATGACACCAACAACCAGTTTTCATTTAATATTTTTGTAAAGTAAAAAAAAAAATGCAGAATACAACAAAAAACTTCGAAATACTCGTGAACGTTAATGTTTATCATCATCAGAGACTTCGGCGCAGATTTTGCGGTCGACCTACGCCAAATGATCAAATGCACTTTGCATCGAATAGACAGAAACATCATTTGACAGAAGAGACTTCGGGAGGCCTCGTATCTCACGTTCGGCCGAGAATATTGAGCATGTAGCTAAAGATTTCGAGGAGGCTTCATAGACATTTGATATTTTGAAGGGTGCATTTCAGGGTTTCATATCTCAGTTCAGAGGATTAATCACTCTAGAGTACATTTATTAAAGTTTTTTTTTAAAGTCACGGGTCTATGAGAACAATCCACATACTATGGAAGTTCGCAAATAAAATACCCACCGAAAGTGCGGTAACTTATCGCCACAATTTTTCGCCAAAGTGATTGGAAGACTCAAATATACATCTACAATGGTGGCGTGCACTGGGCCAACATCAGCTTCTTCTTCGTGTATCCCCACATCCGAATTCGATCCCTTCATTTATAGCCTTGTTGCACCCTGTGGGTTGGTACACTTGTGTGTATATTTTAGCGCTGTCAAATGCAAAGGCCGTTTTAGCTGTCGGTCTGTCTGACAGCAAAAATTCAAGGTCCAAATAAAAATTAAAAAAAAAAAAAACACCAGTGGGTGCACGACTGGGTCGTACCCAATTTTCTCTTACACTGTGAGGTACTTACTTACTTATCGGGCTCCCGACCTGTGAAGAGTCTCTGCCTGAGACACTGCAGCCTTCCATCCTCTACGATCCCTGGCTCACTGCTTCCAGTTGTCTAGGCCAAGCGCTCTGGCATCCGCGATGGCTTGGTCTTTGAAACGGAGGTTCGATCTTCCTTGCCTTCTCGAACCTGTGGGCTGGGATTCGAAGATCCTCTTAGCTGAAGCATTATTGTCAATTCGCTCGAAGTGGCCGAGCCAATGTAGTTGACGTGTTTTGGCTTTTTGGACTACATCCACATCTTGGTACAGCTCATAGAGTTCGCGGTTGTATCTTCTCCTCCATTCGCCCTCCTCGTGCACAGGACCAAAAATCCGCCGAAGTATTTTTCTTTCGAAGGAGCCCAGTATCAGATCTCCCTTCTTGCTTATCGTCCAGCACTCGGCACCATAAAGCAGAACTGGCAGGTAAGGGTTTTGTAGAGCACACATTTCGTCCTTCGAGTTAGGAGTTTTGAACCCAGTTGTTTCGCCAAACCGAAGTAGCAACGGTTTCCTAGGGTACTTCTTCGACGGATCTCCACTAGGGTGTCATTCGTGGAGTTGTATTAATTCCGAGGTAGGTGAACTCCTTAACTACCTCGAAATTGCTGCTATCAATAGTGAAGTTTTGTCTGTCGGTGGACAGACGCTTGTTTGTTTGTTGATAGCATGTACTTAGTCTTGTCCTCATTTATTTCAAGGCCAACGGATTGCGCCTGTTCTTCAATCTACGTGAACTCTTTTACCAAGGCATGTTGGCAGCGACCGATGATGTCAATATCGTCCGCATAGCCCAGCAGCTGGACGGACCTGTTGGTAATAGTGCCTTCCGTGTTAACACCTGCCCTGCGCACTATCTGCTCCAGAACGAGATTGAACAAGTCACATGATAGCGCGTCTCCTTGCCGAAATCCGGTGAATGTTTGGAATAGTTCGGATTAGCTACTTCTAAACTGCACGTTGCATCGCGTGTTTTCCAGCGTCACGCGACACAGCTGAATCAGTTTTGCCGGGATTCCGAATTCGGCCATCGCCATATAGAGCTCCTGACGATGTATGCTATCATACGCGGCTTTGAAATTCGTTGGTCTTTTCCAGGATTTGCCTCAGTGTGAAAATTTGGTCTATGTACATAGTCGATCTGCCGGGCCGGAAGCCGGTTTTAGACGTTCACACAGTATGTTGGATAGGATCTTGTGCGACATTAGGCAGGGATATGCCTCGATAGTTCTTGCAAGACGTAGGATCGCCTTTTTTGTATATGGGCCATATGGAGCTGATAGTCATCGGGCATGTTTTTTTCCTCCCATACTTGGTTGATGATTCGGTGCATGCTCCCTACCAAAACATCCACTGATGGTCATCAGAACCTGCGGCCATGTTGTTCTTAAGCTTTTTTATAGCTAGACCAACTTCTTCGATACTAGGTGGTGTAACTAGTTCTCCATCGACTGGACGTGGGTTCTCTTCTTGCCCTATCACTCTCTCTACTATTTACATCTACTATTCCCTGCGCTTCGGTGACTAGGTTTTCTTCACTGTGTCGAAGAGCCTGGGTTCCGATTTTGTAGCCAACAGCCAGTTGCTTAGCTTTTTTTTTATAAAACCTCCGGATGTTGTAAGGCTGGGAGGCTGCGTAGGCTCTCTTCTTTCTTCGCAGGGTCTTCTTTTCCTCCCTTCTCTTGGCTCGATACTCTTCTCTCGCTGCCCTTGTTTTGCGGTGCAGCGCTTTCTTGTGTGCATCTTCTGTCACCTTTTTCTTGTACACGCATTCATCATCATACCACGGGCTCTTTCTCGGGGGTGGCTTCGGCTACCTCCTTGATGATGTCCCGATACTGGCACCACTGATTGTTGGCGTCTGTAGTAGGTGAGTCCACAGAGGAGAGTTTCATACTCAGACGCTCACTGTACTTTGGCTACTCCAGGTGTGCTAAGGCGTCCAACGTCGAATTTCTTCTTCTGGGCGAAAAATAGGGTCCAATGACAGTGCCGTGACAAAATCTGTTTCTAATGTTTAATATTTATAAATAATCAAGAAATAACTGCACACTTTTCCAAGCGTTGTTTCAAATGCATCTTTGTGCTCTGTGGCATGTGCATAATGGTAAATTCCATAAATTTATTTTTTTCCTTTTTTTCAGTTTTTCACTTAATTCCAGTTACAGATTAGTTTATATTAGATAAATTATTGGCTTATTGTTTTTGGCGTTTGGCTTTCATTATTATTACGAAGCCCTAGATGCCATTCTACATCTAGTGCCTCCAGATATTTATGGCAAACAGACCGCAGCTTGTGCAGGTTTAAGACTGAAAGCCTAGTTACAATGGACACCCACTCTAGGTGAACACACGAAGATACTAAATTACTTTAAGATTACATAAAACACCGACCACATCACTGACTAACTCAGTTTTGAGCATAACATCCAGCCAACCATTCCCAGTCATCCCGAATGATTGGCAGTCAAATTTTATTGGAGATAATTGCTCGATTCACCTTTAAACGGATGGGTCTAAAACAGAATCTGGAGTGGGTGGAGATGTTTTCTCCGACATGCTTAATATAAGCATATCCTTTCGACTTAATTGTATCATTTTCCAATAAGAAATCATGGCAATAGAAGCCTTATCCTGGCTAAGGTGTAAATAAATGTCCGCCAAGAATATTAGTATCTTCAGAGACAGTCAAGTAGTAATCAAATCCTTGAGATCCATTGCATTTACATCGAAATCAGCCCATAAATGTCAACTTTTCCTTAATGAGATGACAGAGCACTATACCATTCACCTCTTCTGGGTATCAAGTCACGGAGATATTCCAGGGAACTGTAAGGCGGATGAGCTTACTAGACTGGGCACTTACTTATTTAAGTGGCGCTACAGTCCTGGGCCTCAACCAACATGCCTCTCCAATTAGCCCGGTCCTTAGCTAACTGCCTCCAGTTGGTTGAGGTCGGTTTCTACTTGTGCGCGCCACTTAAGGCGAGGAGTGCTATGAAAGAGAAATCTTTTTTGCTACTCCATACCAAATTAGATTTTTTTTTCAAATCAATAAGCAATCAGTAGAATATCCCAATGACTGAATTCTCTTGGACCGTTATATGTATTTTAAAACATTGCCTTTTCGTCAAATTACTAAATGACATCAATTTTATGGAAATCATAATGTGCACACCTGAAGTCGATATTTCTTTGACTAGAATACAACAGAATGAGGATTCATTAAAGGGTTAGGATTGACAATCAGCGTACACACATTTTTTGTATTTCCACGCTTTTCAAACAATCAATCGTTCCATGCACACTTTAACATCTATAAGGGTAGTGAGGAAGCAATGTCGTAGTGTATACTTAATTAATTGTGCACTTAAATTCATAGGAGTAGCCTTATCGAACCGCACCCCCGCTTTTAGCGGCTAAAATTCTATCTCAGGCTTTACTCATCGATAAAATTACGGGCATAGGGCATGGTCCAATTTATTGGGTAATGGCCCGGTGTCAGGCAAGCGTATGTCTTCTATGATGTAGTGGTAGGTTATGTGAGGTATTTCTTTCAACAAGTTTACATTGCGTGATCTTCCATTTGTATTGTGATGGGAGTTGATCGATTTTCATTTTGCATTGATTTTTGTTTTATTTCGTTTTATTTGTTCTTTTGTCGAACGAGTCTATATCCGTTCGTTATCTATGTCGGATTCGTGGTATAAAGTTACGTGTTGAGTGATGTCATTGGGCAACTGCGGTATATCAGTATTGCTAATAAAAGTATGACAGTGTGCAGGTTGGCCTTTTGAGTATAAAAAAAATATTTCTAAGGGAAATATTTTTTTTATACTCAAGTAAGTTTTAACGGGTGATTTTTTAAGAGGTTTAGAACTTTTTTTAAAAAAAAAACACAAAAAATTCGAAAAAATGAATGAAATATTTATTTGAATCGATAGTTTGAACCTTGCAATTTAATGTTTAAAGATAATTTCATGCAAATGTTGACCGCGGCTGCGTCTCAGGTAGCCATCCGCTGAGTCCAATTTTGGCATACTCTTTCACACATATCGGCCGGTATCTCACGAATGAATGCATGGATGTTGGCTTCCAGTGCGTCAATCGAAGCGGGCTTGTCCCTATAGACATTAGCCTTGACATACCCCCACAAAAAATAATCTAATGGTGTCAAATCGCACGATCTAGGCGGCCAATTGACCGGCCCGAAACGTGAAATTAACTGTTCACCAAACTCGCCTCGCAATTGCGCCATTGTTTCGCTGGTTTGTGTGGCATGTGGCACCGTCTTGTTGAAACCACATATCATGCAAGTCAAGAACTTCCATTTCGGGCAAAAAAAAGTTTGTTATCATCGCTCGGTAGCGTTCACCATTGACAGTAACGCTGCGATTCGCATCATCTTTGAAGAAATATGGCCCAATAATGCCGCCGGCCCATAAACCGCACCAAACAGTGGCTTTTTCGGGATGCATTGGTAGCTGTTGCAATGCTTCTGGCTGATCTTCACTCCAAATGCGGCAATTTTGCTTATTTACGTACCCATTCAACCAAAAATGAGCCTCATCGCTGAACACAATTTTTCGATAAAAAAGCGGATCCTCGGCCTGCTTTCCAAGAGCCCATTCACCAAAAATTCGGCGTTGTGGTAGGTCGGCTGGCTTTAGTTCTTGCACCAGCTGTATCTTAAAAGGCTTTACGCCCAAATCCTTCCGCAAAATTTTCCACGTAGTGCTGTAACAAAGGCCTAACTGCTGGGAACGGCGCCGAATCGACATTTCGCGGTCTTCTGTCACACTAGCTGATACGGCCGCAATATTTTCTTCACTACGCACAGTACGTAAACGTGTTGGTGGTTTAATGTCCAACAAAGTAAATTTGGTGCGAAATTTGGTCACAATCTTCCGAATAGACTGCTCAAAAGGTCGAGAATGCCGATCATAAAATGGAAGCAGCGCGCGATGAACATTTCGAACCGAGCACGAATTTTGATAGTAAAATTCAATAATTTGCAAGCGTTGTTCATTTGTAAGACGATCCATGGTTAAATTGCAAACCAAACTGAAGCTGTTTGACAGTGACACAAGGTACTAAACACACGTCAGCTGTCAAAACCAGTGTTGCCAAAACCAAACCAGCTAAAAAATCACCCGTTATAAGGGTACAGTTCTTTCATTATCTATTTATGAAATAAGAAGGAAGAAAATATTTTATTTTGCCTTACAAAGAGCGACACGTTTTGTATAAACTGTAAACAAACCGATTTTGTTCAGTCAAACGGAACCAAAACAGGATAAACAGACCTTTTATTTTATACATACTGACAAAATGTACCTTAAAGTTATAAAACAAATTGGAAAAACAATTTTACAGATCAACAAAAATTGCAACCAAGATTTTTCTTCGAATGCCAAGCAAACTTTTCCTTTTAGACATGTCTTAACGATGCAATTAATGGATTTAATGAAGCTGGAAATATGCTAAGAAATTGTCTATTTTTACGGATTCATTAAAATTTGTACGAGTTCTGATGTCTTTACTTTTTGTAGTCCTTGTTTTAGGATTCCTTAACTTCTCGATGCTAAAAAAACGAAAAACAGCAACACTATAAACAGCCTGGTCAGAATGGCACGGAATAGCCGGCCTGCTGTCCCAGGTGAACCTAGATGAGCTGCTTCGGACAACAGGTTGTCTATGAATCTCAAGTGTAAGTCAAGAAATATGGTGGCGGATGAACCGAAAGGCCAACGGCAGCGCTCAATCCTGTAGTGGATACTGATGGCCCCGTGTCCTAGGGGTATTTAATAAATTGGAACTGGCTCTCCAGGTTGGGGGTTGTACTTTGGGTTAGTTACTCAACCATAGAAAAAACCAATAGCCTCGGAAAGGACTGATTTTATTGTTGCTAAACGGAAAAAGGACAGCGATTCACCTCGATATGGCAGTCTGCAGATCAACGAACTGTCAACCAAATTGATCACATTGTGATAGACAAGAGGCACGCATCCAGTATTTTGGGGCTAACATCGACTCTTGTTGCACCACTTCCAAAAATACTGTCAAAAAATTTAATGTCAAGAGACTGCAATCGCAAGAGACCGCAACCTATCGATTCACACCATATACCACCAGCATTTAATGTTGTTGTTGGCAACGATGCCAACAAGCTATTAGATCTTGCGCAACTGATGGGCTAGGTTTGATGAGGAATGCCGACAGATGCTCGCAGCCAAGAACGAGGCCTACAATTGAGCTCTATTGGCAGAGAAGAAGGGAAGAACATCGGCTTTTCAGAAAGAAGAAAAAAGTGCAAGAAAAGTGCCCGATCGAGGATATAGGGTATCACTCCAGGAACGATGTTCGCAAGTTTTACCAAACTGTAAAACGTCAAAGCCAAGGGTACAAGGCTCGAACAGAATACTGTCGAGACGAACAAGGAAATATCGTAGTTGGGACACAGTCGATGCTGAAGATATGGAAGAACCACTTCTGCAGACAACAACATTCCGTTGTCAGGCAGAACCAACCATTCAATATTGACAACGACAGCTAAAACTACCAACCACCCGGCACAGAGGCATAAGTCTCCCCGACATCGCCTATCTGCCGTAATATGTGAACGCCTGAAACCGGAGTTCGCCTAGATCTATTAAAATGTATTATGTTAGAAGCTTACATCTTAGGATATAGACACCGGGACTGCTCCACAGCATCTCCAGAGGTCGGATAACTCAGGATAATGTGACTCTAGCTAGTGAATACACCTAAAAGAGTTGCTGTAGATTCACTACGATATTACACAGATTTGCAGCTCGGTCCATGTTACTTTTTCTACACTTAATAGCTTAGTTCCTATCTAATACAAATACATTTTTTTTTTGGCGCAACAGGCTTCTTAGAGTCCAGGGCCTAGCTTTTCTTCACAACTATTTATGTGTACGAGTGTACTTAAGCACGATCCAAACGGCTGAATTGATACAACGGCTGTGTTGATACAACGGCTGAGTTGATACTACTTGGATGATTTGTCAGACCATCGCCAGATCAGGGCAAGTAAAAATCATTTTAGGTGTTGCTACGTCTAGCAATACAACCCACCCCTTCTGGAGGACAGTTCATTAAAGTAACCATTGCTCCCGATGTTTCCCACCTCTTGTTTAATATTAAGAGATGCTGCTTCTATAGTGCTGCAAAAATTTTAAGCGTAGTTTAGCATTATACTATGTGCAAAAATCTAATGAACGTTCATCGCTTCGGTCTTGTTGAGAGTTTGAGAAGAAACGTGCAGCTCCATGACACCTTTATCCACGGCAGTGATGTTCTCGTACAGGATCTGCCATGGCTTGCTCGATCTCATGTTTATCCAGTCTCTTAGAGCCGTGCCAGTGATAGGTGACCGGTCAGGAGAACGGGAACAAAATACAGTCTACACCAAAATGATTGACGAGTTGTCTTCAAAAACATCGTAACGATTATTTTCCGTTTTGAGGAGTATGACGTTCTCTTTTATATTCACAAAATGTCAAAATCGATGCGATTTGTTAAATCTATGGCGCTATAGTTCATACATATATTGGCAAAACTTGTAGATCTAACGATCGCCCTTGCTTATGAATATCGGGGTGAAGAAACCTTTCGCTTGCTATAGGTGGATGTGATATATTTCTAAAAACAGCTGCCTTAAATATATGCAATGAAAAAAATATGAGCTTAATGAAGCTCATTTTTTAGGGAGCTGGGACGTCATCCATTTACATAAACTGGTCATGCTTCTTAAATCATTCGATTTTTTAATTTTGCTCTCACGAGAAACCATTTATTTTAGTATTAAAGTTTTTTTTTTTATTTAAATATTGTGTTAGATTAAATTCATAAATAATAAGTTTACAGTATTGAAAATGAGCCATAAAATATTATCAAACCATGTATGCAGACTATTTCCATAGAATGCCGTCACCATGGTCATCACAATTCACCACATTATATATTTACTCATCTATTGGTTATTATTTAAACCAGATATGGAAATGTCAAAAGAACGAATAACAAAAATTTGCATATGTATATGTGCATGTGTGTCTGTGGCAATTAATATTCCATCCATTCCGGGATCATCAGTCGGATATGCTTTGATTTCGCTTATCCAAGCGAATTCTCATACTGAAGTCTAATCTAAAATCGAGAACCAAATACGACTCAGAAAAGGCTCGCGACTTGAATGCTAAGTAATAGGTAACGATGATGAAAAGGATTTGTATTCCAAAATGCTAACGAGTTGTCTTCCTTTTTGTTCTTACTTTTATTTTCGATGGCATACCATCATACTCCATGTAATGACACAGCCTACTATGTTACACTGGCGACCTTGCAAAAGTCGTCACGCTTAAAAGAGACGATTACGTGCGTACGCGTAGCGCACCGCACTCACAATCCGCTTAATATTCACCACCGAGAAGAAACATCATCACTTTGCAACTGCGCAATCGGCCATTTTTATGTGCAAAATGTCAAAGAAGTATTCATTCGTTGACACTTCATGTGAATGACATTTGCGGTGGCGACGACACTAACGATAGAATCAAATTTGCATTCACCTCCAGATCAAAAATGTGAGAGAAGGGAAAAAAAAAAACGGAATACAAGTCAGTGAACTGTTTTTTGTTCACGCTAAATTCTTTGAAGTTCGCTGAGCAATGCGGAAATTTTCATGATTAAATTGTTTGGCAATGATGACGCCATTCTTTGGATCAATTGTTTAATTGTAGAGATTCAACTTGTTGACATTAGGTTCAGTTTACGGTAAGCGTAAATGGGTAACCATTTGGTTGCGAGGGAGCTATAAAAATTCTGGATCAAGGATTAACCAAAATGTTATTTCGAGGCGTTAATATTTAGGCGTTGTCTAGGATTAACCAACATCAGATGGCCAATTGGTGAATAACTTAAGTTGCATTGTCCTTACAAAACGACAAATGAGTGAAATGGGACATGCGTTTTACTTTTTTAGGGGGACACGCTTAATCTATGATTTATGTAGGAGTCATTTAATTAATCGCTGTTGAAACTATATTTGAATGGATTCTATAGACCCGTAGACCGCTTTAGAGAGACCGCTTGAGGGATGAGAAATGAAACAATAGAATTGAAAAAATAACGAAGAGAGTGGACACAGGTACCACTTCTCTCGATCCTACACTCGGCAATCCTGACTCTATTCGTCTTGAATATTTGTACCATTCCATGCCTTCAAATGGTCTGCAATGCTAGTTATTTTAAATGGTCCCTCGTGTACCCCCACCATAATAACATGAAACCGATTTTTTTTGCCTACATAGGAAATACGAAACGGTCCAACAAATTGGGTCGAAAGTTTTCCTTGAGTAAATTGAGTTCGCTTTATAGCTACTAAATCATCCTTTTTATACTTAACAGCAGGTTTTCTTTAAGCATCAAAAGTTCGTCGGTTCTCTTGTTGCACCCTAAATATACTCTGTCTGGCAAGTTGGCGCATCTCATCTCTTTCAAAATCTTACTTACTTACTTAAGTGGCGCTACAGTCCGGGATGAACCTCAACCAACATGCCTCTACAATGAGCCCGGTTCTTAACTAACTGCCTCCAGTTGCGCACCCAAGGATTTCTTCATCCGCTTTTGATACGGTCCATGCTTCAGCGCCGTAGAGCAGGACTGGGATGATCAGGATCTTATATAGGATCTCCTTGACGTTACGTTCTGTCCAATTCGTCGATGTTGTGTGTCCTTTCGTGTTGACAGCATATACTTAGTCTTACCCTCATTTATTGCTAAACCCATTTTTGCCGCTTCCTTCTCTATACTAGCAAACGTTGCTATAACATCACGTTGAGTCCTCCCGATGATTTCAATATCGTCGGCGTATGCTAGTAGTTGCACCGATTTTTGGAAGATTGTGCCTCTGGTGTTGGCTCGGGACCTTTGCACAATCCTCTCAAGAATCTAATTAAAGAAATCACATGACAGCACATCGCCTTTCCTAAATCGTTTTTTGGTATCGAATGTGTTGGTGAGGTCGTCTCCGACCCTGATGGAGCAGCGAGAAATCTCCATCGTCATCCTACACAGACGGACGAGTTTGGGCGGTATACCAAAAGTAGACATGGCTCTGTATAGTTCGTCTCTATAAATGCTGTCGTATGCGGCTTTGAAATAGATAAATAGGTGGTGGGTATCGATTTGGACTTCTTGGGTTTTTTCCAGGATCTGCCGAAGTGCGAAAATTTGATCGGTTGTGGACTTCCTGGCTGAAAACCACACTGATAAGGGCCGATCACATATGACCGCAGATAGGATCTTGTAGGCGATGTGGAGGAGACTTATGCCTCTGTAGTTGGCGCAGTTCAGAGGGTCTCCTTTTTTTATGGATTGGGCAAAAGATGCTGAGGTTCCATTCTTCAGGCATGTTTTCATCCGTTCAGATTTGGCTTATGAGTTGGTGGATCTTACTTACCAAGTCATCTCCGCCAGCTTTATAAAGCTCAGCGGGAGGGCCGTCATTTCCGGCGGCCTTATTAAGCTTGAGTTTAGATATTGCTATCCTCACTTCACTTAGGTCGGGTGGTTGGCAGTTCTTGCTGCAGTTCCCAATATTAAATGGTTCGTTCTGCCTGACAGCGGAATGTTGTTCGTCATCGCCGTTTAACAGTCTGCAGAGGTGGTTCATCCATATCCTCAGCAGCGACTGTGTCGAAACTACGATATTTCTTTGTTCATCTCGACAGGATTCTGTTCGAGCCTTGTATCCTTGGCTTTGACGCTTTACACTTTGGTAAAACTTGCGAACATCGTTCCTGGAGTGGCACCTTTTCTTGATCTTTTTTTCTTTCTAAAAAGCCGGTGTTCTTCCCTTCTTCTTTGTCTATAGAGCTCAATGGGAGCTCTCGTCTTCACCTACAGCTTAGCCTTGTAGGCCTCGTTCTTGGCTGCGAGCATCTGTCGGCATTCCTCATTAAAACAGGGGTTTCTTGCTGGTGGCCGAGGAAAACTAGCACATCAGTTGCGGCTGATCTAATGGCTTGTTGGCATCGTTGCCATTGTTCTTCGACATTAGATGCTGGTGTTATGGTGTCAATCGAGAGGTTAAGGAATAAGCGTTGCGCGAAGGCCTTGGCGGTCTCTTGCGATCTTTCAAAATCTAGCTCTTTAAAAATCGGAGTTTGATTTAAGTCGCATTTCAACACCTGTGAGTATCCTAAATGGAGTCATACCAGTGCTCCTTGATGTGGTTGAATTGATGTACTTTTGAAGAGTGCTGACGTGCTTGTACCAATCGGATGGTTTACCTAGGGACAATTTGATCAACATAGGCACTATAACACGATTAATGCGTTCAATTTGACCATTTCCCCTATAGGTACTCCAGTAGTAACGAGCACGTGAGCAATGCCTTCTTCAGTGCAATACTCTTTAAATTGATTGGACGTAAAGGTTGAGCCACTATCGGAAATGATTCTAGACGGATTACCAAAAATATCTGATTGTTTTCTTAAGCGATCTATAACTTCTTTGCTTGAAGTACTTTTGGTCGGATACAACCAAACAAATTTTGTTAAACGTCAACTACAGCAAAGATATGTTTGTATCGTTTCTGCGTTTGATCTAGTATACCTAGATGATCTACGTGGTACGTTTGATGAGGTAAGTCCTCCTTTTCAATGGGACTTAGAAAACATTCCTGTTTTCCCCCCTTTCTTTCTGCTAAGATACATTGGATACAGTTCTTTATAAATTTCCTATTTTCTGGTATAAAATTTAGTTTCTATAATAAATCTGTTGTCCTTTAACAGCGAATTGACCTTGATTGTGCATGAGTTTAATAATCCCATTCTCCATTACATTGGGAATAACAATTAGTTCCAATCTGTTATAAATTTTGTATAGAAGATTATATTTTAAAAAGTAATGATCGTACTGTCGATCGTTTAAAATGAGTTTAATAGCTCTCAGATAGTCGTCGTTTTCTATTTGATGCAAAATTGTTCCCGGACGAATAAAACCATTTTCAACTATATGACCTAAATAATCAATTTTTTGCTTCAGAAATTGACATTTCTTTTGTTTAATTCTCAATCCGTGATCTTGTGCTACTCTAATTATCCTAAGTACTTCCAATCCATCATATTCTGCTTTGGAAGGTATGATTATGTCGTCAATGATCCTACATTTATTCGTAGGAAACTGTTTTGACATCACGTTTTTTCCCTTTCATGGTCAATGGTTTCATCGCCTTGCATTTCTCTTGTTTCGTTTTCCCCATACTTCATTTGTAAAAACCATGAACGATATGAGTGTTCGTAGAATCACTGCACTTCCAATTTACCTTTCCAAGTCATTTTTCGCAGCTTCACACTTTCAAGGCATCCCGAAAGTAACATCCAGGAGTATAACAATGTCATGAGAAGCTTTCGGAAGCCGTTTGGAGTCAGTGTTAAACAGTAATGTTTCTTCAGGCAAAAGGTCATTTATGGGATTTATTTTATGATTTCAATAAATGCTTTCTGTTTATCAACGTGTTCAGCGTTTTGCACTTTACTTTCTAAATAAACACGAAATGAGTAATTTTTGGTCATATTCCCTGGAAACTTCCGTGTCGGGTTTTGTCG
The DNA here is from genome assembly GCA_932526625.1 of Rhingia campestris. Lineage (NCBI taxonomy): Eukaryota > Metazoa > Arthropoda > Insecta > Diptera > Syrphidae > Rhingia > Rhingia campestris. The sequence goes on along the minus strand of OW052184.1, from coordinate 53,971,626 downwards.
CTGCTAAATGGTCATAATTTCGAGAGAGTGATAAAGCAAGCTTCACACCCAACGCCATCCAAAAGCTGAACACCTCGAAGGCTAATAGATTACCAGCCGAACTAAATTTAATTCGGAGTCGATGCCAGGTAGTGCGCAACTATCAACCAAGTCTGGATGGGAGAAAGCTTCCTCGATGGCTGGAATATCAGCACCATATCCATATACAAGATCCTATCCAACGTATTCTGTGAACCTCTGAAGCCTTTTAATAGAAAGTCTGTACTTTTTTGGGTTGAGAGGAGTTTATTTTTGCGGTTAATATTACTCGAATCATTTTTCAGACCGTGCGTCGTCAGAAGTGGGCAAATGAAGCAAATTTCTGATGCTGCTATGCTGGGATTCGAAAACAGACATTCTGTGCAGAGATTCACTGCACTAACCAACGTACAACTGAAATACCCTACACCTCAAAGACGATTTCATTTACTTAAAATCAAACATGTGTGTACCCTTATCAAATCACTATAACAAGTTAAAACTGGGGTTTTTGGTTCGTTTGCAGACCTCGTTTAAGTGATCGTACCTTTGATTAAGTATTGCAATTCAACAATCATCATCAATTTAAATGATATGTTCTTATAAGGCGACCAATTCCACCCACATATTTTAATTAGAATTAAGGGATCATTAGAGGTTGTATTAAGGTCAAACATAGTGTCTTGTTTATATATACTCGCATTACATTTTGCCGGCTTATAAACATAATCGCATCCCACCTTACATCACAGGTGACATCTGGACATCCCTATAATACTAACGCCCGCACGGTTAAATTGCCATTTTGTGGCTCATTTCATTAATTCCACATACCAACCATAGTGGTTAGTACTTATAGTATTTCTGGGTTATCGACATATGCAGTAGACCCGCCAAAGGATTATATTTACTCTCCTTTATCAAAAACAATTTGTCCGCTATGGTGCAATTAATAATTAATGTGCAAAGTACTAGATTATGAGTCAATACCCCACACATACATGCGGTATACGATACTGCATTGCAGAAGCGCGCCTCCCCATTGATTTGTCCACGTCTGCCATTGTGAATATGGTTTGCCCCACAAACGCACACATCCTTGTACATTTCGTGTTATACAGACATTTTTTTTAAGTTCTCTAAGGTCTGCTCATGGTTGGTATAGTAATTTGTATGCAGAGTGTATTGTGCCACGCCGCGGCCGCAAAAGAGGAATAGAATTTCAAAATTTTCCTCCAAAACATTGTGTGACATGTCGAAAAGGCCATTTAATTAATTTCGACTAGTTCAAATGGAATCGATGCTTCATAGCGCCATTTTTTTGCATTCATAAATATAAGATTCCAAATGAACAATTTGGCTTAGATGCAGCGAAGCTGTGCTGTGTATCAGTGGCGTGGGGTACTTATAACCCAATTCCTACGGATTGACCTACTGAAGGAACTACAGGTGTCTTTTTTTATTTTTCAATATGCCAAATTCCTGGGTGCGAAAAACAATTTAAGAAGAAAATTTATTTTCATTTAATTTCAAATAGCAATAATTTGTTTTGCATTTCCTTAAAAAAAAGTTACTCAACGCCACTGCTCAACATAGCTGGTTAGTGGTTAGTTATTCATATTTGCATAGCAAATGTTTAATTTATTTTAAATGCATTTGGATGGGAATTTTCAATTTAATAAAGGGAACGGACGAGTGCCAATAATTACATGGTGAATGAATTCATTGTGGCATCGCGGCGGCATCTGTGGAATATTGTATTAGGCGTGTGAATGGTAATTTCTTCCATTAGTGTTATAGTTAAGCAAAGTTCAATACAATTTGAATGTCCATACGTGTTGGAAGTGGTAGTGGTCCGCGTATGAAATGCTAATTGGTCTGTAATGACAACACAAATGCGGTAAACAATCCCACTTTGGTAATACACAGAGTTTAAATCAATGTCCTATACTCATATAACGGGTGTTTTTTTAGAGGTTGGTTTTTCGAATAGAAATAAAACTGACATTTTGTGGTCAAATCGGGCAACTCTAATGTCATTTATGTTCAGTTTGGTTTGCCATTTCATCATGAACAGGTTGCAAATCATGCAAATTTCTTTCGAAAATAATTGGTCAGTTCGCGAAGTTTACCACAAGCTCCGTTCATTTTATGGTCGACATTATCGTCCATCAGAGCAATAAATTCGGTTAACCATGAATCGTTTTCGCACTACGTTTACTATATACGAAATACGCATCCGCAGAGAGGTAGAACAGTGGGCCCCGAAGAAACAATTGCCGCTGTAGAGCAATGTGTTGAAGAGGACCCGAATGAATCGAGCCACCGTGCACAGCAATTGGAGCTTTGTCCATCAACTTTATGGAAGATTTTGCGCAAAGATCTTGCCTAACGACCTTACAAGATCCAGCTTGAGCAAGAATTTAAGCCGCGAGACCATGCAATGCCACGTGATTTTGGTGTATGGGTCGAAAATGAGATTGATCTTGATGCAGATTTTCATCGCAAAATTTTGTTCAGTGATGAGGCTCATTTTTGGTTGAATGGCCACGTCAACAAGCGAAATTGCCGCATTTGGAGTGAAGAGAATCCACATGAGACCCTTGAGACGCCATTACATCCACAAAAACTGACTGTTTCGTGGGTTCTATGGGCTGGTGGAGTCATTGGGCCATACTTCTTCCGAAATGATGCTGGAGAGTCAGTTACCATTAATGTAGACCGGTATAGAGCCATGATAACCGACTATTTTGTTCCCGAATTGGATGGCATGAATGTGGATGAGATGTGGTTCCAACAAGACGGCGCTACATGCCACACAGCTGACGTCACAATCGATTTATGGAAGAAAACATTCGATGAGCGCATAATTTTGCGGAATGGACCTTTCAATTGGCCACCAAGATCGTGTGATTTGACACCATTGGATTATTTTCTTTGGGAATATGTGAAGTCGCTCGTCTACGCCAACAAATCACAAACGTTAGGGGACTTGGAAGCCAACATTCGTAAACTCAACTTTCTTAGCCACATCCCGTCCATAGCTTATTGCCCCTAGTTACTCATTTCAAGTTAGTTGATGTCGCTTCCGTACTTCATCTACTGTGTCCGACGTCTGGCTGCGAATCGAAGACTACTCGAGCCGGACCAAGAAGGTCCGTTGTGGTACCACATGGATCAAACATCTCTTCCTATGAGTCGTCTGCCTAGTTGAACCAATCCGAGCTACAAATAAAACGGCGGGGGTTCCTTATGTCAATGTTAATCAGGTCACCTAGGTTTTCGAAGAAGTAGTCTCCCAGGTGGAGTCTTCTTTTGTTGGAGAGCGCTGGACATGAACAAAGAAGATGAGTGATACTTTCCTCCCCCTCCTCGTCCATGCAGCTTCTGCAGAAGTCGTTGCTATAAAGGCCAAGTCTTTTAGCATGTAGGCCTATGTTGCAGTGTCCTGTAAGGACACCAATGATGGTGCTGATGGTGGCTCTGTTCAGCATTATTGAACTGAGGGAGCGTTTCTGGCTATATATGGGCCGGATTTGCCGGGATATTAGACACGTTGAGCCGTTTGTCCATCTACAATTAGCTTTTTTGATCGCATCTAGTTTAAGTGTTGATTTACAAGTAGCGAGGGGCATGCCTAACTTTCCTACATGTGGTAGAATATCAAGCGTGGTGCCCCTTTGGGGCAAGCTCGAACGCCCTACAATTCCCTGGAATATCACTGTGCCCCGGCACCCAAAATAGGTGAATGGTAAATAGCTCTGCCATCTCGTTAAGAGACAGTCGGCATTCGTGGGCTGATTTTGAAGTGAATGCGGTAGATCTCAAGGATTTGATTACCGCTTGGCTGTCACTGAAGATGCTAATATTCTTCGCGGATATTGCATTACACCTCAGCCAGGCTTCTTTGATTGCCATGATTTCCGCCTGGAAAACGCTACAATGATTGGGAAGGCGAAAGGATATGCTCAGGTTGAGCATCTCGGAGAAGACACCTCCACCTACCTCCGCTTTAGTTTTAGACCCATCTGTGTAGATGTGAATCGAGTTTTCCAATCCAACAGAGTCTTGTTCCCAATCAAGCCGGCTGGGAATTGTTGACTGGAAGTTACGATCGAAGCTGAGTTGGGTAGTGATGTGGTCGGTGTTTTCTGTAATGTTTAGATGATTTAATATCTTTGTGTGTACACCCTGACTGGGTGTCCATTGTGACGAGGCTCTTAGTCGCACAGCTGCAGAAGCTGCGGTCTATTTGCCGAAGATGTCTAAGGCTACTAGATGTAGAATAGCATCTAGTGCTTCGGATGGGGTGGTTCTTAGAGCTCCACTTATGCAGATGCAGGCGGATCTTTGAACTTTCCCCAAAAGGTTGCGGTTTGAGGCTGTTTCAAGAGCAGTCCACCAGACCACCACACCATACAGAAGTATGGGTCTAACGTGGTTGCATTCCCCATTTTTTCCCGATAGTCTTTTTACATGAGTATAGGGCTACGGTGGCTTTTTTAACGCCTTCTAGGACGTTGGCTTTCCAGTTCAGTTTATTGTCCAAGACCAGACCCAGTTACTTGGCTGATTCAACAAACTAGAGACTGGCGCCATTGAGTTTTGGAGGGTCGACGTGCAGTATTTTGTATTTCCTTTCCTGCTGAAAAGGACCAATTCGGTTTTTTTTGAGGCTTCGCGCCAAGTCCACATTTGACGGCCCATTTGGAGAGTACTGAAAGACCATTTTGAAATAGTTCTTTAAGGGTGTTGACTATAATGATAAAGAGGAACTTTTTTACTAGCGTCTTCGCTGCATTGTTGTCTTGTCATTCTTCATCGAATGACGACGAAACATAGGACACCAGTTGGCAATGTCGCTATTGGTCTTCCGCATTTGATGCTGTCGGTACGATGTCAATCGAGATATTATGGAATACGCGTTTGCAGTCTTTTGACATAGAATTTTTCTGCAGTAGTTGAATATCTTCACTCTCATCTTGTCTGCAAGAAAGAAATTGTCGAGTCGATGTTACCTGGCCGGAATGTACTGACATCCAAAATACTGAAAGCGTTTCTTTCGCCTTTTGATTGACCGTTTGCTGGTCCGGGTACCGTCATCCCACATGAAGCCACGCCGATTTGCCGACATTAGTCCGAAGTAATTAACAGTTAACCATTTAAAACATCATCCAATTCTACCCAATTCCATAACTTGTCCGTACATATTCAAGTACTAGCATGTTTCATCATCCATCGGCGGATGCTTAAACTTCATATCTGCGCTTAACAAACGAACAAATATGCGGACGTAATTTCAAAATCGATCTACTGTGATATGAGCGTACTTACAGGCCAGTGACCACCACGACTGACAGGAGTCCGACATTCCTGTGCAGTGAGTACGAGAAACTACAAAACAAATGCGCCAGTTGCAGTTGCAGAAACCTGATTTGAAAAATTCCATTTAATTTAGACACTCTCTCGCTTCGCTTGTGCAGGTTCATGAAGGCTTAGGGAACGGCTGCTGGGTAACATATACGCTTATCGTTCCGCGAACACGTCTGATTCATCTTGCACAGAAATTTGCGTAGGTTTTACTTTTGAAATTACATACACGAATATATTCGGGAAAGTATCTTTTACTTAGTCTTAGCAGATACAATGATCATTGATCGTTCGTTCGGTACTTAATGTAGTGGACTATAAAACGAGATTAGAGTGACACCAATCCCAAGTTGCGAAATCTCCCAACGGCACCCAATGTCCAAATACAAGAGACACTGGCACACTATGAGTAAAGTGTGAAGACACAAGTGGGCGATCGGGTTTTCACTTCTAGCTATCTATGTGTCATGCATATGGTCGTGTAGCATATACATTAATCTTCTAACGGAGTTTGCTTTCCTCTTTGGATGTACAATTAAGAGCTTGATTTGAGTGTTAGGCTCGTGCTCATTGACATCGCAGGAATGAAACAAATCTGCTTTGTATCTGAAGTTTTGTATCTTGTTATATTTTAATCTGTTGCCATGCCAATGAATGAATACGCCTTAAGCCATCAAGGGAACATACTGAATGGACGATCAGCTTTGGGTATACGCATGTTAAGCAGACTGACGGGTCTTTTGAATGAAAGGATTGTCATGCAAATTAGAGCAGATCATGGAGTGTAAGAAAATCTCAAGTCGCAATATAAAGTAATTGCTACTATGACTAAATATCTCTTTTTTGTAAGAAGCAGTATCTATTTGGCAATGTCATTCAGTCATTGGAACACATTCACTTACAGAGAAAGATGATCGTCTTCGAGTCTATCGGATACTTAATCCAGTGGATGCACATTAAGAAGACTTTTACAAATAAAGACACAAATAGCTGAGCATTGCAACATTGACGATGACTTTCAAGTAACGTTACATCATTTAAAGTGGGCAAGTGATATGAAGCCGATATGTGAAGATGAAATTATTTTATGTCCAAGAACGATCTTAGAATATTATTGCAGCACCCCTTCAACAAAGACCGTTTGTCGGAAAAGATGTCTCGGTAGTTTAAGCAGCTAATGGAGCCGCATTTAAGATTCTTTAAGATTATGATACTGCACGTAAGTCGCAGATCTTATGGCTTCCGCGACTTTCCACTGGCATGGTACGTACAATAGTCTAAGCGAAGCATTAATAAGGTGGAGTAACTTAACTAAGGCTTTCTTCGATAATTTTTTAAGCACATGATCGTAAGTTAAATTATATACAGGAGTCTTATTTTTATTAACCTGGGAAAGTTAAGTTAAAGACACGCTTTTTATTCGGATGTTGTCTGGATTTGTACGTGATCCATCATATTCCTCTAGTGACACTTAGTACTCTGTTGAAACATTTGCTTTAAATGCTGAGTGCATAGTTTCGCCTTCTTAGTATCTTTCTTAGCCCAGTTACCATTTTTTTTAATGGCGTTCACTGCATATGAAGGTTTTTTATACGTTTTTAAGCTATCTAAACGAAACAGTTTGATCTTTTGTCAGCACCTATTAATTCATGCAATGTCGAAGTTTTACGATTTAAGAGTCGTATGAGATTTCTGAGGGTATCGTTAAGGTTATTAAAATAGGTTTTGTGTTGTAGTGAGCGATTTTCCATCTTTTACGTGCTTGGCGTTTCTCTATTAACAACTGATTTATATATCTGTGGGATACTTAGTGCCCAGTTATAGCTATCATTGAAAACCATCATTGGACATTTTCTTTTACTTTTTGCGGATTTTTTTATAAATTCAATCATTGGCGAGTTGCTGTCAAAACAAATTTGAATACTAGCATAAGCCGACGATATTGACATCATTGGTAGGACTCAACGTGATGTCATAGCCATGTTTGCTAGTATAGAGAAGGAAGCGGCTAAAATGGGTTTATCAGTAAATGAGGGTAAGACTATGTATATGCTGTCAACACGAAAGGACACACAACATCGACGTATTGGACAGAACGTCACCATTGACAGATATAACTTTGAGGTGTACGGGACATCTAGTCAGAAATCAAACGAAGAATTACTCTTGTCAACCGCTGTTTCTTCGGGCTAAGAAGGCAATTTAGGAGTAAAGCCCTCACTCGAACTACTAAGGAGATCCTATATAAGACCCTGATCATCCCAGTCCTGCTCTACGGCGCTGAAACATGGACCGTATCAAAAGCGGATGAAGAAATCCTTGGTCGATTCGAGAGAAAAATTCTTCGAAAAATCTTCGGTCCCGTTTGCGTTGACGAGCTATGGAGACGAAGATTCAACCAAGAACTATACGAGCTGTACAGCGACATACCCTTGGTCAAAAAACTCCGCATTGGACGTTTAAGATGGCTAGGACATGTATTACGAATGGACACCAATACTCCGGCTCGCAGAGTCTTCGATTCCCAGCCAGACGTCGGACGCAGTAGAGGAAGACCTCGCCTTAAGTGGCGCGCACCAGTAGAAACCGACATCAACCAACTTGGAGTGTGCAACTGGAGGCAGTTAGCTAAGGACCGGGCTAAACAGAAGAACAGAAACAGAATTTTTCTACGATTCCTATAAGCAGCTATGAAGGTAACATGTGTTCCAATAAAGTTGTTCAATGATAGCTATACCATAGCTACACCAAATGCTTGGCTGTTTTTTGAAGTATTTTTCCATGCGGCATGCATGACTTAAGTGTACAGATAAATTTCTTCTTCAAGTTCGAACGTCGCTTCGACGATCTAAAGACGATCTAAAATTAATATTTTGCCCGAAATCCATTTTAATGGTGTTCCAGTCAAATTTATAGCTGGTTGGTCATAGGTCCAGAAGCCTTATTCTTTCATTATTTGAGACACGTCATTATTTTGAGACACGTTATAAGTTCTGATATTTCAATCCTCTAGTCAAGATCTGCAATGTGGATGCCCGGAAGAGCATAGCAGATACTTCTTTGATCGGGGTCTGGCAATTAAAGTTGTTGGAAATAAGTTGCGAAGATTTCAACATTGACTAGTGAAGGGATTCTATTTTTACATTCGCTCAGGAGTCTAATACTAGCCCAGAAGGACTTCGAGTTCTTACAAGACAACAGCTTCGCTGCTGCATTCTTGAAATAAAGTACACATAAAATACAAGCAGATTTTTTCTTTTAGTAGAAAATGTCTGCTTGTATTTTTTGTTTATGTGAATATATAAAACTTTAAAGGCTTCGTTGTTAGTTTCTCTGAATAGTTTTAAATATTTGAACGATCTTCTTCTTATTCGTAAACACTCGCCATCGTACCAGCGCATTGAAAAGCGATATCCCCTTTATTTCGGCGTTTTTAAAGAATTGAACCCTTCGATTTAGCCCAATAATCCAAAACTTCGACCAAGAAGGTATGTATACGATCCCCGATTTTGAGATGCTTGCGTCGTAATTTGCAAGTTTGAGAAAACTGAAAATATTTGGTGATGGATGAATTTTTCCGTTTTTTCGCGAAAACTCAGGTTGTTTTTTTAGTTTGCTGTGCAAGCCCTATAAGTCTAGATGATGCAGTACATCATCAGCCTGTCCGTTAATTTAATTTTACACACCTCGATCGTGTGCCTACCTCGACCATATGCTTTTTTGAGATATTCAAGTGTCAAAAAACCTGTCTTTGGGGCGATTCATTTATATTGAGTATAGATACAAGCATTGTACAATCAAATGCTGAAACTACTCAGTCAGACACATTTTGAAGGTATTTATGTTAACTAAATAGTTAATCGGCTTTTACTAATATCTTTGCTTCTATCAATTTGCGATCATCTGCGGATATTTTTTCTAAACTATGTCATTTGGCGTATATTATAGACCTTTGGTTTCGTGCGTCTTCTTTTGTGTTCGATTGCGCAGTATACTGTTACGTTGTATGAATTTGCCCTCTGGGGGTTACCAAATTTAGCAGCAATAATAATGGATACTTGATCAAAATTGATTTCATTTTTAGCATGTGTGTGGATTGCTGTTGGTTGTTGGGTGAATTCAATTGACAAATTGAAAGTAGAGCCAGAGGGGATGGACACGCTAAGATATTAATATGACCAGATAAACGGGTATCTTTACGCTTTTACCAAACAGCGAGTACTATTGTATGGATATGTGTGACTTTAGTTATGCTTTCAGAAATTTGAGAGAGAGACGGGCGACCTATTCGAAAAGAGGCTAAATCATTTGGATATTTTTTCATATGATGTCTTCCTTCTTTTGGCATAATGTTAACAAAAAAACGTGTTTTTGTTAGAAAGCTTGAAATAACATTACTCTCAGGTTGGAGTTGGGACTTATGTGATACATCATAAGTGTATACAAAGACATGTTACCGTACCAAGACGTGCATCTCAGGTCGACAAATAGCGTTTGCCAAAAAGTGTGAGGAGTTCCGGAAAGTATTCCTTCAAATGAGGTATCGATGTCTTTGATATTTGTTGCTTCATCCGGTTGTAAAAAAATGTCTTCTACATACAATAATTCATCATGCTGTAAATAGAAAGATTTATGCATCAAGTTCTGGTCTGAATTCACTGTCACTGTGACCTCATTATACCCTATCCCATAGGGGTATATTAGTTTTGATTTTCTTTAAAAAAGATGACCAACAATCCCAGCTGAGTAAATGCACTTGCAAATGCATTTGATGCAAATTTCGGGAATTAATGTAAGCTTGTGCAAGTTTTGTTCGTCGCATTCAAATGAAAATGGGCTTCATCACTGAGTTAGAAGATTCTCCGCCGCCCGCTCCGCCTTGTCCAATAGCTAAACCATGATCCAAAGAAATTCATTAAATCATCTCCAGATATTTTCAATGAAGTTGAGCCAAGTCAATGGTCATGAAAAAGCAACGAGAAAATAACCAAAGGTGGGGGTATGTTGTTCTCCGCACTCAGTAATGTTTAGAATCTAGGTGTGTTGTGTGCTATCTTTTATACCAAACCACCAAAAAAAATTAATTTACACTCCACCCATGATAACTTAGTTGTGTGTCAATTGATGAAAAGGATATCAACAAACACAGGATCAATAACTCAAGTGGAGAGAGAATAGGAAACAGAGAAGAGTGGGTGACGGTTGAGCTAGACATTTCTGCGAATGATTATGCACGTAGGTCCAAAAAGAAAGTCGCAAAATAATTTGGTCTAAAACTCTAGAAGGAACAATCTAGTGGCAAAGAATGTCGTGCAATGTGTTTGGATCATGGGTCAATACATGTCGGTTGAAAAAATTAGTCCCGATTAGTCGATTTTGGGTGATGGTCGGGTTGGGTATAAATAGGAAAAGAAGAATACTAAATGTTAAAAGGAAGGAAGAAATAATAAAAAATAAGCATTTCATGAAAATTTTATTCTGTAGCACAGAAAAGAAAAATGATTGGGCTCCAAATGATCAGACAGAGATGGCTGTTCATCTTCCGACAAGGAAATGTAATGACTTATTATTAGTATGCATTATTGAAGTATGAAACTTACCAAATTGGGTTGACACGAAATTTGTTCTATTAATTTGGAACATAATCATCCCTATCGAGGTATCCGTCGGATCGGAAAATTCTCAGATTTTGTACGATTCGGATTTTTCCTTCGAGGTATTCTTCCGAAAAGCTGTTCGGAAAATTTCTCCGACATTTTGTAACTCATCCCAGCGAATTCCTTGAAGTGCGTTCAGGAGCATTTACCGTTTAATTTTTGACAGCTAAGTGGAATTCTTTCTCCGATTTCCTCTCACACAAATTCTTCGCGGAATTTATTTACGAATTGTAGTGAAGTGAAGCCATCGCATTTGTATAGTATTTTTTTCCGATGACACATACCTAGAATGGAATTTAAACCTCCGACGAAGTATGCGTTGTGGAAAATTGTCCGCTCCGACGGATTCATGGGCTGAATAACGTAATAATTGCATGGACTTCAAAGAGTTAAAGTTCCATTACTCATAAAAACCCCACATACCAAACTATTGAACCTAAAGGACAGTCGGTTTTATAGAACAGTAGATTTTTTTTTTTATAATTCTGACTTGGCTAAGCAATTAGATGCACGTCGACCTAGAAGATCTATTGTGCTTGCCGTCAGATGTCTGTTTAGGTTAGTAGCGATTCTACTTTCCTTATGTAGCTGATAATACGTTCAGCAGAGGATTTCCTTCGTTCTTCGAAACTTAATATTTCCCTGAAGAAGGATTCCCTTCTTATACTGTAAAGGGCAGCCGAACACATATTATGTAAGATTTAGTATCTTGTTGGCATCTGTTTTGAAGGGGTGAATAGCTCTTTTGGCCTCTCTTAGGCCTGGGATGTTCTCCCAGTATGGCTTACAATTGTTTTGTTCCCAGTTTTTTATAACCAGATTTATGGCTAATTTGGGGATTGCACAGAGAAGGGTTCGGGTCCAATGAAAGGGGTTTCCGAGCCTTTTCTGGCTTGTTCAACGGCTTTTTCGTTGCCTTCAATCCCCTTATGTCCGGGGACCCAAAAAAAATTTTGTTCCTGGAACTGAGTGTTTGGAGGGAATTAAAGCAGTGTAGTACTGATTTGGAGTCAATAATGTCAGTCAATATAGCTGCTTGACTGTCCGTGAATATATGGATGTTGGCGCCTTTAATACCTGAATTGTGTATTAGGTTTGCGCATTCTTTGATGGCATGGAGCTCTGCTCAAAAAACACTGGGTTTTTTCCCATAGGTATTGAAACGTTCCGATTTGGTCCATGGATACCAGCTCCTACCCCTGAGTCCATTTTAGAACCATCCGTATACCACTTTAGGCCGTTTTGGCAGTTTGGTGGGTTGTTGCAAACCCACGCTTCTCTGGTTGTGATCTCCGTTGAGAATCTCTTCTTGAAGCATAGTGTCTTGGTTAAGCGGTCTGTAACCGCACAGATCATGTCAAGTTCTGGAAGTTCGGATAATAGTTCATTTAGTTCTGAATTATTGCTAAAGTTTAACTCTTCCGCTTGTGTCAAACTTGCTGAGCTGCGAATTGCCACTTTTTATATAGATGTGGAGGGGCGTTAGTCCTATTAAGGCTTCTATAGCCGCAGTGGGACAGGTTCGCAAGGCTCCGGTAGTACCCAGACAGGCAAGCCGTTGTACCTTGTTTAATTTATTTATGGTTGTTTTTTGGGTGGTTTTTTTCCACCATACTATTGAAGCGTATGTTATAATGGGCCTGACCATGATCCTATAGATCCAGTGTGTGGTCCTTGGAGAGATTCCCCAAGTTTTACCATACATTCTACTGCAAGCCCAGAAAGCTTTGGTTGCTTTTTGAATTTTGCTGTTTATGTGGGAGATCCAGCTTAGTATTTTATCGAGGATCACTCCAAGATATTTTACATCATTGGAGTACTCAATGTCTGTATCATTGATGGAAATTTGGCTAAGACTTAAATTTCTCCTTTTCGTAAAAGGGACGATGACAACCTTGCTGGGATTTATAGAAAGATTTTCTTTTCTTCACCAATCTATGACTATCTTAAGGGCGTTTTGCAGACGTGTTGTAACCTCGTTTGGTTCATTGCCCCTAGTAATGAGGTCATCGGCGTATCCTATTATATTGAAGCTTGCATTACTTAGGTCTTGCAGTAGTTCATCGATGACCAGAGACCATAGCAGCCTTTAACGGCTGTTACTGGTACTGAGCCAGTGCTGACGAAGCAGTTATTTTCCTGCTGTCAAGCATCAAGCATCCATTTGATGGTGGGATGATCTATTCCTCTATGAGTCAATGCATTTGATATGGATTCATATCCAGTGTGGTCAAAAGCAGCCTCGATGTCAAGGAATGCGTATAGTGCAACTTCTTTGTAGATACCAATGACATTAGGCGTATTTTTTTTCTAAATCTATACAGGCTTATTTACACATGAGAAAAAAACGTTAATCGGTGATCTGGCATCACTGATACTGAAACACGTATCCGCCAACAGATGGCAGTTTGGGGTTTTAATTTTTGCTGTGTAATTTATTTTTTTGTAAATATAAACAAAATGTTTTTCACTAATTCCAAATCAAATTATTTCATAAAACATTGATTTTGCACATAACTTGCAGCGTAATACTTACTGGTTGTGGTATCAGGTATATTTTGCAATTTTATCATTTTCGACAGCCTTCGATAACAAATGAAAAAAATAGGTTTGGAAGCACATTTTCTATCCAGGCTAAGCGCGTAAGACTGGATAATTATCCAGGTTTCGCGAAATCTATATAGGACAAGCTGGCCCGTCAAACGTTGTTTTGCCATTATCAAATGGAATGACCGCCTACAGCGCCACCTGTTGAGAATTTTTCAATTTTTCTTTTTTTCTAAACCTTCGCGGAGCAATTACGAACAAATCCGCAGAAGGAAGTATCCAATTTGGTCCAGTCGTTTTCGAGTTTTAAGCATCCGAACAAACCAAGATCCGTTTTTATATATATAGATTTTACGCGTAAATTGTTTGCTAAGCCTATATAGATTTGGAGTAAAGAGGAAAAAAAACACGCCTATTGAAAACCTCTAAGAAAATATTTGTGGAGATTCCATTCCCTATGGGAAAACATATGAGAGGCTACAATCGGCTGTGCGGATCGTTGAATACCCTATCACATCCCATCCTTAAAATTAATATCCTCAAAATATAGGCCTTATGGCGATGAAATACAGAAAATGACATTGTCACAACATATTGTTCAGAATACCAAACCAAATTCTTTTATGGTTCGACAAAAAACAACGTTTTGCTATTGCATATGCCTTGGAGTAGGGCATACAAATGGTTGTTGTAAGAAAACGCCCCCAAAAAGTGGGCGTGGGCTAAAATGGTCTATTGACGAAATGTTCATATTAATATTACTAATGATTCTGCATCAATTTTTTTTCGAAATATTTAAAATTTGACCGAAAAACGTTTTTTATTAAAACCGCCCCCAAAAAGTGGGCGTGGCAAAAAACTTTGTGTGAACGAAATATATTGTCTATATATACGCTTCTCATACACTTTTTTAAAATTCCCTACGGTTTGGCTAAAAACTACGTTTTTCTGAAAAGGGGGCGTGGCAGTGGGCGGATTTCAAAAATTTTTACACTTGTTCTGCTGGGAGCAACAAAGAGCACGTGTACCAAATTTCATCTTTCTAGCTCAAAATTTAAGGCTCAAAAACTGGTGACGGACGGACGGACAGACATGGCTAAATCGACTCAGCTATCAATTCTGAGTCGATCCATATACTTTGAGGTATATGTAGCTAAATTATTTCTCTATGTTACAAACTATGTATCAAAATTAATATACCCCTATGGGATAGGGTATAAAAATCGTTAAATGTACATACGATTGCGTGATCAGTCTTAACTGGAAATGTCCTGTGTCGTAAAAAAATGATCCAACAGCAGCTAATAACAGTGAAAATCAAGAAATCGGAATTGTCATATCTTTATTATTATAGCTATGACTTGTCTTGCCTAAAAGAAATTTAAATCTTCCAAGGATATTACCATTTTTTTTCGGACAGCCAAATGGTTACCAAATCACTGAATCATTCTCATCAAACTCAGAAGTAGCGCTAGACTTCCCATCCGTCAAAAAATGGGAACGTATATCAATACTTACATTTTTAGGCGATATTCCAGGTTAAGGCTGACGAACTTGCCATACATCAGAATTACAATACTAACCTTTTATACGCTAGTATGCCTGCTAGATATTTTAAACAAAATTGAAATTCACACTACTACTACTGCTTTCAAAATCTCTGCCATTTGTCGAACTTGGAAGTAAAAAGTCTACCTCGACGTTCATACTGGTGTGAAACGACAAATTTTTGAAATCCTGCATGATATGCTTATAAGTGAAGTTAAACTTTTCGAGATCCGTCTGTGTTGATGAATAGAGATTCGCCGTTTAGGACGTTTATCGGAAATCCACATTTGTATTCTAAATTTAACTCCCTATCGGTGAGTAGATGATCGGTTCGCTTTATAATTTGGCATGTCAATTGGTTTAATACAATTTGGAGCGCAGCCATTGAAAACGTTCTCAATTTTTTCAAGTTTATTAATGCTGGTCTGCTTCTCCAGGATCCAGGTAAGTATCGGTCATACAACCACCGTAAATATCCAAGCAGGAACCTGGGCTTCCCCGTATGTGTATAGTATGCTCCTTTAGCTTTATGCCTAGGACTAGTCCAGAAATTTTGCTTTTACTTACATTTTAGTAGTGCACTGTTATGTTAGGAGTGACATTTTCGTGTAATGTAAATAATAGAGGGTGTGGATGACACTAAGGTGTTGATTAGTGTGTTTGAATGGTAGACATTCTGATACTCGTATTGACGACTAAAGGCTACCATTTTGGTATACATCGACATATACCTTTCTTCTCTTACTTACCCTGGCTCGCTGCTTCCAGTTGTCTAGACCAAGCGCTCTGGGATCCGCGATGACTTGGTCTTTGAAACGGAGGTTCGGTCTTCCTTGCCTTCTCGAACCTGGGGGCTGGAATTCGATGATCCTCTTAGCTGGATCATTATTGTCCATTCGCTCGATGTGGCCGAGCCAATGTAGTCGAAGTGTTTTGGCTTTTTGTAATACATCCACATCTTGGTACAGCTCATAGAGTTCGAAGTTGTATCTTCTCCTCTGTTCGCCCTCCTCGTGCACAGGACCAAAAATCCGCCGAAGTATTTTTCTCTCGATAAGTGTTTTGTAGTGCACACATTTCGTCCTTCGAGTTAGGAGTTTTGAACCCAGTTGTTTCGCCAAACCGAAGTAGCAACGGTTTCCTAGGGTAATTGTTCGGTTGATCTCCACTAGGGTGTCATTTGTGGAGTTTATGTTAACTCCAAGGTAGGTGAACTCCTTAACTACCTCGAAATTGCTGCTATCAATAGTGATGTTTTGTCCTAAGCGGTGGACAGATGCTTGTTTGTTTGTTAATAGCATGTACTTAGTCTTGTCCTCATTTACTTCAAGGCCAACGGATTTCGCCTGTTCTTCAATCGCCGTGAACGCTTATATCACGGCGCGTTGGGACCGACCGATGATGTCAATGTCGTCCGCATAGCCCAGCAGCTGGACGGACCTGTTGGAAATAGTGCCTTAAGTGTTAACACCTGCCCTGCGCATTATCTGCTCCAGTACGAGAAGAAGTCACATGATAGCGCGTCTCCTTGCCCGAAATCCAATGCATGTTTGGTATAGTTCCTAGGAGCTACTTCCAAACTGCACGTTGCAGCGCGTGTTTTCCAGCGTCACGCGACACAGCTGAATCAGTTTTGTCGGGATTCCTTATTTCTATACTAGACGCAAAAGTGGCGTTGTTCGTATGGAAAAATAGCACCAAATTAAAATTACATTTTTGTATTAAAATTATAATTTAATCTCATAGCATTTTATATATATAGAAAGGTCATTATTTATTCAATTTAATGCCATATCAACTTGTATATTGTTTAATAGTAGAATGTTAGGAAATACGCGTTTGCAGTTTCGTCTATAACATATTTTTCTTATAAAAATCCTGAATAAATGAAAATTTCCCTTAATTCTATAGCACTTAACATGTTCTTTTATTTTTTTACATGTAGAGGCGCTTTTCAAACGTTTCCACCCGTCAATAATAAATTTGAAAATTGAGTGGCAGTCAAGCCAATTTGTCCATTATCATTCCAACAGAACCAAATCATAAACGAGAAACTGGGATACCTACATTCGAATCAAAGGATTCTAATTTGATTCTCAGACGTGTTTTTTATTTGTTTGCACCAGAAAAGCAAACACCATGCGGTCTTCATAATCCAGGAAAACACGAGATCAAAAGCAATAGAACATAAAGGTGTTAAAAAAAAGTTCCAACCAATTTAAAAATATCGATCAGCAGTTCTCACAACAGTGGCATGGCGAAGGGGTGTGTGTCAAATTTCGAACTTTAGTAATCATTTTCAAAAGTTATCTTTATCGTGTGAGACGCTTTTATTCTTAACACGTATAGTGGGGTTCACGGCATTTATGTGAAATACAGTGAGCGTCAAAACTGAGAGCACAAACTTAAGTTTCTCATGTTTCATTTAACATTAAGGCTAATATTGGTAATAGCAAAATAGCAAGTAAATCTTCCTTTATTATGTTCCAAATTACGGAGAGTAATATTTATAATCGTCTTGAAACAAAAAAATAACACAAGAAGAGGAAACATACAAAATTCAAGCGTCAAAAGGGAGTGCACAAGTTAACCAAAAATAATATTTTAAAATTGTAAAGCGGTATCAGGTCCTTTTTAATATTTTGTCTGATTGCCTTTCGCCTTCAGAACAGCTGCAAGTCTTCGTGGCATGGATTCAACAAGTTTCTTGGTTACACAGGGGCGTATATTGTTCTAATTGTTCCATTCTTCAATCAACGCTACTCGCAAGTTGTTTTTGCTGGTAATTTGCCTTTGTCTGATTTTTCCGTCCAAATGTTCCCACAAATGCTCGATAGGGTTCAAATCTGGGGATTGTGGTGGATGATCAAGTTGCTTTGGAGTTCTATAAAGCAGCCACTCATTTACGATGTGAGCCGTATGCTTAGGAACAATGTCTTGTTGAAAGATCCAAGTCCTAGGCAAACTCAATTTCAAGACGCTCGGTTGAATATTTTCTTATAAAATGTTAAGGTAATCTAGTTTGTTCAATGTACAGGGTGGCGCACCAATTGTGCTACAATAAGAAATTCAAATAACTTTTTTTTGTAATCGATGTATTTCATTTATTTTTTTTTATTGGTTAGAAAATTAAATTTTATTTTAATAGAAGTTGTTTTTAATAGTTAGTTGTTTTTAAAGATTATAGATCGCAAATTACCTCCACGCTCTCCCACGCATATGCGGCACCTGATCAACAAATTATTCATTGCGGCCTGAAGAGTTGAAGTTGGGATCGCCTCAATTATTGTCGTTATGCTGCTTTAATTCAGTTAAATTCCTGGGCTTCGTTTTATACACCTCTTGCTTGACATAACCCCATAAAAAGAAGTCTGGTGCAGTCAGGTCAGGTGACCTTGGGGGCCAGCGAAGAGTGGAGTTCCTAGAAATTAATTTGTTTGCGAATTTTTTGTTTAGCTCCGCCATAACTGGTCTGGCTATATGTGCAGTTGCTCCATCTTGCTGAAACCAAACGCTGTTGAATGGTATACGTCTTCGGCGCAGTTCTGGGTAAAAAAACTCCTTCAACATCTTTAAATAACGGTCCCCATTGACAGTAACGGTTACACCGTTTTCTTCAAAGAAGTACGGCCCGACAATACACCTTGATGAAACTGCGCACCACACAGTGACTCGTTCTGGGTGCAGTTCCGTCTCATGGAGAATTTCTGGATTAGACTCTTTCCATATACGGCAATTTTGCTTGTTTACATTGCCGTTAAGATCAAAATGGGCCTCATCAGACATGAACAAACAATTGATCAATGTGTTGTCTTCTTCGGCCATTGATATCATTTTTTTGGCAAAATTCAAGGCGAACAGGCAAATCCTGAGGGTTTAACTTGCTAGTAATTTGGACTTTGTACGGAAACAAGTTTAAATCGTCATGAAGTATCCGTTGTAATGACCGTCTACTAACTCCAATTTGCCCCGATAAGTTTCGGGTCGAAACGCTCGGATTGGCCTGTATTGCAGATGCTTCTGCTACTGAACCCGAACATTGGCATCTCGATGGTACGGCCTTCGTGCGATGCTTCCAGATTCGGCAAACATGTTTACAAACCTCATAATGGTCCATCTACTCGGGGGATTACCGCCAAACTCCCGCCTAAATTCCCTTTGGACGGAAATGACGGACTGCAAAGCATGGTACCGTTGCACTATCCAAATTCTTTTCTCCGTATCCCAAGCATCCATTTTTATAAATCTAAATAGTAACCTACAAAATAAAAAAAAATAAGCCGATTAGTCACACAGCAAAAAAGGTATTACGTTTTATTTTTGTAGCACGATTCGTGCGCCACCCTGTATTATCAATGAACACCCGAAGCCGCCATACACCCCCAAACCAACACTGATCCACCACCATGTTTAACGCAAGGCGAAATATTTTTCTTTTTAAATTCTTCTCCCTTAGACCTCCAAGTTTTTGTCTTTCTAGCACCTGCAAAAAATTTCGAATTTACTTTCATCTGTTAACAAAACGTCTTTCCAAAATGAAATTTCACAATTTTTATATTTTTTGCATAATGTTTCCTTTTTTTTTTTGATATTTTTGAGAGGAATGTAAGGCTTTTTGTGAGGAACTCTGCCAAACAAACACCAAACACTAGCACTTATGGATTCTCCGGTGTCTTGTAAATACAGATAAATATGGATGTGAATGTGTTTATAATTAATCGAAGCTATATTTCAGATAACCAATTTTGTTTTATTTATTTCTGTAAGAAAGCTACATATAAACAAACAGTAAATCATATTTTGTGCTCTCACTTTTGACGCTCACTGTATATTGCGGTACAAGGGTATAACAAGTTTAGCCTTTAGTTTAGTTTCAATTAAAAGAACACAATGTCAATAGTTTTCCTATCATTATTTGATAAACCAAGGGGAAGTTGAAAGCCTTAGATGCATGATGCTGTTTCACTTTTAATGTCCTTTACAGGAATGATGGTGGCTATAAATTGTAATGACAAAGTGAGTAAATACTCTATAATGAGAATCCACTTGGCTTTTGATTGATAATGACAGATTTTTAAGGGTGACTTATTAGATACAGACAGTTAGACTGATTGCTGTTTGTTTTAGTTAACAGGAATAAGAGTAACCAAATGGGATGGAATTGGGCAGTATGCCAAGTAATAACAAGTTTTGGCGGAACATTTACACCTTGAAATGTAGCCAAAATGGTGGATGAAAAGAAATAAGGTATCCCAAGCATTGTTGTTGGTAATTTTATAAATTTGTTCGAAGTGAGAAAATAGAACTTTAGTTTGTTCATACCAACTTTAGTGTAGACATGAAATGGTTAAAAATGTTCATTACACATGGGGGAATGTATTCTTTTACTAACGCACCTCTTCTTTTTATCAAACGGAATAATTTTATAGAAAGGGTAAGTAAGACTGGGGACAGTGAAATTTACATGGGCTGTTCTGGCATATGTGGACAACAGGACTATAGTTATTTAGGCCTTATGAATAGAGGTGGTGGCGAAGAGTGTACACGTCAAAGTCAATGCTAGCGCTTAATTCCGCTGTGGATACTGACGGCCCATTGTTCTAGAGCTATATAATAAATTGCAACTGATCAACAACGGTGATCGTTATAGTTTGGGGTAAGCACTCAATCCCATAACCTGGAATACTCTTGGAATGTTTAATATTTAAATACAGTTTTCACTCTGAACGTTAAACTGAGTTTTCAACAAAAAGTTTTCCAAAACGTTCACATTGAACATCGACCAAGTTTCGTTTACGTTTAAAATCGTAAAATCCGTTCATATTTCTGTATTTGATGTTATTTTTTAATTAATTTTGTCGCAAATAAAAAAATGGCTAGTATGTCAAATGTTCTGTGGTACGTGTGAAATCTGAAATGTATCAAAAGGTCTGTTCCATACCTCAACGGGAAAAAGATCCTTAGCAATATTTTCGGAAAACGACACGACTGGCAACGGATTTAGGCTAATCACTGATAGCCACTAAAGCCAGCACATGGTTTGCTCACCTTGATATCCATAAGCAGGCACAGCGGTCTCCGGGCTAATAAACGGTTAATCAAATCGACCCAATTGTGATGAAGAAGGTGGCAAAAATGCGGATATTCAGTACGTCCCAAAAAACGTAAAAATTCTATCAAAAAATGTAATGACTGCAATCGCAAGAGACCAACCAAACCTTCCGCAGTAATGTGTTTACTCCTGAAACTGTTCATCAGTAATCATATCGGTGGGGTTTTACTATATAAAAGTCCACAACTGATCAAATCTTCAAACTTTGAAACTAGCAATCGAGAAGTACAGAGAAGGAGAAGATAAAGTGTCCAAGAATATATTTTTTTCTGTCAAAAAGAAGGAACACCCAATATATCGTCAGAACGTCGCCAGCGACAGCTATTACTTTTAACTCTGACAATGACACCTCGCCAGAAATCAATTAGAAGATGGTTTCGTACGACTACTACCGTAACATCATTCGCTCTTTCGTACAAAAAAATTGACATTTGACTTTAACAAAACGACTTGATTCTGACAGTCACTTCTGTTCAAAAACGTCTATTATCGACAACTTAAGGAATTGACAATACTGCAGAAACCTTAACGTATACTTTTGGCATTGGCTTCCAATTGCTGCCTACTATTGTAGTTCGACCATTGCTCTTGACTACCCCTGTTTTTGAGGGCTAAGAAGGTAATTTAGTAAATAATGCTCTCAATCAAGCTGCTAATGAGATGGGAGGATTGTAGCCAAAATGTTTAATGGTACTACTCCACATAGACGACGACAGTGCTTAATAATGACCCTCAGAAAATGGCCGCGTTCCGAAGCTCAGATTTTTTGACATTATTAATTAATTGAAGTTTAATTGGACAATAGTACAGAGATATCATAGATGTCATACTAAATCTGAGTTTTGGGGGCCAATATAAAACTGAAGCCATCTGATTATTGTATAGATGGTCGTACATTCGCCACCGTGTCACAAACACATTTTGCCAATCCTCAAAAGCAAAATCCATATATAGCAACATTCTCATCATAGCTCAAAATTAAAGAATCCATAAATGGTGATATGTCGGCAAGTTCATATAGATCGAGTCAGTA
Organism: Rhingia campestris; assembly: GCA_932526625.1. Taxonomy (NCBI): domain Eukaryota; kingdom Metazoa; phylum Arthropoda; class Insecta; order Diptera; family Syrphidae; genus Rhingia; species Rhingia campestris. The sequence continues at coordinate 53,949,341 of OW052184.1, read as the reverse complement.
TTCGATTCTGATCCTAAACACATAAAGTTTCGACAACCCTAAGCTGTTGCTACCTATGGGGTCCCCTGTAGTTTTCGGGTGATAAACTTATTTAGGTCAGGGTATCCGCACCATTCCATTCAACTATATCCCCCAATCCGATTATGAGATTCTCTTTGCTGCCCACTTATATAAATATTATGATCGCATCAACTAAAAAATTGGCCTTTGTTGGGGCACAACATAATGTTTGATCTGTGCTTATGTGATTAGCTTTTATATTCAAAGTTACGCTACTGTCATCCTCGTTAAAAGCAGTTTACTTACGAGCCGTTCTCTCGCTTTCTGGTAAACCTCCCAAAAGTTATCTGATCACGGAACACAATAATTATTGCCATGTCATCTGACAGTAGATGAATAAATTTCCGGGCGCGAGCAGCTGTCAATCAATCAGAATTAAACATGCACACACAAGCACACAACGATTTATTTACTCGAAATATTGTTTTGTTGACGCATTTATGATGGTCGGCGCGGTGCGGCACAACGAAGGCATTCAGTTGTGGCATTGTATATGAAACTAATAGTACTATCACTTTGGCAAATCGATGGTGGTGCCTCTATCGGCGCGAGATACTACTAGGCCAAAGAGGGCTGAAAATTTTACGCTCTCTTTATTAGATTTAATGGAGATCCACTCACATAATTTACACAGTTCTACTCTAAAATTAAACCAATCGCATGCCAATATACTATTTCTTTCTCGCTCATTTTGTCAAATACGAAAGCAAAGTGAGTTACTTTATTGCAATGCGATATGCGAATTGCGAGTATGCCATACCAACCGCCGATATGAGCAAAAGCAATTGCATTTCATATCTCAATCGCAGTGCTGCAAAGCCATTTGCTGAGGGATGTTGTACATGTCTTGTTTCATACTTTACTCAGATTCAAATTTTATTTTCGTATTTTTTTGTTAATCTACTCAATGTATTAAAATTTGAGCCTGAGTGAATAATGCAGCATACATAATGTATGATGTTCCCATTTCCCATCCCATAACATGGACAAAGACGTATAGCATGCACTCTGCTTCAACTGAATGATCGGTTTTTGGAGTATTTTTTTTTTGTGTGTGCTTTATTGATACTGATCGCTCATTTTCAACCAATGTTTTGGTGAAGTGCAGTGGCAGTGGCAAACTAATATACCCCATAGGGGTATATTAGTTTTGATACATAGTTTGTAGCGAAATAATTTAGCTAGATATATCTCAAAGTATATGGATCGACTCAGAACCAATAGCTGAGTCGATTAAGCCATGTCTGTCCGTCCGTCTGTACGTCACCAGTTTTTGGGCCTTAAATTTTGAGCTAGAAGGATGAAATTTGGTACACGTACTCTTTGTCAAAATTATGAAATCCGCCCACTATATTTCGTCAATATAAAGGTTTTTGCCAAGCCCACTTTTTGGGCGCGTTTTTAATAAAAAACTTTTTTTGGCAAATTTTAAAATTTTCGAAAAAAAATTGTATGCACAATCATTGGTAGTATAAATTTGAACATTTCGTCAATAGACCATTTTAACCCACGCCCACTTTTTGGGGGCGTTTTCCTACAAAGACCATTTGTATGCCCTACCCCAAGGCATATGCAATACAAACACGTTCTTTTTTGTCGAAGCACAAAAGGTTTTGATAAACTGTCTGAGCAATATATTGTGACAATGTCATTTTCTGTATTTTAACGTCATAAAGCCTACATTTTGAGGATATTAATTTTAAGGATGGGATGGGATAGGGTATTCAACGATTCGCACAGCGGATTGTAGCCTTCTCATATGTTTAATTGTGTTATTGTTCTGCTTCTTGGTTTGTTTTTCAGCGAACAAAAAAAATTATACATTTGTATTTTTTTATTTCTAATAAATTAAAGTTAAATATTAAATAGCATTATAGAATGGCGAAATGCTCATATGGACTGTAATAATTTCAAAATTCCATTTTCCTTGTCCTTTTTTAAGCTCCCCAATGATCATAGGAGAGATGTTTGGATAAAACATTCACATCTCATTAAATAAAAATGTTTTTATGTGTGAAAACCATTTCTATACCAAAGACTTAAAATTAGAATCACTTCGAAAATGTCTTTCTAAAAATGCAGTTCCAATTTCATCCCCATTAGTTTGCAATTGCTCGAATCTATTCACTGACGATTCTTGCTTAAAAATTATGGATAATAATCGAAAGACTGAACTGCATCGAAGTAAAACAACTCCAGATCATGCAATAATCCAAACTTTATTCAAGAAACTGATGAAACTGAAAATGTGTTCACCTGTCAGTTCTGTTAAAAAGGATGCTAACCTCGTAACATATGTAAGAGATTTCTCTATACCTCCTCTTAACAATAGCTCCGAAATTTCTTCCTCACAGTTTCCATCTCCCGGTTCACGTTTCGTTCATAAATCTAAAGGTGGAATACAAAATTCTGTCCCGCGTTGCATTTTCGATACACCGAAAAGATTAAAATATGATAAGGAGTATAATTTAGAGAAAAACGTTGACTTGCAATTGCAGGAAAAACAAGTCGATGTTAAAACATTTGTTAGCATGTAACTTTTTCATAAGGTAAATGTACGTTGGACATACAATGAAAAAGATTTGTGTCTAAAGTTTTTTATAAGTCTCCTTCATAATAATTCCATATGCTGAACACCGGATTTAGCTTACTATCTGTAAGCATAATATATAGATGGCATTCATCTTTGAGTTTACCCTCTGGGTTCTCTACCCAAATAATTGAACTATTGAAATGTAAGACCAAGACCATGTCAAATATACAAAAAAGATGTGTTCTGATTTTTGATGAAATGGCAATAAAGACCGAGCTTGATTATAACACGAAAACGGATATGATATACGGGTTTTCGGATTTTGGGGAGGCACACCACTGTTGCTTCAAAGGTTATGGTATTCACACTTAGAGGATTAAATATGAATTGGGAGCAAACCATATCATATAATATAGGATGCCAAAAGGGTGAGAACATCCGAACCGAGATATTGAAATTAACAGTTACCAAAATATTAGAATGTGGATTTGAAGTTATTGCTGTATGCTGTGACCAGGGCAGTAACAATAGAAAAGCATGTAAATTACTGGGAGCAGCAGAAAATAAGCCGTTTTTTGAAATCTCGGACCAGGTAATATTTCTTTTATATGACTACCCGCATTTATTCAAAAGCCTGCGAAGTTGTTGTTAAAAAATAATATTCGCATAGCTGATGATATCGTTTCTTGGGGAACACTTGTCAAACTGTTTGAAGAAGATTCCAAGAATATCTTTCAAGTATGCTTCAAACTAACGAAGAGTCATATAAATCCAAACAGTTTTGAAGAATGATCAGTCAAACTGGCTACATAGGTTTTCAGCTGCTGGAATTTTCAACGCTATCTCAGCAAATTGTTTTGAAACCGACACAGATAAAAAAATCGCTGCCTCGACGGCACTTTTTCCTATTAAGATGAATAATCTTTTTGATAACTTAAATAGCTACAGTCTTTACACATCCAATCCTGATCGTCGACCTGTTTCAGCATCTAGTGAAACTCTACAGTCCATCAAAACAGCTAGGGAGTGGATCTCATTATGGGAGTCTACTGGTAAAATGAAAAAGCCACATTGCTTTGGTGGTCTTATGCAAACGTTGCTGGCCATAGAATTAATATGGGAAAAACTCAAAAATGACTAGCAGTTTCTTCTTCTTGTACATCTAAATACTGATGTTGCAGAAAATTTATTTTCTATAAGAAAATTCAATAAGGATTTCTGTGGAGTTAAAAGTGTGAGGAACTAAGATCCCCACTTTTTTTTTTTTTTAATTTTTGTTTGTTTATTGAATTATCGATATGTTTTCTGTTTTTTTACCCCGCTTATAAATAAACATTGTTACGTTTTCTCATATTTATGTTAAACTTATTTTACATATTGTATTTTTTAGTTCTAAAGTGCGTCTAATATGCTACCTCTTTGGAGACGTGGAAAAGCATATTGAAGTTATCACCTCACCTCTGTATATTACTCATTATCTTATTTAGTTTAGTGCGAGTACGCCAAAACTGGTTTGTTCTTGTTTGCACTCTTCAAGTCACTCATAAACACACTCATTATAATATTATTTACTCTATTCAGAAAGAGTGAACAAATGTTTCTTCTCTCGTGAGAAACGATCGATCTCCCCATAGGCGGCTGGAGACAGAAATAAAAACATATGATAAAACTACAATCCGCTGTGCGGATCGTTGAATACCCTATCCCATCCCATCCTTAAAATAAATATCCTCAAAATATAGGCCTTATGGCGATGAAATACAGAAAATGACATTGTCACAATATATTCCTCAGACAGTTTATCAAAATCTTTTGTGGTTCGACAACAAACAACGTATTTCTATTGCTAATGCCTTGGGATGGGGTATACAAATGGTTTTTGTAAGAAAACGCCACCAAAATGTGGGCGTAGGTAAAAATGATCTATGCACAAAATGTTTATATTACCATCGCGGAAGTATTTGCATCAAAATTTTTTTCGAAAGTTTTAAAATTTGGACAAAAAACGTTTTTTACTAAAAACGCCCCCAAAAAGTGGGCGTGGCCAAAAACTTTGTATAGACGAAATATAGATATTAGGATTGTCTAAATATGTTGCTAACACACTTTTTTGAAATTCCTTACGGTTTGGCTTAAAACTACGTTTTTTTATAAGGGGGCGTGGCAGTGGGCGGATTTTAAAAATTTTTACACTTGTTCTGGTGACTCGGCCAAGGATCCTATATACCAAATTTCATTATCCTAGCTCAAAATTAAAGGCCCAAAAATCGGTGACGAACAGACAGACGGACGGACGGACACACGGACGGACGGACGGACGGACGGACGGACAGACAGACATGGCTAATTCGACTCAGCTAGCGATTCTGAGTCGATCCATATACTTTGAGGTATATGTAGCAAAATTATTTCTCTATGTTACAAACTATGTATCAAAACTAATATACCCCCCTATGGGATAGGGTATAAAAATTGCCGTGATGATACTACTATAAGCTTCATATACAATGGTTGTGGTGATCTTGCGCCTCTAATGTTGTTGTTGCCAAAATGAAACCTAAAATTAGGCTCGTAAATTGACCGTGTCTGTGAGTGTTTTATCTGGGGGTAATGAAAATGAAATGACGTCAGTTTGTTGCTTATTTCTCAATAAAGCGTCGAAATCGAATGGAAATGTTTTGTTTCTCCGAATCGGTGGGGGGTCAACATTTTGACATTAGCATCATCATTAATAATAATTATACAAATTAGAGATTCGGTAAGATTCTATGAGAAGTTTCACTTTCACATCTACACATGGAGAAGCAATGAGGTGAACAGATCGAATCGTTGGGTGTTGTTGAAGTGGCTTAGATTTAGCTTTTGAAATTGAACGCAACATTTGGGGAGAGCAAAGTGTGAATGGAAATTACGGTAGTATAAGTTTCACTTACTCCTAAGATTATGTGTTGAAAAACTCAGCAAACGCCGGGTGATTTGTATTGTATACTTGTTGGCTTAAGTGGATTTTGATTCAGTGTAGTGGTTTTTATGCCCTATCCCATAAAGGAATATTAGATTTTATACATAGTTTCAAATACAGACAAATAACTAAGATAGACATATTTCTACATATGTATATGGAATAAGAATTAAAATCAAGGCAATCCAGTCTTGTCGGAATGTCCACCCCTGTGTGTCATTTTCGATATATGAACACAATTGGATAAAGCAGAACTAGAGAAAAAAATTATTTGAATAGGCTACAATCCGTGTTGCGAATTCTTGAATACCCTATCCCATTCCATTCTTAAATTTAACATTCCAAAAAGTGGACGTGCCTTAAACTGAATGGGGATGAAATATAGAAAATGACATTGTCACCACATCTTGTTTAGAAAGTTTATTTCAATCTCTTTTCCTCACAAGTGTGTAACCTCTTTCATTCAAATGTCAACATTTTGGCAAAACTGGAGTACTGGCGGGGGTAACTACTGATTTTTGGATTTATTTCTTTAAAGTAAAAAGTGATACAATAACAGCTTCCTGACATTTTCTTTTAAATAATACACAAAAAAAATCAATGGATTGAGGGAAATCTTTATTAGTTCATGCGATTTTATGTTTTAAGATCATTTCATTCAAATGTTGTCCATCACTAACTCTTAGATGTTCCATTCTGTGAGTCCAATTTTCGATTAATCTTTCAAGCATATCGGCCGGTATTCCACGAATAACGCGTGTTATGTTGGCTTCCAAAGCGTCAATCATTTCGGGTTTATCGACGTAAACAAGAGATTTCACATATCTCCATAGAAAGTTATCTAATGGTCATAATCACAATATCTTGAACAGGACCATATCTTGAGATAGTGTTTTCATGAAAAGTTTCCCTAAGAAATACTATTGATTCGTTAGCTGCATGGAATGTAGTGCCATCGTATTGTAACCACAAGCCAGCTACCTCAATATCTTGAATTTTTGGCAAAAAAAATTCAATGACCATTGCTCTGTAGCTATCTCCATTGACAGTAACACTTCCTCCTTCCTTCCCAAATACGGTCCGATAATGGCACCTGTCCAAAAACTGAACCAAAGAGTGCATTTTTGGGGTTGCATTGGTAGCTGTTGGGACGGGCTCAGTGGAGCGATGGTTAGTGCGATGAATTATCGTGCAGAAGAGCTGGGTTCGATTCCAAGACGTAGCAAAACCTGAATAATTTTTCACTGGCCCTCCTCTTGATCTGTCAAATCATCCGAGTAGTATCAATTGTCAAGAAAAGCTTATCTTAACTAAGCCGTTCAGAACCGGCATAAAACAGGTGGTCCCGCCATCGCGCAAGAAGTACACACGCACAAATGAATGGTTGTGAGCTAGTCTATCTTGAGCTAGGCCCTGGGTACTAATGAGCCTCTTGCGCCAAAAATTTGTATTTTTTTATGGTAGCTGTTGGAACGCGTATCCCTTAACGAAGCCAAGAACAAGGCCTACAAGGCTAAGCTGCGGGTAAACACGACAGCTGTCATTGAGCTCTATAGGCAAAGAAGAAAGGAAGAACGCCGGCTTTTCAGAAAGAAGAAAAAAGAGCAAAAAAAGAGCAAAAAAAAGCGCGCGATCGAGGATATAGAGAGGTGCCACTACAGGAACGATGCTCGCAAATTTTACCAAAGTGTAAAACGTCAAAGCCAAGGATACAAGGCTCGAACACAATATTGTCGAGATGAACAAGGAAATATCGTAGTTGAGACACAGTCGATCCTGAGGATATGGAAGAACTGTTAAACGGCGATGACGAACAACATTCCGCTGTCAGGCAGAACGAACCATTTAATATTGGCAGCGGCAGCGAAAACTGCCAACCACTAAGTGAAGTGAGGATAGCAATATCTAAACTCAAGCTTAATAAGACCGCCGGATATGACGGCCTTCCCGCTGAGCTTAATAAAGCTGGCGGAGATGACTTGGTAAGTAACATCCACCAACTCATATGCCAAATCTGGTCGAATGAAAGTATGCCTGAAGAATGGAACCTCAGCATCGTTTGCCCGATCCACAAACAGTCTCCTCAACATCGCCTACAAGATCCTATCTGCCCTAATATGTGAAATCCTGAACCGTTTACCAACAACCGGCCCTTATCAGTGTGGTTTTAGGCCAGGAAAGTCCACAACCGATCCAATTTCCACACTTCGGCAGATCCTGAAAAAATCCCACGAAGTCCAAATCGATACAAACCACCTATTTATCGATTTCAAAGCCGCATACGACAGCATTTATAGAGACGGTTTATACAGAGCCATGTCTAGTTTTGGTATACCGCCCAAACTCGTCCGTTTGTGTAGGATGACGATGGAGAATTCTCGCTGATTCATCATGGTCGTAAACTACCTCACGGACACATTCGATACCAAAAAGCAAGGCGATGCGCTGTCATGTGACTTCTTCAATTTGATTCTTGAGAGGATTGTGCAAAACTCCCGAGCCAACACCAGATGCGCAATTTTCCAAAAATCGGTGCAAATACTAGCATATGCCGACGATATTGACATCATTGGTAGGACTCAACGTGATGTCAAAACCACGTTTGCTAGTATAGAGAAGGAAGCGGCAAAAATGGGTTTAGCGGTAAATAAGGGTAAGACTAAGTATATTCTGTCAACACGAAAGGGCATACAGCATCGACGATTTGCACAGAACGTCACCATTGACATATATAACTTTGAGGTAGTACGGGACTTTGTCTACTCCGGCTCCGCTATTAACTCTGACAACAACATCTCGTCAGAAATCAAACGAAGAATTCTTAGTTTCTTCGGGCTAAGAAGGCACGCCGCGCCGGCCCATATGGGTAACCATACAGTTTCTCTACAAGGGTGTAGTGGTCTTTGGTGTATCAAACGCGGGTTTTCAGTGCCCCAATGTCCTTCACCAGTCTTAATGATTTTTTGCCAAAAAATGGCGGTTGTCTATATTGAGCTGTTTTAATAATTTCAACACGTTGTTGCTGCGTTAAATGCCCTATAATAAATTGTTATCGACATTTCTACGACTGTCAAATGTCAACTGACAAATTTCATTCACACAAATATGGCAACCAAATAAAATTGTCCTGGAACGTAAAACGTATTAATACTGTTGAGCTAGTATAATGAAATATACGTTCTTCCAGTACAAGTGTAAAAACTTTCAAAATCCATTTTTTTTTTAGAAAAGAAACGTTAAAAAAACTTCAATTATACTACTATGTGCATTTCCTTTGTAGAAAATTTTAACTCACGATCACCTTTTGAGCGCGATTTCTTAAAAAAAAGTGTATTTGAATCTGTCTGAAAATTTAGCATTTCCGAATACCCTATCCCATGGGGGTATATTAGTTTTAATACATAGTTTGTAAGATAGAGAAATAATTTAGCTTGATATACCCTTAAAAGTATATGGATCGTCTTATTGCCCAAAAGAAGTTTTTAATTGACGATCTTTGACAGTATAGTTTTGACGATCTTTGACAGTATAGTTTTCTGATTCATTTATAAAAGCCCATTTCATCATTTTGAGCTTATCTTTAATTTAATTAATAAATTACGGGAAATATATATAACTTAATTATTTTTTTATTTACAGGTAAGTCAAACGGACGATTATATTGCTAGCTTCAAAACTTTACATAAGGGTTTGTGATAAAAATACAATTTTGGTGAGTTTTGTTACATGGTAACCCTAGGTTTGATATGATGGATATATTATTATAAACAAAGCTGAATGAGCTCATCAAAGTCATTTGTGTACACTTTGATATCTTTATATCTGGTACATTAGTCTGTAACCTGGCTTTGTGGCATTTACCCTAATTGCATATAGAAATACCCACAGGTCTATGAAATGTTGTAAGTGCAATCTATAATCAAATAATGACAGGTAATTGCTTTTTATTTCCTCGTAATAGAACAAGTATTGGTTTCGTGAAAAAATTCAAACTCAAGATTTAATCAACCTCTCTCGATGATCGAGAAGTTTTCAGTAAACTAAAGACAATTAGTAACGTTAACATTTCAAACGAAACAATTTATCCGTAAAATATGTACTAGAATAACAAAATTGTTTAGCAAGACCAAATTTGAAAATCATAAATTGTTTTTGACTAGTTGAATGTGATTAGATATCTGATTTATAATTGACGTTGACAATGCCTCATACTTAGTTTTGGCCTGAATGCCTCTTAGCGGAGTGTTTATTTTTAACGGAATCTTTATCTATTATCTTTATCTTCTTCTACATCTATCTACACATAGTATAAAAGAAAGCCCCAAAACGTGTCTGGCTGTATGAATGCGCTAATCTCGAGAACTGCTGAACTATCACTTACAAGATACAATTTTTCGTTAAACAGCCCCTAACTCAGAAACGGCTTTTTAGATTTAATAACAAGCAACTAGCCGGGTTGCTAGTATCATATAAAATCAAACAATTTTAACGGATATGAAAAACCGATATACAACTTTAAAGTCGACCGCTCAAGGAGCAAGTATGAAGGACCCAGTTGAAATTCACTTACAACTAATAATTATGCTAGGCAAGATTTCATGAAAAACTAGCCTACTTATCAATTAAGAATAAATAAATAACCTTCCGATGTTTGGGTGTTGTAGAACGAGGGTAGACTCTGATTGGCGTTAACTTGGCAATGCCCAGTGTTGCAACTTTGACTACACATCAAATGTGCTTATCTTTACCTCCAAGTGGTAACCATCGGATACTGGTCTCATCCAACCGGATTTGACTTGCTAAACGATAAGTGCGAGTGTTGATAACACGACGAAAAACAGCAACACTATAAACACCCTGGTGAGAATGGCACGGATGAATACCCGGCCTGCTGTCCCAGGCGAACCTAGATGAGCTGCTCTGACATATTCGGACAACAGGTTGTCTAGGAATTTCAAGGGTTAGTCAGGCCCCTTGAACAGAGATGGTGGCGGATGAACCGAAAGGCCAACGGCAGCGCTCAATCCCGTAGTGGATACTGATGGCCCCGTGTCCTAGGGGTATCTAATAAATTGGAACTGGCCCTCCAGGTTGGGGGTTGTGCTTTGGGTTAACTACCCATCCACGGAAAAAACTATTGTTACGAAGCAACCAATAGCCTCGGAAAGGACTGATTTTATTGTTGACGACCCTGCTAAACGAAAAAAGGACAACGACGTTCGTATCTGCACCTGGAATGTGAGAACATTAAACAGGAGAGGTGCAGGCGAACAACTAGCGGAAGCCCTAAACTGCTACAAAGCAGACATTACTGCCATCCAGGAAATACGATGGGATGGGCCGGGCAAAAAGAGGATGAAAAACTGTGACATATACTACGGACCGTGTTATAGTGAGCAGAAACAGCGACTATTCGGATGCGGATTTGTTATAAGTGCCAGACTTAGGCAAGAATTCTTATGTTTCCAAGACATTAGCGAACGCATAGTAACAATCCGCATCAAGGCCAAATTCGCCAACATAAGCCTTATATGCGCTCACGCTCCGACGGAAGAAAAAGATGATATAGCTAAGGATTGCTTCTACGAGCTCCTCGACAAAACCTATGAGCGACTACCGAAGTACGATGTTAAAATCGTGCTGGGAGATTTTAACGCAAAGGTAGGAAGAGAAGACATCTTTAGAAGTATTGTCGGAAAACATAGCCTACACGACAACACGTCTGGTAACGGACTTAGGCTAATTGATTTCGCTACGGAACGAAATGCCACTATAGCCAGCACACGGTTTCCTCACCTCGATATCCATAAGGGGACATGGCGGTCTCCAGATCAACGAACGGTCAACCAAATTGATCACATTGCGATAGATAAGAGGCACGCATCCAGTATTTTGGATGTCCGAACATTCCGAGGAGCTAACATCGACTCGGATCACTACCTTGTAGCAGCCAAGGTAAGAATGCGGATATCCACCACGCCACAACAATCCAGAAATACTGTGAAAAAATTTAATGTCGGAAGACTGCAATCGCAAGAGACCGCCAAGACCTTCGCACAACGCGTATCCCTTAACCTCTCGATTAACACCATACCACCAGCATCGAATGTCGAAGAGCAATGGCAACGATGCCAACAGGCCATTAGATCAGCCGCAACTGAAGTGCTAGGTTTCTCGCGCCCACCAGCAAGAAACCCCTGGTTTGATGAGGAATGCCGACAGATGCTCGCAGCCAAGAACGAGGCCTACAAGGCTAAGCTGCAGGTGAAGACGAGAGCTGCCATTGAGCTCTATAGGCAAAGATGAAGGGAAGAACATCGGCTTTTCAGCAAGAAGAAAAAAGAGCAAGAAAAGCGCGCGATCGAGGATATAGAGAGGTGCCACTCCAGGAACGATGTTCGCAAGTTTTACCAAAGTGTAAAACGTCAAAGCCAAGGATACAAGGCTCGAACAGAATCCTGTCGAGATGAACAAGGAAATATTGTAGTTGAGACACAGTCGATGCTGAGGATATGGAAGAACCACTTCTGCAGACTGTTAAACGGCGATGACGAACAACATTCCGCTGTCAGGCAGAACGAACCATTCAATATTGGCAACGACAGCGAAAACTGCCAACCACCCGACCTGAGTGAAGTGAGGATAGCAATATCTAAACTCAAGCTTAATAAGGCTGCCGGAAATGACGGCCTTCCCGCTGAGCTCTATAAGGCCGGCGGAGATGACTTGGTAAGTAACATCCACCAACTCATAAGCCAAATCTGGTCGGATGAAAATATGCCTGAAGAATGGAACCTCAGCATCGTTTGCCCGATCCACAAAAAAGGAGACCCTCTGAACTGCGCCAACTACAGAGGCATAAGTCTCCTCAACATCGCCTACAAGATCCTATCTGCCGTAATATGTGAACGCCTGAAACCGTTTACCAACAACCTGATTGGCCCTTATCAGTGTGGTTTTAGGCCAGGAAAGTCCACAACCGATCAAATTTTCACACTTCGGCAGATCCTGGAAAAAACTCAAGAAGTCCAAATCGATACCCACCACCTATTCATCGATTTCAAAGCCGCATATGACAGCATTTATAGAGACGAACTGTATAGAGCCATGTCTAGTTTTGGTATACCGCCCAAACTCGTCCGTTTGTGTAGGATGACGATGGAGAATTCTCGCTGCTCCATCAGGGTCGGAAACGACCTCACCGACACATTCGATACCAAAAAAGGATTTAGGCAAGGCGATGCGCTGTCATGTGACTTCTTTAATCTGATTCTTGAGAGAATTGTGCAAAACTCCAAAGCCAACACCAGAGGCACAATTTTCCAAAAGTCGGTGCAACTACTAGCATACGCTGACGATATTGACATCATTGGCAGGACTCAACGTGATGTCATAGCCACGTTTGCTAGTATAGAGAAGGAAGCGGCGAAAATGGGTTTAGCAGTAAATGAGGGTAAGACTAAGTATATGCTGTCATCACGAAAGGACTCACAACATCGACGAATTGGACAGAACGTCACCATTGACAGATATAACTTTGAGGTAGTACGGGACTTTGTCTACCTCGGCTCCGCTATTAACTCTGACAACAACATCTCGTCAGAAATTAAACGAAGAATTACTCTTGCCAACCGCTGTTTCTTCGGGCTAAGAAGGCAATTTAGTAGTAAAGCCCTCACTCGAACTACTAAGGAAACCCTATATAAGACCCTGATCATCCCAGTCCTGCTCTACGGCGCTGAAGCATGGACCGTATCAAAAGCGGATGAAGAAATCCTTGGTAGATTCGAGAGGAAAATTCTTCGAAAAATCTTCGGTCCCGTTTGCGTTGACGGGCTATGGAGACGAAGATTCAACCAAGAACTATACGAGCTGTACAGCGACATGCCCTTGGTCAAAAAACTCCGCATTGGACGTTTAAGATGGCTAGGACATGTAGAACGAATGGACACCAATACTCCGGCTCGCAGAGTCTTCGATTCCCAGCCAGACGTCGGACGCAGTAGAGGAAGACCTCGCCTTAAGTGGCGCGCACAAGTGGAAACCGACCTCAACCAACTTGGAGTGCGCAACTGGAGGCAGTTAGCTAAGGACCGGGCTAATTGGAGAGGCATGTTGGTTGAGGCCCAGGTTCATTCCGGACTGTAGCGCCACTTAAGTAAGTAAGTTCCGATGTTTTTTGGCTGTAATTTAAAATAAAGTCACCAATATTCCGCGTTCTGGAGCAGTGTAGCGTAACATTGTTTATTAAGATGTATTTCGCATGTGTTTACTACACAAATGTCAAAACAGAACTGACATTAGGGGCCAATCGCAAAATTTATAGCATTTTCTGATAGGAGGATTACTTTTGCGCCACCTTGTATATGTATCTATTTTTAGACCAGAAAATGTTTTGAAAAAACTTGGTTTCATATCTCTTGCTTTTTTTATTTTATTTGAGCTTACATACTAATTAAAACCACATTTATAATTGTTTATTTATTATTATTATTTTTTGTATAGACTGGCATTTTTCAATACAAGGGGGTCTAGATTTAGAGCACCCTACATTTGTGCAACCTTGCCCAAGTGCTATTTATTTATTTACATCAATTAGAGATCTTTTAAATCTGCCTTTAGACTACCGACAGTTTACAATAATAATCTAATTTAATTTACTAATTTAAAAAGTGCAACAATAAGTAGTTTTTTTTTTAAAGTAAGTCTACTTGTATGGAAATTAAAATCTATATACTCAGATACTAAACCAGTTTCTCTAACACAGTGAGTTATAGGTTCATTGCGTGCATAGTTAACCCTATGATCATTTTCACGGAGAAGACAGCGCTCTCTTAGCTGCCGAGATGGTGCATAAAGGTCAATCAGGGATAAAAGAAAGAGGCATTTAATATGGTGTGATAAAATATCACTTATAAACATAATTGAAAAAACTTTCCGTCTTTTTTCAAGCAACTGGATATTCAGAAGTTGGCATCTTTTAGAGTAGGAGGGAGTTTCGATGTTCCACCCTGATTTCCACATTGCAAATCTAGTAATTTTTATTTTGTATATTTTCAATTCTATTTGAATGAACATTGAGTATGGGTTCCATATCAGACAGCAGTATTCTTTCTTTAGAATTGCTAGGTTTTATTACCTTGCATACATTTTGCTTTGGCTACAATAAACTCAACATGTTTAATTTCTAGTTAAAAACTACACCGAGGTATATTTTCGTTGATACTCTTTCAAGGTGATTATTCTTAATTTTGTATTCGAAGAATACCGGTGATACGCTACGAAAAAACGAAAAAAACATTGACACTTAGAGACATTCAAGAATAATTGTTTTACTAAGCACGATTCTGTTAGTCTTAAAAGGACATCTTGTAGAAGAAGACAATTTTATGCATTTGAAAAACTTTAAATCATCTGCAAACAAAGTTGAATAGAATTTGAGAATAATAAAAAGAAGTGGACCAAGATGGCTTCATTGGGGAACACCTGATAATACCATAACGGGTTTAGAAACTATTCTGTCAGTAGCTACAAATTGAATACGGCCTTTTAGGTAGGATATTAATCATTTCAACATTTTTTTCTATTTATTCTTTATTTCATATCAAGAAACTTAAATATATGTAGTATGTACAATAATTCAAATTAATTAAAAAGGTTTTTAAATTTTTTGAAGGAAATAGTTTAGTATAATCTATTGTCTAATGAATGACAAGAGGCGAATATACAGTTATAAAAATGAAAATAAAACAATGAACATTTTAAAAAATAAAACAAATAATGATATTATTGAAGAAAATATAGAAACAAAAGATTCAATTATATGTTATGTAAAAATATTTGTTAGATCATTGGCGTTAAAAAGCGTCAAAATCCGAATGGTTGAACGAGAAAAGCAATTTTTTTTTATTATTTAAGAATACTGTTTTCATTCTCTCACACCTTAGTTTTTCAGGTAATGTGTTAAACAAACGAGGAGCAGTAACATAATAAAAACGTGTGAAATGAATTATGTGGATCGCGGGTATATTTACAAAGTTCCTGGTGTTGACTCTTTAGTTATGGCTACCGTGAACTCTAGCATCATAATACCTGGAATTTTCAAACAAAATCTTTAAGACTTTGTAGCAGTATAAGTGCTTAAAGGAAGAAATTCGAGACGATTGAGACGATTCTACGATTGGCTTTACACATAATTCTTATTGCATGCTTCTGTTTAATTAACAATGGTTCTATTTTATTAAAAAAAAGTGTCACCCTAGCAAGAAATTCCATACTGTAGTTTTGATTTAAAGATACCATTATAAACTAATTTTAAAATATGTAGGTTGCAGTAAATACTAACGTGATATAATTGTCTTACCACTCCATACTCCTTACCTTCCAACAAAACTTATGGTCCAATACAATACCAAGGAAATTAAAGCTATCAACAAGTTCGATTAGAAAGCAACTGTCACTACAACAAACCTGACTGTCAAATAATTTATGATCTTAAGAATCGATCAAACAAAATCGACAACAGCTTGGTGAGTGATAATATAAAGGCAAATCTTCGGATCTTACACCCTTAATATTGAATACCATAAACTTTGTCTTGTTACTGATGATCAGCTTATGATAACTGAACCATTGTCGTAGTATATCTAAGTCGTATTAAACATTGGAAAACATATCAAGATAGCTGTTATCAGAGTAGGAAAGAGCAGTATTATCTGCAAATGCCGTATGTTTGCCCTTCCAAGGTTGAATAAATAACTAATTTACATGAATTAGAAAAAGTATCGGGCCCAAGACTGACCCTTGAGGAACGCCTATACTTAGATTGTTATGCGAACTCAGAACATTTTTGATTTTTACCACTTGTTTACGACTTGTTAGATAAGAGGCCAACCATTTATGACAAAAACCTCTAAAACCTGCATTAAATAATTTTTTAACAACAAAGTGTGGTTTACCATGTCAAAAGCCTTGGTTATGTCAATAAATAAAGTGGAAGGAATTTGAGAAGCATTCAAACTATTATATAACGGGTGATCCAAGTAGAGATATTTTTTTCAATAGCCTTTTTTGACAGATCACGTGTGAGTCGTGTCATGCTGTCATGTTATTTTTGTTTAGTATTGTTTGGCATTTCATAATGGAAAGACTTACGCGTTAACAACGTTTATAAATTGTTCAACTTTATTATAAAAATTCACGTTCTGTGAGGAATGTGTTTCGTGCACTTCGCTCAACTTATGGTCAACATAATCGGCCTACTGAGCGTACTATTCGCAACACCATCACCCATTTTGAGACCCAGCATTCATTATTGGATAATATTCGACCGAATAGACCACGTCCAGCACGCTGTGAAGAAAATATAGCGGCCGTAGCTGAGAGTGTACACGAAGACCGTGGAGAGTCGATTCGGCGTTATCGTGCCATGATAATCGACTATTTTTGATGCCTGAAATTGAAGTTCGTGATCTCGGCGACATTTGGTTTCAGCAAGACGGCGCCACTTCCCACACATCGCATCAATCAATGGACTTATTGAGAGAACATTTCGGTGAGCACATAATTTCACGTTTTGGGCCGGTCGATTGGCCACCAAGATCGTGTGATATCACACCGTTAGACTTTTTCCTGTATGGATATGTAAAGTCAAAACCCGCTTCGATTCAGGCCTTGGAGGAAAACATCACGCGTGTCATTCGCCAGTTACCAGTCGAAATGCTCGAACGAGTGATCGAAAATTGGACTCAACGGATGGACCATCTGCGACGTAGCAACGGCCAACATTTGATAGACATAATCTTCAAAAAATAAATGCCAAAGAATGTTCTTTCAAATGATAATAAACATTCTCCATTAAAATTGAATTTTCTGTGTTTTTTTTCTTTAAAAAAGTAGGGAACCTCGAAATGGATCACCCTTTATTTCGCCTGATAATTTTAATAATGCACTTTCAGTCGCTTTACCACTTCTAAACCCGAACTGACAATCACTAAAGAAATGATTCATATCTAAAAATGATAACATTCTAGATTTAATCCCATTTTCAAAAATTTTAGAGAAAAAAAACGGATAAGATGGAAATTGGACGATAATTATTTAATAGCGTTCTATCACCTTTTTTCTGCAGTGGTAACACTACGGCAGTTTTTAAACACTCAGGAAACACCTTCTTGCACACTTAATTTAAAAATATAACAAAGAACATTAGAAATATGAAACCCAATTTGTTTCAATTTGAATCTTGAGATATTATCAAAAGACTACGAGTTAGAAGATTTAAGTGATATAATAATTTTGTAAATTTCAAGCGAGGTGAACGGTTCGAAGAAGAAGCTTTCTGAATGATAATTGCTATGTATTAAACTATTCACTTAATTAAATAAAGGATGTGCTACATTTGAAATATATTCGCAAGAACCTACATTAGCGAAAAAATTATTAAACAAATTAGCAACTTCTAAAGGCTCAGACACAGTTGAATTATTATTGTTAATAAAAATATCTAAATAAGATTTATTTTTGTTAAGTATTTCATTAACTACTCGCCATTCTTCTTTAGAGTTGCCTAGGTTTCTATCTACTCGATTGCTGAAGTAAGTATTTCTACATAGTGGTATTTCGATTTTTAATTCTCTACATATCTTTTCATAATAATTCTTTAGTCTACGATTATTAGGGTGTTTATTGATAGCTAAATAATTTTTTTTTATTTTTTCTTAATGCTTGAATGAAATTCCAATCTTTCGGTGTAAATTACATCGAACGGAGTTGGGAAAAATTGGATACAATGATTTATTAATTGATATTGTTAATTCTCTATCAGCAAAAACAAGATCAAGTACACGATCAAAATCATTTTGGCAAGAATTAATTTTAACTAAGTCATAACTATAAGTCATAAGAATCTATTAGTTCAATTTCATAGTCATTAATAACATTAAATGATAAAAAATTCATCGGGATCAAAAACCCAATTAATATTTTTTAAATTGAAATCACCAAATTAGGAGTAATTTAAACATAAACCACTTCATCGATATCACTCAATTTTCGTAATCTATTCACTTTCACATTAAAAGCCAGATGTTTATGTATTTTATATAACTAATAAACTTCTAGTTAGATAATCTTAACCTCTAAGTCATTGAATAATGTATTCCTTGATCAGTAGTCTAGCACTCTAAACATTAAGTCTGGTTGATGACCGATGTCTAAGTGGTTAAAGCACTCTTCTTTCAAAAGTCTGACATACTTTCAAAACCATAAGCTGTCATGAAAAACTGAACATTCGGAATTGAAATAAAGTTGTAGGAACTTTTTATTCGGTCTAGAAATGTTTACGAATGTCGACTTTGAAATTACCAAATTTAATTCGTAACTTCCAAGTGCTAGTTGTTCGTGCTACATGGTCATTCCGGGCATGGTTGGATTGAGGGGATATATTAATCGAGACTCTTATTTCCCTCACTTATTCGAAAATCCTTATTCGAAAATCACTTATTCGAAAATCCTAGCACGTTACGAGCATTGGAGTTGTCCCATATAGAAAAGGTCTGCAGTTTAGGTACTATGGACTTGGTGGTCACCGCATGAAGGATGTTCGTAGAAACGCGTATTGATCACTCATATAACCACATTTAAAACTATTTGATTGACAAAACGATTCCTCAATATGACTCGAAAATCTGAAATCCTCAGATTAAAGCTCAAAAATTGCCAAATTAAATTACAGCGACTAAATTTATCCAAGGCCACCAAATACTCGTACTCCAGTAACTGAATCTCCATAATAAGGCGACGCCGCAGACGTTATTCTCTACTAGGCATAAACTATCCAAATCCAATGTTTGCCTTCTTTGTTATCAGTATAGTGTGATAAAAGATACACGTGTGTATGTGTATTTGCAGTAAATCACAAAGAAAACAATGAAAATCCATTTTGCGAATATGTATAGTCGAAGCAATTTTATACCCATTTCGTAATAATTTTACCAAATGCGAGCATCGGCCAATAACGTATGTCCCTGTAAATTTAGTGACCAAACGAAATCCCTACATCCCATTTAACCATAATTCACCCCGTAGAAAATTACCATTCATTGTGTCATGTAGACGTCTGAAACAGATATGTTCCCACTTCCTCCCTCGATATGGAATTCTCACATGATGAATACAAGGCTTGGACTATAAAATGACCAATTTGCCCAATGAATGCCGGATTGCATTCAATTATAAATCGTCTCGTTCCATATTGTCCTATATCGACCAAAAACGACAACAAAGTGATTCAATGAAGACCACGTGGTAGTCGAGTTGGAGCACATCCATTTAGGAGATGATAATGGTAAAATGTTCGCATAAACACTCGCAATGTCCTTCTGTAAGGCTTCCGGATTTGTTTGTGGTTGTATGTTCGTCATACCGGTTTGGGTGGACTTGTGAAGGATTCAAATCATGTTTCGTATTTTGTTATTGTGTAATAACCTTATGGAGTTATGTGCGTTAGATACATTCTATGCTGTGACGCTACGATAAACGTCTCGGCAACAAAAATAGACCAAACATATGAGAAGGCTACAATCCGCTTTGCGAACCGTTGAATACCCTATCCCATTCCATTCGTAAAATGAAAATCCTCTCAAATTGGTCGTGACTAAAATTGAATGGGAAGGAAATAAAGAATATTACATTGTAACCGCATCCTGTTCAGATAGTATCTAAATCTTTTTTGGTTCGAAACGTAGTTTTTCGTTTCTCTACAAATAATTTTTGTTAGAAAACGCCCCCAAAAAGGGGACAATGATTCAGCATCAAACGTTTTTTCGAATATTTTAAAAAAGTTTTTTTTTTCTTTTTACTTAAGACGCACATAATAAGTGGGCGTGGCAAAAAAAATTATATGGACAAAATATAGATTTTGAGATTGTCTAAATATGTCGTTCGGACACTTTTTCAAAAATCTAAACCGTTTGACCAAAAATAACGTTTTTCTATAAAGTGGCAGTGGGCGGATTTAAAAAAATGTGAGACTTGTTCGAACAGCACGTACAAGGATCGCATATACCAAATTTCATTATCTTAGCTCAAAATTTAAGGCCTAAAAACCGGTGACCTATAGACAGACGGGACGGACAGACCGACATGACAGACAGCTATCGATTCTAAGTCTATCCATATACTTATATCAAAGATTATGAATTCCATACAGATGACGCATTGAGAACAAAAAACAGAAACTTTTGCTCAGTAGCTTCATGGTACGGGCGGGCGGTGTGCATGAAAACACATGAAAAACAAGAACAAAAACATTTGGCGGGCTGTGCCAGCACGACCCGGCATAGAGCAATTTTTCTTATATGGAGTGCGTCATCTGTATAGAATTCATAATCTTTGCTTATATGTACAGTGCCGCTCACTTGAATAGCACCCCCCTTTGCTGTGAGTTTTAAGCTTAATATCTTCAAAAATAATTATGGTAATGACTTGTTTTTTTTTCTAATGAAAGTTTATTAAATTCTGTAAATAAAACAGAAGGAATGGAATTCATATTTACAGTGGTAATTTTTTTATAGATTTTGAAGCGATATGACTCAAAATATACACATCACATTTTGGCTCACTTGAAAAACACCCCCTCATAAAAAAATTATTTAAAAATGTTTTCACACTGTTGGACTTAAAAATTTATTGGGAACACAATTAAGAATTAAATTTTGAATTGAATTTGAATTAAAAAAAAAAATTAGTAACGGGTGCTTCCGCCTTTGTTATAAATAACCTCATACATCCTGTTAGGTAGGGAATCATACAATTTCTTGATGTAATCCAGCGAAATGGAGGCCCAGCTACTTCTAATTGCTGTTATTAGCTCCTCCTTATCGGAGTATTGCTTCCCTGATTCGTACACCTTCCGAGCAAGCCATCCCCAAACATTTTCGATGATGTTTAGGTCTGGCGAGTATGGTGGCCAATCCAACAATAAAATGTTTTGACGCCCAAGAAATTGTTTTACCACTCTGGCATTGTGAATTGGTGCGTTATCCTGCTGCAATTTCCACGGCAAGTCACCAAATAATCCATTAATGGAAGGGATAACGTTCTCTAGTACTCCAATGTAGGACTGAGCGTTCATACGAGGAGTTAGGAACTGCAAATCCAAAGTGCCATAGTACGTTATGGCTCCCCGAATCATAACACCGCCAACTCGACTGTGCAAACGATCCAATTGATGTTCCTCCTTCCGCAAATCATGAAAGTAATAATTAAAACCGTCAGGGCCCTCTAAATTAAATTTTTTTTCGTCGGAGAAAACAACACGGTACCATTCCTTGCTCCATGTCATGTTAGCACGGCAGAATCTAAGGCGTTGCTCTTTGCGATATGGGTTAAGCGGTGGTTTTTTCTTTAATTTCAATCGCTTTAAGTGCTTAGCCTTCGAAATAATCCGCTTTACTGTGGACACGCTTGCTTAAACACCACTTTTTTCTCTTATTTTGGCTGCAGAGTCGTGCGAATTTGACGCGAGCCGCAGAATTGCTCTTTTTCCAGCTGGGGTAACGGCACCAACTGTTCGTCCTTTCATGTTTTTGCCATAGTTGGACTCGTTCCGTAAAAATGTGGATATCACTTTGCGGCTTCGTAAGCCTTGATTTTAGCTTTCTCGTCCTCTGTCAGTGATTTGCCACGACCCATTTTAACTAAAATTATCTTAAATTAATTAAATGATTATTAGAAAATCCTTTTGCATAACCACCTGATTTGGCTTCCACACGAAAACTGATAATAGAGGGGGGTGCTATTCAAGTGAGCCAAAATGTGATGTGTATATTTTGAGTCATATCGCTTCAAAATCTATAAAAAAAATTACCACTGTAAATATGAATTCCATTCCTTCTGTTTTATTTACAGAATTTAATAAACTTTCATTAGAAAAAAAAAACAAGTCATTACCATAATTATTTTTGAAGATATTAAGCTTAAAACTCACAGCAAATGGGGGTGCTATTCAAGTGAGCGGCACTGTATATGTAGCTAAATTATTTTACTATGTTACAGACTATGCATCAAAACTAATAAACCCCTATAGTATAGGGTATAAAAAGGGCTAAATAAATTGATTTCATATCGATGCATTCTAATGAAAGATAATCGACCAACTGGACTGAACAGAGATAAAATACCTATACAGCGCTATATCGCATTTATTTCTGTAATTTAAGGAAGCGATGAAGCGAAATATGGACATATTGGAAGAGGTGCTATCCTCTTAGTTAATATAGAAAAAGGTTTTGAGATTTGACATTTACTATGTTCAAACGATTTCATACGAAATACAATTTTGTATGTTTTTGTTTGATCTGCCAATATCAGGCTTAGATTTTTATCTTGGTGAAGTTCAAAAACGAAGAACGTTTGCCAATTATTAAATACTAGCTGATTCGACAGATGTAGTCTTGTCTTGGTCATAAATATTAAATTGCTAAGGAATTAATAAGTAGGAAAAAGCTAAATAAATTATAAAAATTAAGGGGTTAAAATTAATCAAATCGTTTCAGGTTTATCGACGTAAACAAGAGATTTCACATATCCTCATAGAAAGTAATCCAATGGTGTCAAACCACAAGATATTGGTGGCGAATTGGCAGGAATTTCTTGAGATGATGTTTTCATGGAACGTTTCCATCAATAAAGCGATTGATTCGTTAGCTGTAAGAGATGTAGTGCCATTCTGTTGAAACCACAAGTCAGCTACAAAAATATCTTGAATTTTCAGTAAAAAAAATGTATTGATCATTGCTCTGTTGTGATCGATTTCTAAAGAAGTAACGGGTGATTTTTTAGCTGGTTTGGTTTTGGCAACACAGGTTTTGACAGCTGACGTGTGTTTAGTACCTTGTGTCACTGTCAAACAGCTTCAGTTTGGTTTGCAATTTAACCATGGATCGTCTTACAAATGAACAACGCTTGCAAATTATTGAATTTTACTATCAAAATTCGTGCTCGGTTCGAAATGTTCATCGCGCGCTGCTTCCATTTTATGATCGGCATTCTCGACCTTCTGAGCAGTCTATTCGGAAGATTGTGACCAAATTTCGCACCAAATTTACTTTGTTGGACATTAAACCACCAACACGTTTACGTACTGTGCGTAGTGAAGAAAATATTGCGGCCGTATCAGATTGTGTGACAGAAGACCGCGAAATGTCGATTCGGCGCCGTTCCCAGCAGTTAGGCCTTTGTTACAGCACTACGTGGAAAATTTTGCGGAAGGATTTGGGCGTAAAGCCTTTTAAGATACAGCTGGTGCAAGAACTAAAGCCAGCCGACCTACCACAACGCCGAATTTTTGGTGAATGGGCTCTTGGAAAGCTGGCCGAGGATCCGCTTTTTTATCGAAAAATTGTGTTCAGCGATGAGGCTCATTTTTGGTTGAATGGGTACGTAAATAAGCAAAATTGCCGCATTTGGAGTGAAGATCAGCCAGAAGCATTGCAACAGGTACCAATGCATCCCGAAAAAGCCACTGTTTGGTGCGGTTTATGGGCCGGCGGCATTATTGGGCCATATTTCTTCAAAGATGATGCGAATCGCAGCGTTACTGTCAATGGTGAACGCTACCGAGCGATGATAACAAACTTTTTTTTGCCCGAAATGGAAGTTCTTGACTTGCATGATATGTGGTTTCAACAAGACGGTGCCACATGCCACACAGCACGCGAAACAATGGCGCAATTGCGAGGCGAGTTTGGTGAACAGTTAATTTCACGTTTCGGGCCGGTCAATTGGCCGCCTAGATCGTGCGATTTGACACCATTAGATTATTTTTTGTGGGGGTATGTCAAGGCTAATGTCTATAGGGACAAGTCCGCTTCGATTGACGCACTGGAAGCCAACATCCATGCATTCATTCGTGAGATACCGGCCGATATGTGTGAAAGAGTATGCCAAAATTGGACTCAGCGGATGGGCTACCTGAGACGCAGCCGCGGTCAACATTTGCATGAAATTATCTTTAAACATTAAATTGCAAGGTTCAAACTATCGATTCAAATAAATATTTCATTCATTTTTTCGAATTTTTTGTGTTTTTTTTTTAAAAAAAAAGATCTAAACCTCTTAAAAAATCACCCTTTATGATCCGATGATGCCGCGTGCCCACAAACTACACCAAACAGTCCATCTTTGGGGTTGCTTTGGTAGCAATTCATGGGCCCAAATAAGGCAATGTGGCTTACCAAAAATGAGCTTCAATTTGTCGATAAAAAATGGATCAATTTGAAGCTGTGGTAAGGTCAACAAACCGAATTTAAAACGTAAACCAAAGTGATTGGGCTGCAATTCTTGTGAAATATATTCAAAATACGGCACAACGTTGCATAATAGATGTCAAAACCTTGAGAACGGCGACGAATTGATTGATCAGGGGTCGAATCGCGTCCTCCGTACACAACAACTCCGAACAACAATTACGTGTTTCGTCGTACGAACGAACGTATTGAGATCGTGTCATACGAATGCTCAGGGAACGTAATTTTTAGTTTGACATGGTAGTTGTACTAGAATAAAAGAAAAATTTTAATAGTCTGAACATCAAATAAATGTCATTGGAAAGTCAAATTCGGCAAAATAAAAGTTTAAAAAACATTTTACAACATTAAATGGATTCGCGGAGTTGTTCTCTAAGTTCTTAGACAAAAGTGTTGATAATGAAAAAAAAAATGGAAAACAGCTAACAGATAGCAGCAATTGTTCAATTGAAAACTATCTCTAAAAAGTAATGTACATAAAATTTTATTAAGTGGTTTCGTTTAAATAAAGAGGCATTTTTATATGTATTTAAGAAACTTGAGTTCTGTGGACAATTTTCCAATGTAGTACCTCCCGTATTGCAATTATCAGAAACACTTTCTCTCTTAGGAAGTGAAGGTTACCAATACACTGTCTTAGGTGTCCAATTTCCCTTCAATTTGTTTGTTTAATTCTGATCCAATCTCAACATTTTCTTGAAGAAGTGTCAATTTGCTATCAGTTGTTTTTACTGTTTTCCTTTTTTTGGGCTTTGTGACGACTGGCTTCGTACTCATTTTTATCTTCGCTGCCCGTTAAAAGGCCTTCGTACAATAACCAATGAAATCCTCTATTGAATCCTTGGACACAGTACTTTTCGGCGTTGTGGCAGCCTTCATCAGAGATTGGTAACTCGGAATTTCCAAATGTTTTAGCATTTACAATTTTCCCAACTGATGCTTCTAATCCAGTAGACAACAGGCCCACCGCCTGTTGTATTGAAAGATGTTTTCTTTTTCGTCTGAAATTGTTGGTCAGCGAAAACCCCTAAAAAAAATAAATAATAAACAGCAATAAATTTAAATGTACTTTCCAAACTTCTTTACTTCGCTTTAACTTATTTAACCGTAGGTACTACAATATTTAAGTTAGTGATCAAGCTATCTCACATTTTAAAGAATGTAGTAGCTTTGCCTTGAGCTTTATTTGGAAGCAAGTTTTTTGACAAGTCCGGGTGATCTCTCATGTATTCCGCCAAGATACTTTTTTGCAATTTGTTCTAAAAAGGTTTTTTTTTGTATATATATTAATTAATTGACAACTTAATAGTTATTTAACATTTATGAACTATTTAATATTATTAAATTGACATTTTTCTTCATTTTTTTTCGTACGACACAAATTACGAACACTGCAAGATGGCATTAAGATTGAGCTTGTACGTTCAGGCATCCGTTCACTTAAGTGGTGATGAAAAATTACCTTAACGACTATACGTTCACGTATGTGATAATACCGAATGCACACTTTACGAAAACGAGTTACTCGATCACTGAGGACGCGATTCGACCCCAGGGTCATTACGAATACTCTCTACTACTACAGCAATATTCTCCATTCAGCAACCAAAGTCCGTAGAGCCCGCAACCTGTGAAATTCAGTTGGACGATAATGACGCCCACAATGTGGTCGAAGAACTCTATACATTTTTTTACTGAGCACTGATTTTGGAAATATGTTTGAACACTTAGTAAGCGTTGTTCCGGCGTAAGACATGACTGAACACAAACGTCATATAGACAAGCCAGTTGACAAATGATAACTCTGAAAACAACGCTAATTAAACAATTACCTCCCATTGGATTACTCCTTATATAGATTGGTGTTAATTCCACGCAGTTCACAGGAATTGGGAATGTGCTAGTCCGCTGCAGTGCATTAAACCCCGCGGGGCTAAATTCCCGAAAAAAAAGGAAACACCTGCGGCTGTTATTGCCATTTGAAATTGAAATTCCTTTAAAAAACTCTCAAAGAAAACTAATAGTATCCCAAAATGTTTGGGAAAAAATAAACATGAATAGATACAAAGAATTTAAGCATATACCCAACCTCGCACGCAACTCAAATCCAAAAGTGAGCCAAAGTAGGGTGATTGCAGGTGGCAGCGTGGCCCGCCACTCGGTATTCAAACTTTTCATGCATCCAACTTTGCTCTCATCCCAAATCCAACAGATGGCCCAAGCAGGGGGTTCAGTTCATCCTTTGCATGCATCCGAGTACGAGTTTGGGTATATTGCACAGTATAGATATGAGTGCAACCCCCTTCCCCTTGCTCAATGTTGGACTTGGGTTGCGCCCAAAAAAAATAAGCCCCACAACCAAAAGGCATTAATAACAGCGGGACTTATTTTCATTTCAAAAAGGAAATAAGTCCTGAGGTGTCTCTTTCCTTTTTTTTTTTTGGCAAATTTAGCCCAATGGGGCTTATCTAGTTCAACTGGGGTTATTGCACTGCACCGTTAGCCACCGTGCCTCTGTTTTATTTAAATTCAAAATGGTTATCTCCTTACTAAAAAAAATCCGTGTACTTTATCATGAATAAGCTCTTGGGTTATCTTGAAAATGGAGCATATATAGCATATAACCTGTCAGGACGACTATGTATACTTCTCGATGCTATTTTAAGGTCGGCAATGAACGCACCAAAACCAGACCTAGAACTCATTGCAATCGAACGCTTACGTTTGGGTGTAAGCTCGCACACTCGTCATCATCATGTAGGATTTAATGGTATAACGTTCTCCCGACTCCACCATTGACAACATTTTTGCTCAAAACAACTAAGGATGTCTTCATCCGCTTTTGATACGGTTCATGCTTCAGCGCAGTAGAGGAGGACTTTGATCTTTGATTATCAGGGTGTTCTTTTACTAAAGTATGCATTTTAGAACTAAGTGCCTTCTAAGACCGAAGAAACAGCATTTGGGAGGAGTAGTTCTTCGTTTGATTTCTGACGAGAAGTCATTGTCAATGAGAATAGCAAAGTTGTATCTGTCAATGGTGACGTTCTGTATAGTTCGTCGATGTTATGTCTCCTTTCTTGTTGTCTTTCCCCTTATTTACTTTGAAACCTAGTTTTACCAACTCCTTCTTTATACTAGCAAACGTGGCCGAGACATCACGTTGAGTCCGATCAATGATGTAAAAATCGTCGACGATGCACAGTTGTGTTGGGTTGGTAGTTTTGCACAAAAATATTGTTAAGTAAGTCACATGACAGTGCGTTACCTTACCTAAATCTGTATTTGTTATCGAATATTTCGATGAGGTCGTTTCCGACCCTGATAGAGGAGCGAGAAGTTTACATCGTCATCCTGCACAGATAAGCAACTTTTGGCGAGACATGGATCTGTATCAGGCTCTGAAATCGATGGATATGTGGTGGGTATTATTTTCGACTTCTTGTATTTCTTCCAGCATATCTCGAAGTGTGAAGATTTGTTCAGTAGTTGACTTTTCTGACATAAAACGACACTGATAAGGGCCGATTAGGTTGTTGTTGAACAATTTCCAGTGTTCACGAGAGGATATCTATTTTTATGGATCGGATGAACGAGGCCTAGGTCACATTCTTCAGGCATACTTTCGTTCGACCAAATTTTGCTAATGACTTGGTGTTATTTAACTTCCAAAATCATCTCCATCGCCTTTCTATAGCTCGTAAGGAAGGCAGTCAATTCCTTGTAAAGCTTTAGTTTAGGTCGTCTGGCAAGTAGTTTTCGGTGTCGTCGCCAATATTGAATGGTTCGTCCTGCCTGATAGTGGGTTCTGAAGTGGTTCTTTCATACCCTCAGCATCGTCTAGAACTTTACTCAAGTTGTTTCTTGTGCATCTTCATAGGATTCGAGATCTTATTTTGAAAAGACGTTGTCTTTCCCTTTTCCTTGTGCATCTTCATAGGATTCGAGATCTTATTTTGAAAAGCCGTTGTCTTTCCCTTTTCCTATTCTTCGCGTATATAGCTGAAAGTCGGCTCTCGTTTTCAGGTTTAGATTTGCCTTGTAGGCTTCGTTTTTGGCTGTGACCATCTGTCGCCATTCTTTGTCAAACCATATGTTTCTTGCTAGTGGGTAGGAGAAATCTACCACGCCAGTTGCGGCTGTTGACATCGTCTCCATTCTGTAGATTCTGCAGATTTGTTGTTAATCGAGAAGTTAAGGAATACGTGTTCTGGAAATGAGTTTTTTTTTTTTACAGTATTTCGCATTTATTGGATCGTAGTGGCCATACAAAAAGGAGTGGTACGTGTCAATGTTACAGTCTTCATATTCGAACCGCTCCTCCTTATCATAGCCTTCTAAAATCTTGTCGAAGCTAGCTAAGAAAGTTATTTGTGAAAACACATTTTTCTAAAAAGTCGTCCGTATTGTAACTGTAGCACTAATTCAAAGTAAGTTAATCAAATATATGTAGGTTAACAACTTGGACCTTGTTTAGGTTTACTTTGAAAATCAACTCCCAACTTAATTATAAATTCAGCCAAAACGCAGTTATCTGTTAAACGTCATATAAATATACAAAACACATATTATGGCAACCTTCGCCTGTATGTCCTTCTTCAATTAGCATTGTTAAACGAATTATTTCAACTACGCACTTAAGGTAGATTATATACAAAAACATGTCCAAATATAGACCGCATTCGTTGGTCTAGACATCTGCAAATATTTGTTTACTAATATCTTAATCAGAAACAAAAAACCCGACATAAAATAGGCCCGTTCTTGATCATAGTGAAAGTTGTTGTACTCAATTAGCTAGTCCATACCAAAAACCCCGCGTTCAGTGCAGTGCGTAGGCATACTTCAATATTCAAAACCAGCTTCAAACGGAGTAGAGGTTGCAGCAACTGAATTTGCATATTCACATCATTTTCATTTTCATTAACTAGATGCAGATGGATCGACCGACCCACACTCGCATACAACTTCAAGCAGTGCAATTACCCCGAAACGAAACGATACTTTCAATCGCCTCCTATTCAGCCGCCCTACAATGAAGTTGACACCTCCCAATTAGATCGAATTATTTTCACACAATTACTCTGGAAAGTTTAAAATCAATTTATAAAATATTAATAAGCAATCGCTGGACGAACAATAGGTAATTTCTCTGAATAAGCAGGCATTCACAAAGGCGCGTAGGTGTACACGCTGGCTGCAAAGCCAAACATAGTAATATCAAGCTTCTTCTGTATATGTATCTGCGAGTGCGCGTAGTTTGCTTCGCTCACGTATACGAGTATAGTAACAGCATTTCGATTTTTGCCAATTCCAAGTCGAATATGATGATCGACGACAACGACTGGTGGTCGGAGAGTCTTGAAAAGTAGGTATCTCTCAGTTGCTAACTGAACGTCGTCGCCGTAAAGGTTCGAAAAACACCGCGCTACCGAGTATTTTATTTTTTTCGTTTCGCTGGTTGTATCGTATAACTATCTGGTGTGTTTGACCTTCGGTGGACAGCAAGTAGCGTTAGAGTTCAAAGGTTACAATGTCGTTTTTACGAAATATCCGCAACTCAATATCTCGCGGGAATAGTTCAACGCGTGATACCACACCAAATAGTCGTCGTTCGTCATCGGTTGATAGTGCGGCCAACCGTTGTGATTCTTTAGAATCCAAGACACCTCCAGATGGTCTACTAAGAAGTGAGACGTTTACATTAGAAGAGGAGGAGACACTCGCAGCGGCGACATCAGCACCGGAGAAAGTAAAATCTTCAAAAAAGGCTCTCAGTAAATTTAGCACTTTTACGAAACGAAAAAAATCGCCAGTACCCTGTGTCGAGGAAGTTAAGAAAAACACTTACTACAAATGGCGATCGGGGATTGTTGCAGATCCCATTGAAGCGGCTATGGACCCCTTCAATTTTCTGTATGAACAGCCTTCAAGTTTAAAATCAGATCTATCAGGTCACTCGGACAATGGTAGTCGAAAGGCACCTCCTCCAACTGACTACTCCACTTATCGCAAGAATCGCGTTCCCAGTCACCTTCGGGAGAAGCTCGATCAGCTGAAGAACCACCCAGAGATTTCCGAGGAAATCGAAAATGATCCCGATAAATTCCGCACGATTACGATTAACAGTTTTCGCAAATCGTTTCGTGATAAATTCCTCGCATCGCAAAACGAAGTTCCGCACAATCCGTCGTGGTTCGTTGAAGTTGACCCACCGGAAGGATCCAATGCCGATCGCGATAAACAAAGTGACAGTCGAACGGATGTTTTTGTCTATGAAAATGAAAACTATCGGCCTACATCGCGATCGCCGGTTCGACATAGGACCCCACTTCGAATGAGATCTAGTGAATCGCCAGGACCTAATCAGTCCATAGTGCGTAATGAATCTACAGCTCGCAACGTTTCACCTGTTCGAACTTCAGCGCGATCCTCTGTCAAACGCACTGATACCTTTAAAGTCGAGCGACCGCAAGCAGAGCCCTCGATTCGAATAGAAATCAAAAACTCCATAACGCCCAATCAGCCAGGTAGGATGGTACCGGTGGGAGTAGCCAAACCAATGCAATCACAAACCGTGATGCGAAACAATCGCTTTGAATCACCGACACGCAATTGGAATCCTCAGCCAGCAGCTCAACATCAGAAAGAAGGTCGTTACCAGACATGCATTCGTATAACCTCAAATGACCCCGTCGTTAAAAAGGAGCCAACTCGTGTTCAAATCTCGGGGAACGCACGATCACCGCTGCGATACATCACTCCCAGAAAACCAGACCACGCGAAGAAGCAAACCTACTTTGGCGATAACATCCCAAGGGAAATACATGCGCCCATCAAGTCACGACAATACATTCAACACCCAGATGTTTACTCCTATTCACGTTTATCGCGTCCAACATCCGGATTGATCAATCGAAACGTTGCGAATAGCTGCGCAATGACGCAAGCTGTGCCTAGGCGGTCGCGATCTCCAAATAAGGCACCTTGGCGATAGTGGGTGGCGTACTTCATACATTCGCTTTTCCAGTGATATTTTGCACATGATTAGCATTTGAACTCGACCGGTTCCTTTGCATTAGCTAAGACTGTTCTGACAACAATTCCTTTCGAGGTCTTGCCATTTTCTATTTTCTACAAAAATCTTACTAACGAAAAAATAAAATAAAATGATTTAATTTCAAATAAATAGAATTATCGCGTTTAAATTGAAAGTGTGATGGCAGTGTCGCATTAACCTGTGGGTTAAGATTCACGTCTTGCCAGACATCTGTTGTGTATTATGGATTCCCGGGGCCAGTTGACTTTTTGTTGTTTTGATTTAATGGTTGGTTGTGTTAGTGTTTCGGCTGTATTATAGGTAATGCCTGTCAATTATCGTAATGAGATGTTTGATGTGCCCAATTTTGCCTTTCATCAGAAAAATCTTTACCAATTTTGTTGTTTTATACGAATTTGGACTTTGAGCAGTTTGCGTAAGCTTCAACATTTTAGGGTCTACATCTACACATATGTATGTATATGTCAAAACAAATTATAAACGACTGTGTCAGTGGTTTTGTTTTCGTTACACAACAGTTGATGGATAAAAAAGGAAATGGAGTGTTTTATTTTTATGGAATTTTTTTAATTTTTTTTTGTTTTCCGATTGTAATCAGTTTGGAAAACCATATTCGAATGTGTACTATATTAATGTCGTAATTTCGAAAATTCGAATATAGTTTCTATGAATTTGGTAATATTGGAACTTCTATACGATTTTAAATTAAGTTAAATGTATGCATAGATTTTAAGTTTTTTAAAAAAAACATAAATTGGCAGTACAGAGAAGAAGGAATCTTTTTTTTCTGTAAGGTGCTTTCAAATGAACAAAAATCTGAAAAAAAATATTATGTAGGGTTACCATCCATTTGTTTAGATTGATGTTTTCATTTAATTTGTTTTATTTATAAACGAGTGATAAGTGCAACTTTTTTCTTTCACAAATAGTTGGGTAAAAATGTCAAGCATGGGAGAATTTTACGATTTTCATAATTTGGACCAAATACATAATAATAATCATTTTGATTATTGATGCTTAAAATCATATAAATAATATCAAAATGTGAACGTTTATTCTGGAATTCAATGAAATCGGTGCATATGTGAATAATAATGATTTTCCGTTATTGGCCAAAACTGAAAATCCCGTTCATGGATAGTTGGCCAAAAACTAATTATGTGAAATTGTTGCAAACAGTTATAGTAGTATATGAATTAAATTTCATTCAATTTGACAAAATAAATTTGCAAGAAATTGAAAATTGTCTTTATATGGCCTAAATGCAAAATCCGTTTTAAGAATTTTATCGAATAAAAAACTGGGTATGTAGTTTCGTTAAAACTTATATGCTTATAGTATATATAAAGTTTAATCAAAATCTTTAAAGCCGTTTTCGAGAAATCGGAGGAATATTTTTTATATGACAGTTACCGTAAATTTAATGGCTAAATGCAAAAATATGGCCTTGAAATATGACCAAAACAAACTAGGATACGAAATTTGAAGAAAATCGGTCAAGCCGTTTAGGCTGGAAAGACCATTACGGACAGACAGAATCAAAATCTCGAGGTCGAACTTTTTCCGATAAAAATACTTTTTTCTTTGTAAGAGAAAGTTAAAAATAAAACGAATTTTCTTTTCCCACACCACCTAGACGTAAGATAAATGGCGAGTTTTTAAAGGTTATCCCCACTAGGACTTATCGCTTTTTAATAAAAAACAAACAAAAATAAAAAAAAAATTATTCATTAAAATTAAATAAACAAGTATTA
Source organism: Rhingia campestris (assembly GCA_932526625.1). Taxonomy (NCBI): domain Eukaryota; kingdom Metazoa; phylum Arthropoda; class Insecta; order Diptera; family Syrphidae; genus Rhingia; species Rhingia campestris. The sequence goes on along the minus strand of OW052184.1, from coordinate 53,915,662 downwards.
CAAAAATAAATATAAGTTCATCTATTAAATAACAAATCTATAAAGGCTTAGCACACAATTTACGTTTAAAATACAACAACACCTTAACCTATATAGATTTCGAAACCTGGATCCAGTCTCACACCCTTAGGCTGGATAGAAAATGTGCTACCAAACCTATTTTTCTTAATTGATATCGAAAAACGTTTTCGAAAATGCTAAAAACGGCTGCCGGTACTATATCGGGTAATCATACGCTGCAAAATAGGTGGAAAATCAATGTTTTATGAAATAATTTTATGTGAAAATATTTTTATCTTTGCTTTGAATATAAAATCAAAACCCTAGAATAAGTGATGTAGTGAATAAAGTGAAAAAAATGGATTTTATTTGCAAAAAAAAAAAAAAAAAAATGACAGCAAAAATTTAAACCCTAAACTGCCATCTGTTGAGGGGAACGTGTTTCAGTATCAGTAGTGCCAGATCACCGATTAGCGTTTTTTTTCTCATGTGTATCTAAGCCTGTATAGATTTAGAATAAAAACACGCCTAATATTGAGAAAACATTTTTATTGACATCAGAAGCTGCTGCTACTCTCTACGTCTATATTTATAATGAGACTCTCTACAGCGCTTTCGGAAAAAAAACTTCCATATCCCACATTTTTGGCTCAACCACCTGCTCGACGTGTTGGACACACCGATGTCATTTTTCAGCTTCAACGTTGCTGATTGCAGTTGAAAAAGTTGTGGCTTGCCACGAATTCCTTCACTTAAACCCAAACCAATTCGATTGGGTTAAGCTCGCAGTGATAAGGAGGCAAGCGAAGCACTTTGTGTCCAGCAGCTTGTGCAATATCGTTAATGACGTAGGTTTCGTAACGGGTTTTATGACGCTTTACGATGCTCAACAACTCAGCTTTAACCATATCATCCTCGAAAGAAATATTGTTTGACCGGAGCTAAATCTTTATTTTTTCTTTTTTTGGTTGCAGTCGATGGAGCTTTATTCTTCTTTCGTGAATGATATGATGCGTTATCCAAAACAATAACAGAATAGGGATCCAGGATCGAAAGTGTATACTTAAACAACTTCTCGTATACGTCAGCATTCATATCTAAATGATAATCCCCACTGCTACCAGACACGAAACTTAGGAGTCCGCCATCTACAAAACCTTATAAGTGTATTTTGCATAAACTATGAAGATCGTCTAATTCTCACATGCTTGGTATTTTATATAACGAACAACTCGATGTGAAAGAAAAATTTGAGTACGACCCAGTCGTGCATCTTTGAAAAATGAAAAAAAGTTAATGCCCACCCTGCATTTTTTATTGGCACAATAAAAGTTGACGTATCTATCAGAGCATCACTGCCAAAAACTGTTTAACTTTGTCAAACTTGTTTCAAATTGCTACGTATTTGATGAATTACGTCATTGGGAGTCGTGACTTCATTTTTCGCTTGGAATGTTGACAGTAGTCACCATTTATCGGTGTTTTTTTGTTATTTGCTTTTAAACCTGTATTAAAAACTGTATTCCTGTTGGTGTTATGTTTGACATATATTTGTAACATAGAGAAATAATTTTGATAGGTATATCATATAGTAACGGGTGGCTAAATTTTAAGGGCCGATGTTGAATGTGAACCACACCTAAACGTCAAGTTTTTTTCTGCATTTAATTTGACATTTCTCAATTTCAGACTAACTCAATTTGAACCATGGAAAGATACACAATCGAGCAACGGGTTAAAGTTATTCAGGCATATTATGAAAATGCATAGTGCACTTCGTGATTTTTTCGGTCAATTTAATCGTCCAAATGTGCGCACAATCGGAAAAATCGTGCAAAAATTTGAGCAAACCGGGTCTGTAGGAGATGTGAAAACAACAGTGCATGCTCGTACTGCAGAAAATATTGCACCTGTTCGGGATAGTGTGGCTGAAGAGCCGTCCACCACAACTCGTCGTCGTGCCCAACAATTGCACCTCTCACGCTCGTCGTTGATGAACATTATATTATGCATAAAGACTTGCATTTACACGCTTACAAGGTGCAATTGACTCAAGAACTAAAGCCTCTTGACCATTTCAAGCGCAGTCAATGGTCAGAATGGTGGCATGAAATGGTAAAAGTGGATGATCAATTTTCAAAGAAAATCATCTTTAGTGATGAGGCACATTTTCACCTCAGTGTATTCGTCAATAAGCAGAATTGCCGCATTTGGGCGAATGATAATCCAAGAGTGATTGTCGAATAACCAATGCACCCACAAAGAGTGACTGTTTGGTGCGGTTTATGGGCTGGCGGCATCATCGGGCCGTATTTTTTTCCAAAATGAGGCCGGTCAGGCAGTTACTGTGAATGGTTGGTGTTCGCTATCGTGAGATGACAACAAACTTTTTATGGCCCGAATTAGAAGATATGGATGTGGACGATATGTGATTTCAACAGGACGATGCCACTTGCCACACAGCTAACGAAACAATGACTCTTTTGCGCGACAAATTCAATGGCCGTGTTATCTCACGTGGTGGCGATGTCAATTTGCCGCCAAGATTATGTGATTTGACACCGTTGGACTTCTTTCTTAAGGGTTATTTGAAAGAAACGGTGTACGTCGATAAGCTGGCAACAGTTCAAGAGCTTAAGGATGAGATAATTCGGCACATTAACGGCATACCTCAATTATGCCTCAGCGTCATCGAAAATTTGGACCATCGTGGCAGCCATTTGGCCGATATTTTGTTCCATACATAACTGTACCATACCAATATTATCATAATAAAAAGAAATGACAATAATTTCATAAATAATCTGTGTTTTATTCAAAATCAACATCGGCCCTTAAAATGTAACCACCCTTTATATGGATGGTTTCAGAAGCGCTACATCAGTTGAGTTAGTAATGTTTTCTGTTTATCCGTCCGTCCGTTTGTAAGTCACCGATATTTAGGCCATATATTCTGGGCTAGGATAATAATATTTAGCATATAAGGTCTATGTTCATTTAGTTACATTATATAAAAATAACAGGAGTAATTCTTTGTATGGTTCCTTTATTGAATGATCAAAAAACATAACATTTTGGGATGATCACTAACATAAAAATAGCGACGATAACTGAATTCAGTCGCAAGCCGACGATGTTGCAGCTCTTATCTGATTCTTCTCACAAAGATACAACCAAAACCGCGACTCAACACTTTCCAATGCTCAAATTTGTTTATCAAATATGAGTGACGAGGAATGTGCCGATGTCGGTATTGAAACTGCTTCAATCCTCGTTTGAATTACATGAGGGCAATCGTTTTTTTTTTTTGCTTATGTAACAATATGCTCATGTTCTTGCCTCCTGTGCCCACTTTTCGGTAAAACTTCGTTTTTGGTCTGTTTTGAATAAGTTTCTAAACAAGATTATGTCATTTTCTATTTTTCATTCAAATATTCTGATCACTTGAAAACATCAACTAAATTGATAACTTTTGCGAATGTTTATGGTGTCTCTAAATTCATACATCTCACCAAAAAGCTAAGGGATGAGGATGTGGCAATTTTTTTTTTTAATCATAGCGATGCAGATCTTTCCGAAGCTGATGATGAGTATTTGGAGTCACTTTTGAATAAAGTGTTCGACGAAGGTGATGATGGTCAAAATGGAAACATCGAGGACTCATTCGATATTGAGGAAGATGCTGAACATTTTGGAAATATTGTCTGAAGAAGATAAACTTAATACGAATAGACAAAGAAACACGAAATGGTTAGAGAAAATGTAAAGGACAACAGCTCTTTAAGTTCCCATTTTTTATTGAACATTTTCGAATTTCCAATTCGAGATATTGATCATGATCAACTTATTCCTTTTGTGAACATGCCTGAAAGCAATTTAGATCTTTTTTCCAATATTTGGATGCGAAATACTTGGAAGAAACCGCGCGTGTAACAAAATGTTATGCATTTCAACAGCGAAATCATTGTTCTCTTTGCACTTCTGCTGAAGAACTCATACATTTGGCAGGAGTCCATATTCTGATGGGTTGCTTCGGATTTCCTCAGCTGCAAATGTACTGGTCAAATCAGTTTCGAGTCTCAAAAACTGGTGAGTGCATGAACAGGAATCGTATCTGTGAGCTTGGAAGATTTTTACCATTTGCCGAAGATAAAACTAGAAATCAACCGGAAAATGACTGTTAAAGATAAGGCCATTTATTGATCCTATTCATCAACTATGTTTGAAATTATTCATTCCCATTCGGGACGATGTGGCTTTCTTCAGCACATGCCCGCAAAGCCAAATCTACTGGAATTGAAAAATTTCATTCTTGCGGCTAGCGACTATTTGGTCTTGAACCTACATGCTACATATCTACACAATGAAATGCTCTGAAGACGAAAAAGACATGAAATCTTTTGGATTGGGAGCCTCTTTAGTAAAGCTTCTGACTAGGGTAAAATGGAGGTATAAGATATGTATAAGATGTGTTGAGATATTAAAAAAAAAATTTATCAAACCGACACCGTCATGAAGAATCGCATTGGGCCAGTTATAAAGAAGTTCAAAGACGACAGAAAAATAAAAAAGGGCGATTGGAAAAAGGGCTCGAGTAGATGAAGCAATTGGGACTTTTATATGGAAGGACAACAAAGCTGTGCTTCTTCTTTTGTCGTATGTTGTAGCTCAGCCTGAAGTGAGTTGTCAGCGGTGGTCTAAGGAACAAGCTTGTAGAGTTTCATTACCACAACCATCCATTGTTAACTTGTACAACAAGTACATGTGTGGAATTGATCTCTGCGATCGCTACATCTCTTTATATCGCTGCTACATTCGAACTAATAAATGGACCGTAAGAGCTTTTAACCATTTCGTTGACTTTATAATTGACAACTGCTGGATCATTTACAAAAGGCAACAAAAAACGGAGTCGGGCAACCAAATGTCACTATTAGAATAAAAAAAATATATTGCAAAGCTCTTATAGGTTTTTCCAGTAAAGCCAAAGAATAAATCGTGAGAAATCGCTCCATTACTCAACTGAGTCAACTGAATACTGAAACATCTGCATCTCCAAAGAGGAGAAAGTTTATCATCCACTTATAGAAGAGGAGCGTTACGATTGTCTTGTGCATTTTCCTCTATTTGTGGAGTCAAAAAATGCTTGGTGTCTAGAGTCGATTAAGCCATATTTGTCTCTCCGTCTCCGTCCGTCCGTCTGTATATCACCGATTTTTAGGACTTAAATCTTGAGCTAAGAAATTGGAATTGGTACGTTGCTTCAGAACAAGTGTAAACATTTTTGAAATCCGACCAATGCCACGCCTACTTTTCATAAAACTGTTGTTTATGTCCAAACGGTAAAAAAGTTTTGAATAAGTGTTTTAACAAAATATATAGACAACCCTATATCTACATTTTGGCTATACAAAGTTTTTGCCATATTGCGTTTTCATTAAAAAAAAAAAAATTGTTTATAGGTAGTACCCAAAGTACATATATGCAATAGAAAAAACGTTGTTTTTTATCAAACCATAAACGATTTTGAGGGCTCAGTGGTGCGATGGTTAGTGCGATGAACTGCCGCGCAGGAGGTCTGGGTTCGTTTCCCAGCCGTAGCAACACCTAAATGATTTTTCACTGGCCCTCCTCTCGTGATGATCTGACAAATCATCCGAGTAGTATCAATTGTCAAGAATAGCTTATCTCAACTTAGCCGTTCGGAGTCGGCATAAAACAGGAGGTCCCGCCATGGTGCAAGAAGTACACACGCACACATGAATGGTTGTGAGAAAGCTAGGCCCTGGGTACTTACGAGCCTGTTGCGCCAAAAATTTGTATTTGTATAAACGATTTTGAAAAACTGTCTGAAAAATATGTGGCGAAATTTTCATTTTCGATATAGCCCACATTTTGGGGATATTAATTTTAGGTATGGGGTGGGATTGGGTAATAAACGATCCGCACAGCGGATGTAGCCTTTTTATATGTTTTTTTGTATACATTGAAAGTTAATGAAGTTAATGAAGTTTAAAAAAATAAACAAAAAATACCGTTTTTTCTCCTGCGCAATTGACTGAAGTCCACATCAAAATCTAATTGTTTTTAATAAAAATTAACTTTTTTTTACTTAAATCAATCAATTAATTAATTTGTAGTTAGATAGAAGCTAAATCAGCCGAGACGGAAGAGGTTTCTAAAACCTGAAATACAGTAGTTTCTTCTGACTTCTACACGGAGTCATATTATATATATTACTAGCCCATTTTCTGTATGACGACTCAAAACAACAACCAATATGACTTGACAAAAAGTCAAGACTCTCACTATTATAGTGTTCCAGAAAATTAAATATTTTCTTACTATTGGAGGTTCTATGACCACTTTTCCGGAAATGCCTCGCCCCCTTGAGATATCAAAAAAAAAAAATAAAAAAAAAAAAATAAACTATAGCTTATAGTCCCTTTGGGTTATGCAGCTATGTCCTGTAAGAATTTTGAGAAAATCGGTCTCGTGATTTGGCCAGTTATAGACTTCAAACAAACATATAAACAAACAGTCCATTTTTATTTATGAGATATACCATGAAATCTATTAGAAATAAGGTCATAGTAAGGTGTCCAAACTTGTGAGGCACATCTACTCTAAATGAGGACCTACAAGACAGAGGATCATTAAACTTTTTAGACAATCTCTCTAAAAATTGTGTTTTATTGTGTTTCTTACACACCATTTTAGGATTAAAATAAGCATCTACAGCCATTTTTATAAAGTTTTGAAGTTTTGAACCCAGTTGTTTCGTCAAACCGAAGTAGCAACGGTTTCCTAAGGTAATTCGTCGACAGATCTCCCCTAGGGTGTCATTCGTGGAGTTTATGTTAACTCTGAGGTAGGTGAAATCCTTAACTACCTCGAAATTGCTGCTATCAATAGTGACGTTTTGTCCTAGGCGGTGGACAGATGCTTATTTGTTTGTTGATAGCATGTATACTTAGTCTTGTCCTCATTTACTTCAAGGCCAACGGATTTCGCCTGTTCTTCAATCTACGTTAACGCTTTTATCACGGCATATTGGGAGCGACCGATGATGTGAATATCGTCCGCATAGCCAAGCAGCTGGACGGACCTGTTGAAAATAGTGCCTTCCTTGTTAAAACCTGCCCTGCGCACTATCTGCTCCTGTACGAGATTGAAGAAGTCACATGATAGCGCGTCTCCTTGCCGAAATCCGGTGCACGTTTGGAATAGTTCAGAGGAGCTTACTTCCAAACTGCACGTTGCATCGCGTGTTTTCCAGCGTCACGCGACACAGCTGAATCAGTTTTGCTGGGATTCCGAATTCGGCCATCGCCAATGGACCTTAAAATAAATGCTGTATACCTAGCACCTGTAATCACAATGATCATTAATCGAAGCATCATTGAACTCAATCCCAAAGGTACTCAAAACTTCCATAATTCGACCTGTATACAAAGGCGGATCTAAAGAAGATACTGGAAATTATAGACCGATTGCAATTTTGCCAGTTGTAGAAAAATGTTTGGAGGAAATTGTAGTAACGCGATTAACCAAATTCATTAAAAAACACAAAATAATCCAAAAAAATCAGTACGGTTTCCAAAAAGGTCAGAGTACTGGAAGTTTGCTGGGTGAGCTTTCGAATGCAGTGACTACTAGCCTAAATAAAAACCATCATGTGTTAGTTATGTTTATAGACTTCAGTAAAGCCTTTGACACACTTAGCCACAAAAAGCTAATAGAAAGCATATATAGAATTGGAGTTAGAGGGGCTTTAGCTAAATGGATAACGAATTACCTATCAGAAAGAACTATGAAGGTGAAAGTAGGGAATGGAATAAGTAAAGAAACAACCACTGAGTTTGGGGTACCACAAGGCTCGAAATTGGGACCAATCTTATTCATTCTCTTCACCAATGAACTTTTAAGAGTATTTCAAAGAAGTACCACATTTGCATACGCTGATGACATTGCAATTGTTGTAAAACATAGATGCTTGAACACTGCAACTGCAATAATGCAAGATGAATTCGACAGAGTTTCCAGATGGTGCCATGACAATGGATTATGCATATACGGACACCATATCAACACGAAGCTATTATAAATATCTACCACAGAAACGATGGCTGCCCAACAACAGCTCAAAATAAAGTAATCGATGTTGTTAAAACCATAAAGTATCTGGGTGTAATAATTGATGATCACTTTATTTGGCACGCCCAAATAAATAAGCTGCAAATCCAACTAAGAAGTGCTGTTTTCGCGATGGTTCATCTGAATAAATACACTAACGTCGATGTCCAGAAGCAGGTTTATTACTCACTAGTTGAATCGCGTATACGATACGGAATATTATCGTGGGGAAATGCTTCAAAGACACTTTTAGAAAAAATAATCCGTCTGCAGCATAGAATATTTAAAATAATCAATACCTCTAATATAAATTTTCTAGTTCTAGATGTAAATGGCGTTTTTAAGATGACAAGTATGTTGGAGTATTATGACGACTTAAGATTTCAACAGCCTATTCAACACAATGTCAACACAAGAAGACGAGCCCAAGGACTCTTAGAAATCCCTGAAACCTTTAATACATATGGAAAGAGACAACTGAAATACGTCATTAAAAAAATATATAATACACTACCATTAACTTTAAAAAATATTGCAAACTTCAAAACTAGAAAGAAAAAAATGAAATTACACTTTCTAAATATAAGCCATGTTAACTAAAACATAGAATTCGAAAAATTTAAATCACACCACTATATATCGTATCTTTAAATTTAAATATAAACTTCTAAATAATGAACAATTATAACTTTTTAACCACCTGCAGATAAGCTATATGCTTCGCAGGTAGCCAAATCAATTTATAACGTTTTGAAAAAAAAAAAAAAAAAATAAATAAAAAAAAAAATAAAAAAATATAGAGCTCCTGACGATGTACGCGGCTTTGAAGTCGATGAATAGGTATTAAGCTTCGACTTGAAATTCTTTGGTCTTTTCAGGATTTGCCTCAGTGTGAAATATTGGTCTGTATGTAGATGGAGCATATGGAACTAATAGTCCAGATGATTCGGTGCATGCTCCCTACCAAAACATCACCAGCGTATTTAAAAAGCTCCGCTGGTAAGCCATCAGAATCTGCGGCCTTGTTCTTCTTCTTTCAACGCAGGGTCTTCTTTTCCTCCCTTCAATGACTTTTGTCCTAAGCCGATTTCCTACGACGACTCCGCATCCTAATACATGCAATCTTTTGTTGCAGCTGTAAGAAATGTCACAATTTTGTCTCTTCATTATACCTGATCCTATCTATCGTATCTCCTGGATTGCGGTTATATCTGCCTTGTACCGCGTGAGGACAGATTCAAGTTTTTGAGTAGCACGCAGGGTGTAGAGTGTTCGAACATTTCAGGTGCATACTCTCATATCATAGTTCATTGAATTTCCGTTGCCATCAGAGGAGTTTCATTATCCGAGGCTGGTTGTGTCTCTCTCATAACTAATGGTTTTTTCAATGGTCAGGAAGTTACTCCGACGCACAACCCCTAACCTGGAGGTCTAGGCCCTTTCTTTGACCCTAGGACATCGGGCTGGAAATACCGATGTCAGTAGCCCATTTTGGGATATGAGCGCTGCCGTTGACCCATTGAGGGCTCCTCCGCCACCAACTCTTTTCCAACACCCTGGCTGAGTATAGGAAATCCCTATAGACCTGGTGTTCAAATATGTCGAAGCAGCTCCAGTTCGATCAAACTGGATCCGCTGCCGCCTGAGAGTGAGTGCCTTAGTGAGATAACCATTTGAAGGTTTTAGAAATGTCAGTGTACCTATATGATCAATTGACTTCTTTCCCATTTCTCACAGTTTTGATGGAGAAAATTAAAAGCAATTGTGAGGGTGGATCGAATGTTTTATAAAATCTGCTGTTTTTACTGATTGTGTTTCGACTTACTTACTTCTTTCCTTACGGAATCCAGACCCCTTAGGGTCCCTGCCTGAGACAAGGTAGCCTTCTACCGTCTTCGATCCTGAGCACCACAAAAATATTTCCGCGTTCTTGCTTATCGCCCAATTAGTGTCCAGTGGACTAAACATTTGACTTTTCGATTTAAGAGTTTTGATCCCATTTGTTTCGCTAAATCGAATTACCATCGGTTTCCTATAGGATCGCTCTTTGTCGTATCTCCACTAAGGAGTCATTCGTGTGGTTGATGTAGATTCCCAGGTAGATGAACTCTTTAACTATCTCAAAATTATTGCAATCAACAGTGACCAAATCCTACATTTATTTAAACGTGTGTGTTCCAGTTTGGATATATTTTTTTTTAAATATTTACATTTGTACTGCTAGACAAAAGTGTACATATGTTAAATTTCATCACTCTTGCTCAAAATTGAAGGCCCGAAAACTGTTGACAAATATATGGACCTACTGACGGACTAGATCGACTCATAGCTTTCGATTCTGATTCGATACATACACTTAACAATATGTCTATATATCTGAACTTCCATTTCTTACGGTTTGGTAGTTTATTTATCAGGTTCTATATAAATGTTGATATGCTAAAAAGAACTAATTGTATTTTTTTTGTTAAATTAAATTTTGTTAGATGGAGAGAAGAGAAGAGAAATGTTGTAAATTTAGCGATAATATTTTGTATTTTTAGATATCGCATTCTGCGGCATACGACGAGTAAGTGTTGTAGATAGATACTTTAAATTCTTTGTGGATTACACACAAACCAGTTTGAATCTCTCTACCCTCCGCATTGAGAGATTCAAACTTATTATTATCAAATTCTAACCAGTTTCATATGATTTTTTGCTAAATAAAATATACATCTTCTGCATGGGACATCGATTTTGAATAGCGTTTAAATATATGTCAAGGACTTAACTATGATCTAGTGTTTATCAAAAAACCAAGAAAAAAAAAGTTAACAACAGTTCATTTAAAATGAACATCAAGGCTAAAATGTTTAAGCAAAACTTACGTGCAATACATAGACAAACCTGTTTGACTTTGATTGTGTTTTTTTAATTACTTGTATGGCACTTGAGTGTAATTATACATTTGCATGAAATAATGGCCAAAATGGGAATTTTTTTCTTGGACGTAGTTGGGTAGTAATTACGTTATTGAGAGTTGCCATTAATGGGGATTTTTAGTTGTGGTGATGGATATGATGTTGTTACTTTGATTTGTATCTCAAACGAATTTTATTTCGTTTTAGTTTAGTTTTATGAAACTATTGTTATTTTTTTTTTCAATTTAAGTGTATTATAGAGTGGAGAGAGAACGATAACATAACGGAATCTTGTAAAGCCAAATAGAAGCGTTTTTCAGTATCGGGGGTGTCTTCACTTCCACCCATTTAGGCAATAGGTGCAGTTGAAAAATGACTTCAAATTAGCACACAAATACTTAAAATCAACGGCAACACTTGAAACTTGAACAGACGAAAGCCAGATTTTTTTTCCTATTTGCATTTCAAGCTAAGTTTAGCAATAGAAAAAAAAACCTGTATAATTAAAATGTTGAAAAGAAGTAAAAAAAAAAACTAATTTATTTTTAAATTTGTGCAATTAGTTACTAATTTGGCTTTTGGTATTTGAAGTTCTTAATCTTATGGTGGTTTCTGCTACTAATTTCAATATATTGCGATAGTGTATCTGGGTGTTGATATTCGTAGTGGATAGGGGTACTTCGTAGAGTATCTTACTTAGTTGTTGTTTGCACTATATCTGAAAATCTCCGGCTCACTAAGACGTCAACGTGAAGTGTTTTTTTGCAGGTTGGGGACAATATTCCGCCTTTTATAATCCCGGTTTTAAAATGTCGCTTTTTATAATTTTGTTTTTTTTTTATTCCCGCCTATATTAATCCCGTTTTCTATAATCCTGCCTTTTATAATCCTGGTATCTTATAATATGGGAACTAAGAAAAATGAAAAAAAAAAAAATATGTTTAAGGGGCGCTCCCACTGAGGCAACAAACAATAATCAACTAGAAATAAAAGATAAGCAACTGGAAATAAGCAATTAGTGATACGCAAATGTTTATTTTAACCTATTCTTACATTGAAGCAACAATGATGGCAGAAATTTCTAGCTGTCATGTAATATGTTTCCAATATTTCTACAAACTTTGGTTCGTCCGACATATATCCAAAATTAAATAAAACGTAATAAACGTAAAAGTATCTAGCGACCTACTAGCAAATATTGATACTAAGACACGATATACATCGATTTTCAACATGCGCTGTGTATGTTGCCGCAATCAGCAACATTTTTCGTTTGACCGATATTACTTACTTACTTGTGGCGCTACAGTCCGGGATGAATTTGGGCCTCACCCAACATGCCTCTCCAATTAGCCCGGTCCTTAGCTAATTGCCTCCAGTTGCGCACTCCAAGTTGGTTGAGGTCGGTTTCTACTTGTGCGCGCCACTTAAGGCGAGGTCTTCCTCTACTGCGTCCGACGTCTGGCTGGAAATCGAAGACTCTGCGAGCCGGAGTATTGGTGTCCATTCTTTCTACATGTCCTAGCCATCTTAAACGTCCAATGTGGAGTTTTTTGACTAGGGGTATGTCGCTGTACAGCTCGTATAGTTCGTGGTTGAATCTTCGTCTCCATAGCCCGTCAACGCAAACGGGACCGAATATTTTCCGAAGAATTTTTCTCTCGAATCGACCAAGGATTTCTTCATCCGCTTTTGATACGGTCCATGCTTCAGCACCGTAGAGCAGGACTGGGTTCGAGTTCGAGTGAGGGCTTTACTACTATATTCAATTCTTAGCCCGAAGAAACAGCGGCTGGCAAGAGTAGTTCTTCGTTCGATTTCTGACGAGATGCTGTTGTCAGAGCTAACAGCGGAGCCGAGGTAGACAAAGTCCCGTACTACCTCAAAGTAATATCTGTCAATGGTGACGTTCTGTCCAATTTGTCGATGTTGTGTGTCCTTTCGTGTTGACAGCATATACTTAGTCTTACCCACATTTACTGCTAAACCCATTTTTTCCGCTTCCTTCTCTATACTAGCAAACGTGTCTATGACATCACGTTGAGTCCTACCAATGATGTCAATATCGTCGGCGTATGCTAGTAGTTGCACAGATTTTTTGAAAATTGTGCCTCTGGTATTCGCTCGGGAGTCCCCTAAAGAATCAAATTGAAGCGCATCGCCTTGGCTAAATCCTTTTTTGTTATCGAATGTAACGGTGAGGTCGTTTCCGACCCTGATGGAGCAGCGAGAATTCTCCATTGTCATCCTACACAAACGGACGAGTTTGGGCGGTGTTCCAAAACTAGACATGGCTCTGTATAGTTCTGTCGTATGCGGCTTTGAAATCGAGAAATAGGTGGTGGGTATCGATTTGGACTTCTTGGGTTTTTTCCAGGATCTGCCGAAGTGTGAAAATTTCATCGATTGTGGATTTTCCTGGCCTAAAACCACACTGATAAGGGCCGATCAGGTTGTTGGTAAACGGTTTCAAGCGTTCACATTTTCGGCAGATAGGATCTTGTAAGCGATGTTAAGTAGACTTATGCCTCTGTAGTTGGCGCAGTTCAGAGGGTCTCCTTTTTTGTGGATCGGGCAAACGATGCTGAGGTTCCATACTTCAGGCATACTTTCATCCGACCAGATTTGGCCAGCTTTATAAAGCTCAGCGGGAAGGCCGTTAATTCCGGCGGTCTTATTAAGCTTGAGTTTAGATATTGCTATCCTCACTTCACGAAGGTCGGGTGGATGGCAGTTTTTCGTTCTGCCTGACAGCGGAATGTTGTTCGTCATCGCCGTTTAACAGTCTGCAGAAGTGGTTCTTATCCTCAGTGGTTCATATCCTCAGCATCAAATGTGTCTCAAATACGATATTTCCTTGTTCATCTCGCCAGGATTCTGTTCGAGCCTTGTATCCTTGGCTTTGACGTTTTACACTTTGGTAAAACTTGCGAACATCGTTCCTGGAGTGGCACCTCTCTATATGCTCGATCGCGCGCTTTTCTTGCTCTTTTTTCTTCTTTCTGAAAAGCCGGTGTTCTTCCCTTCTTCTTTGCCTATAGAGCTCAATGGCAGCTCTCGTCTTCACCTGCAGCTTAGCCTTGTAGGCCTCGTTCTTGGCTGCGAGCATCTGTCGGCATTCCTCATCAAACCAGAGGTTTCTTGCTGGTGGCCGCGAGAAACCCAGAACATCAGTTGCGGCTGATATAATGGCTTGTTAGCATTGTTGGCATTGTTCTTCGACATAAATGCTGGTGGTATGGTGTGAATCGAAAGGTTGCGATTGCAGTCATTCGACATTAAATTTTTTCACAGTATTTCTGGTTTGTTGTGGCGTGGTGGATATCCGCATCCTTACCTTGGCTGCAACATGGTAGTGGTCCGAGTCGATGTTAACCCCTCGGAATGTTCGGACATCCAAAGTCTCTTGTCTATCGCAATGTGATCAATTTGGTTGACCGTTCGTTAATCTGGAGACCGCCATGTCCCCTTATGGATATCGAGGTGAGGAAACCTTGTGCTGGCTATAGAGGCATTTCGTTCCCTAGCGAAGTCAATTAGCCTAAGTCCGTTACCAGACGTGTTGTCGTGTAGGCTTTATTTTCCTACAATACTAAAGATGTCTTCTCTTCCTACCTTTGCGGTAAAATCTCCCAGCACGATTTTAACATCGTACTTTGGTAGTCGCTCATAGGTTTTGTCAAGGAGCTCGTAGAAGCAATCCTTAGTTGTATCATCTGTTTCCTCCGTCGGAGCATGAGCGCTCATATAAGGCTTATGTTGGCGAATTTGGCCTTGATGCGGATTCTTACAATGCGTTCGCTAATGTCTTGGAAACATTAGACTTCTTGCCTAAGTCTGGCACTTATAACAAATCCGCATCCGAAAAGTCGCTGTTTCTGCTGTCCATAGTAGATTTCACAGTTTTCATGCTCTTTTTGCCCGTCCCATCCCATCGTATTTCCTGGATGGCAGCAATATCTGCTTTGTAGCAGTTTATGGCTTCCGCTAGTTGTTTGTCTGCACCTCACATGTTTAATGTTCTCACATTCCAGGTGCAGATAAAACGTCGTTGTTCTTTTTTCCTTTAGCAGGGTCTTAAACAGTAATATCAGTCCTTTCCGAGGCTATTAGTTGCTTCGTAACAATGGTTTTTTTTTCCATGGGTGGGTAGTTTACCCAAAGCACAACCCCCAACCTGGAGGGCCAGTTCCAATTTATAAGATACCCCTATGACATGGGTCCATCAGTATATACCAAGGGATTGAGCGCTGCCGTTGACCTTTTGGTTCATCCGCCACCATCTCTGTTCAAGGGGCCTGACTTACCCTTGAAATTCCTAGATAACCTGTTGTCCGAATATTTCGGACATG
The DNA here is from genome assembly GCA_932526625.1 of Rhingia campestris. Lineage (NCBI taxonomy): Eukaryota > Metazoa > Arthropoda > Insecta > Diptera > Syrphidae > Rhingia > Rhingia campestris. Next base: position 53,900,271 of record OW052184.1, on the reverse strand, counting down.
CGTGTGTTGTTATCAACACTCGTATTTATCGTTTAGCATGTCAAATCCGGTTGGATGAGACCAGTATCCGATGGTTACCACTTGGAGGTAAAAAATAAGCACATTTTATGTGTAGTCAGAGTTGCAAGTTCCGGGTATTGCCGAGTTAAAGCCAATCAGATTCTACCCTCGTTCTACAACACCCAACCATCAAATTGATGGATATTGAGTTGCTTTAATGTGAGACCTCTTATTTCACATGCTTCGAATCTTTGAGCACTTTGTCGATTTGGTTGACGGTTCGACCGCGGAACAAGTTTTACTATCCGATTTTCGCATTGAAGTCCCCAAGTACGATTTCCACATCGTATTCCTGACAGGATTCCTAGACTCCATCCAGGTGATCGTAAGATTCCTCCTTGTAGCGGCGGGTACAAATATTAGACTGTTTTCTACTTTAACAGTCTCATAGCCATGGATTAAATACGCAGACGACACAACTCCCAACCTGGTGGGTATTTCTAATTTATTAGATACCTAGGAACATAGGGCCATCAGTCTCCACTACGGGGATTAAGCGGTGCCTCATTTTAGAACCATATCTGTTCAAGAGACCTGAGCAACCCTAGAGATTCCTCAATGACCACATGGAATATGTGCCTAAGTGAGAGATCACTTTACACAGGCGTTTAAACCCTATTTACTGTCAAGGTACTAGGCACTCAAGAATCGTCACGAAAACGCTGAAATCGAAGTTGGTGGTCATCAACAGGTGAAAGCTCAATTGTTTTCATACAATGGTATTGCTTACATAAAACATATTGTGGATTAAGATCAAATGCAAGTAAAGGATTATTACTTGAAGCGCATAGGTGAAGAAGGGGTTAAACGACATTTTCAGGAAATTAAAGTTTTTTTTCAGCAATGAAGGGTTTATATGGCAACTTAAGTTTGCTATAGCAATCCATCTTCATACCAGGAAGAAGATGGTAAACCCCATACAATTTTTAAGCTCAATTATCTCGAAACAAAGCAAATGTCACTTAACTCCTTTTTCATCTAAGGGCTTCACTTGTATTTAACCTTAATCTATAACAGAAGGTGTTATAATAAATTTTGAGTTCCTAATTGAATTGACATTTCGTTTTAATAGGCAAGTTATGTCGTTCAGCGTCGTTTTTGGACAAAATTGCTAAAAATGTTCTTCCATCACACTTTATCTTTAAGGAGTTCTTTAAAATATACTTTTCCTGTTGTGAAGTCATCTGCTTTCTCTGTAACAAAATTGCTATTGATTGTTTGACATCGTAAAGTACAAAATTTACTGAAACCACTTCAGCAAGAAAGTGCAACTGCATTCATGCGTAGTATTGGACAAAAATAATGGCAACAGAAGGGGAGACGACTGATTCCATTTGCATCCAGATTTTTAAAAACATTTTGGGAATTTACGGACAAGTACACATGAATTTTTCTGTGTGTCTTTCAAATCCACCCAAAAGGATAAATGAATTAGCTCCACTCAACCGCATTTGGGTAAACATGATGAACATTTTCCTGGCACCGGAATTTTGGTGCATTGGATCCCGAAACGATGCAGTAGTTTCTGCTGGCTCCGGTGTTATGTAAAGTTGCCATTTACTATCGTTTGGTTTTAGAAATGTATCTCTTTACTTTTCTATAATTGATATGGATGGGGCTAGAATCCAATTGATTAGACGTTTATCCTATTCTATGAGATGGAACGGTAAACGTTAAATGTTGAAGTTTGCGAGTATGGGGGTGTATGGGTGTGTGGATGAATATTTATTTAATTATTTATTTCATCTATAAGTACATTTACTTTCTTAGACTAGAATGATATAGTAATATTATTTATAAAATATTATTTATTTATAAAAGTAATACATAATCTTTATTATTTAATTGCTTCAAAAATCTTAATCTTAAAAGTATTTCTGCTCAAATTATGGTCGATTGCAGTTGCATATTGGTAAAAATAAAGACATGCGTTTGTGATAGGTTCATTACGACCATAATTTGTTTCATGTCTTGGTTTGGCAAAATAACACTGCAGCCTAGGTCTAAGTGGACGTGCTGGAACATAAACATTAAACAAAGATAGTAAGGGGATGCAATCAATATGGCCCGTTACAACATCCCTTGCAAGTGAAATAAAGAAGAATTTCCTTCTTGTATAAAGAGGTTGTAATTTTATAAGAGCGCATCTATTTACATAAGGTGGCAAAGGCAGAGATCAATTTAACTTACGAAGAACAAAGCGAGTAAATCTTTTTTGATTTTTTTCAATACGAATTATGCTATTATTATAGGATGGACACCAAACCACCCAGCAAAATTCGAGTATAGGTCTAACAAAACTAATAAAAAGCAATTTCAATGTGTATGGGTAGCGAAAATCATTTGAATTTCGAAAAAGAAACCCAAGCATAGAATTTCCTTAGAAATAATGTAATCAAAATACATTTTAAAATCTAATTTTGAATCTAAAATTACTCCTAAATCTGTTTGATTAAAAACTCTTTTAAGAGCAGTGTTTGAGATCGTGTAATCAAAGATAATAGGACAATGACACCTTGTGAACGTAAGGACAGAACACTTACATATATTAAATGGCAATTTGTTTATATCACACCAATTTGATAAGTAACTAATATCTTTTTGTAGGGCGATACAATCTGACAAGGAACTTACCATTTTATATATTTTAACATTGTCGGCAAACATATGACACTTTGAAGAAGTTATTTGTGAGGGTAAGTCATTTATAAAAAGAAGAAATAAGAGAGGTCCCAGGTGGCTACCTTGAGGTACACCGGAAAAATTAAATATTTTTCTAGATTTGCTCGAACCAATTTTAATAAACTGAACTCTATTTGTTAAGTAACATTCAATCCACTTTAATAAATTAGAATGAAAACCTAGCATTTTAAGTTTTTAAACTAAAATTGAGTGGTTTACTCTGTCAAAAGCTTTTGAAAAATCCGTAAATATAACATCTACTTGTTTCTTATTTTTCATGCTATTAGTGCAAAAATTTGTCAACAGGGATAGATTTGTGGAAGTGGATCTTCCACTCATAAACCCATGCTGAAATATTGAAATGTGATTTCGCACCAAAATATATAACCTTTTTTTTGACAAGTGATTCAAAGACCTTTGGGATCAATTGTAGTTTGGCAATGGGTCTGTAGTTTTCTATACATTGCTTGGATCCTGATTTATGTATGGGCGTTATGAATGAAAACTTCCAACAATCTAAAAATATCCCAGAATCTAGAGACGCATTAAAAATTTGTTCAAGAGGCTTTAATAAATTAAATCTACACATCTCTGGAATGTTATCCGGTGCAATGCTAAGATTGGTGTCTAAGTTACCTAGTTCATTGAGAATTTCATATTTTGTTAATCTTTTTGAACCAATGTCAACAATTTTAGAGACATTCAATGCATTTATCGAATTTAAAGAATCCAAAGTTAAGTTTGTAATATGGGCAATGATTTATATGTTTATGCTACTTTTTATGGGATTAGGAAAATATAAAAAGATATATATATATATTAATTTGTTTTTAATTATAATGATTCTGCCTAAGAGAAGGATATTAAACATCTACTATGTCACTGCGAGGCGACCAACCATAGTTCTAGAACAACTCCCTGTAAGATAAGGGTACACATATTAAGACACTTGAACTCTTTTTTTTACAGAATGTTTTGTTACGAATGTACATGAAGTAAATCCAACGTTTTGTCGATCATTGTAAACTTATATTTATCTCGTCGTGTTTAATGATCTAAATATACACTGGCATCATTCGTCAAGTACGTTGTGAGTATAAGTCATTGTCACGTATCCTCGGAGAACAGGTCATTTAAGACTCCCAAGTTTTAGCGATGCCCCCTTGATGGATGATGCCTCGAGTTCTAGGTTACCTCAAGAACTAGCCCTACATGTTGGAGGTTGTGCTTTGGGTTAACTACACAATAAAGGAAAAACTCTATTGATACGAAGCAATTAAAAGCCTAGGAAAGGAATTATTATACTGTTGACGACTATGCTAAACAAAAAAAAATAATACGATGTCCATATCTATAACAGAGATGTTAGAACGCTTTAGAAAAAAGGTGTAGCTAGTAGCTGCCAAGCAGAAGCCCTAAACTTTTGTAGCAGTTTAGGGCTTCTGCTTGGCGGCTATAGACATTGCTCCCATGCAATAGTGATAAGAACAGGCTTAGGAAAGAGGGATTATGCCTCGATGACAGGGAAATAACATTACGGGAAATAACTTCACTCCATGTTGGAAATAATTAAATATTTTTTTTGTTAAGTTATTTGCAACAGGAGGTAAGCAGTTTATGTAAAAAAAATTAACAACGCTTCCAAATTGTGCAAATTTGAAAATCATGGTTCTGTTCGAAATACATATCGCACTCAACGTCAACATAATCATCCATCAGATTAATTAATTCGATTAAGGATGGGACGTTTTCGCACCATATTTACTCTAAATGATAATACGCATCCACTGAGATGTCGTACAGTGCGTACAGAAGAAGTTATTGCTGCAGTAGAGCGTAGCGTAGAGGAAGACCAGAATCAGTCTATCCGCCATCGTGCACAGGAATTGGATATGTGTCCGTCCATTTTATGGAAGATTTTGCGGAAAGATCTTGGTTTTAGTGCTTACAAAATTCAACTCGTGGAAGAAATGAAGCCAGGATCACCTACCCAGGCGTAGATTCGGTAAATGGGTCCAAAACAAGATTGCCGTTGATCCCAATATTTATAAGCAAATTTTGTTTAGCGGTGAAGCTCACTTTTGGTTGAATGGATAAGTCAATAAATATTGAGACACTGTTACATCCACAAAAACTGACTGTTTGGTGTGATTTATGAGTTGGTGAAATAATTGGTCCGTACTTCTTTTAAAAACGATTCAGGCCAGAACGTTACAGTTTATGGTGACCGGCTATAGAGCCATTATTACTGACTTTTCGTTCATCAATTGAACAACCATGATGCCCAACATGTCACACGACTCGTGCCACAACTGATTTGTTGAAGGAAACGTTCGGTGAGCGCATAATTTCGCGTTTTGGTCCTGTGAATTGGCCTCCAAGATCGTGCGATTTAACGCCGCTTGACTATTTTCTGTGGGGATAAGTCGGTAGTCTACGCCGATAAGTCCGACCACTTGGAGGACAACATTCGTCGCGTTATTGCCGATATACGGCCACAAATGTTGGAAAAAGTCATCGAGAATTGGTCCTCCAGATTAGACTACGTCCGGGCCAGCCGTGGCGGTCATACGCCAGAAATCATATTTAAATCATATTGCCAGAAGATTATCTTTTTCGAATAAAGTAAATTCCATGTCAATTTAAAAAAATCATCTTTGTTTTATTCCATTTCAAAGTTCTATACCTCAAAAAAAAAAAAAAAAACACCCTTTACTATACCACAAGCACCTTATATCGATGACGATGTGAGCAAGCTAAAGGAGCTCCCACAACTGATATAAAGGGTCCGCCAAATAACTTTTTTTTTTGAAAATGCTAAAAAAAAACTACTGAATATTTTCTCAAATTTCTTTGTTTATTGGATAATAATTTCATTCAAATGGCTGCCTCGGCTGGCCATGCAGTAGCCTACACGATCGGTCCAATTTTTAAGCACATTATCGATTGTGTGCAGCTGTATTTCACCAATGGCTTCACGAATATTGTCCTTTAAAGCATCAATTGTCTCTGGCTTGTCGGCGTAACACTTATCTTCTACGGCACCCCACAAATAATAGTCCAACGCCAACGGTGTCAAATCGCAGCTCCGAGGTGGCCAAACGACATCAGCTCTGCGGCTGATAATGCGATCTTCAAAAACAGGACGCAAAACATCGATTATAGCTTTGGCTGTGTGGCACGTAGCGCCGTCCTGTTGAAACCAAATGTTGCCAATATCCTCCTCTTCAATTTTTGTGAACAAAAATTCGTTCAACATGGCCCGATAACGATCGCCATTGACTGTAACGGCCACTCCTTGCTCATTTTCGAAGAAAATTGGCCCAATTATGCCTTAGGACCAAAATCCGCACCAACCAGTGACTCGTTTTGGGTGTATCGGCTTTTCAATGTATGCGTGCGGGTTTTCTGTGCCCCAAATGCGACAATTTTGCTTGTTTACATACCCGCCATGATCAAAATGAGCTTCATCTGAAAAGATGATTTTTTTTTTTGGCAAAATCGGCATCTCCTCTAAGTCGATCTCAGGCCCAGATTTGGCCCGATAACAACAAACCGCGCTATAAATTGCGGAAAAGCAGGAACTCTCAAAGGAAAGTTACCTGCCAAACATATTATATACTCGTGATAAAAAAATTGGTGGATAAGTCGAATACTTAGTTGCAATAGAAATACAAAATGGGTGGTGGTTTTAGTGAGTAAAAATCTCACACTATTTGGGCACGTGCTCATCGTGTCTATGAAGATTTCCACAAGCCCACGGAAAAAAAAAACTTAGCGAAGCGAAAACGCATTGGATGGTTAGTTGGCTTCAACTCCTGAACCAATTGGACTTTGTATGGCGTCATACCAAGGTCTTTATGCAAAATTCGTCTCAATTATGTCTCCGAAATGTTCAATTGTTGAGAACGAAGGTGAATTGATGTTGATGGAGCTTCACGCACACTTTCTGCCACAGCAGCAATATTCTCGGGTGTACGCACTGTTTTTGGCTTTTCACGCTTTGGTTTATCGATGAGGATGCCAGTTTCTTTCACTTTTTTCACAAGATAACGAACATACAGAGCTTACGGTGCTTCTCTTCTTCCAAAATCCGTACGCAATTTTCGCACACATTCTGCAAAATTACCATGATTTTCAAAGTTATGTCGCAATATTACCCAGCGTTGTTCAAGCGTATACACAACGATATTCGTTCAGCGGAAGGATAAAACTAATTATCTGTCAAATCAGACATGAGCTAAGTGTTACCATTCACGAAATAAGCACTAGTTGAAAAAAAAAAAACGTTAGATGGCGGACCCGTTACTAGGATTCTCTTGCCCACCAGCAAGAAAACCCTGGTTTGACGAAGAATTTCGACAGATGCTCGGAGTCAAAAACAAGACCAAGTCACTCCAGTAATGATGTTAGTTTTACCAAAGGGTAAAACGCCAAAGCCAGTGATATGGAGAATTCTATATGATCCTATATGAGGGTCGGCAATAACCGAAAAATTCGATGCCAACAAAATAACATAATTCTTGAAGGAATTGTGTGAAACTCTCAAAACAACACCAGGGCAACAATCATTCATAAACCTGTGCAACTACTAGCATTCGCCGAATATTGACATAATTGGTCGGACTCAATGAGATGTTTTAGCCACGTTTGCTAGTATACCAGCTGTTGTTTCTTCGGGATTTAAAATACAAATGAGATCCTTTACCAGGCCCTTTCCATCCTAGTCCTTCTTTACGGAGCGATGCCAAAGCATGGCCTGTATCAAAAGTAAATGAAACAATCCTTATACATTCTTCGAAAAGTCTTTGCTACCGTTTGCGTTGACGGATTATGGAACCGAAGATTAACCAAGAACTTTACGAACTGTACAGTATACAGCCACATAGACCTGGTCAAAAAATATCGCATTGGACGCGTTTGAGAAACGTATTCCGGCAGTAGAGAAAGACCTCACCTTTAGTGGTGCACACAAAAAGAAACCGACCTCAACCAACGGGAAATGCTTAACTGGAGCAGTTAGCTAAAAGATTAATAATTCTTAGAAATCAGTTACGCCAAGGTCTTTCGAAACTAAAGTTTAATAAATTAAATTTTTCAAATCCATCTACCGAGAGGAAACAAATCCCAAAATGAGATCAATCTAAATTGCTTGCTCCATTTAGGTGGAAAAAATCACTTCCATTCAGTTCTTATCCTGGCACGTTAGCCACATAATTTCGAGTGCATTCAAGCCCGTGGGAAGAAATCAACGTTCAGTTAAAGTTGCATCCACCCTATTTGGTTTATATGTATATGTGTATCGTTTTCCAACAAGGAAGAGCATTCAACTACCGCACCCGTTTTGTTAATACTGCCAAACGCAGAAAAGCAACGTTTGCGATTATTCCGAATTCGCTGTGAGTTCCCCACGCGAGAAGAATATCCTCGCCCCAAGTTGAGTTTGTTAAACTTGTACGATGTGGAATGTGGATACGTATTTTCAGGCCGATTGCATTCAGTATACAACAACTATGGCATTGTCTATATATGTGACGGGAAGGGACAAACATGAAGGAAACCCAAAGAAAACACAATAATTCGCCTGGAACAATGCCAAATCACCATCGAAACGACACGGATCACATGGGAGAAGCGAGAAGGAACAATGTCCTTAAGTGAGGAGCGCGCGCTATTACATTCTTTGTATTAGAGTCATGAATAGCAGGGTGATTTCGTTTCATTCTTTTCTTCCTTGGGCATAGTGCGACAGTGAGAATGACAGGACTCCCCTATGAACTACTGTTTGGTTTTTAGCACGAGTTCGGGCAAACAGAGTGGTGCTGCATGTGACGTCAGAATTTCTAAACGAAGGGATGTAGATGGATAGCCTTATACACCTTAAAAGCAATCTTGTTTTGACCTGTAATATTGCAAACTTAATCGATTAAACACAAAAAGGAAGGCTATGGCATTAGAGCTGGTGTACCTATATGGTGGGGATGTTAAGACATTTAAAAGGAGTTCAACTTAAACAGTAAAGGATCTATGAAGTAGAATACTAACATATAAAGCGAGGGCCATTCTATCAAGGTACATGCAGAGTTGCGAGAAATACATTGACTGTCGCGTCGCGGCGAATAAATAAATAGTAGTTGTGGAATATCTACATTTTTCATATGCTGCATTGTGGAGTGAAGTCAAACTGATATCCTGGTGAGCTATTTCTCACTTTTAGGTCGTTAGGCTAATAGGTTTGGGGATGGTAACTTGAGATGACATTTATGTCTGACGAAGTGTGGGAATAAGGTTGCAAAGTTTTATTTTTAACCTGAGTCATGTGCGATTTTTGTAATGCACTTAAATTTGAAATTCAAGTAAAAACGTTTAGATATTCATTATATTTTTCATGAGGCACAAAAGTGGAACATAAAAAAGGTAACTATTTCCATATCTAAAGCAGAGCAATTTACAAATCGAACTTTCGAGCTGTTGGTAGTCGCGTTCTGAGACAAAATTCCAAAATTCCTGCTTAGAATTGAAGATTGATTTTTGCTTTCAAACTCTGACAGTCATTGCATTTCAGACAGATTCAGAAGATTTTCAAAACTTAGGCTTAATAAATTATAGACTTCAACCTCATTTTGTCGATTGTTATGTTATTCAGAGAATAACTTACATAGAACAACGACGTTCGTATCTGCACCTGTAACGGTACAACATAAAACAGGAGAGGAGGAGGCGAACAACTTGCAGAAGCCCTAAGCTGCTACAAAACAGACATTACTGTCATCCAGGAAATACGATGGGGTGTGCTCGGCTCATCAAATAGAGAATGAAGACCTGTGAGGGACCGTGATATAGTGGGCAGAGACAGCGCCAATTCGGATGCGGATTTGGTGAAAGTGCCAAAGTAGGAGAAGTCTTATATTATCAAGACATAAGCGAACGCATTGTAACAATTCGCATCAAGGCCGAATTCTAACGCCCCGATGGAGGAAAAATATGATATAGCGAAAGACTTCTTTTATGAGCTCCTTGACAAAACTTATGAACGACTACCGTCGTACGATTATAAAATTGTGCTGGAAGATTTAAACGCATAGGTAGGAGACGAAGACATCTGTAGTAGTATTGTAGGAAACACAGCCTACACGACAACACGTCTGGCAACGGACTTAGGTTAACTGACATTGGCACGGAACGAAATGCCACTATAGCCAGCACACGGTTTCCTCATCAACGATCAACGAACAGTCAACCAAATTGATCACATTGCTATAGAAAAGAGGCACGTATCCAGTATTTTGGATGTACGAACATTCCGATGGGCTAACTTCGACTCGGAGTTCTACTTTGTCGCAGCCAAGGTAAGAATGCGGATATTCACCACGCCACAACAAACCAGAAATGCTATGAAAAAATTTAATGTCGAACGACTGTAAGCGCAATAGACCGCCAGGCCTTCGCGCATCACGTATCCCTTAACTTCTCGATTCACACCATACCACCAGCATCTAATGTCGATGAACAATGGCAACGATGCCAACAAGCCATTAGATCAGCCGCAACTGATGTTCTAGGTTTCGCGCGGCCACCAGCAAGAAACCCCTGGTTTGATGAGGAATGCCGATGCTCGTAGCCAATAACGAGGCCTACAAGGCTAAGCTGCAGGTGAAGACGAGAGCTGCCATTGAGCTCTATAGGCAAAGAAGAAGGGAAGAACACCGGCTTTTCAGAAAGAAGAAAAAAGAGCAAGAAAAGCGCGCGATCGAGCATATAGAGAGGTGCCACTCCAGAAACTATGTTCAAAAGTTTTACCGAAGTGTAAAATGTCAAAGACAAGGATACAAGGCTCGAACAGAATCCTGTCGAGATGAACAAGGAAATATCGTAGTTGAGACACAGTCGATACTGAGGATATGGAAGAACCACTTATGCAGACTGTTAAACGGCAATGACGAACAACATTCCGCTGTCAGACAGAAGTTACCATTCAATATTGGCAACGACAGCGAAAACTACCAACCACCAGACGTAAGTGAAGTGAGAATAGCAATTTCTAAATCAAGCTTAATAAGGCTACCGGAAATGACGTATTTGACCCTCTGAACTGCGTCAAATACAGAGGCATAAGTCTCCTTAACATCGCCTACTAGATCCTATCCGCCGTAGTATGTGAACGCCTGAAACCGTTTACCAACAACCTGATCGGCCCTTATCAGTGTGGTTTTAGGCCAGGAAAGTCCACAACCGATAAAATTTCAACACTTCGGCAGATCCTGGAAAACCCAAGAAGTCTAAACGATACCAACCACCTATTTATCAATTTCAAAGCCGCATACGACAGCATTTATAGAGACGAACTATACAGAGCCAAGTCTATTTTTGGTATACCGCCAAAACTCTTTTGTTTTTAAGATGACGATAGAGAATTCTCGCGCTCCATCAGGGTCGGAAACGACCTCACCAACAAATTCGATGCCAAAAAGGATTTAGGCAAGGCGATGCGCTGTCATCTGATTTCTTCTTTGCATCTCGAGGGGATTGTGCAAAACTCCCGAGCTAACATCAGAGGCACGATCTTCATAAATCGATGCAACTACTAGCATACACTGACGATATTGACATCATTGGTAGTACTCAAAGTTATGTCATAACCACGTTTGCTAGTATAGATAAGAATGTGGCAAAAATGGGTTTAGCAGTAAATGAAGGTAAGACTAAGTATATGCTGTTAACACGAAAGGGCACGAACGTCACCTTTGACGGATATAACTTTGTGGTAATATGGGGCTTTGTCTACCTCACCTCTGCTATAAACTCTGACAACAACATCTCTACAGAAATTAAACAGAGAATTATTCTTGCCAACCGCTGGCTGTTTCTTTGGGCTAAGAAGACGATTTAGCAGGAAAGCCCTCACTCGAAATACAGAGGAGATCTTAAATAAGACCCTGATCATCCCAGTCCGTTAAGTGGCGCTCACAAGTAGAAACCATAGCCTCAACCAACTTGGAGTGCGCAACTGGAGGCAATAGCTAAGGACCGGGATAATTGGAGATGCATGTTTGTTAAGGCTGAGGTGCATTTCGGACTGTAGCGACACCTAAATAAGTAAGTAACATGGTAGATACTGTACAATGTAGGAAATATGTTTTTAGCTGCCGCATTTACATGTCTCTCATATATTAATTCACGGTCGGCGGCATAAAATTAAACTTTCTCCTTGATAGGGTTCTTAATCTCTTCTGAGTTGTCTCGGGAGATGCTCACACATAAGGTTAATTTTATAACACGTGATGCCGATCACTTCCCGACGATTACTAAGCAAGTTAATGTTAATAATTACTAACCTTAGTGGACGAATCCGCATCATAACAGCTGCAAAAAAAGACGCTTAGATTTATTTTCTGCATTCTGAATTCTATCCATCGTATTACCAAAACCTCTGTTCTATCTGCCTTATATTGATTTTACCTCGTGAGTATATCGTTCGCTGCTTTTTGGAAAAAAGGAGGTCGCCAAATCACCTGTAATTCAAATGTGTTCAACTATGGAATGGAAGGTTGTGCGTTCAATCCCATCCAAAATCCAGAAACTTTAATTCAAAGAAATAAAGATAATAAAAGTTCGTTGATGTATAAAAACACCGATTTTTGTTTAAGATTCACCAATGGAGTAAGTTACTTCTCGCCAAATACACGCAAAGTCTTAAAACCTTATAAAGATAGGGTTTAAGGCACATGTGAATTACTAAAAAAAAAATGCCAGCTGACCATTTTAAAACCGTCCACCAGACTATCACCCTATTTATAAATCTATTTAATTATAAGCGTTCACGGCGATTGAAGAACAGGCGAAATCCGTTGGCCAGTTCTGCTCTATGGTGCCGAGTGCTGGACGATAAGCAAGAAGGGAGAGCTGATACTGGACTCCTTCGAAAGAAAAATATTTCGGCGGATTTTTTGTCCTGTGCACGAGGAGGGCGAATGGAGGAGAAGACACAACCGCGAACTCTTTAGCTGTACCAAGATGTGGATGTAGTCCAAAAAGCTAAAACACGTCGACTACATTGACTCGGCCACATCGAGCGAATGAAAAATAATGCCCCAGCTAAGGGGATCTTCAAATCCCAGTCCGAAGACCGAACTTCCGTTTCAAAGTCCAAGCCATCGCGGATGCCAGAGCGCTTAGTCTAGACAACTGGAAACAGCGAGCCAGAGACTCTTCACGGGTTGGGAGCCCTATAAGTAAGTAAGCATTGTTTGTGTTAGATAATACAAAAGTGATTTTACTGTGTAAGTATTGTTTTCCGTGTATAGCAATGGCTGTCGAATTTGTGATTAGTGGCAATTGTTACATGTAAGTTTAGATCAATGAAACTGCAATACACTTCTGCTTACTTACTGAAGTGTGTCTATAGTCCGGGGTGCCACTCCAGTTAGACCTATTCGATCAGCAGAATGGTTTGCTGCTGTAACTTCAAGCCATGTCTTCCTCTATTGTTTTGACTACCTTGATGGGTATAGAAGACTCTGTGTGCATACGCTTTTTAGCCTTTAAACGAAAGCGGGACCGAAAGTTTGCAAGAACTTTGGACTCGATCAAGAATTTTTTCATTCGCTTATACGGTCTACGATTGCCATAGAATATGACAAGGTTAGGTTCTTCTAAATACTTTATTACTACATGAAATGTAGTAATAAAGTACAATAAAGTACATTAACTACATGGTTGATGAAATAGCTTTTTGAATTTCTGACGAGATATAATTTTCAGAATTAACTGCTGAGCGATGGTAGACGACTTCCCTTGGTAGTTAAAAGTTGCAGCTGTTTTATGCAGCTTTCTGTGCATAATCTTCTTTGTACCTTCTCGTTGACAGCGTACATTTGGTTTTTCTTCTGATTTACTTTAATATACGTCATACTAAGATGTCTTAGATGAAGATCTGTTCTTATTGGTCAGTCGACCATTTCGACAGGGCCTCATCTAAGATGTCTTAGTAAATCTAAAATTCAGAACACAGTGAATATCAATATATCATGTCAAACTACTGCCAAAATATATTTGCAAGAAATATTTCACAATCGTAATTGATTTTGCATCACTTTCTTTCGTTACAGGGTGTTATAATTAGAGAAGTCGACGAGGGCACACGCTGTGAGGAATGCAAAGCAGATTGCGCTGGATTTGCATCGCACGAATGGAGGTAAGTTTTGCATTATTGTGGTAAAAATATATTTAACTTCAATTTCCAAATGAGGTGATAAATTGGTAATATGTTTGACCATGTCCTTTATGCTTATATTTCGGAAGTATTCTCAAATGGACATTTAGTATGCAATATTGTTGGCAGAATGCCATATGTTTCACATACGCGAGTATAATAACGATAAAGTCATAATGCCAGGCAATGTCTTGGATGCAAGAGGGCATATAAAAGAGTACCCCATGTGTACATGAATGAAGTTATAAAAAGCCTCAAAGAATTGCAGTATCTCATAAGAATGTGGTGCATATGTATAGTCCGAATGTTAGAGGTTGGCATGAATCCAAGTTAGTACCATCGTTTGATTTCCTAATTTAGAATTAAAAGTTCAAGTATTTTCTAAAAAACATACATTTTGAATACATTTTGTGGTTATGATAGACAGAGTTATTCGAAGTTACATTATTTAATTTTAGATTTAATTGTACAGTGGCCACAAGAATTCAAAACTATGGTTTAGTTGATTCTTACAGATGCAGGTTCATTTTTGAACGTTTTCCATTTTATTTCGAGGATTATTTAGGCGGTCAAATGATAGACAGTTTGATAATATGATATGACAAATCTTTTCCCCCAGTTGAGATGTACCAACTTCTACTATCAGCATTCATTGTTATGAGCCCCTGGCTAACAACCCATTCTACAGTAACACACCTCTTCCACTTTTTCATACAGCAGCGAATTCCCGGGATGGCTTTAACAGTGTGAACATCCTTCGTGAGCTACTTCGATTTCCGACCTACTAACGGCTGATTTTTTAAGAGTTATGTTTTTCAGTTTGGCAGCACTGGTTAGTAATGGCATCCAAACGCCATCTGTCAAAGTGAAAAGTTTTCAGTATACTCTGCCATTTAATCATGGAAAGAAATACAAACGAGCAACGATTACAAATTATTGAAATTTATTATCGAAATTCGTGCTCTGTGAAAAATGTGAACCGTTTGTTATGGTCTTCATAATCGACCTGGTGAATCAACAATTCGTGCTGTTTTCACCAAATTTACTTTGTTGGATATCAAGCCATGATACGTGACTTTTTTGAACTTGGTTGACATGTTGTTTCATCAAGACGGTGCCACATGCCACACAGCTCGTGAAACAATGGAAATGTTAAAGGATGAATTTGGTGAGCAGTTTATCTCTCGAAATGGCCCTGTGAGTTGGCTGCCAAGATCATGCGATTAAACGCCTCTTGATTATTTCTTGTAGGGTTATGTAAAGTTGTTAGTCTATACGATTGAAGCCATACAGGATACCATAACACGCGTAATTCGTGGAATACAGGCCGAAATGCTCGAAAAAGTGGCGCAAAATTGGACCTTCCAAATGGACCATTTGAAACGGAGCCGCGGACAACATTTACATGAAATTTTCTTCAAAACGTAAATGGCAAAGGTCTATTTCTCGATTACAATACAAATTTTGAATATTTGATGCAAATTTGAGTGTTTTAATCGATTAAAAAAAATACGCTTAAAAAATCACCCGTTAAAAGCACAATGTCTGCTTCGATTCCCATTCGCGGCAACACTGAAAATGGACATCACTGACCCTCCTCTTTCGATGAACTGACAAATCGTCAGAGTAGATTCAACTGCAAGGAAAAGCTTATCTCAACTCAGCCATTAGTGTTCGTCACAATATTGGATGTCCCGTGGCATCGTGGAAGAAGTACACACGCACACAAGAAAAAGTATGCCCTGACTGAGTCCGTACGAGCCTGTTGCTTTCGAAATTTGTATTTTTATTTTTAGTCAGGACATTTGAAAAGAAACTCATGAGCCCAATAGGCTAATAGTAGTTCTTCCGATGGTATATCCAAACCCTATTCCTCGAGGTTACTTAATCCAGCACAAAAACTTAATTTATGAGAAAGAAAAAAATATTTGGGTAATGTAATGGATTTAACAACCAGACACATAACGACACTTAATACGACACATATTGACTTACTTAATTGTCGCTACAGTCCGGAACGAACATGGGCCTCAACCAAGTCTTCCTCTACTGCGCCCGACGTGTGGCTTCTTCAAAAATACTTTTATCCGACCAGGTTTGGCTTATTTGTTGGTGGATTTTACTTGCCAAGTCATCTCCGCCGGCTTTATAAAGCTCGGCGGGAAGGCCATCATTTCCGGCAGTCTTGTTAAGCTTGAGTTTAGATATGGCTATCCTCACTTCACTTAGGTCGGGTGGTTGGTAGTTTTCGGTGAGGCTCAACTATGATAGTTTCTTATTTATCTTGACAGGATTCTGTTCGACCTCGTATGTCTGACTTTGAAGTTTTCTTTTTTTTTCTTTCTGAGAAACCGGTGTTCTTTCCTCCTCTTTGCCTATAGAGCTCAATAACAGCTCTCAGCTCCACCTGCAGCTTAGCCTGTCATCATTCCTCATCTTTCTGGTGGGCGCAAGAGACCTAGCACATCAGTTGCGGCTGACCTTGTGGCTTGTTGCTATCGCTGCCATTGTTCTTCGATATTAGATGCTGGTACCGTGTTATTCGAGAGGTTAAGGGAAACGCGTTCTGCTAAGGCCTTGGGGTCTATTGCGATTGCAGTCTTTCGACATTTAGTTTTTTTTTTACATTTTGATTTTTTGTGGCGTTGTGTATTGATATTCCGAGTTTGGAATGTTTGGACATCCAAAATACTGGAAACATGCCTCTGGTCTATCGCAATGTGATCAATTGGATTGACCGTTTGTTGATATTCCGTTATGAATATTGAGGTAATGAAATACTGCTACTACCTAAGACTGCAATAATTTATTGACTTTTAGAAAACCAGTGATCCAAAGTATAGCCAACGATTACAACATTAGCCTGTGTCTCCTGGATGGATTCTAACAGCAGTGCCATTATTTCACGAATCTAATTGCATAATTTTAAAATTTACATAAAATGATTATTTAAAACAAGATTTTCAAGAAGTTATTTTGCGACTGTGATGAATAGTTCTGAAAGATTTATGAAGCTGAATTTGGATCATCAAATCGATCTCGTATAGGCAACTGCAGTTCAAATTTTGTATTTAGTGCTACACGAAGCAATAAGAGCACATATTTAATATTAATATGAACAAAGCTTATAAATACAAACCATTGACTGCTGTTAATTGTCAAAACTATACGGTCATTGAGCAACTCACGTCGTTATTTTGGTACAACCCACCCACGGGCTAAAAATTCGATGTCGATAATTAAAGACAAAAAAATCCCGAAAAAAATAACAAATCACATAATCAAACGAAAGGATATAGTAGCACATTGATCCTACATACATCCTCGCACACCCACAAAATACACATACACTTATTAATACAAAACATACACGCATATACAGATATATTACCAGTATGCAAATATAGGGAATAACATTGACTTTCGCTTATACGTGTTCAGGCGGCTGCAATATCCTGAGCGCAAGATTCGTACAATAGTCAATAAATCGAGCATTCTGCTGTTGCTGCATTATGTCACTTCTCTGACATCATACTTACACAATACACATCCAAACATACATACACGTAACTTGCTCACATGACTATATTTGTGTTTGACAATTTGAGGCTTCTGAACCACCATCGCATCTGTTTTGCCGTTATTTGTGTGTGTTTTCCGTTAACCAAAGTGGCTAATTGACTTTACCTTTGGCCAATTATACTCATGTCCATGTCCTTACACAGTTCGGTGACATAGCAAACTTTCTGATTTTAATCGGGTCGATAATTGACTTCGTGTGTGATGCCACGCCGGCCGCCCACGTGCCCCCCCACATCACACCACACTCACGACCGAGCGGCCCATCCTTGTCCTTTGATGATAACTCCCTCAGTGTATATACTTAAAGTTTCGCTTTAAAATTAGGATGTACTAGTTACGAGCATACCGCCTGCTGCATCCTTGTCAACCGAAAGGGTTGTAGTAAATCATGGCAGTTCTTGTTTACTGTTGAACTCTTTCGGTTGACATTTTAGCTTCGCCAAAGTGACAGTACTTTCAGTTTGGGTGGGATATTTGTTTGTGTGAATGCCTAGCGGGATATTTAATATTTTTGTGGTTGTCTCAAAAATTTCTCTTCGCGGCTACAAAAAAGGAGGAATGATATTTTGTTAATTCGTTGGTTGGTGTCTGGTGATGAAGGATGGCTTGGGAAACGGAAAAGGAGTGCCATTAGTCGGCTAGCTTCGCCTTTAGTCACTTAATTGTATTAAAAGGTTAAAATCGTTTATTTTTGCACTGGTGGTTGTCGGACCTTGAATTAGGGGGTCCTTTTTTCCCTGTTTATCCTTGCCATAAATATGTAATTTGAAAGTAGTAAGTGTGTTACTTATAAAGGGAGTTCTTCGTTCTCTATTTAATTAGCTAATGGATTTTCAAAAAATTAGGTTTTTTTTTAATGGTCGATATATGGTGCATTTGATGTCAGTTTCGTTAAGCTGTAAATAAAATTGTTTCGCAACAAAGTACTGAGCTGAGTGACTCGAATTTAAGATGAAGTTAGAGAGGAAGTTATTAAAAAAATGGCTGATTAAGCTATGGCTTTGCATCCGCAAACCTTCTAGTCTACAGGAAGGATGATTTGACTGCCGAAGTGCTTCGCATTGGAATTGAAATAAACTCACCATATTAAGAGGAAGATTCCACCACTCCAAAACTGCTTCTGCCAGACTTCTTCTCCTGTTAGTCAAGGAAGAGATAGTTTTGCTTAAGTAACTTTGGATTCTCAATGAGGAAATAAAAAAAAAATATCGTTCTGCAGATGTATACAACCATGAGTGTAGAATCTCTTATAAAGAGACCCCAGCATCAAAATGAACTGGAAAACTTTGAAACCCAAATCTTGAAAATTATTCAAAACTACGAAAATTGTTTGTACTAGTCAACCTATTCACTAGCCATCTCTCCATCCCTAGAACTTCTATTAGAAATGGACTTCCCAGGTAGCTCCCGAGTGTTCCGACTAGAGTCGAGTGGTAGGGTCCTAAGTTCTTGCTACTACTTGCGAAAAACTGGATATTAAGTTTTGTTTAATGTTGATGGCTGATCGATCGAAATCGATAGAGATTAATCCAAGTAAATCTGCGCATGAATTTAGCCTGCGTATATATACAGACGGTCAAAATTGCTAGACCAATAATTTTAAATAAGTATTACGATAAAGGCATCAAAACCAATGACGAATTGGGTTCTTGTGTTCTCGACATCAGTTCATATTTTCGTCTTTAAGACGTGTTTCAAGATGAAAACTATTGCTAACAAAAAGGTCTTGCCTTTACAAAAACCGATTATAAATGCTATTAAGGATAAAGGCATATTCTCGGACAACTGAGCAGCTTTCATTTCTTGATTGACATTGTAAATAAATATATCCGGGTTCTGAAAGAAAAGCTTTACTCAGAACTTAGTATTTAACCCATATTTTGTTGATCTTCTGTATCACTCACTAGTCGCGTACTCACTCGCCGTTCTAAAAAAATTGGGCCGATGACACCTCCAGCATAAAAGGGACACTAAGCAGAGAGTTTTAGTGACTTTCTTTCTATCTTATCATCAGCTACCGAAGCAATATTATTTTTCGATCATCTGTCACCTGATGTTCCAGTCCAGTGTCTTCGAGGCTATCGGCTAAACACCTTAGTGTTTGATCAATTCGCATTAAATATGGTGCTCCAAAATCCCTGACTGAATTATTCTTAAAAAACCGATTTTGGTAAAAGTTAAAAAACGAGTGGTGGGTGCAAGACTGGGTCGTACGCAACTTTCTTTTGCACTGTAAGGAAGGCGTTAGATCAAAGACCAACCATGCAAGAATTTGACTAGTTTTAACATAGTTTTGCCAAAATACACAATAAAATTCACTATTAGAAGGAATCTGTTTAGGTCACTTGGTAATGTCCGAAATAGCTATAATTGAAACTAAATAATGTTGTTGTGATTTCAATCATTCAACATTCATTTTGGTTATTGATTTCAAAAATATATGAATATTGAGAAACGGTGATTATATCGGTGTTCATGTGACTTATAAAGATTCTCCGTTGTTGGCCAAAATGCCTTAAGTACTCCTTTGGGTATAACTTATTATGTTATTATGTGGACTTGGTAGAAATAATAATAGTAATAAAGATTTTCAATTTCCTTCAATTTGACCAAATAATTTTCAAAAAATTGACAATTTTCCTAATATGGCCTAAATCTAAAAATTCATTACCCCTCCATATATAGATTTTCTCGAAAAGAAATTGGGTGCGCAGTTTTGTTGGAACTACTGTATTTATAGCATATGTAAACTTTAATCAAAATCGTTAGAGCCGTTTTCGAGAAAATTGTCGTTAGGTGTAATTTGTATATGGTAGATGTTAGTAAAATGGCCTTAAATTGTAACCAAGGAAATGCTCAACACAAAGTTTGAAGAAAATCCCGAAGTCAAAAATTTTTACAAAAAGAATATCTTTTTCTTTGTAAGAGAAAGTTAGAAATTGATAAAAGTAGTCAAGCCATATATATAAATAATATTATAATATACGTTATTTTGATTGGCGCCCAATTTTTAGATAAGTTTTCATGAAAAACAATTTTTTTTTCCGTAGACC
Organism: Rhingia campestris; assembly: GCA_932526625.1. NCBI lineage: Eukaryota > Metazoa > Arthropoda > Insecta > Diptera > Syrphidae > Rhingia > Rhingia campestris. Next base: position 53,879,682 of record OW052184.1, on the reverse strand, counting down.
CATGCAGGTATATTTGTCCATCCATAAATTGTGTGCAAGGATGATGAAAATTGGTGCATAATTTCTTTGTTCACGCAATTTTAATTTTCAATTTCAATTTTATTTGTTAGCTTTATTTGTATAATCTGCAAAGCCTAAAGGGCTTGTCTGCAGAAGACTGGTTACAAAATTATTTCCATTTATTGTTGAGTGTAAATTATTACGTAGGTACCTACTATTTTTAACAATACATCCATAATTTCATTAATATAAATTAAAATAAAAATATTTTCTCTTTTTACTAATTGTGTTTTTGTTAGGTTGCGAAGCTCCCTAGGTAGTTCGTTTAATGTCGATGGCATCGTGATGTTATATCTTCTCCTGCCATACTTATTCCATGATCTCGGTATGGTATACTGTTGTTCTCGTCTTGTGTTGAATATCTGTTGAGTTGGGATCAAGTAGGTGTCATCATTGTAAAAGTTGTTCAATATCTCCAACTTATGGAGCTGTGAGATATTCAGCATTTTCATGTCGATGGTGATTTGTCAATTCTGGTATTGGCTGCCTAATGTTGCTCGATGTACCGTCTTGTGAATCCTTGTTTGCAGTTTTTGTAGGGGTTGAAGTTGTGATGCTCCTACCAAGCCAATATCCCATATCTCAAATAGGATTCCACTAGTCCAAAGTTGCATTGTCGGAGCACAGTTGGTGGACAGAGATATCTCAAATGTTCGAGAGCAAATGAAGCTTGTCGAAGTTTTTTGATGTAATGACGAAATATGTATATTTCGATACGTTTTCGATATATCCACAGGAGTTATCATTGTCGCTTATCATTTCATGCCCGTTGCATCTATGTAAGCAGGATATGTCATGTATTTTGATTTTAAATATATTTTCTTTAATATGCGGCGGACGAATGTGCAATGTATTTGTTTTTTGTACATTTATGACCAATCCATGATCATGGCACCAAGCTGTTACTGCATTGAATTCATATGATTATGCTCTCAACACGAAGGGAAACACAACATCGATGAATTGAACAGAATGTCACCATTGACAGATATAACTTTGAGGTAGTACGTGACTTTGTCTACCTCGGCTCTGCTATTAACTCTGACAACATCTCATCACAAATTAAACGAAGAATTACTCTTGCCAACCCCTGTTTCATCGGGCTAAGAAGACAATTTAGTATTAAGGCCCTCACTTGAATTACTAAGGAGATCCTATATAATACCCTGATCATCCCAGTCCTGCTCTGCGCTGAAGCATGGACCGTTTTCGAAAAAAAAAATCTTCGGTCCCGTTTGCGTTGACTATACGAGCTGTACAGCGACATACCTCTGTTCAAAAAAACTCCGCAGTGGACGCTTAAGATGGCTAGGACATGTAGAGCGAATGGACATCAATACTTCGGCTCGCAGAGTCTTCGATTCTCAGTCCTGTAAGCAGTTCTCTGTTGTTGTTTCTGATTTTTATGATCATTTTCATATATATCATAGGGTCTTGAAGGTTTCAAGCTTCTGATTGAAATCTGGTTGCCCCCTGATCGAAAAGTTTTTCTTCAAAGCTTTCTATTATGACGCGATAAGTCTGCTTCTACTTGGTACTCCTTTTGAGTTTAATGTTTGGTCCGGGAGGTATCTCAAGTATTTTTTGCTCCTGAATGCTTGCTTTTACTTCCAATTGGATTTCTGTTGTCTGGAGTGGAGTGTCAAATATTTTGTTAATGGGTCGCGATGTTTTCCCACCCTTCACTGTAGTAAACTGTTCGTCTACAGTCTTGCTGTTTAAATTCCCTCATGTGTATTTGGTGGGATAGATGTGGACTATATTCACCTCTCGCTTTGTCCTTTTCTTAGGTGCGTTTCAAGTATTTGTCTCGGGAATTACATTACATTTAGATATTTAGTCCGTGTAGTTACATTACATTTAGATATTTTACGGAGCAATAGATAATCACATTTTTCCCGATGTAGCCAATAGATAATTGTCACTGTTACCAGGAAGTGTGCGCGAGGAAATGACCGTGATCATGGTTTCAGTTTCAGTAAGTTAACATTTTTTAAAGTTCGGTTCTTATTGGTCAGTCGACCATTTTAGTCAAGTGGCATTGGAGGCAATCCTTACAATGCTTACGGTGGTTGTCAAATTCAATCCGGTGACAGAATTGTCAGAATGATGTGGATTTCCCATTCCCATATTTCTCCCTAATAGTGGACACATTCAGACCATATATATTAGTCGCCGGTAATGCAGTTTACCGGAAGTTGCTAACAATATATTCTTAGTGAGTGTCAAACGCTTATCTGCTTTATTATTTTTACAAATAACATTCACTTATGTACTCTTAAAATATAACAGGTGGCGCAAAAGTTGTCACCCGTCGCAAAAGCTGTCACCCGATGTTTTTGGTTGCAAATATTTAAATTCTTCAGCAAAAAAAGTAGAAAAAATTATTCCATGATTCATGTCTTATGCGCCACCTATAATAATTGTTTCGATTTTTTTGCAAAACACTTTAAAAAATGGCGGCCAAAAAACATCGGGTGACAACTTTTGCGACGGGTGACAACTTTTGCGCCACCTTGTATATATGTGTTAATACTTTCAATAATTGTGTTGAATGCACCAAATTGTTTGATTTAAAATATTTAAGGCGATGTTTTTCAGTGCTAAATTAACTCAGAATTAAGAGTTTACTCATGAAGCATTTTTCAGTGCAGGATTAAATTGGTCACCATGAGTGGTGATTCAATATGGTATGATTTATCATGATTTATCGATTTTGCTGCAAAATGTTTTTTTCTTTAAACAGCTTAAACAATTTCGAGTCGCTGTGATCTGAATCTGAATATATAATACACGTATAATAAATTAATAAAATTCCAATACAAATGGAATTAAAAATAATTGTTTGCTTGGCATTTTATCATCTGTGAAAAACATCCGATCATTTAATCCTAGGTTAACTCACCAAACTTCCTGAGTTAAATCGAAGTTAACTCTCAGTTAACTTCAAGTTAACTCTCGATTTAAATTGACTGAAACTAGGATGATCCGAAACTAGGATGATCTCGCACTGAAAAACCGAACCGCGCTTTAATACATAATTCATGTACTAAATGTATCTACATATATACATGCGGATGCTTAGCAATTTTTTGCCAAATAAATATAAATTAACAAGAAGTAGGTAATTATTTTTCACAGCAGTCACATTCAGGTCCACAAATGCTGTCACAAACAAATCCGAGTGCCAAATCAACTTGATGATTTGCCAATCCAACTGGGTTAGATACAATTGGCACCCTGTATTTAATGTAATAAAAGCTAATCGCTTTAAATGGCTTCATCAGCATTTTTATGACTGACAATGATGCTGTTTCGTCCGCATAAGCATAGCCAGTACTTTTTTAAGGACTGAGAGCATATCATTTACATATAGTACAAAAAGTAGAGGACCCAGCTTTGGTATGTTCAGCTACTTTAACTTTGGAAGTCCTGTCGCTAAGATAGCTTTCGAACAATGCTAAATGTGACCACGCACACCTATTTTTCCAGTTGCCTTATTATCTGTTTGTGAATAAGGGTATCGAAAGCTTTCCTGAAATCTTCAAACAAGACAATTGCGTTATGATTTTTATCAAGCGTTGTGTGAAGTTTGTTTGCGAAGTCCCCAAGCATCCGGTTAATGTTTTTGTTTTTCCGAAATCCAAATTGCTTTTTTTTGCAGAATCGATAATCTGTCGATATAACTGGATATTCTTCCTGTTAAGACTTCTTCGAGTATCTTGTCAACCACAGAAAGAATGGAGATTGGTCTGTAATTAAGAACATCATTCTCTTTCCCGTTTTTATATATATGGGTCGTACAATGGATGTCTTTAACATTTTTGGAACCGACGCCTGATCTATGCTCATATTGACTAACTTAGCCATCACTGGAGAAAGCATATTTGGGTTAGATTTAATGTCCTTAGGTCAATCATCAATCCCTGCTGATTTGTCGATTTTCAATTTATGTATTAATAATGTTCGCAACTTCCTCCGTAGTTACATTCTCTACATATATTGAGTGTTCTATGCTATTGTTTGAGTGAAGATATGTACGATAGTTGCATTCATGTACAGTGCTCTGTATTTCGGACGATAATGCTTTTGCAAATTTGTTGCCCAAATCATTCAACTTTGGCTGATTTGAAAAATTCTTTTTGAGAATGTCATCTAGGTTGGTTTGTTTCTTTCCCACGATTGCTTTTACTAGTTTCAACGTTTCTTTCGGATTATTTTTTGCGTTTTGAAATTGTTCATTATAGTAAATTGCTTTTGTATTCGAAATTCGTTTGTTAAGTTCATTTCTAAATTTTTTAAACTCGTTTCGGTATTCTTCATTCCGCCTATTGCTTTTATATTTCCTGTATAGTCTATCTCGTTCTTAGCATGCTTTTTCAATTCTTTATTCATCCAGCTATGTTCATTTGTTCTCTTCTTTGTTGCTACTGTCGACGAAGTAACTATCTCATTGATGCAGTACAAGTGAAAACAAATAAAAATAAAAATACGCCCACTGTCTCGCCCACTTTAACGAAACAACAAGATTCGTGGTTAAACAGGAAGAAATTTTGAAGAGGTGTTTTCTATATCATCCATATACCGTTTCTAGCTATTTTAAATTAAATATTTTAACCGTAGGAAATTTTGTAATTGATTATTTTAAATATAGAATGGGATATAGAATTCAACGATTCACAAAATGGATTGTAGCTTTCTTCTATGTTTTTTTTTAAATCGTCTTAATGTGTTGTATTCCCAGCACCCCTAAATAATGGTAATGACAAATAATTCACGCAAACAAATTATACATTTTGAATTTGTTGAAAAAAAACAGCTCCTTTCACTTCCCTTAATCCTTTGCAGGAATGTTAAATATCAAAAAGTAGTCAAAAGAAACACGAGTTCCAGGTTAACAATTTGGAGTCTATATCACAAGCCTATGGGTAGAAATGTCAAAATGTTTTCGAATGCTAAAATTACGCAATTCAAACACCGCCTTAGTACCGCGCAACTTCAGATGCAAATTAATCTGAGTATCTCTCTATTTTAGACGTTCGCTGTGTGAAGCTTTTCAATTATACAAAAGCTCTATAGCTTTAGCTACCCAGTAAATGATGGCGCCACCGTAGACACAATACATTACGTATACGCCGCCGATTTGTCGAATTTAATTTGAATATTACTTATTCTCTTATCGATGTCGAATAATAAATTAATTTGCTTCCGACGGATAGAAACTTCCCATTATCATGCGATTTGATCTATTTAAATGAAAATACTGGCAATCAGACCAGTGGGGTGTAGAACGAGTATCGACCCTTAGATTATAATAAGGAAAATAATTCTTGTTCTGGATTAGCATAGGCGACTAAAATCTGGACATTTGCTGTTACAGATAAATAATACTTTATGTGAGAAACTACTATTAGCTGCTGAAAAAAATAAACACACTAGAGTTGAGAGAGAGTTGCCTGCCCTTAGAAGTTTAAATAAATATGTAACTTATATCTGATCCATTTGACATTGAAAATTATTTTTTTTTTAAATATAGACTAAGATTTTTCTTATGTTTTGAACTGTTACTTTAATATTTCTTTATTTAATTTAAAAGTATCTGCCACGAGATTTCCAAAACTACCTAACGGATTTGAGTGGAGTTTTCTCTGAATTCTTCTGCGGAGTTTTTTCTATACCACTTAACATGTGGTATAGAAAAATAAATTTAAAATTCCTGGCAGATACTTACTTGATTTGCCTTTTATAGAAGTACCTGAAAACTGATTGTTCCACTATTAAGTTTGGTAGTAATTGTAATTGCATTGTAATCGTAATTGCAATATGTTTGTACAAGGTAGACGATAATGTATGACACATCGGAAAGTGTACTACAATTCTAATCAATCGCGACAAATTCTTCATTAGCCATGGAGTATATCCGATCGATGGATTTATATTTTTAATAGTTTTATCGTATTGGATGGATAAAATGTGATTTTACAACATTAACGAAATTTTAAACACTGTACATTGCCAATGCGGTGTTTCATTTTGCCTTAGTCTATATCGATGTGAAGCTTGTAAAGTTCGTGATTGAATCTTGGTCTTTACTGAGTGTAGCTCTATGGCTACGCTCAGTTAATTATTGGCCAGATCTTTAACCCGGAGGGTCGGTCTTCCTTGTCGTCTCAAACCTGACTGCTGAGATTCGAAGATTCTATAATCTTTCGCCTTTCTCGCAAACAGGTCCAAGATTTCGACGAAGATTTTTTCTTTCGAAGGTTGATAATATTTTTACCGCTTTCCTGTTTATGTCCAGCAATCGGGTTAAACGTTTTGATCCCTTTTGTTTTATTGAACCGAAGTAACATCGTTTTGCTAGGGTTAGTCTTCATCGTATCTCCACTACACCACACTAATGTGTCATTCGTGGTCTTGGAGTTGACAAGGAAAAAAGTTTCAAAATTCAGATTTCTTATACATTGATCTTAAATGCCTGCAAACTATAATGGGGAAACAGAGTTTTTATGTGGTTTGGCTTACGTACAAATTTCTACATTTCACCATAGTCTAAAGTTAGGCTTAATATTGTGGTTATTTGTTCAATGGTCGGAATGAGACTGGCTATTTAGTTGTAGAAGTAGTGTCAAAACAATCCAAAGCTGTAGCCATTTCTGCAATGTTTTATCAAAGCTAGAGACTTCGCTATGCCTATGTCTCCTATTAGTTTCTCCTAAAAAGTGCTGAACATACCAATTTGTGGCTCCGTTAGTAATGAACGGAGAGCCATTATATACATTTAAATTCACTGCATGATGTATTGTTACACTAGGGGTGTAATCCTACCATTTTTATACTCTATCCCATAGTGGATTATTAGTTTTGATACATAACTAATTTGCAACATACAGAAATAATTTACCTAGATATAACGTATGTATGTATATGGATCGACTCAGAATCGCTTACTGAGTGGATTTAACCATGTCTGTCCTAACGTACGTAAGTATGTACGTCACCAGTTTTTGGGCCTTAAATTTTGAGCTAGAGTGATGAATTTTCGTGCACGTACTCTTTGTTGCTGCCAGCAGGACAAGTGTAAACATTTTCAAAATCCGCGAACTGCTACGCTCATATTTCTAAAAAACGTGTTTTTTTGGTAAAATATTGAAAGTGTCTGAGAAGGATATTTAGACAATCTCAACATCTATATTCCATCAGTAGTTTGACACGTTTTAAAAAGTATTATCCGTAAACTTGTATAGAAATTCGAAAAATCTTTTTATACAAAAAACGTCGGTATAATTAAAATGAACATTCAGTCTGTATATCATTTAAGTCCACTCCTACTTTTGGGTGCCTTTTCCTATACCCTAACCCATAGAATATGTAGTAGAAAACTTTGTTTTTTGTGGAACCGTAAAAGTTGGATGTTGTGAAAATGTCAATTTTCACATTTCATCCCCATAAAGCATACATTTTGGGGATATTAATTTTAAGGATGGGATGGGAAAGGGTATTAAACGATCTGCCCAGCGGATTGTAGTATTCACCTATGTTTATTTCCAGCAGGACGGAGCAATGCCATAATTACACAAGCCACAAACAACATTCTTAAGAAGGTCGGTCGTTCGATGTCGCGTTTTGGCAATTTTCACTTGCCGATGTATCACTCATATTAATTCACCTGGACTGTTTATGTTTACAAGCCCCAACACCGCGTGGCATTGATTAACGTTCTTAAAAAAAAGTGTGAATAACACGGAATATGTACAATCTTTTCATATACACAATGCACCGATTGTTACATATTCATGATCATCACTTTTAAGTCAACACCATGCGGCGACAGCGAACTGCCAATGTCACCATAATTAATTTGTAATAAACCATGTCAATATAGAGCGATTCCTATGAATTATTTTCAACACAATTGAGGAATTACTGAGACGACATAAGGTGCGTCGCCACCGTCGACCGTCTGCGATCTGTGAATTGACAGATACAATTCAAGAGCGAGCATACAACCACCGTCATCCATTTTAATGCGTTCATATGTGGCCTTTAGCGCAGCACGCATTCTGTCATGAATCCGTCATTATTCGTGCGGCAATTTGTCATGCAATTAGTTTGATTCATTAATTGCAATCAATTTGAATTATTGTCATATCTAACGGCTGCTGTTGTATCTGACTTGAGTTCTTAAATATGTTAATAGCCACTCAACGTTTTGAACGCCGCTATTCATCTCGTCCCGTTGTTTCGATTGCCAAAATAATGACACCCGCATCTCAACTATAAAAACCAAAACTTAATTGCGAAATGCAACATTTCGTCAGAAGTCCAGACCGACACACATATATCCGAAAAACAGCCGACATATGGTTTGCATCTGAAAGATATCTCCTTTGGTCCAGTTTCTCGATAGATGTTCATGCTCGGCAAACGGACGCGATTGTTTTCACAATCTACAATGGAAGTCGAAACATTCAGTTTGTGCAATTTGCGCAATTAAATCAGAGAACACACAAGAGATAAATTCGACGAACTATTTAGTCGATTCATTGGCCCGCGGATTGTTTATTTGGAGAGCGAATAATTTCGACGGCCACCGACTATAAACAGGAACATTTGCAGTTATTGTTATTGCTGGCCCAGTGCTGAGTCCATATTTTGATAGGGGGTTGATGGGCAGCGCTGCACAAAGTTGCTGCAATTTGCCTGGCAACAACTCTACTAACCGTCGGTCGTGATGTTAATAGTTTTGGATTAGGTGCTAATCATATAAAATCGCTTACCGGATATTCAAAATGCACTTGGCTTTGAGCCATGATTTTGAGATATTCACTGTGCCCGGGGTTATTTTCGAAAGGGTGCCAGGTGGTGATGTATATGTGCGCGCTCTACATGATGTGGATTCGAGCAATTACGCTTGTGACTGATGGAAATTTATTTTCTCGAATAAATTTTGTTTATATTTATACAGGTAATATTTTTGTAGGCACCTACGCTATGTTACTCATAAATAGCGAAGAAATCACTGCTGCAACCTGTGCATGTTCGGAACATTACATTACCTGTTCTGTGTTTAAATTTGCTTCCATTTGGTAAAACTAATGGCGTGCGGTTTGTGTTAAATTAATTTTTATAAAGTTCTGTTTTTATTTTATGCAGTTATAGTATATCGTAGGTGGTTTATATAAAAGGATATTTCGGAGGTTTGTGCAACTTATCGTCATTTAAAATATTTTATTCTGATAGATTTTTAAGAAAGATAAATGGAAAGGTCAGGGTAATTGCACAGACGAATGACCTTTTAGTTTCAGTTTATAAGGAATTTGTTACTTAATAGATAGAGTGATAATTTTGTCGACCAGATATCATTGCCAGTGTTAGTAACGAAGTAGACACGTTTCTATTATAGGCGCCTTTCGCAGGTATGTATATGTCATGTTAATTTTGTTTATTGTTTGCAGACATTTGTTTTTTTTTTTTAAGTTATGTAGCAAAACATAAGAACAAATCTTTCAAGCAATTTGACCCATGAGATATAAGCCCTTTTTCCCCATTAGTAAGATCAGATAATCGGCATTAAAATGAATAATACTGCGATGATTTCAAAGAAAATCGAAGCAGAAAAAGTTTGTTTTGACAGTTTATTTGATTGAAAATGTAGTAGATTCAGTCGAAGAGTAAAGTTTACTTAGTTAGATATGGGTTTTGATCTATTACAATAAAGTTGCTCATTATAAATTAACCTACTCTAATGTCAAAAATGATCCACTAGCTAAAATGTTAAAGCAATTTGAACACGGCCTAAATGTTACCGTAATTTTCAAATAATTTTTCTTTTCATACAAAAATATCTCCTTAAACGGGGGGATTTTCGATCCCCACCCAAAATTGGTTCAAAAAAAATTTTGCTATTTTGTGCGCCGAGATAATCGTACTCATTCCCTCCCAGAAAATTGATCCTAACTCTTCCTGCACTCCAGAATTAGTCTCAAACTAATCCAACCCAACATGTTAAGCTGTAGGTTTTTTTTATTTATTATTATCATCTTAGGGTCTAGTTATAGCTATCATTGAACAGCTTCATTGAAATACAATGCTGGTTAGAGGAATCACTTAAAAATTCCGTTTCATTTCAGTGGAACTACAAACATTACTTCAGAAAAATAAATGTTGATCATTGCAAAACGAAAAGTGATTTTCTGCGAAAACTTTAATTAAAATTAAAATAGATATACTTAATCTAGAAAGGGAAGGCTGCAAGGTGATTGCCTACGCTGATGACGTGGCAAGAGCTGTATCAGGAAGGTACCTTAACACTCTTAAAGAACTACTAGAAAATGGTCTTTCAGTGCTCTCCAAATGGACCGCCAAATGCGGACTTGGCGCGAACCCCCAAAAAACCGAATTGGTCCTTTTCAACAGGAAATACAAAATCCCGCACGTCGACCCTCCAAAACTCAATGGCGTCAGTCTCAACCTTGTTGAATCAGCCAAGTACCTGGGTCTAGTCTTGGACATGAAACTGTACTGAAAAGCGAACATCCTAGAACGCGTTGAAAAAGCCACCGTAGCCCTATACTCATGTAAAAAGGCTATCGGGAAAAAAAATGGGGAATGCAACCACATATCGCGTTCTGCTTTAGGTGTCTATCGTTAGACCCATACTTCTGTATGGTGTGCTGGTCTGGTGAATTGCTCTTGAAACAGCCTCAAACCGCAACCACCTGGGGAAAGTTCAAAGATCCGCCTGCATCTGCATAAGTGGCGCTTTAAGAACCACCCCATCCGCAGCTGTAGATGCTATTTTACATCTAGTGCCCTTAGACATCTTCGGCAAACAGACCGCAGCTTGTGCAGCTGTGCGACTTAGAGCCTCGTCACAATGGACACCCAGTCACGGTGTACACACAAAGTTATTAAATCATCTTAACATTACAGAAAACACCGACCACATCACTACCCAACTCAGCTTCGATCGCAACTTCCAGTCAACAATTCCCAGCCGACTTGATTGGGAACAAGACTCGGTTGGATTGGACAACTCGATTCATATCTACACAGATGGGTCTAAAACTGAAGCGGGGGTAGTTGGAGGTGTCTTCTGCGAGATCCTTTCGCCTTCCCAATCATAGTAACGTTTTACAGGCGGAAATTATGGCAATCAAAGAAGCCCTGTCCTCAGCCAGGACAGGGCTTCTTTGTGTAATGTAATATCCGCGAAGAATATTAGCATCTTCAGTGACAGCCAAGCGGCAATCAAATCCTTGAGACCACCGCATTCACTTCAAAATCATCCCACGAAAGTCGACTGTCTCTTAACGAGATGGCTGAGCTATTTAACATTCACCTATTTTGGGTGCCGGGGCACAGTGATATTCCAGGGAATTGTAAGATGGACGAGCTTGCCAGAAGGGGTAACACGCTTGATATTCTACCACATGTAGAAACGTTAGGCATGCCCCTCGCTACTTGTAAATCAACACTTAAATTAGATGCGATCAAAAAAGCTAATTGTAGATGGACAAACGGCTCAACGTGTCTAATATCCCGGCAAATCTGGCCCATATATAGCCAGAAACCATCCCTAAGTTTAATAATGCTGAACAGATCCACCATCAGCACCGTCATCGGTGTCCTTACAGGACACTGCCCCATAGGCCTACATTCTTAAAGACTTGGCCTTTATAGCAACGACTTCTGCAGAAGCTGCATGAACGAGGAGGAGGAGGAAAGTGTCACTCATCTTCGTTGTTCATGTCCAGCGCTCTCCAACAAAAGAATACTCCACCTAGGAGAATATTTCTTCCACGTGACCTGATTAACATTGACATCAGGAACCTCCGCCGTTTTATTTGTAGTTCGGATTGGTTCAACTAGGCAGACGATTCGTAGGAAAAGATGTTTGATCCAATGGACCTACTTGGTCTAAGTGTGCACGCGTTCCGCGTGCCTAGATTAGGTTAGGTTGGTGGGTTGATGAGGCAGACGGTGTGTGTGTTCCCTCATCGCACTCAGGTCAATATAGACCCATTGTGATGCCCGTCGGGGGTCCACTTGTGTGGTTGGTTCATTCATTGTCCCGTTACTGTCCATTGTTGTTAGCCTCTTTCCAGCCATCCAGATGTTGTTGCAAACCTGAAAAGATTAGGGAGAGGGATTTCGGATAGATCCGTGAGGTCATGGAAAATGTTTTCCTAAGGATCTCATTCTTAATTGGCTGAGGCCTGGGCAGTGGCACAGGAAGTGGAGGGTATCCTCGTGTATTTCTTCATCAGCGCAGCCTCTACAGAGGTCATCATCTATGAGATGCATTTTCAGTTTGTGGCTTTTTAGTCTGACTGTCAATAAAGATGGTGACATCATCTGGTGGTATCGCCAGCATTGAGGTCGCTGCCTCTGCTACTGCCAATATTTCGGCTTGGAAGCCATTGCTGTCCTCAGGGAGACGAAAGGTGCTGTTTAGCTTAAGTGTTTCTGAAAACACTAAAGCTCCAACGCCTACACCCATTTTTGAACCGCCAGTGTAGATGGATATGGTTTCGGTGTCCAATTCGTTCCTCTCCCACTCCTCTCTGCTTGGAAAGATGCAGGAGAATGGTCTTTGAAAGTCATGGTGAGGCAGCATGTAGCTGAGCCCAGATATCTGTGTAGAATTTGGGCATGTCCTCCTGAGGTTGATTTCCAGCAGTTGAGCTGGCTGATTCTTAAAGCACTTTTGGCTGCAGATTCTTGCATGTAAAGGTCTAGCGGTAGCAGGTTAAGGATGGTTTCCAGTCCCGCTGTTGGTGTGGTTCTCATTGCGCCAGTAGCGCCCACACATGCTATCCTCTTGTACCTTTGTCATATTTTTCGGATGGGTGACTTTATTTGTGGATTGCCACCAGACAAGCCACCCATATTATGTTAATATAGGTCTCACAATGGCCGTGTACATCCATACCAGTTTTTTCCGAATATTTGGTTACAGCTATAGAAAGCGACTGTGGCCTTTTTTAATGCGCTCGCGCACATTTATGTTCCAGTTGAGTTTTCTATCAAGAATGACACCCAGATATTTTGCACTATCGGCTAGTTTGAGGGTAGTCCCATCGATGGCCGGTAGGTCGAATATTGGTATCTTCCTCTTATTCGTAAAGAGAACGAGTTCCGTTTTCTGGGGGTTGATGCCAAGCCCACATTGTTTTGGCCACGAGTAACCTTACCTAACCTAACCTGTTGTAAAATTCATAAACTTTCTTTTGACAACACCATTTATAAAAAATGGTAAGAAGTAAAAGAAATTTTCCAATTAGACTTTTCAATGGTAGCTATAACTGGACCCTTAATCTAAATCTGCATTTCAAAAATAAATTATTGTTCAGAGAGGAAAGGATAAGAGTTTTACCATTATCGTAAGAGATAAAACATCGAGTCAAATTCCTGTTCATCCCACTTGTCTTTGAAAAGGTTTCTTCAACTTCGAACTCAATCATATCAAAGAATATCATTTGGATGCATCTGCATCGATAGTTGCCACAAGTTGGTAAAAGCTTTCGCAATACCTACCTCTGCCGCTCTACGTCAGCATAAACAAATTCCAATCCTCTGCGCATGCCACTACCCACCACATATTCGCACGTGCTTTCGGAAAATCAAAACAAAACTCCCACCACAGTGTTGGAAAACTTAACTTAACAGCTGTGGGGTTGTGTGTGTATGTCTGTATCATTAATATTTTCTTACAAAAGCACAGCACAGACGCCACAATTTTACATTTCCCATGTTGGAAAATCACATGGAAGCGACGCGACGCATCATCGTTCGCTAGGAAAATTCATTCATAAACATCTCCCACTGCCACTGGTTGAATGTGTTACGCTACACTGTGTGTCACCTCACACCACTACCACAATGTGTGGTTTAGTCAAAGTTTCAAAGTGTTTTGCTTTTTGGCTTTTACCGATAGAGTGGTGGTGGTGGATTGGTGGTTCAACCGCGATGCCAAAGTGCGCCTTTTCTAATAAAAACGATTGAGGACTGCACGACCGCGAGGCGCTATTAAATGCTTTTAGTTGACTCAGTCTTCGGATCTTTGGCGGATGTTGAGATCCATCCAAACGTTTTTAATTGTTCTTGTTTGTATTTTCCTTAGCATCAGTGGTTTAATAGAGACTTTGGTTAGTGCATCTACAAGTGTTAAGTGCTGCAGGTATCTCTGTGCTGATGTTTGATTTTCCTCAGTTTAATGAATACGCAAAGTGTCTGTGTTTACACTTTTTGTAGATAAATTTAAATTTATTAAAATTATTCATTAAGAATGACAAGTGTGCCAAGCGCGTCATGTTTTCTGAATGAATATATAAGCATTTTGATAAATTGTCATCCATTTTTAATTTTGTTCTTTGGTAAGAAGTATATAATTATTTAAATGTACCCGTTTCTTTGGCGCAGAAATTGCGAGTTAATTTATTTTCCATGAATCCAAGTCAAACAGACTCATAAATAATTATTAATGAAATTTATTTTATTTTTAAATAATTTTACTTTAAATAGACCGACTGAATGTATGTTTTTTCAGGACGTGAATGCCAAATATTTATTAATTTTTATGCCTCTAATAACTGTACAGATTTCAAAGAATAAATACATGATTTTACATTTTATGTCTTATCTGCTATATAAACGTAAAAAAAGGATGAAATGATCTTATCAGGTTGTGTTGTTGCAGAGGTAAAATATCCACACTCCTTCCTTCAAAGTAAATATCGAAAATCAGTTTGATTTGAATCGATTTTAATTGCTTAAAACAAAAAAAATGTAACACATATAAAAAAAATCTTAAACTAACTATAGGGAGGATGTAACTTCTTAAATTACTTTGCGGCAACAACTTTTCTGACTATAGAATAACCTAAAAATTAAATTTATACATTTTAATTCACTCAAAATTTCAAATTCAAATTATAAAAATTCACCTGACTAGCTTATACCACTCTTTCACAAACAAATCAATATTTTTGTCAGTGCAAAGACCAAAGCAAATGAATGTCCACAAAAAAAAACCCCAATTTCGATGCACTTTCAGAAATGCGGTTTACTTTGAACTGTTTTAATATATGAAAGGTAAATTGAGACCTCTGACAGTTAATGTGCGAGAAACCGAACGGAAAGTAGCTGTGAATTCGACTTGTTATTTGAATGAGAGGAATAGCGATAATAACAAACGTTGACGAAACTTGGTGCAAATGAATATAGTGGCGTTGCCAGTACTACAATAATTTTTAATCTTTTACTCGAAGTTTTAATTCGTTTACTACAGTTTATGTTATCTTATCCTTCATAAAATTAAAGTAAAACAAAAACCCAAGTCAGCTTATGGTGGCTCTATGACAGCTTCAATGAATTACACGATTTGACTTGCGTTTTAAATCATTGACATTTACATTTTTGACATTACAACATGTTTACAGTTGACATTAAATATTTAAATATTATAATGAGTTTGCATTTGAGTTTTGAGTGATAGTTGCATATAATGAAATAAGAAAAAAATTATCTTGTAATAGTATAATTCAGTCGGGGCGCTGCAAATTTGTTAGGTTATAGTGCCCGTGTTTTTCAAATTTGTTGCGAATTCTTCTTTACCGGAAGTTGCTACATAAGCAAATCATTTTTAAATCAATGCTTCGTTCGAGAAACTTTCCGCGCAGTAGGTGATTCTAATCCTCGCCGCAACTGTCATGCCGAGTCGCCTTTTTAAAGCCCCCAAAGTCAACATAACGAACACCACCCAGAATTTATGCGAAAAAGTCATTGAAAAAAATAAGTCCTAAGCCAAAATGTGAACGACGTAATACAAGAAAGCCATCTATTGAAAAAAATGTTAATTCATTATTAAAGCACGCATTCGCGGCATTCATTTAGTCGAACAGATATTTCTGTCAAACGCGCCAGAGACATACAATTTAAATTTGAGATAACCCCACAAGAAAATTCTATGGGAGTTAAATCAGGACTGAGTAGAAAGTAATTTATTTCACCTCTGATGCAGATCAATTTGCAATTGAAAATTTGACGAACTCGTGGCTAAGTATTAACGTTGCTTCATCCTCCTGGAACCACGTGCTTTAGTTATAGGCAGGTAAGTTTTCCAATTTAGGGAGGAAGAAGTCATATAACAACTCCACATAACGTCTCCTTTCATCTTAAAAAAGGAAGGGGCGGTAATTTCTCGCAACGATATAGCAGCCCAAACGGCACTTTAGGCAAATGAAGGAAGGGTTAACTAATTTTCAAAATTGCAACTAGGACCATCGACTTGTAATGGCCTGTACTACAAAGCGACAAGTAAGTGTAGAACAAGTCTGTAAAATTTCCTCATATCTCTAACAGAACCCGACAGGTGCGAAGAATTGTGTCGACTTGTAGCGTTAAGCTTATAAATTCAGAGTTACCACGGGGACTCATTTGAGTAAAAAGGGACTCATTTTTTTGAAAGAATACAAATAAACATTTAATATAATATGGTACAACCAATTTGGAAGTCCAAAGACTTTTATATCAATTCTCAGAACAAAAACTAATATTCAAAAGGTTGCGTAGTGTTTGCTTACTTTCTTATGAAACTGATGACATTCTCTCAGAGCTCTGCAGCTGCAGAAAAAAAAATTTCGGATCTTCAGCTGATCAAAACAAAAAAATCTAATAGATTTGACTTGGACACTGTTCAGGCAATTAAGAAAAAGTTTGGACTGCAAATTGACAACTATTCTTATGTTGAAATTTTTGTTTTGTTTATGGCGTTTTCAATTGGGAAATCTAGATTTTGATCTGAAATTTGATCTTTTTGAGTGTCAATGGAACATGATTCAGATTTTTTTTTTGCCATTGTATTGGTGTCATTTCGTGTCTGTGAAGTTAGCGTCGGTGTAGCTGCCAAAATTTAAAACATAACAAAAATTTGAAAATACAGAAATTGTCTTCATCACTTTCGGAAGACGAAGTCGAACTAGATGAATTTAATAGTTCACGGATAACTTTATTTTCTGTGTCTATATCCATTAATACAAGGTGGCGCAAAAGTTGTCACCCGATGATTCTTGGCCGTCATTTTTTTAAGTGTTTTGCAAAAAAATCGAAACAATTATTATAGGTGGCGCGTAGGACATGAATCGTGGAATACATTTTTCTACTTTTTTCGCGGAAGAATTCAAATATTTGCAACCAAAAAACATCGGGTGACAGCTTTTGCGACGGGTGACAACTTTTGCGCCACCTTGTAAATCCAAACGCAAAGCACTCTTGTTTTTCACAACCAAAGTAATACATCAAAATGAAAATCACTCTAGTCAAACTGACAGCTATCATTTGTATTGGTATTGGTGAATCTGCAGAAAAATACAGATTTGCAAAATTGATCTAATAGTGCATTCATTCACACCGAACCGAAAACTGAGTTTTCGCAAAAACACCTGAAACCTTCATCGAAAACCGAGTTTTCCCATACATTGTCAGTTCTCAAAATCTAGTAGGTTACGACGTAACCTTCTCATAATCACTTCGCAGACGTCATCTCGTTACAGGTTGTTGGAAAGAACACACCTTTTCATACATTCTACACGTGTTCCACATGTCCCACAAAACAGCTGATGAACTCGCTGTCAAAATAAATGTTTTTTTTTTTTAAGAAATTTACACACCAGATGAAATAAAAACAAAACAAGCGGCGGGCTTGAGAGTCAAAAACTGTTGTCAAAATCTTTAGATTTGTTTCATTTTGAACTTCAAATGCTAATATTAGTTTGATTATATTAGAATTCATTTTATTATTCAATTACAATATTTTCACACACAAATGTTGCAGCTAGTATCACAATTCACAGCTGATTGAAATGTCAAACGAAACCTGGTCAGAGTTGGTGTGAAAGCATCCATAAGTTTATGTAAACTTTTTGCCAAAAACTCAGTTTATGAACTGTTTTATTTCATAATATTCTTTTATACTTTCGAAAACACATACTTCTTTTTTTGTGATAATACGTATGTGCTTCATGTACAATTAGTTAGTTACTAATATTTATGATTTTTTTTTTGTTTTGTTTATTGTTGCTATTGTTTATCATAAACCTAAAAAAATATTTCAAGAGGACTCATTTATTTTCAAAACGACTCATATTTTTAGCCTCTGGGACTCATACAAAATTGACCCTGCGGTAACACTGCTTATACGCTGGTCATGTATTGAATGGATATTGTGGTTACGTCCATATAGATTGGAACACCACAGCTCCTGATGGAATTATTGAATTTACGGAATTCGCAGAGTAGACGTCCACATAAGCCAAGGGATAACGAGCGCAAGTACAAGGTGTAAGGTGTTCACAATAGAGTAATTAAGAAAAATATCGACCCAGACTAGAGATTGTTTACTTGTTTATTCAGGCATGCATACCAATATCAAAGATCATTCCACTCAAAAACAAAAAAAAAATTAAATGATCCCTCCCGAGTGTGGGATAGCAAAATGTTAATTTATCATACGCAAATATTCCCGAACGGTCTCAACGTTCCTCGGATTTCATTGTCATTTTACACTTCTCTGTCGTCGTAGGTCCATCCATCATGAGCGGCGCAAACAAAAATTCATGTCAGGTGCACACTAAGCATCGACAATAATAATGCTGGCAATAAAGTCAAGGCCACCACAGCACCATCGCAGCACAACGTGTTCACATGGAGAGGCTCACATTTACATTTTTTCTGCTTACGGCTTCCATTTCGTGGCACACAATGCAAATTGTTGTGCGCATGCAAAGTTATTTTCCCTGCTTCAGGTTCTCCGCGTATTTGCAGCAAATAATTATGAACATCGAACATGGCCCACAGGAACACTGTAATCGCTCCAGGTCACATTGTGCAGAATCATCAAAAGTAGTGAATGCAAAGTCAATGTGTCAGTGTCAATTGACAGGAGTTGAGGAGAAAATAATTTGTTCGCTGCGATGCTGTGAGATGGAGCCGTAGATGTGAATGTTGTATTGCCCCCAGCAGCTAGTGACACCAGTAACAATATGGTGTTGGACATTTTTGTAAATTATTCAGACGGTATCCTGTTTGGGAAAATCTGTTTTCTGACACCGATGGGTGAGTGTAATTACAATACTAAGACAGCATCTTAAATGTGTAACGGAATATATCCCTCGACCTCTACAATACATAACTTTACTAACCTATTGTCAAACGTAAAGTAACTTGGGGAGGTAGAGTGGGATATATTAAATTGGTATGCGTGGACTGTTCAATACAATAATCGAAGTACGAATATCCTAGGTCGTGACGTAACGACATACGCTCTCTTGAGCTGATGGGAAATACGACCATATTTTACCAAACCCTTTCGCTTTATTACTACCCTTGTGACTTGAGGCCACAGGACTCCTCAAGCCAGGCCGAGCAGCAAACGAAAGGGGTGTCCAGGCTTCTGTAGCTGAGGCATGCTAGCTTATGCTCATCCTAGCTCGTCGGTGGGGAGGTTCTTGCTACTTCCGCTCTGAACGGGGTTACGTTTTTACATGCCACAGAAGAGATGTTAATATCTGGTAATTTTATAAAAGAAGCGCGAAGAATTTATATCAGTACTACATAATTTCAATTTCTATCGATTTAATATTTCAGCTGAATCGAGAGCCAAAGTTGGAGAATGCTCTATATTGTGTGTGCCCACCCACATCGCTGTTACAACTGTATCTGCGACAGACCTTGGCTTTCTCGCCACACGATTTTTAAGATAGCCCCTAAACAGAAAACTGATTCTCCCTTATTTACACCTGAGTGTCATTCTTCCTCTTCGTCCACCCTTGACTATCTTCATACCCACCCCTAAGAAGATTTACCTAAAAAGTTGCATACTAAAAACGAATTCCCAAATTAGCTTACGGTTGCACCTCTGTAAAACCATTACTGGACCAAGAAAACAGAACTAAATTACAAACAAAAACCGCAGAAATGAACAAAAGTTATATCTTAATTCATATTTATATTTGAACAAAATAATTTGGTCCTACTGCATTATAAAAAAAAATATAATAATAATCAAATCAAATCAAACTGATTGAAAAATTATTTAAAAACAAAATATATCTAAACAAATTTTCTTTTCTCAAATCAGACTAATCGGAAAATAAAAAAAAGGAGAAATCAAAATATAACAACAATTCAATGTTGGTTCAAACAAAAATTAAAAGGGTCTCGTACGATACGCATTTCATCCGTAAAGTATTCGATCGTATGATAGATTATACGAAATAGAAAAAAAAAACAATACAAATAAAAATCTTGCTATTCTTAATGTTTGAAAGATTCTCAACATATCCAAATACGTTCACGATATGATGGGATAAAAAAAAATAGATCCGTTCCGTAGATTATTTAATCACAATTAAATTCGATTTGTTTTTATACTGTCGATCCACATATACGTACAATATATATATCAAAAGGATATCATGCCAATAAACTTATACACTACAATAATAGTTCGCACGAATTTGAGCACAAAATAAAATCGATAAAATAGACTCACCGATAAATGCAATTGATTTGTCATTGCTTACTAGTCGATCTCCAAAAAAAAATTATGTCCAGGGGTGAAGGGAACTGGTGCACAATTTCTCTGCCCGGGGAAGTGTTGAACTGCTGTCGTATTATTGTTGAAAGGTTGCTGCACGGGATTAAATTTTATTTTGCACTTTAGAAAGTTTGCGAACACAATACTTAACAATTCAAATAATAAAACAAAATAAAGATACTTAGCAGAGTATGTATGTAAGAAATACTACTCAGTGGATCGTATGGTTCAAAGTCTAGAATGAAGAATGGTTGAGTCCCTCGCTGCTGTCTATGTAAAGATGGTAATTTTGATTCGCAGGGGTATCAGTTGAGCAATCTCACCCTCTGCGTGTACAAAGATGTCAATATGTTTCTGGTATATGCTCGCTTTTTTTATTTTTTTTGGTTACGTTTGATGTTTTTCACAGGGGATGCTGCTGCTGCTGATATGTTGTGCGGCTCGGT
Source organism: Rhingia campestris (assembly GCA_932526625.1). NCBI lineage: Eukaryota > Metazoa > Arthropoda > Insecta > Diptera > Syrphidae > Rhingia > Rhingia campestris. The sequence goes on along the minus strand of OW052184.1, from coordinate 53,858,574 downwards.
TTGAAGATGATTTTAGCGCTTGGAGAAAATCGGCTTCTGTATGGAGGAGTCTCAGTGGTGCAGAATTATTCCCTTATTTTTGGAACAAAATTTCCTCAGATTTTAAATTGGGCAGGTAGCGTTGGAGACTAGTGGTGTAGGTACGATCGACTTTAGCTGGTGATTTACTTCGTCACTATATTGCCACTGTGCAATGTTCTTCTCTTATTTGAAGTCGCTTCTCGTTAATTTACTTTCACACTGTATGATTATGCACTTTTTTTGTCGGTTGCATTTATATTGCTGCGTTTTAGCATTAATTGTTTTTTTTTTATTATTATTTTGTCTTTTATGTCGACGTTATTTTACACTTCGCCGAACAAAATTTAAGTCATGTTTCGTCATGTACAAGAACAAAAAAAAACGTCGACCACTGTCGATCTTGATGCGCACTTGTTTTTCTTCGTCAATATCACCGCCAAAAATACAAGAAAAAAAAGAGAGAGCCGAAAATGCGCAGTAGCCTTATATACCAGCGTCATGTCGCATACCGAGTTTGCGGTAGTCAGGCACCGTTTTTTTTTTCGGCATTTACGCTTTCCAGGCGTTTGTTCTCCTTCATCAAAGCAGCTATATGTAAATAAAGCAGCTACTAGTAAATAAAGATCGTCGCTATGTACTAACTCCAACTCGATTTAGCAAATACCCCTAACGACAAATTCTACCAGCCTTACGTAATGAACCTGGTGCATTTCAAACTTAAAACCTCTTATTTCAAATCTAAGACACGAACCTTGGTTTTACGATGATAAGCTTGCGTTTCGCCTTTTCGTATGCAACAAAAATATTTGTCACATAAACAAAATAAAAAAAATCTCTTAAACAACATCAGTGGCTTTCAAACTTTATTGTTATTATTTTTTTTAATTACCCCACGTTCCCAACAAAGCTTATTCTTTTAGCAAGAGCCAAAGCGCAAAAAGAATAAGAAAAACGAACGAAATCGATATGTTTTAACCCACGCCCTATAGTAATCTCATGCTCAGACTGGGCTACTCGGGCGTATACGTAACTAAATTATAAAATTTATTTTTTTAAATCTTTGGAGTGGAATACTCCTGTGCGTGTACCGTGGAGGTTTTCTAGCTCATAAAGATGATTGCCAATCCTTTTTCGCACCCGTTCCTTCAAAAATTTTGGACAGAGTTTTGCGTTTAAATGCTTAGCCGCGTTACTTAAAATAAAGTTGCGTCTGTAAACAATATCTCCGGTTTTAAAGCTGGAATTCTTGCTCCTAGTATTGTAGGTTTTCTCATATGTAAGATGTGCATTTTCAAGAGACTCTTTTATAAAAGTATGGAGAATATTCATCTTCGAAGCCTTGGGAATAGCTTCGAACTCCGAGTTATTCAATCCATCTAGGTCCCTAAGCAACTTATACATAGAGCCATGTTCCATCATCTTTTGACCGAACAGAGCTTCATATGGTGACATATTAATGGCAGAGTGAACTGCTGTTCGAAGCGCACAAGCAATTGAAGTGAGTTTGGTATCCCAATTAGTTTGGCCTGGATCAATATATGAGCGCACCGCTGCAAGTATTGATCTATTTACCCGTTCACTTGCGTTGGATTGAGGTGCGTATGAGGCTGTTTTTATATGTCGAATTCCAAAGGCATTCATTAGTTTGCTAAACTCATGACTGGTAAATTGCGTCCCATTGTCAGTTAACAGGGTTTCGGGAACACCAAAAAGTAAAAATATGTGTTCTTTTAAGAACATGCAAGTACTTTCTGTGGTCGCCCTTTTCAAGGGTTGAAGAATTACTAGGTATGTATTACCTAGCTTGGAACGGGGATATGGACCCAAAAAGTCTATGTATACATGTTGAAATGGTCTATCCACAACAAACGGACTTCCCATCGGTGACCTGAGTATATAATTTGAAGCTTTTGTAGTTTTGCAGGTATCGCAGTTACTTATAAATTGTTTCACTTGCGCCGGCATGTGAGGCCAATAAAATTGTTCACGCAAGCGGTTCAATGTTTTCGCAATCCCACCATGAGCTGCCCTTGGAGGTTGATGAGCCAAAATGATAAGTTTTTGAGTTAACTGAGGGGGTACCCATAACTTCCACACCAGATCATCAAGAAGTGGGTGGCCTGTACAATGTTTGACCTTCTTGTAGACGAAATGGTTCGAAACACGAAGGTCAGGTAGTTGCAGTTTATTATTTTCGATGATGTCGATAATCTTGCAGTATTCCTCAGATTGGAAACTGGGGTCTGCAAGATCTATGTGCAGCACATCGAAATCTTCCTTCGACATTGTGACATCTGGTTCAACGGCGTCTACTCCATATACTCGCGAGAGAGCGTCTGGAACAACGTTCAGTGAACCTTTGCGATGTTCAATGTCAAAGTCAAATCCTTGTAGGCACATGCTCCATCTTGCCAACCTTCCACTCAAATCTTTATGGCTCATCAGCCACTTTAGACTGGCGTGATCGGTAATTATTTTGAATTTGTGACCCTCTACATATGCCCGAAACTTATTAACACCTGAGACAGCAGCTAGACATTCTCTCTCCGTAACGCTATAATTTTGTTGTGCAGCGTTAAACTTGTGCGAATAATAGTATATGGGTCTCTCGCATTGATTTTCATCCAATTGGCACAGCACACAGCCTATACCTGTCCCAGACGCATCGCACAATATGACAAATTCCTTTTTATAATCCGGATTAACAAGAATCGGAGCTGTTGTTAAGGCTGTTTTTAACTTATCGAATGCTTTTTGTGCTGCTTCCGAAAAATCAAATTTTACCCCCTTTTTAAGAGTGTCTGTTAGGGGAGTCGCTATTGAGGAAAAATTACTGACAAATCTGCGATACCATCCTGTCATACCTAAGAACCTTCTGACTTGCCGGGCGGTTCTCGGTATTGGAAAATCCGTAATCGCTTTGATTTTGCCAGGATCTGTTTTAAGGCAGCCGTCTCCGACAATGTACCCCAAGTAGTTAAGCTGTCTATAACAGAATTTAGATTTTTCGACATTAATCGTTAAACCTGCATCTTTTAAACGTTTGGCTACAATGGAGAGCATATACAGATGCTCGTCGAAAGTACGCGAAGTCACTAGCAAATCATCCAAGTAGACGAAAATGTTTTCCCTCAGTTCATGGGGTACCACTTTGTCCATTAATCTGCATAAGCGTTGAGGCGCGTTGCATAGACCAAAGGGCATTACCTTGAACTGATAAAGGGGACGTCCGGGAACAGTGAAGGCAGTCTTTTCCCTTGAGCTTTTCTCCAACGGTATCTGCCAAAACGCATCCTTCAGATCTACACTAGAAATATAGTGCGTATCTGTTAGACGTGATAGCAAACCCTCTATATGTGGAAGAGGATACGCATCCTTCTTCGTGACCTTGTTTACCTTCCGTATGTCTAAGCACATTCTATCTTTCCCAGGTTTTTGAATAAGAACTACCGGAGAGCTCCATGCGCTTAAACTTACTTCGATAACATCAAGACGAAGCATGCGATCCAACTCCACATATAGACGCTTCTGCACCGCTGGAGATATTGGGTAGTGCCGCTGTTTTACGGGTTCAGCTGTTCCCGTATCGATAACATGTTCCTCCAGGTTTGTTTTTCCTAAACCAAGATCGGTAAAGGAAGGAAACATGCTAATGGTGTCTTTCAGTCTACTGGATTCTTCACCAGATAATTCTCGTGCTTCGGAAACGCTGGATAATTCATTGGATGTAAGACATTCATCCGGAACTTTTGAAAAAAGACTAGGGGCAATATCAAATGTTTGCCAAAAATTTACTCCTAAAAATAGTGATCGCTGGAGATTTGGGACAATGAAAAATGTGACATCCTTCTCCATATTATTAAAAGATACTTTTGTGGTTATACGACCAATCACTTGTTGTTTTGCGCCATCTGCGGTTTGAACTGCAGAATGAAATTTTTCGTATGGTATAGCATTCTCCCAAACAATTTTGTAACCTTCTTTTCCAATACAACTAACTGCTGCCCCACTATCTAACAGTCCAGTCAGAAGATGACCAAATATTTGCACTTGAGCATATGGACGAGGATCATTAGGGATGAATTGTATCGCTGCCACCGTGGAAGCAACTTTATATAAAAGCTTTTTCTCTCGAAACCGAGCTCTCAGTTTAGCTATTTTCGAGGATACCGGCCTCTTGTTGAACCCAAAAATCCTTTTCCTTGCCTCATAATATGCAATAAGACGTTCATGTAATGACTTGTGAGGTAACGAGATCTTCTTGGGTTCCGATTCTTGCTTTTCTTCTTTTGGTACCGGATCTGAATCTAGCCGTGTTAATATTGATATAGGTGGAGAAGTAGATGGAGAAGATGCTATACATCCGGGTTTGTTTATTGCGAGCGAAGTGTCCCGGATGGCACTTTGCTCTTCTGACAGTTTCCCGAACAATTCGAACATTGGGGTGTTATTGTGTTCTCCTTGCCGCATTTGAAACAAAATATGTTTCTTGTTTCGCTTAAGCAATCTCTGAAGGAATGGCCAACTAGCTTACAGTTCCAGCACACAAATGTAGGATTTTGTCTTGCAATAGCATCCACTTGCTGTGAAGAACTGGCAACATCGTCTTCATTAACATGGTTCAGTTCGCTGACCATTCGGCGATTTGCTTGAAATGGTAGTGCCCTAGGCTTAGGAGTATCACGATCTCCGAAATACTTTTCCAACTTGCGGCATACATAAACCATTTCTTGTAAGCTATCTGTATGGAATGTTATCACATGTTGTCCAATCTTTCGATGTACATTCTGCCTAATAATTTCGATCAACTCTTTGTTAGGCTTAGGATTACTTAGTCTCGAATTCATCTGTAACAGAGCTGTGTAAAAGTCATCGAAAAGTTCGGTCGGACCCTGAAAACGATCCGACATTTTCTTGGTCAATTCCGAATCCGATTCAAGACCTCTAAATTGGTCAATTAGCGCAATTCGAAGAATCGGCCAAGTTACATTAGGGTTAGTTTTTAAAAACGCCCAAAACCACGTCTGTGCTTGCCCTGACACAAACTGGTGGAAATTTAGTACGATTTCTTCCCAGGACACACCATACCCTTCCCTAACGCGATCCAGACGAAACAGAAAGTCGTCAACCGTCATGTTCCTATTGTCAAAGTGTATGCCCCACTTGTGAAAGTGATGAGCTCGGTAGCTATTTGACGATAGAACATTCGAATGCGAATGCGATAAGGGTCTTGGGGAGTTGTCATTAAGATTCAAGCCACCTAGCTGAGCTAAGAAATTGTCTGCGTTATCCTGCGCTAAATTAGTAGGATAACCTGATGCATTGGCGGATGCATTAGACGGTGGTTCAGGTCCTGAATTTCTCGATCTATTTTGGGTATGTACATCTGGTTGAACTATGCGATTGGTTGGAGTAGGTGCTTGGAGTAATTCACGTACAAGTGAAGCTACTTCTTGACGAATTGCACTTCTACTTTTTTCTAACTCCTCACGAATACATCGAAGATCGTCTGCACGATTTAGCCCTACTGTTGCAGTGACAACTTCTTGAACATATTGTGATAGTTGCTCACTTTCACTTACTTCCGCTTCCTCCTCCGTTTCCGAAGCATCTGGAATAGCTGCGACATTTGAGTCATGGAATTCTCCAGGCCGTTGTTCAACGGGAGAGGAGTGGGTAGATGGGTTAGTATCTCTCAAAGTTGAAACTATATTCTGTGCAGATGTAGAAACACCCGCAGCTATCGGTTCCCGGAGCTTTTGTGATTTTGAACCGACTGAAGCCATTGACAAATTAAAAGGTTTTTTGCTCTTTCGCAGGGAATAACTCGATTTTACGACAGGTTGCTTATTGGGGTCAGACATTTTAAAAAGAAAATGTAAATAAAAACAATTTGAATCAAAGTGAATATCAATCTAGGCCAATAACTATCCTAAAAATGCCTTTTTCTCCAGGAAGGTTGACTGGAATTACTAAATAATATAATATGGTGTAATCCAAGATTTACAAGTATTCCAAATCAAAAAAAAAGTTCATACAAAATTTGGTGGGTATGACGATATTAAGGGTTATGACTATAGTGGAATGAGAGATCAGGTAAGAAAATTCATACTGAAATGAAAAACAAATTATAAAGTGCTAAGTCTAAAGTGTTAAGCAAAATTCGAAACCAAATATTACCAAAAGTGACTGCATCAGATATAGCTCTAGCTTCTGAAGCTTAAGTATAGGACAAGCACTATGGTTTTGCATTTTCTGCTCAAGAAATTGTTTTATTTTGTCGCTGATGTGCCAATAGACTCGTCGCAACAGTCGTAGTAGAGAATTTAATCTCTTATACCGGACACCGAGTACTGGCACCAAAAGCAACAATCAAAAGTTTTGAAATCAATACATTTACTTCTGACGATGAAATAGATATTTTCTAGTTTCAGCAGGATAAATGAAATTTGATTCCCAACCCCTTTAATCAATACTAATCTAGAAATTAAAGCATGGCAATGATTACGCAACGAATATCAATATTGTTTATAAACATTTATCTATAGGACGAATCATGTCCTCACTTACATAGCTAGAATAACGAACCTTGAAAACTCAAACAGGAAATAATGATTTCGAAACTATATGCCTTTTAACATATATTAGAAAATAAGACTTGATGGATCCTTGTAGTACTGAATTAAACTTCGTGCCCCACGTTGTTGGGCGCCACCTGTAACGGAATATATCCCTCGACCTCTACAATACATAACTTTACTAACCTATTGTCAAACGTAAAGTAACTTGGGGAGGTAGAGTGGGATATATTAAATTGGTATGCGTGGACTGTTCAATACAATAATCGAAGTACGAATATCCTAGGTCGTGACGTAACGACATACGCTCTCTTGAGCTGATGGGAAATACGACCATATTTTACCAAACCCTTTCGCTTTATTACTACCCTTGTGACTTGAGGCCACAGGACTCCTCAAGCCAGGCCGAGCAGCAAACGAAAGGGGTGTCCAGGCTTCTGTAGCTGAGGCATGCTAGCTTATGCTCATCCTAGCTCGTCGGTGGGGAGGTTCTTGCTACTTCCGCTCTGAACGGGGTTACGTTTTTACATGCCACAGAAGAGATGTTAATATCTGGTAATTTTATAAAAGAAGCGCGAAGAATTTATATCAGTACTACATAATTTCAATTTCTATCGATTTAATATTTCAGCTGAATCGAGAGCCAAAGTTGGAGAATGCTCTATATTGTGTGTGCCCACCCACATCGCTGTTACAACTGTATCTGCGACAGACCTTGGCTTTCTCGCCACACGATTTTTAAGATAGCCCCTAAACAGAAAACTGATTCTCCCTTATTTACACCTGAGTGTCATTCTTCCTCTTCGTCCACCCTTGACTATCTTCATACCCACCCCTAAGAAGATTTACCTAAAAAGTTGCATACTAAAAACGAATTCCCAAATTAGCTTACGGTTGCACCTCTGTAAAACCATTACTGGACCAAGAAAACAGAACTAAATTACAAACAAAAACCGCAGAAATGAACAAAAGTTATATCTTAATTCATATTTATATTTGAACAAAATAATTTGGTCCTACTGCATTATAAAAAAAAATATAATAATAATCAAATCAAATCAAACTGATTGAAAAATTATTTAAAAACAAAATATATCTAAACAAATTTTCTTTTCTCAAATCAGACTAATCGGAAAATAAAAAAAAGGAGAAATCAAAATATAACAACAATTCAATGTTGGTTCAAACAAAAATTAAAAGGGTCTCGTACGATACGCATTTCATCCGTAAAGTATTCGATCGTATGATAGATTATACGAAATAGAAAAAAAAAACAATACAAATAAAAATCTTGCTATTCTTAATGTTTGAAAGATTCTCAACATATCCAAATACGTTCACGATATGATGGGATAAAAAAAAATAGATCCGTTCCGTAGATTATTTAATCACAATTAAATTCGATTTGTTTTTATACTGTCGATCCACATATACGTACAATATATATATCAAAAGGATATCATGCCAATAAACTTATACACTACAATAATAGTTCGCACGAATTTGAGCACAAAATAAAATCGATAAAATAGACTCACCGATAAATGCAATTGATTTGTCATTGCTTACTAGTCGATCTCCAAAAAAAAATTATGTCCAGGGGTGAAGGGAACTGGTGCACAATTTCTCTGCCCGGGGAAGTGTTGAACTGCTGTCGTATTATTGTTGAAAGGTTGCTGCACGGGATTAAATTTTATTTTGCACTTTAGAAAGTTTGCGAACACAATACTTAACAATTCAAATAATAAAACAAAATAAAGATACTTAGCAGAGTATGTATGTAAGAAATACTACTCAGTGGATCGTATGGTTCAAAGTCTAGAATGAAGAATGGTTGAGTCCCTCGCTGCTGTCTATGTAAAGATGGTAATTTTGATTCGCAGGGGTATCAGTTGAGCAATCTCACCCTCTGCGTGTACAAAGATGTCAATATGTTTCTGGTATATGCTCGCTTTTTTTATTTTTTTTGGTTACGTTTGATGTTTTTCACAGGGGATGCTGCTGCTGCTGATATGTTGTGCGGCTCGGTTTGAAGATGATTTTAGCGCTTGGAGAAAATCGGCTTCTGTATGGAGGAGTCTCAGTGGTGCAGAATTATTCCCTTATTTTTGGAACAAAATTTCCTCAGATTTTAAATTGGGCAGGTAGCGTTGGAGACTAGTGGTGTAGGTACGATCGACTTTAGCTGGTGATTTACTTCGTCACTATATTGCCACTGTGCAATGTTCTTCTCTTATTTGAAGTCGCTTCTCGTTAATTTACTTTCACACTGTATGATTATGCACTTTTTTTGTCGGTTGCATTTATATTGCTGCGTTTTAGCATTAATTGTTTTTTTTTTATTATTATTTTGTCTTTTATGTCGACGTTATTTTACACTTCGCCGAACAAAATTTAAGTCATGTTTCGTCATGTACAAGAACAAAAAAAAACGTCGACCACTGTCGATCTTGATGCGCACTTGTTTTTCTTCGTCAATATCACCGCCAAAAATACAAGAAAAAAAAGAGAGAGCCGAAAATGCGCAGTAGCCTTATATACCAGCGTCATGTCGCATACCGAGTTTGCGGTAGTCAGGCACCGTTTTTTTTTTCGGCATTTACGCTTTCCAGGCGTTTGTTCTCCTTCATCAAAGCAGCTATATGTAAATAAAGCAGCTACTAGTAAATAAAGATCGTCGCTATGTACTAACTCCAACTCGATTTAGCAAATACCCCTAACGACAAATTCTACCAGCCTTACGTAATGAACCTGGTGCATTTCAAACTTAAAACCTCTTATTTCAAATCTAAGACACGAACCTTGGTTTTACGATGATAAGCTTGCGTTTCGCCTTTTCGTATGCAACAAAAATATTTGTCACATAAACAAAATAAAAAAAATCTCTTAAACAACATCAGTGGCTTTCAAACTTTATTGTTATTATTTTTTTTAATTACCCCACGTTCCCAACAAATGGTCGATAATGAGAGTTTTATCGCTCATGAGCCTGTTTTGAGGCGACGGTGATACCCTGTTAAGCAAGTGGACAACACCGTGAAGTTGAAGTGCTTAAATGTAGCAAGTTTGCGAGGGAAAGCCTCACTGGATTTAATAGGCAATAGTTATCATTTAATACAGCGTTCCATGTGTGATCACTTATTAACGATCCAATTAGCTTGGTTGCAGAAAGATCCTTAAGGAAATATCTTACACGGATTAAAAGTCGCGTTGAGATCCACTGAGATTAATCGCAACATGGTGAAAGCTGGTGATCACCCGTGTAAACGAAAAGTTAATTAAAAGATATTTAAAGCGATACAGCTCCGTTGTGTTTGCATATCTTGAATGGAGCTATAGGCTATGTTTGATCACATTTGGGATGGAAATACAAAAATTTCTATCTTTAGAACTAGTACTGCTGCACCCCGATTTACCACTATGTCTTCGATCTAGAAAGACCAGTGGTAAGACTGATATCTAGTATTTATTCAAAAGTGGTTAGTGTACCGTGCTATAATTGCAACACAAATTATTGTTTTGATCACCACTCTGTGGCCCTCCATACGAACAAGTGGCCACTATCAGACCCACATTCTTGTTTAGCTCTATACTCTAATACATGGATCTAAAAACAACCTAAAAATTAAACTATCTGGGGAACGTTCAAATATTGCCCTTCGCCCAAATATTTGATAGAGACCGCCACTGTGAGACAAAAGACCGCTTTGCAATGGAAACCCTCTTATAGAGAGGACAAAAAATCACAACAGAAATGCAACTCAGTTTCATGTTGACTCTAGAAAAGATGGAGCCATCTTATCCTAGATGTTATTCTTAAACATATCCTTTCGATTTTTCGACAGTTTTTTTAGATGGAAATTGTGGCAATTAAATAAACCTTGTCCCGGCCAAAGTTTAATATGACGCGGCACCATTCTTGACATTCGAACCCAAGTAAAAATGCCAGGTATGCCCACGTCACATGCAAAGTACTACTCCCTCTAGCATAATTTTAACCAGAAGGACTTTCTCAGTTTGATCATGATAAAATGATCATCATTAGTCCTCACTTCCAAGAGGCAATGTCTTTATTTAAGGACGACAGTTTGGACAATTTGGAATTCTTCGATTTTTAAGAACTTCCATAGATCAGTCCTTGCTGTCTTATTTTATTGGAAAGACCATTTTTCTTGATTCTTTTGCTAGAATTTCTGACAACTTTTGGCGTTTTTTTCAGTAATATATATTGACGGAGTATATTATTATATATTGTTATTGCTTTCAGGTATTTTGTAATAGCTTTTTAAACTCGGAATTTTGGTCGACTTATACGGTTTGACTTCTTCAATTTGATTCTTGAGAAGTTTGTGCAATACTCCCGAGCCAACAACAGAGGCACAATTTTCCAATAATCTGTGCAACTACTAGCATACGCCGACGATATTGACATCATTGGTAGGGCTCAACGTTATGACATAGCCACGTTTGCTAGTATAGAGAAGGAAGCGGCCTACATGGATTTAGCAGTAAATGAGGGTAAGACTAGGTCAACACGAAAGAACACACAACATCGACGAATTGGACAGAACGTCACCATTGATAGATATAACTTTGAGGTAGGTACCTCGGCTCCGCTATTTGTAGTAAATCTCTCAATCGAACTACTAAGGAGATCCTATATAAGACCCTGATCATCCCTGCTCTACGGCGCTGAAGTATGAACCGTATGATGAAATCCTTGGTCGATTCGAGAGAAAAATTCTTCGAAAATCTTCGGTTCCGTTTGCGTTGCCGGGCTATGGAGACGAAGATTCAACCACGAACTAACGAGCTAGGACATGTAGAACGAATGGGCACCAATACTCCGGCTCGCAGATCTTCGACTCCCAGCCAGACGTCGGACGCAGTAGAGTAAGACCTGGTCTTAAATGGCGCGTACAATTAGAAACCGACCTCAACCAACTTAGAGTGCGCAACTGGATGCTCTTTTTTTCTGGATACCAGTGTCAGCTATAGTTAGCTAAAGACCTAAGTGGAGAGGCATGTTGGTTGAGGCCCAGGCTCATCCCGTACTGTAGCGCCACTTAAGTAAAGTAAGTTAGTATATGGTTTGAGCATCGGGTTCGTCATCACTTTTGGTCACTGCTGTGTCTGAGAGACATTGTATGTCTTATTTTGCATTGTTTTAATGCATCTCTATTGGTGACACTATGTAGAGTACTTCTATTGTTTCAAAAGCAATATGCGTCTTTTAGCACCCTCTGCCCATCTCTTTTGCACCGTAGCATGTAGTACCAGCACCCGCCCATTTTTTATTTTGAACGGGTCCTATTGAAATGAAAGTAAAGGGTCCTATTGAAAGCAAATTACTTTTAGCCGCAGATTATTGCACGTTTGCTTGTACTAAGGGCACCAATTTGTAATGCCATTCTTGTAAATTAACAGATGATTACTTTTAAAGGACGCTAATGACTAATGCAATTCACTTTTCTGATTGATACCGCTTCCTATAGTTCAGAACTTACAACATCATGAAATACCTAATTATTTAACTGGTTTATTGGCACTCCAATTGAAAGATCTAAAGGTGCAGCAAAAGTTACTTTTATTGACGTCGGCGAAGTTGTTTCAAAATAATCCCAAAATGGAAAAAATCTCTCATCACGTTCCAAGCTACAAAAACCAATGGCTGCACAAACGTTTTGCGCCGCTTCATCAACATGTCCACATGACAATGTGACTAATGAATGCCACAACATCAAATGCAATTTCGAAACGATAACATCAATTGACAGCCATATAACACTGTGTCATGTTAATTCAATTCTCTATGACATTTTGTTCAGTCAATTTGAATTTCACTTTACCGATGCTACTCTGACACAAAAAATGCATTACCTCACTCATGTCACCGAAAAGTAAAAGAAAAAATGGCTTTACAAATAAAATCACCGCGAAATGAGGATAAATGAACGCAACCATTGGTCATTGCCACTTCTGGTATGCTAAACAAAAAATAAAACTCACTTTTATAAAAATAACACGCTGCTATTATTAGTGCTGATAGAATTCAGCAAATTTCTGTGAATACCTGCCTTCACCTTTATAGAATTCCTATGTGTAATTATACATTTTTTGTGTTTTGCATTTCATGGGCGAATTTAATGTTTTACCGTTGTTTGTGGTTGGGTATTCTTTGTGTTGATATGTGTTTCTTTTTCAGTTTGAAAGCTGTCAAAAAAATTCACCGTCTATGTTAACAAAAAAAAACAGATAATATTTTTTGGCATTGTTTGTACTATAATACATTTGCAAATTCCATTACGTCATTTTACACTTTTAATCTCAAGCCTTGTATGCTGCTTGTGATAGCTTTTAACTTCACTATTTTTACTTTTTTTTTTTTTTTTCTATAAATCGATGATAAATGCTTGTTAGATTTTTACTCAGCTATAGATGAGCACGAAAATATTATTTTCGTTTCATTTACCATAAACCAAATATTTTTTTTTTGTTTTCATAAATTAAAGCCTGAAAACAACAATGCGTCGAATATTAATTTTGTGATATAAATTAGTAAACACCTGTCATTCTCTCGTATATTGTATAACCTGTGTACATTATAAACATTATACAACAAATACATTTGACAATTAACACTAATTGATGCAAATAGAATATTGCTTTAGTTTTTGTATGGGAGATAAAAACATTTAAAAAAAAAACCTTTTTTGCATCTCAAATAATAGGCCTGGTTCAAAATTAATTAATTGGGATAATCTATGTAACAATATTGTTTAAATGCTGTTTTTTTAGATTTCTTTAAACCTTACCAAAAAACGGTATTTTAAAAAAGTATCCAACAATTAATGTGGCTTTAAACTGCCTATGGTCTGCTCCTAAATTATTAAATGTTGTACATTGGTGAAAATAAGTTTTCAGGTGTTTCGTTTTGTTATATCCTTGTAATTGCTTTACTGTTGACATTGACTCTTCTGCGTAACATTAGCAGTGCCTTTGTGGGGAGCGGTACGAAATCCCAAAAAAAAATCTCCATTGGAAAAAATCTTTTTGAAACTTCTTTGGGCTCGTCGGGGTAAATCCAAACACAAATATAACGACTCGAAAAGTCATGGGTAGGGAAAAGCTAACTTGGTGGGACAACGGCAGGCAAACAACAAGCAAGAGCGTAAGCATGAGAGAGCACTCTGTAAGTCTGTAGTGAAGTCACACAATACACAAACACAAACACAATACACATCAGAAAATTATATGAGATCAGTGGGGAGCAAGCGCGGCGGACAGAACAAATGTGCGAACCAGCGTTACCAGATAAATTTTTTTAAAACTGCTAAAGGTAGGACGAAAAACTGCAAAACCTGCTAGATGGAAGTGTAAAAAAATGCTAAAAAAAACTGCGATCGATTTTTCCTTGAGAAATAAGTTTTTTTTAGTTCAAAAAATATTATTGTTATTATATAAGGTGATAATTTATAAAAGATGATAATTTTAAATTTAAATATGTAAAAAGTTATTAAATTACATTGTTCGGAATCTTTATAGAGAATCTTTGAATTTATTGAAGTTACCATTTTATTTGTTGGAACAAAGTTATAACAGCCTTCACCTTAAGAAACCCCCGGCTTTACTTGCAAAGCAACATTTTCGTTACTGAAGCGATTACGGTTTTTAGTTTTTAACTTTGAAATATAATGTTGAATTTGTTTACCATAGGTAAAATGTAATCCATAGCATGAAAAGTATTATTATACTGTCATTCAAACTATTAAAAATAAATTAGTTTGGGACAGAGTTTGTTGTTAAATATTCAACTTGGAAATGCAGTTTAATGTTCTATAATTTGATTGACGCAATCATGTAGCGATAGCCATCTAATGCCTTAGTGGCGCAAAATCCTATGCTTTTCTGTTTCAAAAAACTCTTGGAATTCTAAAAATTCTCGTTGTCTTTTACTACTTTGAGAAAAGTATGATTAGACATCTTTGACCAATTGCTCAATGGATCTTGGCAATTTCTTACTGTCATGACTGACAGCTAGAGCAACCGAGTGACATACGCATAATAAATATATAATTTGGATTGAGTGTCGTTGTCCAAACAATGCCTATGTAAATAATATAATAACTGTCTGCACCCTTTCCTTTTGGAAATGCTTCGCAGTTCCATCAATAGGTATCCACCACACCGACACTACCCATAAACAGCTGTTTTTGCTTTCTGACCCTAACTCTGCGTATTTGCATTTCTTCTTTGGGATCATTTTTCTTGAAGATGATCGTGTATTCGTATTTACCGTCGCCCAAACAATTAAAAACATGTATACATTTTTTTTGTGTGAAAACTGCTAAAATTTAGGAAAATGCTAAAAAAAACTGCTGCAGGTCATTTTCATGATCAAAAACTGCTAAAATCGCAGGAAACTGTTAAAATCGCAGGAAACTGCTAAATCTGGTAACGCTGGTGCGAACAGAACAAATGTGCGAACAGAAGAAGAAGAACACGGAACAACAACAACAACATGTGAGAGCGCAAGCATAAGAGAGCGCTCTGTTGTGAATTTTGTTGGTTTAGTGTGGCTGTGGATTGTGCTTTAGGACAACTCATTCATATTCATATTGAATGCAATGAGGCTGGAGAAGCGACTCGTGTATGGTTAAATTTCCCAAATGCTCCAAAAACGGGAGAAAAATTAAGGAAGAAAGCAGCTGCGCATATGCAAGCTCAGAATATTTGTCGCTCATCTGTGCCTTTACTTCGAAGAACAGCCAGCATTCCTTTCAACAAGAACAAAACTATTGTTGCCAAGCGTAATAACTTTCCATTGATTTCTGCTTGCGCGATGACAATTCACAAGTCGCAAGGCGGCACCTTTCAGGAAGTGGTTTACGAGTATCACAAGAATCATTCGCAGCAGTTATTATACGTTGCGTTATCACGAGTAACGAGCATAGAAGGACTTCACATTACCACCCGAGATGATACCATGGATGGAGAGCATCAGCTTCAACGAGCAGTTTGACAGAAGAGTTCCGTCGGCTAGCACTGAACAAATTATCAACTATTACCTCATCGATAACAGACTTTATTACTAAGAGAAGATGCCCTCATTATTCTCCCTAAATTGCCAAAGTTTACGGGCCCACGCAGTAGACTTGTCAGATATAGTAGTCCAACAAGCGAATTTCCTACTTTTATCGGAAACATGGATAAAAAATGAAGAAACCATGGATGCCGAATTTTGATTGTATCGTTCATTTCAAGCGTCCCAATGTAAGAGCTGGCGGGGTAGCCATCTACCGTAACTCCAGTTACGGAACAAATATAGTCACTCCACAAGCAGCAAATTCATTAAGTGTAAATACTGATGAAATTTGAGACATTTGTACTTCCCAATGTGTCACAGAAAACGGACAAAATATAGATATCAGTAATCGTTCTCTACATTACCCCAACAAGACGATCAAAGATATTATACAATTTATATATCGAGCATTATTGGCATACACACCAGAGGGTGCAGCAGTACTAAGGGAAGATTTGCATGTCAATGATTTTAAGCGGTGATTTCAATGTCAGTTTTGCCTCGGAAGAAGCTCAGTCACTGGTACAATTTTTAGAGAGTAAATTGCATTTAAAAATGAATAATAGTCCTAAATTTTCAACAACCACATCAGGCACGACAAAAGATGCAATCTTCTCAAGAGGTTTAATTAATTTACAATCACGAGTTTTCATATTATACTTTTCATACTTACTTACTTTTCATAGTATCTTTTCTTGAATTTGAAAATATGAAAAATTAAGGGAAACATATGAGAAGGTAATCCTATCCCATCATATGTTATGGGGTAGTGTATAACAAGGGTTTTATATAAAACGCCCCCAAAAAGTGGGCGTGGATTAAAATGGTCTAAAGACGAAAAGTTCATATAAATATTACCAATGATTCTGCATCGAACTTTTTTCGAAAAATTTAAAATTTTACAAACATTTTTTTTTATTGAAAACGCCCCCAAAAAGTGGGCGTGGCAAAAAACTTTATACAGACGAAGTATAGTTATTAAGATTGTCTAAATATGTTGTTCAGACACTTTTTCAAAATTCCTTATGGTTTAGCCAAAAACTAAGTTTTTCTTAATATGATCGTGGCAGCAGTGAGCGGATTTTGAAAATATTTACACTTGTTCTGTAGGCACGGACTCGGATCCTATATACCAAATTTCATTATCCTAGCTCAATATGTAAGTCCTAAAAATCGGTGACGTACAGACGGACGGACGGACGGACAGACAGACATGGCTAAATCGACTCAGCTAGCGATTCTGAGTCAATCCATATACTTTGAGGTATATGTAGCTAAATTATTTCTCTATGTTTTGAACTATGTTTAACAACTAATATACCTCTATGAGATAGGGTATAAAAAGTCAATAGTTTGATAAGGAAGGACTAGTGTTATTTGAGAAACTTCGATACAAACTTCGTTTCACTTCAACCTCGTAGCACTTCTACGGTCTATTTTTTTTGGCCAAAATCTCCAAATCTTTCGATTCTCTCCTTAGTATTATGAATTGTGATAACGATTAAAAGTTTTATGCATGCAAAAAAAATATGAATGCATGCAGTATTTAAGTATTTTAGTATTCGTAGACAATAGACAAATCGCAGTTTTGTCTGCGAATTTGTCTCTTTTGTTTCTAATCATTAATAAAATCTTTTTCTTGTTATTGTTGTTATTACCTATTACTTTTTAATTTGAATTGAAGTTGAAAATTAATTTATTTTTAATTAAGGCCGTGTGCCAATTGCGTTAAAAAAAGGGGTTAAATTTTATCCACCGGCTAATTTTTGACATTTCTGCTGGGGTAAACAAAATTTGGCTTTTTGCTGTGTCAGTTGCATTAAATGGTATAATAATACTATTTTCAATAATTTCCCAAAAGAATTGGAAAAAAAATCCTTTCTATATATTTTCTTGTAATACAAAAATACCGAATAATAATTCAGCGAAATCATACAAAAAACCTTAATTATTATTACTGACATTAAAACATAATTGTTGTATTACAATTTGTGTTCATGATTAAGGATATCCATTTTACTTTCTTCAAGTTAAACATATTTTCGCATACAAAATACAAAATATACCGAAATGTAGTCATACAATTTTAGTAACCATCCTTTTTCAAAAACCCAATTTTAGTTTATGTTACAACTTTGTTAACATTTTTTGATATGAAACGCACATTCTTTGCTTTTTATTAAAATCTGAATGATGTGCTATTTTCCCACACATGTGAACACTGGTGTGCTTTCCATCACTCTCACTCCCCAGTAGGCATACCAAATGTCAAAAATTAGCCACTGGTTAAATTTTAGCGAGCTGTTGAGCAGGTTAAAATATATATTTACTTTGTGTATAACATTTCATTAATCTTAATCTAAACCAAATATGTATCTCCAAAAGATAGATGTTCAAGTAGTAAATCATGCGATTAAATCGCCGCGATCATCTTTCTTTTGGAGATTTTGGATTGGGGATTTTGCGGCTGGAGATTTCAGTTTCGGGAATTTTGGGTTTGGAGATTTTGTTTGGGGATTATGTTTTGGGGAAAACGTACCCAACCCTCTTTGTTCTGGTAGCAATCATGGAACTGTCATCTGCTAAACTAAAAATACTATTAAGGGTATTCATGCAACATCGTAATTTTATTACGTGCGAAAGATTATAACTTTACGACGACGTTTCATGAACGACCCTAAAACATCATCACTAAATAATGCGGTAATCCACTGAATTTAATCGCATTTTAGTAAATTATTTATTGATAGAATTTTGTTCTTATTGTTGTCTTTCCGTTCTCGATAATTTGTTTCAGTTTAGCGCATACTTTTGTTGTGTGATAGTGACTGATTAAATGTCAAAATAGCAATTCAAAAGTTTACAACATTTACCACCTCAGTTTACGCACCCAATTCCTGTGAGAAAATTCCGATATTGTTAGAAAAGATTTCCCATACAAAATTTGACAGTTCATTTATCACGTCGTAATTTTATCACGTTTACAACGCTTACGACGACTTTCCGATGTTGCATGAATACCCCTATTATTTGTTGACTTTGAAGGATAAAGTAGCTGTGAGAATTGAGCCTTTTGATACTCTAGAATTAATAAAATCCCTATCAAAAGAGAAGCCATCCATTACATGTTGACTTCTGTCAAATCATTTTTTTTTTAAGTCAAGCATTTCTTCTCTCGGAAAAATCAGTTCACAAACTGTCAAAGAATATTATTTGCAAGAAACAGCTACTAGTTCGGGTGCATACTTCATTATAACAATAGTTGAATCCCTTATCGGATCAATGTATCTTGACATTTCTTGACATAACATTGTAGCTGTCAATAGTGACGTTCAGTACAAATCTTCGATTTTGTATGTCTCTCCGTGATTTAAACCCATTTAGCTCATTTTCTATAATCGCAAACGGGCGATGGATAATGCCATAGTTCGACTATTGATGCCATTTCATCTAGATCAAGAGTTTTAGACAATCATCTCAGGAATGATATTGAAAAAAATAATTTCCATTGCTTTTTTTCCTTTTTCTAAATCCTAAATCTTACCTAGAAATTTCGAAATTTCTTCATCGTCATCCTGTACCGATTGCTGAGTTTAAGGCATATACCAAAACTAAACATGACTCTGTATAATTCGGTTTTGTAAATGTTATCGTATGCGGTTTTAAAACCGATTATCGACTTGAACATCTTTGGATTAAAGGTCCAAACCCATCGAGCAACCGAAACCGAAACTTTTTTATCTTTTTTTTTTTTAACTGCTAATTACTTCCAATTAGCAGTTAATGCTGTGTTTTTCAGTTAACAAATACATCTTAAATAAAAGATATCAATAAACCACGCTAATCTCATTTATTTTTATTTCTTTATATCTTTTTATTTCAATACAAAATGGTTTTATATGTTTTCCGTACCAAAATGTTACTTTTTCATTTTGCAGTTTTGCATTTTGTCGTACTGAAACTTGCAACATTTTTTTCTTTCGTTGTTAGTTCTGTGTGCCGAAGTTTGTGGATGTCACTTGATGTTAAAGTGATTTTGTTTCTGTTTCTGTTCTATATTCGGTGAGAATGAAATGTCAAAACTGAACAGAAAAATGAAAAAAATAAAACGAAGTCTCGGTTTCGGTTGCTCGGTGGGTTTGGCCCTTAAGGCTCCGAAAATCGAAAGTTTCTGGAGTTGATTTTATCGTTCAAGTTGATAAATTTGAAAACAATTTGGGTTTATAGCTTAAATAAAACATTAAGTATTTTCCTCGTCAATCATTTCAAAATAGCATTTCCCCTCACCATAAAAGTACATTTAAAAAAATCATCTTCAAGCGCTTATATGTCGTTATATGAATGTACTGCCAATCTTAGCTATTTATGTTTAGGCTATACGTTGTCTGTCAGTCACTATTTGGCTGCTGCACTTATTTTGAAAATTGGCCAACTTCACCTATAAATTAAAACATTCATTCGGCTTAGACTGGTTACCTGTTCAAGCCCGAGGTGACATTTAAAATTTATAACAATTATAACACAGCCTTGTTACTAAACAAACACTTACCAAGTCGTATTATATGTCTACCAACTGTAACTAAGCTCATCGTGTCGCCTTTGAGGGCTGCGCTGAACGTAAACAGAGCCGCATATCACCTCTGTATTACATGAGTTCATTGACAAGTCGTTATTCAAGCTTGGCTTTGCTAATAAAGAGTTACAAAAACAAAAACAAAAAAACAAAAACGAAAACAAGGCTTTAACTATTTTCCGTATCGGATGAGAGCACACATTTGAAATACATAAGGTAACAAAAAAACTCCACTAATTGTAAGCGGCGGCGGCACGTTGGTCTGCGATCCCAGTCGAATGCATGCGATACGCGATAACCAGTCAACAGTTTTCATTTGGTCTGCTAGTGAGACGGACGGACGGTTTTTTTTTTGACACTTGTTTGCTTTGCGCCACCTACCGCTTGTTGTGGCGACAACAAAGCCAATTGTTAATTTATGTTAATTAAAGGCGAATGCAACCACTGACCGGGTGCAAAACAAAAATATCGATCGAATATTGTTGTTCCGATCGAATCTATCTTAAGTCATCGCGCGGGGATACTACATGTGCGCCGTCTTGCTAGGTATACTTGCTTGCAGCCTTGTGATGCTAGCTAACCGATAGATTGATCGTCGGGGAGTTGAATTAAGTTAAATGATCGATTGCGAATGTGAATTCTGCTCCGTAATGAAAAAGATGTAAACACACATAGTGTGCGAATGTGTACGTTTGTCTAACCTAGATATTAATTTCGAAACGATTATTAAATAGATAGCTTTCGAACAAAAAAAATGTATTCAACAGATATGCAAGAAATGTGTTTGAGAGTGTTTATGTGCTCGTTTCGATTAATTAAAAGCCATGTCCATATGTGTGTGTGTTCGTTTATTATTGTCGTGTAATTCATATAACAGCGAGTAATATTGCATGATCAGTGTTCACTTCTACGCTTGACTTGTAGGACCTTTGGATCAGGGAATCAATCTGCGTATCCAAACATTATTACGAATGAATATACAAATATATCAGCGATGACTAATGAGAGAATGAGCTGCAAAGCACCTTGTATGGAAAAATTATTTTATATTCAAATTAGACCCGAAAAAAATGAGATTCTGCATACTTATGTCATATATCCGCTGGTTGTGTAATCAAAAGTTTGGGCATTTAGTTGCCAAACAAAAGACTAACATTATGGCCATAACAATAAACTCTGGATGTACATGATTTTCTAATCAGATGGCCAGCATGTGGTTTTAATTTTAATTTTAGCTCAATTTGAATCAGTAGAATAGCGTCAACCTAGACCTTGGTATGCCTGGATTAAAATTATCTAAATTATGGATTAAACCCAGTCACTCTGGTTCGGCATAAACATGAGGTAACTCTCGTGCAAGAAGAATACACGCAAATATTAATTTTTGCAAGTTGGGCCTTAACGAGCCTGTCGCGCCAAAAAATTTTAATTTTTTACCACTGCAAACAAACATTTTAAACTATCGACTTGGTTTCATAAAACTATCGAAATCCAACGATTTAAAGTGTGCTCCCAAAGCATACATTACTCACTTACTTAAAAGGCGCTACAGTGCGTGGTGAAAATGTGCCTTAACCAACATACATATTATTTAAAATAAAATATGTTAAATATTAGGCATATACTTACTTACTTAAATGGCGCTACAGTCCGGGATGAACCTGGGCCTCAGCCAACATGCCTCGCCAATTAGCCCGCTCCTTGCTAACTGCCTCCAGTTGCGCACTCCAAGTTGGTTGAGGTCGGTTTCTACTTGTGCGCGCCACTTAAGGCGAGGTCTTCCTCTACTGCGCCCGACGTCTGGCTGGGAATCGAAGACTGCGAGCCGGAGTATTGGTGTCCATTCGTTCTACATGTCCTACCCACTTAAACGTCCAATGCGGAGTTTTTTGACCAGGAGTATGACGCTGTACAGCTCGTATAGTTCGTGGTTGAATCTACGTCTCCATAGCCCGTCAACGCAAACGGGACCGAAGATTTTTCGAAGATTTTTCTCGAATCGACCAAAGATTTGTTCATTCGCTTTTGATACGGTCCGATGCTGAGGTTCCATTCTTCAGGCATACTTTCCTCCGACCAGATTTGGCTTATGAGTTGGTGGATGTTATTACAAATTCATCTCCGCCGGCTTTTTAAAGCTCAGCGGGAAGGCCGTCATTTCCGGTAGCGTTATTAAGCTTGAGTTTAGATATTGCTATCCTCACTTCACTTAGGTCGGGTGGTTGGCAGTTTTCGCTGTCGTTGCCAATATTGAATGGTTCGTTCTCCCTGACAGCGGAATGTTGTTCGTCATCGTCATCATGTTTCTTCCATATCCTCAGCATCGACTGTGTCTCACCTACGATATTTCCTTGTTATTCTCGACGGGATTCTGTTCGAGCCTTGTATCCTTGGCTTTGACGTAAAACTTGCGAACATCGTTCCTGAAGTGGCACCTCTTTATATAATCGATCGCTCGGTTTTTTTGCTCTTTTTCTTCTTTATGAAAAGCCGGTGTTCTTCCCTTTTTCCTCGGCTACAGCTCTCGTCTTCACCAGCAACTTAACCTTGTAGGCCTCGTGTTTGACTACGAGCATCTGTCGGTATTCCTCATCAAACCAGGGGTTTCTTGCTGGTGGGCGCGAGAAACCTAGCAGATTAGTTGCGGCTGATCTAATGGCTTGCTGGCATCGTTGCCATTGTTCTTTGACATTTGATGCTGGTGGTATGTTGTGAATCGAGAGGTTAAGGGATACGTGTTGAACGAAGGCATTGCGGTCTCTTGCTATTGCAGTCATTTGACATTAATTTTTTTCACAGTATTTCTGGTTTGTTGTGGCGTGGTGAATATATGCATTCTTACCTTGGCTGCAACAAAGTAGTGGTCCGAGTCGATGTTAGCCCATCAGAATGTTAAAGCCAATCAGAGTCTACCCTCTTTCTACAACACCCAACCAACCATAATATTAGGCATATACAGGGCTTAAAACCTATGTTGTCTTTTCTTTTTTGTGTGCAAAGTTATATGATGTAAAGTAGTAAACAAAACTCAACAAATTGTTGAGATTTGACGGGCTCAGTGACATTGTGGTAAGTGCAATGAACTGCTACGAGTAAGGTCTGGGTTCGATTTTCAGACATAGCAACACCAAAATGATTTTTCACTGGCAAGCTTATATCTCTGTTTGGGCTTATATCCCAGATAAAACTTCCAAATACATTTTCTGGAATGACACCTCTTCATATTTTATATTTTATGTGCGAACGCTGAAAAAGTCGCGATGAGTTTTATAGGCAAAGGGAGAAGGGTATAAAACAACCGGCTACGAGCATCTGTCAACATGATTCGTCAAAGCAGTGGTTTCTTGCGGGTGGCTGAGGAAAATCAGAAAGATGCCACTGCTGTTCAACATTTAATGTTGACGGTATGATATAAGTCAGTAGATTGAGGTATACGCAAATATAAGGGGTCTCTTGCGATTATAGTCTTTTGACTTTACATTTTCACACTATTCCGTGGAAAGGATCCTAGTAGATATTACCCACTCGAAGTAATTAGACATAAAAAAATGAGTGGATCTTCATTATCGCAATATTGTCTTGATATACTGATCTTCTCTTTATTGTGCAGCCTTAAGCAGTCCATCATAAATTACATCGAGGAGCTATCAGAAACTGTGTTTGGTGCTGACACATAACGCTTTTATTGTTGAATTTGGACTTGAGTTGGATTGTTAAAAATGTCGCCTTAACATGTCTCTTAATATAAATCTTTACCCAAGCGTTTCATTTTATTTCAGTCCGATTGGCAGTTGTTTTCCTTGTCTTATGTAACTACTTACGGTTAGTCTAAGTGATAGCCCTTTGTATTTATGTGGGAATGGGTTTCGTAACGTGGTGTGGCGGTCTTTAAGTATTATGTGGGTCGGTCTTAAAGTTATGCGAAATGGTTTTTTTTGGGTGTTGACATGGGTGGTACGTTTTTTGTGTAGGCTACATTTGTTGTTAGCTTGTATATTGACCAGAATGTATGTAAACAGTGGCTATGCCAAAATCCCAACGGTAAAAAATATAAAAATACATATAGACAGCTAGAATTCCATGTATATCAAAAAGATACCTTTATTGATCATTTAGGTTATGTTGAAATTGCAAGTAAATGTTTTCAATCGCAAAGCGCACATACATGTCACCACCGTTCTTCATAGAGATAAAAGTTTTCTATACCTTCCGGCTGGAATTCCAACTGAGTTTTTACCCAATCATGGAGATTTTTATTGGCAATTTAAACTTCCGAATTGGCGCTTTATTACCTTCGTTCTCTGCCCCACACCGTGAGTAATCACAGTAATTTTTTTTTTGCATAAAAGGCTCCCGTAAATGGGAATCCAATTAAATGGCCGATCACAACGTGATGGGAGGTACTCTGTTGTACGCAAAAATCGCAATGTATCTGTGTATGCATAACTGCCACTTCAAATCATATATGAGTATCTTCTGTTTATCAGTCTCTGTTAGAACCGCAAACCACTTTATCGATCGACCGATTCAGTCAACAATCGATCGTGTTTCAAAGCATACACCCAATAACCATGTGTGCATATCAAAATTATCAATTTCCCGCATAAATATTTTATAACCTATTCCGTCTTGTAAAAGACGCTGCGTAATGACTCCAAAGTGCTGTCTTATCGCAATATGACACACACCCCGTTTCAGCTCTTATCCGCGCTCAAATACACTCTCACACATGCTATCAATTGAAATACGAGAATCGAGTTTAAACATCGCTCTGTCGATATTTTTATTCCGAATTTCTAAGATAAGACCAACTCCGGTTTGACAGTTGGTTTTTAAAACTCATTTCTCTCGCAGCGTCTCGTAAGTGTTCTCCGTTTAACGTGAAATTGTGTTGTGTTCTGCTATAAGTAAACAAATTCGTATATTCCTGTTCACCTGAGAAAACAAAATATTTAAAAGTAACAACAATCCAAGGTGTTTTGTCAGATAGTGTCAGTTTGAATTTTAATTTCAAATTTAATAAAAAAAAAAGGAAAAATGCGTTTAATTGAGGATAACAATTGCTCCCGATGTGATGATGGTGTAAAACTCGCGCGTTACCATTCCAATACTGGATTAAAATTAAAGGAATCCTTGGATGAGTTTGAAGTTCAGCCGGTTGTCATTCGTAAGACGCCAAAGTTTCCCACACGCGAACGTCATATGGCAATTCGACGAAAAAAATCAACAAACATTCTGCGTTGCATGTGTTGGCCAAAGTCATGCTGTGATCGCAAGTGTGCGACTGTGAATGAGTAAGAATATTCGATATATTTTTTATTTATTTGTTCTTTGAATTGATTTTGTTGCTGTTTTTTTTCCAATCTGTGAAGGTGAAATATATTTTTTTGTTTGTTTTGAATTATTTTGCTGAACTATAAGGAATGGTGGGCGGGTACAATAGCACAATAGTTATTTCAGCTAAAAAAAAAAAACAAACTTGTACTTGTATGCAGCAGAGCGTATTTTTAGGTTGTTGTGACTTTACGACTTTATATTAGATCATATGCTCATAACGATCGCTCACGGAAAAATCCAAAAAGATTGATAAGAAACTAATGACTAAATACTTTTGCGTATTCAGCTGTGGTTGTGGTAGTTATATGTCAGGGTTTCCGATAAAGATACTCACAAGTATAGAAATACAATTCGAGTGCACTGAGGCATATATAATTGTCACATTATGACTAGGGCATATACGTGGCTGCAGAACTTTCGTGGATTAGTTTGATTTATTTGTGCCGACTTTTTATTTCAAAGAAGAGAAATATATATTATACGATAAAAAATGTAAAAGTTGAGACACTTTATTTTATTAGCTATTTTTTTTCTCCTGCATATGTTATGGAGTAGGGTATACATTTTTTTATTTTTTGCAAGAAAACGCCTCCAAAAAGTGGGTTGAAATGATCTAAGGACGAAATGTTTTTATCAACTATTAATGTTCTTGCATTGAAAGTTTTTTTTTTAAATTTCCTTAAAATTTTAACGAAAACCGTTTTCAATAGAAAACGCCCCATGGGACGTTGCCACAAACAAAATGTTATATGGACGAAATATAGATGTTAGGATTGTCTAAATAAAAAGGGAATTTTGAAACAGTTTGTGAACAAGATCACATACTGTTTCATATTCCCTTTTTCACCAAAAAGAACGTTTTTCTTAAAAGTGGGCGTGGCAGTGGGCGGATTTTGAAAATGTTTACACTTGTTCTGTATACGCACGGACATGGATCCTATGTACGAAATTTCACTACCCTAGCTCAAAATTTAAGGCATAAAAATCGGTGACTATACAGACGTATGGATGGACAGACAGACATGGATTAATCAACTCAGCTAGCGATTCTGAGTCGATCCATATACTTTGAGGTATATCTTGCTAAATTATTTATTTATTTATCTATGTTACAATCAAAGATTATGAATGCTATACAGATGACGCATTCAGAACAAAAAAACAGAAACTTTTGCTCAGTAGCTTCATGGTACGGGCGGGCGGTGGCATGAAAACACATGAAAAACAAGAACAAAAACATATGGCGGGCTGTGCCAGCACGACCCGCCATAGAACAATTTTTCTTATATGGAGTGCGTCATCTGTATAGAATTCATAATCTTTGGTTACAATCTATGTATCAAAACCAATATACTCCTATCCCATAGGTATAAACAAATTGACATCATTTTGCTTAAATGATCTGATTTGACTCAAAATTCTGTATGTGAAAAATCTGGCCTTAGAGGAATATAATTTTTTTATTGGAGAATGTTTTAGCGTTTAATTTATGTTTGGATTTCAGTTGGTTGGTTGGTGCAGGAATTAACACATATGAACGCCATGCCACTGCAGTAGTGCCAGATTTCTACTGAGAAAGACACCATATCAACCCTTTCAACTTTTTATACACTTCTCCCAAGTGAGATGAACCTAAAACGCTGCAGAAGCACCCCAAGAAATTGTACGTCGGTTAAAATATGTCACCTAGGAGTTCGTCCCATTGTTTGTATGTTCTGTTACAAATCCTATGAAGGTATATCTTCTTCATCTTGAAGTCAGTGCGATGATAAGCTGCACAGAAGATCTGGGTTCGATTATTTTATAATTGCAGAATTTAAACACAAGCTTTTTGTGGGGTTTGGCCCTGGATAGAAATCGATGACCTATTTTGAGCTGTATGCTTGTTGTATTCCCCTGTTATTTATTCCGATATATATATATATATTACTTCTGCTTCTTTGTGTGTGCTTCGGTATGTTCTGTTTACTGAACGGATAAATTAGGGAAGCCCAGCCCAAATCCTAAAGGGATTATATGGACCTTATTCTGAATGAATAGAGCCTTTAGCTCTGTGCGCTAGCGTCCAACAACAAGAAATTTATCTAAGATTTAACTTGATTGCTAGAGTTTTAATGGCCGCTTGACCATCTACGTAGATAGAGATATCCTCTCGTGATATCTTCAGTAGCTAGACCAGTCTACTCAGCATCAATATATCTACGATGTGACTGTACGACTTTGCTGAATTTAAGTATTAGGATCTTTTCTGAGTCTCCATAGAGCCTTTTCATTTTATTTCATCTGTGTAGATTGTTTTTTCCAAGCTTGATACTATATTATTTGAGGTTTATTTGTCCCTGCTTGATATTACGACTGAGTACTTGATATTGAAATCGTGGCAGGATATTATGTATTCCGAAATTTATCCACAAAAGCCAAATGGCTCATCATGCATTACTCGTGGATTTTCGGTGCCCCAGAAGCAATAGTTTTACTTGTTCACGTACCCGCTGATATGGAAATAAGCCTCATCACTCATTATGATTTTGGTCGAAAAATCGTCCACTTCGTCCTCGAGATTGAGGATGGATTGGGCGTAGCTAATGCACGGACTGGACTTTGTACGGAAACATGCGAAAGACTTTGACCAAAATTCGCCTTAGGAACGACCAGCTGATGGGTAATTGCGAGGCACGGCGCCTGGTCGATGTTTCCGGCAACAGCTTGACATCCTCGGCAACAACGGCGATATTCTCGGCACAACGGGCGCTCCGGGGCCGGCCACTCTTGGCAACGTCTCGTGTGGTCCCATACTAAACAAGGTTGGTGGCCAAAGGCAGTAAGGAAATTGTTTATTCCTTATCCCATAGTGGTGTAGTAGTTTTGATAAAGAATCTGAAGCTTAGAAATAACTTAGCTAGATATGCCTTAAAGTATATGGATCGACTTAGAATCGCTTGTCAATTAAACCATGTCTGTCTGTCCGTACGTCACCAGTTTTTGGGGTTGAATTTTAAGTTATAATACTAGCAGAACAAGTGTAAACATTTTCATAATCCTCGGCAACAGCGACATCCTCGGCAACAGCGGCGATATTCTCGGCACAACGGGCGCTCCGGGGCCGGCCACACTTGGCAACGTCTCGTGTGGTTAAATACTAGACAAGGTTGGTGGCCAAACGGCACAGTGTTTGCGCAGTCGGTGTCGGCCGGCAGGGAAATCGGTGTTGGAATTCGCGCTGCGTCAACACTACAGACGAATTGTTACGCACAAAATAGACACGATTATTCCGCGTTCTTAGGGAGTATATCGCTCCATCGCTTGTTCACTTGTATTCTACGTCTGTCTAGTCCACAAATGTCACCTAATAAGGTGATCTCTTTTGGCCCACCTTGTATATAGGAAAACAATTTTGTTTTTTTTAATAAAAACGCACCAAGGTCAAGTTCAGGTCAAGGTTTTTATAGTTAAAATTTGCTAACAAAATTCTGAGTCTGTTGTCGTAACTTTAAGAGTGCTTACTCCAGTTTGATGGTAATAATCGTCTCAGTAGTACTAGCTATAGTTATGCCAGTTATAAACTTATACTGGAATAATACCTGGAATAAATTTAACACCTCAGCCCAATATCTCAATATTCAATGTTTTATTTAAACAAAATAATGTAACTTAATAAAATTCAATACAGACATTAAAAACACGATTTAACAATTGAATCGATGCATGAATGTCATTGAGTGAATTTTTATCAGTTTGCTTTTTTATGATATATTAATATTATTTATCATACCTTTTGCAAAAATATCCTATAGATAATTATCTTGGTTCTCTTCAATCGGAGATTGCCAGAGAGTTTGAGTGGAAAAGCCTTAGTCTAGTACATCAGGCCTATTTTGTTTATATTAGGCCCGTTCGAATACTTATGTGTAAAGAAAAATGAAAAATTTGCAAACTCAAATATCAAGAAAGAATTCTCTCATTTCAACGAAAAGTATCCGCTTTCCAAAGAAAAATGAAAAACGTCAAATTTTGAAGTATGTTGATAGAGACGACAGACAAAAACAAACCTCCACTTACCATTATTTATATGAATTCAAATATTACAATAAATCTACAAAACATATAAAAAACATTATTTTGTTGATTTCTGCCAAATTCCTGGGCTGTAATCCTTTGACAGATTTCAATTTCCCACTTGCTGATATTCAGCTTGAAGTATGTTGAGAAACGATGTTTTCTTAGTTCATCTTTTACAATTTTCTCAGTACGTGTACCGGAGTACAACTTTTTGAAGTTTCACATCAAAGTTTATTCAAATTTACTCTTGCATATGAGTACCCGATTGGACCTACAAAAGTGGGTTCGTTAACGTCGTACTATATAGCAACATAGAGTACGATTACTCAGCAGAACAAGTGTAAACATTTTCATAATCCGCCCACGCCCAATTTTTAGGATATTTGAAA
Organism: Rhingia campestris; assembly: GCA_932526625.1. NCBI lineage: Eukaryota > Metazoa > Arthropoda > Insecta > Diptera > Syrphidae > Rhingia > Rhingia campestris. Next base: position 53,828,532 of record OW052184.1, on the reverse strand, counting down.
AAATTTTCGACGTCCGATAAAAATGATTTGTTGTTTTTGGTCGAACCATAAAAGATTTTGACAAACTGTTTGAAAATTTGTAGTGACAATGATATTTTCTATATTTCATCTCCATGAAGTTTTAAGTCACGCCCACTTATACCTACTTCGCGAAGTTATCTCCCTTACAAATAGCCTTTATCTTTCGTTAAAATTTAAGCCGTTGTTTTTCCTTTATGTTCTAATAATTAAATTTATTATTTAAGTAAAACAGATTTTAAAAGACGACAACAAAATTGTGTTATTGCTGTCACATTGCTTCTCAAGATGTCACATTGTTTTTTTATACAAAGGGTCCGCCAAATAACTTTTTTTTTGAAAATGCTATATGAATATTTTCTCAAATTTCTTTTTTTATTTGAAAGTACGATCCTTCCGGTTAATAATGGAAAATAATTTAATTCAAATGGCTGCCTCGGCTGGCCATGCAGTAGCCTACACGATCGGTCCAATTTGTAAGCACATTATCGATTGTGTGCAGCTGTATTTCACCAATGGCTTCACGAACATTGTCCTTTAAAGCGTCAATTGTCTCTGGCTTGTCGGCGAAACACTTATCTTTTACGGCACCCCACAAATAAATAATAGTCCAACGGTGTCAAATCGCAGCTCCGAGGTGGCCAAATGACATCAGCTCTGCGGCTGATAATGCGATCTTCAAAAACAGGGCGCAAACATGGAGTGAAGCTTCGGCTGTGTGGCACGTAGAGCCGTCCAGTTGAAACCAAATGTTGCCAATATCCTCCTCTTCAATTTTTGTGAACAAAAATTCGTTCAACATTGCCCGATAACGATCGCCATTGACTGTAACGGCCACTCCTTGCTCATTTTCGAAGAAAAATGGCCCAATTATGCCTCTGGACCAAAATCCGCACCAAACAGTGACTCGTTTTGGGTGTATCGGCTTTTCAATGAATGCGTGCGGGTTTTCTGTGCCCCAAATGCGACAATTTTGCTTGTTTACATACCCGCCAAGATCAAAATGAGCTTCATCTGAAAAGATGATTTTTTTTTTTGCAAAATCGGCATCTTCTCTAAGTCGATCGCAGGCCCACTTGAGGAAGCGAAAACGCATTGGATGGTCAGTTGGCTTCAACTCCTGAACCAATTGGACTTTGTATGGCGTCATACCAAGGTCTTTATGCAAAATTCGTCTCAATGATGTCTCCGAAATGTTCAATTGTTGAGAACGACGGTGAATTGATGTTGATGGCGCTTCACGCACACTTTCTGTCACAGCAGCAATATTCTCGGGTGTACGCACTGTTTTTGGCTTTTCACGCTTTGGTTTATCGATGAGGATGCCAGTTTCTTTCACTTTTTTCACAATATAAAGAACATACGGAGCTGACGGTGCTTCTCTTCTTCCAAAATCCGTACGCAATTTTCGCACATATTCTGCAACATTACCATGATTTTCAAAGTAATGTCGCAATATTTCCCAGCGTTAGAAGTTTAATAATACGTTTAAAATATTAAAAATATGGACTAACATTTAAATGCCATTGTTAATAAAACTGCACGATTTTTTAAGAACGTGTGTTCTCTTGCTTCTAAAGTTTGTCCAAAATATATGCAATTGCATGAAAATCGTATACCGATGCATAACATATCTGATATCGAATTATGTATCGATCCTACCTCCTCTTAATTTAAAAATTAGAACAGCAAACCTACTGCTTCTATTTCCTTGTCCTTTCAATTGATTTAATTATTATGCAATTCACTTGATTGAACAAAACATGTTCTCATTGTTAAGCCACTTAAAACTGATCATCCCCCTTAACCCAGTGCCCGGCAATCCAAATTCAGCGCTAAAGATACGTATGCCCTCAACTCCTTTATTGCATTGGACTCGGGGGGCACTTTGTGAAATTAATAAGTCACGAAACCTCCATAAAGATACAAAAGTACTGCGAATATAATGCCAACAACCACAACAGCATAAACGCGTCGAATCGTTTGTCGTAGTCGCGACCACAAGCATAAGGTTGAACGTTATAAATCATCACGTACGGTTGCCATAAAGACGCTTTAAGTAGTCGTAAATTTACAAATTAGTATGGTAAGTATATACATACCATCAACATGATGATTGTCTGTGTTCGAATGAAGACTCACCTATATGATCCTCCTTGCTGTAAGTCCATTAGCCCGAGAAGACAGACACCCACTGTCCGCAAGTACGACGTTTTGGATGGGTGCACTAACTGGTCAACACCAGATCCTTGAAGTAGTCTGACCAACTGCACTCTTGGTGGCATGGCTTTGACATTCCGACGAGCGGAAAGGATGCGCGTGTCTGACAAAATCACCCGAAATAAACATTCACTCAGCGAGTCGTTTTCTGTGGTCGGATCGTCTTCGCAGTCGTTTATATGCATTTGCAGTCTGTAGGGTGTAGGAGGATATCGAACGATGATGACCACCAAATGGTTGATTTATTGTCGAGGATATTATTCAAATGAAATTGTCGTGATGATTAATTTATCGCAGGTGAGGAATCGACTTAATTTATAAACAGACATTTCTTCCTACGTGTGTTCAAACGTGCCACTGAGTTTTATCAGTGAAGCGACCGGCTGATGCTCATTAATGTGCTCTCACTGATTATGGTGGCATTGGGGCAATGGTGGTGAAGCGAAAGTGATAAGAGAGTCAACTAACTCAATCGATGCGAAAGGCAAACAGATTGAATTGACACAAAAGAGCCTCTGCCAATGGAGTAGTCAAATATTTACTGTAACACTGATACGATTAATGGGAAGGTAATTCATTGATGTGGACCTTAATAGGGAGGGTGGTAATGGCTGGATATGTAAATACAATACATAAATAAACGCTTTTTGTAACGTGTAGTGATTGTATCAATAATTCTATTAGGGTGCAATAATTCATTCTCTTGTGTCAATAAAATATTACATAGGATGGGTAAAAAAACGAGTGTCATGTGGTAGTCGCTGTAAGGATATTTAATAAAAAAAATAAACCGGAGTCTTTAAGAGACGAGTACGACACATTTAAATACAAATACAAATTTTTGGCGCAACAGGCTCGTTAGTACCCAGGGCCAAGATTTCTCACAACCATTCATGTGTGCGTGTGTAATTCTTGCACGATGGCGGGACCTCCTGTGTTATGTCGAATTCGAACGGCTAAGTTGAGATAAGCTTTTCTTGACAATTCATACTACTCGGATGATTTGTCATATCATCACGAGAGGAGGGCCAGTGAGAAATCATTTAGGTGTTGCTACCTTCTGGGCGGCAGTACACATTTCTTGAAATTAGAAATGATATCAATAACCTAGAATACATATGCTGAGCATAGCGAATGCAGATACATTAGATGCATGTCAACCAATAGAAATAATATAGGTATGTACTCGTTGTCTGCCAGTATTGAAACCATCGTGTGAATAGAAAACTTCATACACCGTATGATGAGCATTTTTCTGGTATTGAACTGTATGAACAGTAGAAAATATAAAATTTTCTGAATGCAATATCGATTGATCTACGGACACCAGCTTTTATACTGTTGAACATCCTAAACAATTCCTGCCTAAACATATCTACCAATATTTGGCCCATTCGCATGGACGTAGCTACCGCCGTATCAATTATACGTGCGTAAGCAAAAATTAATAAAAACTTCCCAATTTTTTTTTATTTCAGAAATGACAAAATTAAAAAAATAATTTCTTTTTTCTGTGCGTTCAAAAGTTGGTAAGACCCTACATCGCTTATCGCAGGCTGCGGGATCTCCCCATTTAAGTCATTTACTTCAACTGTGGAATCCCACAAAGTTAATGCATACAGTATACTATTGCTGTTTGGATATATTAATTTCTCAAACGAAACAAAGATTTCAGAGCCTTTGCGACCTGGGTAGTATGTTCTAAATATTACAACCGGAGAATGTTGTCTTGTCTTCTTCAAGCGAAGAGATATTAAACACTTCCGGAAAACTGTCCGCTAAATAAAGGGTTTTTCAATAAGAGCGCTACAAAAGTTTTTTTTTTAAATAAAACAAAAACTGTTTTGGATATCAATGAAATTCTTTATTCCTGTGAAAGTACGTTCGATGCCATTATGTATGGAACTCGATTTCTTTTACATGGCCACCACGTGCACGCTTGCAGAAGTCCAGACGCTGAACCCAATTTTCGACGGTTTTCAAGCATAAATCGGCCGATACTGCTGCAATTTCACGTTCGATATTCGTACGAAGTTCATCAATCGTCGCTGGCTTGTTGGCATAGACCATAGACTTGACGTAGCCCCACAGGAAATAGTCTAACGGTGTCAAATCGCACGACCGAGGCGGCCAAGCGACTGTACCATTTCGTGAGATAACACGTTCTCCAAATTTGGTTTCCAATAAATTGATTGTGACATTCGCTGTATGGCTTGTGGGGCTGTCCTGTTGGAACCACATGTCCTCCAAGTCCATATCATCCAATTGGGGCCAAAAATTATGCGGTTATCATTGAACGGTAGCGATTCCCATTCATAGTAACGTGCCGGTCTTGATCATCACGGAAGAAGTACGGACCAATGACGCCGCCAGCCCATAAACCACACCAAACCGTAATTTTTTCAGGATGCAATGATGACTCATGGAGTACGTGTTGATTGCTGCCTGACCAATACCGCATATTTTGTTTATTGACGAAGCCATTCAGCCAGAGATGAGCCTCATCGCTGAAGATGATTTTTCGATGAAAATCCGAATCATTTTCAAGTTGTTGCTCAGCCCAATTCACGAACATACGACGCTTCTGGTGGTCAAGCGGCTTCAGTTCTTGCGTCAATTAAATCTTGTAAGGATGTAGGCAAAGATCTTTTCGCAAAATTCGCCACAACGACGTCACAGAGATGCCCAACGCTTGAGAACGATGTGAGAGACACATTCGGGCTTTCTTCAACTGATGCCTCAGCGGCAGCAATATTCTCGACACTACGGGAACATTTTGTACTGTGCATGTGGATTCAAATTTTTCCACTAGACGCTCAATTGTTGATCTGCTAGGACGTTCTGCGCTCTTAACGTTGGACCACTGACTCCGAATTTCGGTAGTAAATTTTAATAATTTCGACTCGTTGTTGGCTCGTATATCTTTCCATCATAAAATGGCAAACCTTACTGAAGAGAAATGTCAAAAGAGCGGCAAGAAATATGGCGTCGTTTGCTATCCCTGTCTCTACTTTTGTAGCGTCTCCCTGTTGAAAAATCTTTATGAACAATTAAAGGCTCTAAAAATATGCTTAAAATCTGAAATTCAAAAAAATCATTCCAACTCATTGTATTATTATTGTATTATTGCTGATAAAATTCAATAGTCTTGCATCCAGTTTTTCGGAGGTAATAAAAGCATGCTTTTTATTCTCGACCCTTTTAGTTAAAACCGCAACAGCTGGAAGAAGTTTTTGAAAATTCATACTGCTAAAAAATTAAAATTAAAATTACTGTCAGACCTGCCACTTTTGTCCATAGAGGCAGAAACTTTAGAAAAACTAAAGTCATCATCAGCTATAAATTTAATAAATCAGTTTGCCACAAAAAAAGGCAAGGAGAGTGTATATATGATTTGAATTGTTTGTAAACATTTTGGAAAAAGTGACAGATAGACAATTATAATAAATGAATATTTCTCTTAATTTTATGCAAAAATGTTTTTTTCTTTTGTGAGAAATCTTTACCCTTCCTGAGGGCCCCAAACAATTTTTTAAACAGCGCCCCTCCAAGGCACGCTACGACACTGCTCATTCAGTTACTTTTGTGTAAAAATCCATAGGAAATGTCAAAAAACAGGCAACGTGATGTAACCAAAAAGGATAGACAACATCGACGAATAAGACAGGAAGTTACCATTTACAGATACAACATTGAGGTAGTAAGGGTCTTTATATATCTTGGCTCCGCGATTAACTCTGACGACGACATTTCGATAGAAATAGAAAACGAACTATTACTTTTGCCAACCGCTGTTTCTATTATAGAACCTGATCATCCACAGACAGTATCAGCTGATGGAGAAATCCTTGGTCGTTTTGAGCGCAAAATCTTCGATCCCATTTGTGTTGATGGGTTATAAAGGCGAAGATTCAACCAAGAACTTTACGACCTATACAGCGAGATAGGCCTGCTCCGCATTGTACGTTTAAGATGGCTAGGACATGTAAAGCGAACGAACACCAATACTCCGGTTCACAGATCTTTGATCTCTAGCCATACGTCGGACGCTGTAGAGGAAGAGCTCGTTTTAAGTAGCGCGTGTTAGTTAAGGGCCGGGGAAATTGCAGAGGCAAATTATTTGTTCATTCCGTATTGTAGCGGCATTTAATTAAGTTAGGAAGCTTATTAAATATGCCGCATATTCAGTTGTTTACAAAAAAATTAAAATAAGGTATTTTGTTCTCAGTATAAAGTGGCTTTTATATTAAGATTTAAGTTAATTAAAATAAACAAATAACAATTTTAAACAAAAGCTACAATCTGTGAGTTCAATAGATGATGGTTTACAGACTCACGTGATTAAATATCAAACAAAAAACACTTCTAAGTTTCTGGGGAATTTTTGCCCGAGTTGTGTGATCTTCGTTGCATTTTGGGACACTTACAGTACCACTTTGTAAAAGTAGTATTTCAGTAAAAAAAAATTCTCAACACCTTATAGAACTTTTGTTTTAAACGGACCAACTGGGTCTAGAAACTCCAGCAAGCTTACAATCCATTAAGCTCTTTACAATAAACATGGCCACCGATGGCGCTCTCAGACTAATAAAGAACAACATTTGGATGCTTGTTACTTACCGATTACAAAAAAAGCTCAGGGATAATTTGGAAAAGAACTTTAAAGTATCCATACCTAACAGATTATAATCAAAGGTACAGATTGTTCGAAGATAAAAATGAAAAAAGAGCTGAGGTCTTCTTAAAAGCACTGGGTGTCAGCCAATCATTTCGACTACGTCGACAGCTTTATTGGTTTGTCAGAGAACCCTTATTAGACCTTAAATAATTTGGTGATAATTTGTATTAAGGTGATTCTGGATGTTAATGTAATACGATCTGGGGTACTAGGGTAAACGGTATTTATGGCTTCTGAATGAATATTTGTAGACGTATAAAAATACCACACTCTTATTATCAAAAACAATATTTTGTAACATAGAGAAATAATTTCGATAGTTACGCCTTAAAGTATATGGATAGACCCCTAATTGCTTACTAAGTCATTCTAGCTATAGGCCTGCCTGTCCGTTCGCCCGTCCATATGTGTTTCACCAATTTTTGGGCCTTAAATTTCCAGCTAGAATGATAAAATTTTGTTAATTCTCTGTTCGACGAAGCAAGATAATAATTAGATAATTCCCGGTACATATCATCTATAAAATGTTTATTGCCACCCCCATTTTTCAGGGCGTTATCCGTAAAAAAATGGTTTTCGGTAGATATTAAGAAATTTCGAAAAAAAGACTTTCGATAAAAATATTTCGAGAATAATACTATGAACATTTCGTCTTTAGATCATTTAAAGCGAAAAGATTTAGATAAACTTTTTGAACAAAATGCGGTGAAAATGCCAAGTTCTATGTATCTCCCCAAAAAGTATTTAAGGTCTGCTCAGAATGCATATCTGTAGCTTGTATCTTGCATCACTGTCAAAAGGGAGATACATTTATTGCATGAAGTTGCCCTCTATTCAACTTCAAGCTACAGGTTCGCAAAGATACGCATTGTGTAAACTCTTACGGGGTTGCCTTGTTTTTTACTTTATACTCAGCTAGAAGTATCAGCTACAGATACGCATTCTGGGCGGCACTTTAGCCATTCCCATTTTTAGGGGATGTCTAATTTAAGGATGAAATGTAATAGGGTATGCAACGATTCGCACTGTGGATTATATGCTTCTCATATCAGTTGAGATGATTTCAATCATAAAAAGTCAAAACCAGACTTATTTATATTGGTTAAAAAATGGAAGTTTTTTTTTTTAAACGAAAACAAGTTCTGTCATCACGAATATTATTATTATTTTATTTTCTGAATTTTTTTGATTCAAAAAGATTAAAAAATTGTTTTTTACAAATATAACATAGCGTGTCGAAAAGCCGTCTGCCGGTTTGGGAATCTAAGGATTTCATCTTCATTTCAGTAGAGAGTTTTGATTTAAACGTAGTTTGGACTTTTAGATTAGCTAAATCAAAAAATGTTGAAAATCATATATAATTATTTATAATTATATATTTATATAAACTTTCTTGCAATTATTCGAGGTGCAATATATTATAAAAAACATATGAGAAGGCTACAATCCGCTGTGCGGATCGTTGAATACCCTATCCCATCCCATCCTTAAAATTATTATTAATTAAATTTATTAAATTAAATTAATTAATAAAATGTGGGCTTTATGGCGATAAAGTATTAAAACTGACGTTCTCACTACATATTGTTCAGACGGTTTATGAAAATCTTTTATGGTTCGACTAAAAACAACGTTTTTCTATTGCATATGCCTTGGGGTAGGTCGTACAAATGGTTTTTGTAGAAAAACTCTCCCAAAAGGTGGGCGTGGGTTAAAATGGTCTAAGGACGAAATGTTCATATTAATTTTATTAAAGTTTTTGCATCAAACGTTTGAAAAGTTTGTTTGAAAATTTGAACGAAAAAGGTTTTTTACTAAAAATGCCACCAAAAAGTGGGCGTGGCAAAAAACTTTATACTGACGAAGTATAGATATTACAATTTTCTAATATGCTGCTCAAACACTTTTTTAAAATTCATTACGGTTTGGCTAAAAACTAGGTTTTTCTACAAAGGGGGCGTGGTAGTGGGTAGATTTCAAAAATGTATACACTTGTTCTGCTGAGAGCAACAAAGAGCACGTATAGCAAATTTCATCATACTAGCTAAAAATTTAAGTCCCAGAAACTGGTGACTTACGGACGGACGGACAGACATGGCTAAATCGACTCAGCTATCGATTCTGAGTCGATCCATATACTTTAAGGTATATCTAGCTAAATTATTTCTTTATGTTACAAACTATGTATCAAAACTAATATACCCCTATGGGATAGGGTATAATTAGTAAAAGGGCTTTTAGTTTAGCTAAAACAAAACACAAAAGGGGAACCTATTTCATTGAGAGACTACAGCTCGAGCAAACTTTTATTTATGTCAGTCTATAAACATTTTGCGATAATTCATCGCATGTGAAACAAAAGGAATAAGTAGCTTGCAATCACCACGACCATTTAACAACCGCATAAACTCATCGTAAGTTAAGAAGCTTTTGGCAAAATGTAGTCTTCGGATTTAAATAAATATAGGACATACCGCCACGAAGTGCAATATATCTTCGTTTTGGTTGAGATTACGCACGGTGTATACGGGTTCAATATCATTTCTATGTGGTCTATAATTTATTCGATCATTTCGGTGCAAATTTTAAAGAATAGACGCATTTCCATTATTGAGAATCTGCTGTTAAAATAATTATCTGGGCCAAGAAGATGGTGAAGCTGTCTGTAGATTAGTCTTGACGATGATGGTCTAGCTCGATCAAGGCAACTTTGGTACAGTCCATTATCTACAGCAGACACACAGTCATAGAAAAAGTGTTTCCATTCGTCCACAGTATTTACAGACAGAGTCAGTGGTGAGTTGTTTGCTTCGGCAATATCATACCATTCCTTGAAAGTAGATTGACCACGAGAGAGAGCAACTTGCAAAATTTATTTTTGAAGATTTGTGTTGGGTCTAGTAAATACTTTACAGATAAATATCTGCGCTGGCTTTGAGGTGTTTTATGTAGATAAACGGAAGTCCTGACTCAACGTATATGGCATGATTTGGACAATTACTTGGTAGTTTTTAAATACACGTTTGAAAAAATATCGTTGAATTGATTCGATCTCCTCTAAGTTTTTACAACCATACACTTCATTTGCATAACGCAGCATAAAGCAGCTATTTACCGTAGCGTTAAGGTATTTAAACTCGTTTATTACTTCGATGTTATTACCATCTAGTGTCCATGTTCCCTCACACCTACCGACACGATTTTGATTTCGGAAAACCATTATCATAGATTTGCTGGTATTAATCTTAAGATCCCATTTGTCGCAATAGTTTTTTAATCTGTTTATTTGAAGTTGTAGTGTCGATGGACTTTGGGAGAGAATCACAAAGTAATTTGCATAGAATAGTACTTTGACTTCCACCCCGCCATAGTTTATACCACCTGGTATACTTTTGCAGACATCATCGATATATAAAGAAAAGAGAACCGGACTTAGGATGCATCCTTGCGGCACACCATTATTTGTGGTAAAGGTTTTTGACCTCTGCCTCCCATTCAGCACAAAATCAGAAATAATTGACAGAAATTGTTCAAACACTCTTATAAACTTTATTGTACGCCCAAAGGTTGACAGCTTAAATAGGAGAGAGTTCCGATTGACTTTATCGAACGCAGCCTTAAAGTCCACAAAAAATGTGTATAACTTTAGGGTAAAAAGTTGGTCCACCGAAATTCTTAAATTAAAACGTTTTGTGTAATAAAAATTTGCAAATAATCTGAATTAAACATTTCAATTCATTTGTTTATAAATTGATAAACTACATGGAAGAGCTCGACACCTTGAAGATAGACAAACAAGTGAGTTCTTAGAAAGATCCACATTTTAAATTTATATTTACGAATTTCCAACCACTAGGCAAATGAATTTTTAACGATCAATAAATCGAATGGAACTATTTTTTAATAGGCTATTATTTATAGTTGTGTTATGGCTTTATGTGTTCAGTGTACTAACGCAAAATGGTAATTTTTAATTGGCAATTAGATCGCTTTACGATATTCTTATGATCATGATCTCTACCCTCGTTTCGTTTGCTGATGCCTTTTGATTTTTCATAAATTAGAAGCATCTGTTTTCAAAATGAGTGCGGGATGCATGAGATGTTTAGATTGTGGTTTAACTCAAGAACTTATTGTTATCTATCCTAGTGATGTTGGAATCCAATAAATTATTCTATAAATGATAAACAAATAGTGAGTATATAATATTTGAGTTTTTCATTGACAACAAAAATATAACATCCTGCTGGTTTAGTTTTTAAATTTAATAAACAATCAGGTGAATGGCGCCAAAAACACGAAAGACGTTGCGCTGAATATAAATAAAGCGAAGCCCACATTCTTTGATTGAAATGTTTATACACTCTACCCTATAGGGGTATGTTGGTTTTGATAGATATTATGTAATATCACTTAAAATAGACCACCCTATTCTATCAGCAAATTTCTCATATTCCAACCACAAAGTTAAGGAACTAATTCCTAAAGAGCTTTATGGTTATTCGAGAAACCCAATTGGGAAGCAGTAACCGGTTACTTTAAGCATCAACTATTTCTATTTCCGAACATGATTTTCCTGTGGTGGGACGTTTTTTATATCCCTAATCAAACCGAAGGCAATTTAGTGTTATACGTTGAGTTGTAAAGAGGCTGTTAGGTTGAATCTGTCATATAATGCCTATCCTACCGAAAAAAAAAACCGAATGAAGGACAAACGACCCAGAAATAATTGTAGCAATCATGTTCGATGTTGCAAAATTCTCTCTCGAGCATATGTCTATGTCCTCATCCTGTATTTGAGAACGTATAGAACATTCTATGGAACGTTCGTACTCGCACAAACCCGCTAGCCCAGATGGTATCTTTCTCATTCTGAAAAAGTGTTCTTTCATGCTGACAAACCACAGCGTTAGCTTTCCATCTATCCTATTCCATGGGACCCTTCCCTTGCATTTTATAAGCCTGTGCCTTCTCCACCTCCCTCTAACTACCAACCAAATGCACTTACATCCCTTTTTTCTAGGGTCATAGAAACGTAAACGCTAATAAATCATAAATATTACATAATATTCTAAATAACGAAAAGTTCTTAATAACCTTTAATACGGTCCAGTGGTGATTTCATTTGTTCTCACCGTAAACTGAAACCAATTACTCCACTGCAGTGTCGAAAACAAGATCCCTGCACTTGATTTTTCACAAAACTTGGAATATACCCAATTTTTCGAAAGTTTTGTGCGTTTGGATTCGATTAAATTCTTTGTCCAGATTAAAAATTACTTCTCGAAACGCTTATTCATTTCGTTTTATACGATTTCAAGTCTGGTACTCACCAAATGAATTTTGAAGTTCCCCAAGGCTTCCTTCCGTATGATCTCTTGTCTATAACTTCCTATGCTGATGACAGTATCCTCAGCTTTCCATATATGTTTTCAAGGAAGAAAAAGTTAATTCAAATCCTGATATACATTATACAGGATGTTTCAGGATGTGTGCTGGAGCACACTGCTATGACCACGGTCCATCATTCTTGTCTTATTTATCTAATAGTCTCTGCTCGGAGAGGGCAGTAGAAAGGTCGATCAAAATCTAATTACTGAGATAATGTTTTTTTTTTTTTTTTTTTCCGTGGGCTGGTGGAAATCTTCATAGACACGATGAGCACGTGCCCAAAGTAGTGTGAGATTTTTACTCACTAAAACCACCACCCCTTTGGTATTTCTATTGCAACTAAGTATTCGACTTATCCAGCAATTTTTTTTATCACGATTATATAATATGTTTGGCAGGTAACTTTCCTTTGAGAGTTCCTGCTTTTCCGCAATTATAGCGCGGTTTGTTATTATCGGGCCAAATCTAAGGGTTTAGTTCTTTGAAGACGCCGCAATATATTTGTTTCGTCCAGAATTTGGAGGACTGTTGTGTTAACGTGTCCTAATAAACGTTTTTTATGTTTTCGTGCAAAATTTTTTGTTTCATCTTTAACCGCGGGAATACCCAGATCTCTGCGTAGATCTTCGTTCCTTATGTACCACGGCGCATTGACGAATGATCTTAACATTTTGTTTTCAAAAGTTTGTAAAATGTTTAGATTCGTTTCACTGGTACAACCCCATAGTTGTATACCATATGTCCAAACCGGTTTTAGCACTTGCTTGTATAATAGCAGCTTGTTATCAAGGTTAAGCTTCGAATATTTTCCGAGCAACCAGTACAGTTCTCTGTATTTATTCTTAAGTTCTTCGCATTTCTTTTTTACATGCGACTTCCATTTTAATTTTGCATCGAGTGTCATACCGAGATATTTCGCTTCATTTGCAAACGGGACTCGAACCGTATTTAGAAATACAGGCAAATTGTTTGTCCGTTTATACGAAAAATCTACATGGATCGATTTGCTCTCATTAAGTGCAATCCGCCAGGATTTAGTCCATTCATTAACCTCGTTAAGAGCGTTTTGTAATTTAATATTTGTTTCCTCTATTGTTGTGGCAACTGCTAGTATAGCAGTATCGTCAGCAAACGTTGCAACTATTGTATCGTTTGTTTGTGGGATATCACGAGTGAATATGAGGTACAGGATTGGTCCAAGGACGCTTCCTTGCGGTACACCTGCCATTATTTCTTTGAACTCGGAATATTCGCTTCCAAGTTTCACACGGAAGAGTCTATGCTCAAGATACGACACGAGGATTTTATATAATTGTTCTGGCAAAACTTGACTTAGTTTATAAGTAAGGCCTTTGTGCCACACCTTGTCAAAAGCTTGCGACACGTCAAGAAATACGGCTGAACAAATTTTCTTTTCTTCGAAAGCTTTCTCAATTACATCTGTAATTCGATGTACTTGGTCCACCGTTGAATGTTTACTTCTAAACCCAAATTGATGGTCAGGTAAAAGACGTTTCTGTTCAATTATGGGGTGTAAGCGACCGAGTAATATCCGTTCAAAAACTTTTGAAATTATTGGAAGAAGTGAAATAGGCCTGTAAGATTTTATTTCATTCGGTGATTTCCCTGGTTTTAGAACCATAATCACTTCCGCGACTTTCCACTGTCTTGGTATGTATTCTAATCTGATTGCTGCATTTATAATAAAAAGAAGCTTAGTTAATGCTTTCCGAGGCAACATTTTAAGAAGTTCTCCTGTAATCAGGTCATAACCCGGAGCTTTTTTAGGCTTTAGTTTCTGTATTTCCCGTTTAAGCTCGGCAATACTTGCATATCTTACTATGTTATTATCGGTTGTACTCTCGAATATATTAATGTTTTCATTTTGCGCCGGACCATCAAATGGCTTAAATGTTTCCTCAAGATGTGAGGCAAAAACGTCAGCTTTTTCCTTATCGCTCTTTGCCCAAACGTCTTGAGTTACCCTAATCGGCGGCACAGCGATTTTTGGCTGTTTTATGACTCTAATTGCTTTCCAGAGCGAATAATTCGATTCCTTTCCAGCGGTTAGGCTTTGCAGATAAGTTTCTACTGAATGGTTTTTAAAATATTTAATCGAATTTGATAGCAAATTACTCAACCGATTGAGATGTGTTTTATCTTGCGGGGCACGAGTTTGGTGCCATCTTTTACGAGCTTTTCTTTTTTGTCTTACTAAATCTTGTATTTCACGGGGGTACTTAATTTTACTATAGCTCACTATTTTGTTCTGTTGAGGAGTATTATTCCATGCTGCTTTTTGGATGGTATTGATAAATGAGTCAACAGCGACTTCGAGTTCCAATGGGGTTCTAAGCGATACACCCAGTCGGATGTTATTTTCAATATCGTTTTTGAAACCTTCCCAGTTGGTTTTCGCGTTTGTTAATCTGGGTGGTTTTTCATTTATAATCAGTGACTCGCTCATTGTTAAAATGACTGGAGAATGATCAGAGGAAAGATCAAAGCATTCTTCAACTTTGATTCGATTGAACGGCAGACCTTTTACAATGAAAAAATCGATCAAATCCGGTATTTTTCTAGCATCAGTTGGCCAGTAAGTTGGTTTTCCCGTAGAATGAAATTCGGTATTGTACTTTCTACCTATATCATAAAGCATCCTACCTTTCTGTGATATGCATCTAGATCCCCAGAATGTATGTTTTGCATTAAAGTCCCCTCCGATGACAAAACGTTGTCCAAGGGAATTAAGCAAGTTTTCAAAGTCAATTTTCTCAACCTTGCATCGTGGTGGGCAGTAAATAGACGATATCTTCAGAAAGGATTGTCTGCTTTTGACTTGTATAGAGCTAACTTGCATTGTTTCGATTTCTAGTTTAAGATCAATCGAATGTTCGATACACTCTTTTATATATAGTGAGGCTCCACCTCTAGCCTTATTAGATGGATGTAGAGCATGATAGTCGAGGTAACCTCTAATTTTTAAGTTCGAATTACTCTTTGCGTGAGTTTCGGATATTAAACAGATGTCTATGTCTTTTTCCTGCATAAATAATTCAAGTTCTCCAAGTTTTTGCCAAAGTCCATTGGCATTCCAAGTAAGAATTTTAAGCAATCTATTCATGTTAAAGGTGGAGTACTTCTATTGCGAATACATTTTTCGAGCTTAACGAGCCTGTCAAAAATAAGTTTATTCGTTTTGCTTTGTTCCTCAAGTTTTGAAAGAATAATCGAAAATACATTTGAAACTGGGTCAGGTGAGATATTTTTTTGGGCGTTATTGGATACTGTAGCTTGAGCATACGTTTGTACATTTGGTTTTGGATGTACAAGATCCGAACGGATATCTGATGGCCGCGTAGTTTGTGGACATTTAGGTTTTTCGATTATGGCCTGCTTTGTCTTCGACATATTTTTAATCGGAATTTTAGGCTTTTGCTTGTTTAAATTTAATTTCTGTGAATGAGATAATGTGACTTTACGTTGTTCCCTACTTATTTTTTCAAGATCGGCGCATACTCAACGCTGTTTGTTTGACTGATTCACAAGACACTTTCGCCAGTTGATTTTAGATCGGTTTGAAATCCGGGTGTAGCTTAAGGATTGTTTTTTTTTTTAACAGTTCAGTAGTTATAATCACCATGGTTGTAAACATGCAAGTCTTTGTATTTTTGTAGACTACATTTATACATATTTGAGTAGTTGTTGCACGATCCTTGGAATCCTTCCGTGCAAATCGAAATCAGCTAACGAATGCCGACTATCTCTTAATGAAATTGCAGAGCATTTCACCATTTATCTCTTCTGAGGGCCGGACCACAGAGACATACCAGACAGGGCAATATCTTGAATCACGAAAACTGCTAAGTGACCGACAATACGGTTTTTGTTTCAACTGGTCCACCAATCTATTCACCTCGGCTTTTCATTTTCGTTCTAATCCACGCCCTTCATCTTCGGACGTGGAACAGAAACGGCTAAATAAGTTAAGCTCATTAAATTCCGATCTTGACAGCATAGCTAATTAAATGGGATAAATCCAATAGAGTGGAATTTAATGCTTCCAAAACACAATGCTGTCTTCTGTCATATAAGCGAAACCAAAATTTACAGCCATTATCCATGAATTGCACTTGCATCGCCGAAACCGAAAAAAAATCCATGCTCGGTATGTGTGCTAGTAACGACCTTCGTTGGTACAACCACATATTCGAAATCTCTAAAAACGAAGCGAAATGTCTAGGTTTCCTTAATCGCTGCAAAAAATATTTCACCCCTTCTGATCTGGCCTCAATATATAAAGCGTTTATAAGCCCCAAACTTGAGTTCAACGCCCACATCTGGTCAGGTGCAGCAAAAACATAATTGCACAAAAAAGGATACAAAAGCGTGCGATAAAACTGATAGGAGATCCAACCGTAGCGAACTCTATAGTCTCACTTAAACATCGTAGGAATATCTCTTGCCTAACACTTTTTTACCGCTACTTTAAAAGGAAATACTTAATCGAAATAGCCAGCTGCATTCCGCCCCTTCAAACATTTAACGGTAATACTCGCTATGCCATGAATGCCAATCAATTCACCCTCAAGCCTATCTTCAGACGTACTATGAAATATAGCGATTTATTCCTAAACCGAACAATATGAATATGGAATGGTTTACCAAACTCAGTCTTTCCTCCCCACTAAAATTTACAAAAATTTAAAAGCAATGTACATCGGTATCGCCTCTTTTCTTCTCCCCAATTTCCTTTATGCCCACCCTGTGCCCAAACACTATAAGGTATTCATAAACCCTTTAGCGCGTGCTAATTATAAAAAAAGGGCACTACCATTGATATCTTACCGCCGCGCCAGTAGATATGTTAGGCATTCCCCTCGCTACATGGAAATTACGGATCAAGCTAAATGTGATAAAGAAAGCAAACCGCAGATGGAGAAACGGCACAACGTGTCAAATATCCAGCAAATCTGGTCTAACTAATCAGAAGCGCTCCATCTTAGCACCATAACCGGTGTCCTTATAGGCCTATATGCAAAAATACTATCCCTCTTTGGCAATGACTTCTGTAGATACTGCTTTCACGAAGAAGAGGAGGAAAGTATTACTCACCTTCTCTGCTCTTGTCCAGCTCTCTCAGACAAAAGAAAACTAAAACTATTTCTTTGATAATCTAGGTGAGCTGGCTAATATTAATGTCAGAAAACTCCTACGCTATATAGTCAGCTCTGAATGGTTCAATTAGGCGAACGAATATGGGGAAGTCGACAGATCCACAAGGTACCACAACGGACCTTTATGGTCTAAGTGTGCACCCGCATAGCATACGGCCACTGCAACCTAACCTAACTCTATCATTGCATTCAGTTTCCAATTGAGTTCTTCTCAACATTTACCACTTTAATCGGCATCCTTTCGATAGCTGCTGAATGAAACTGTGCGGTATGAACAGCACAAGTTCGGTGCTGGAGGATAAGTGCAAGGCCACATAAAGGGCTTAGATACGTTTAGGTAGTGAGCTTTCTAACACTTTGCAATTGGTGGAGAATTCCTTTTTGACCTTTGATTGGAATATATCGAAGCAGATTACATAAAGAATTCCATTTGTCCAATATACCCGGGAAAGTTGACTAAACAATTTCTGTAATTAATTGAGAACCCACTATCAACAGCTATTCAATCATATCTATAAAATGTTCCCTGAACACTAAACTTCAATTCACTACTCAATTCCGTGCTCACTTCGATTAGGAGTCCCACAAACCCTTCTGAGTAATTTAATTTGATTCTACAGCAAACCCCCGTCCTTGGATCCAGTATTTCATACAGAAAACCATATCGCAGCACTATGTTAGATTAAATGAGCACTTCCCGTCGAAAATAAAACAGACCCGGAGAAGAGGATCTTCGGTACCTATCTACATTGCACGTTCATCATGAGCAACGGATACCACATAAATTTCCTCACAACGTTGACACATTCTCGAGAGCAGCTCCCGTAAACAAGGTATATCATTTACCCATTGCTCAGCTCACGTTACCTACCTAACGCAGCCAACAGGTATTCGCCATAATTTTCACATTTTAACTCCCAGATGTTGTGGGGGCTTTTGCTGTCCTACAGACGCATGAATTTATCGCCGCACAAACATAACTCCCTGCTGGAAGTAATTTACCGTCTTGTCCGTGCAATGATAGTACCCCTCCCTAAGACCTTGCCACCTATGTGTGCAAAGTACCATCATCCCCTGTTTATTGAATAACAAATGACTACACCGATAAACATGATAAAATGTGCGATATTTTATTTTTCGGATCATTTGTAAAAGAGTTCAATTTTCGAGAGCGTCTGATGGAGGAAGATGTGTATCTGTCGGTATGCCCCATTAATAAAAAGTGTGCCGCCTAACAATTTATATTAATTTGAATATATACGTTTCTTGATGTGGCGGGGGCTATCCAACGGATACAATATTGAAAGTATCAATCGGCACTCTTGTTATTCGCTTTGAAGCCTTCAGCATCAGATACAAATTGAGTTTTTGCAAAGCGTTTCGTTTGTGGATACCCACCAGGGGCAGTGTACATAGTACCACATTTAATGTTTGAAAAATAAATAATTAAGAATGGCATTTGTGTGTGGGTCTCGATTACACGTATATAGGTTAAGTTTAAGCATTTTTTGGATTTTCAATTCGAAAACGATAGTTTTGACGTGATTTTGTGGAAAGGAAAATATCTTTGTTTTTCTTCGCGTATTGATTTCGAAGTGGTTCAATTGTTATTCACGCTTCTTTACATTGTGTTGTTTTGTCAGAATTGTTTGTGTATTTGTTTTGATCCTGCATCATGTACATGGTACGGACTGAGATGGGAACACATTATAATATGCTTAAAATGTAAGTACATACAATTTAAATAAATAAAAAATATGCGAACCTTCCGATTAATTATGAAATAATATTTCATGTAAATGAATGCGGAAGCTATCCTCTCAACCCAATCGATAAATACATTTTTGATGGTTTTGGCTCCTATTTCACGAGAAGCTTCATTAATATTGATCTCGAGTGCGTGATTCATCTGTTGATTGTTCGCACGCCCACAAAAACTGTTCCGGCACGAATTAGCCGAAGTTCTCCTGGAATTTAGAAGTGTAATGTGTTTGAAATTACGTTTAAACAAATCGGTTTTCCCTTGGAAATCATTTTGATAGTTTACATTTGTTCTAATTTTAAGTGGAACACTGGAAGAGGAATTTTAATAACTACCGACGATAAATATGTTCTGATGAAAAATTAAGATATTTTATTTTTAAGCTTAGTACGCAGCTCGCGCTAAATTTTATCTCCCATACAAAAATCTCTACAGAGATAAAATTTAGCGAGCAAATTTATCAGTGCAGTACGCAGCTCGCGAGAACTTCATAAAGATGGGACACACAAAATGTAGGTAGGGTATAACAATATTAAGTGTTATACGAAAAGTGTTATACTCAGCGGATGAAAGGTCTCCACTTATTTATCTCGCGAAATTAATGTGCGCGGCATTTAAATCGGCGAAATTTTAATAAAAAAATAAAAACAAAATTGAAGAAAATGAAGAAGAATATTTGATGGAAGAATTTCTTGAGGAAGACGACATCTTTATTAACAAAGAAAATATTAATATTACTGACATCTGCGAATGCATGACATTTCCCTGACTCATCTATACGCTGTGTACGAATTTATCGAGCATTTATCTTTGGATTGGAGAAAACAAGTGGAGAGTAGTAAAGATAAAATTTAGCGCGAGCTGCGTACTAAGCTTTATGATATAATATTATCATCACTCGTGTTATTTTTAAACTCATTAACACTGGAGTAACTATAAAATTTAACAAATATAATTTGAGGCGAAGTTGAGAAAATAAAATATTTACAAAAATGTTTACCAAAAACAACCGTTTTTTTAGTGTTAATTTTTTTTTGTAAAATTGTTTACATTATACTAATTAATGAAGTCGCATAGGTGCTTTTTAAAAAATAACCGGCGATTTTTTTGAGCGTAGTTTTTTTAAAAATCGAATAAAACACTTAAATTTGCATCAAATATTCAAAATTTATTTTTTTATTTATTGTAATCGATTAATAGGCCTTTGCCATTTACATTTCATGAAAAAGTTGTCCGTTGAGCCAGAAATGAGCCTCATTGCTGAACACACTTTTTCGATATAACAACGGATTTTCATTGAGCTGCTCTAAGGCCCATTCACCAAAAAATTAACGTTGCCGAATGACCTCGGCTTCAATTCTTGCACAAGTTGAATTTTATAGGCTTTCAAACCCAAATCGACACGTAACATTTTCCATTTGGTTGAGTAACACATGCCCAATTGCTGAGAACGGCGACGAATTGACATTTCACGATCTCCATTAAAATTGGACGCTACGACTTCAATATTCTCTTCGGTACGCACTGTACGCATGCGAGTCGATGGTTTGATGTCCAACAAAGTAAATTTGGTGATAACAGCACGAATTGTTGATTCACCAGGTCGATTAAGACGACCATAATATGGTTGTAACAAACAGTGCATATTTTTCACAGAGCATGAATTTTGATAATAGATTGCAATAATTTGCAATCATTGCTCGTTTGTAATTCTTTCCATGATTAAATGGCAGAGTATATTGAAAACTTTTCACTTTGAGAGATGACGTTTGGACGCCATTACTAACCAGTGCTGCCAACCTGAAAAACTTAACTCTTAAAAAATCACCCGTCAAAACAGAGTAATTCATAGATTTAAGAAGTCCAAAATATACGCAATTTCGAGAAAAGTGCAGTTTTGTGTATGTCCCGTTATTCGTGAAAACTCCTTGTATAGCCGACGACACTCATACCCATCAATATCAGACTCCAGACCACGAACGGTATACATTGCATACATTTTTGAACAACTACCTGTTTTTGTCCTAAGGGTACTCTGAAACGTGAAAATTTGTAAAAGTTTGAACTAAGATAATTCGTGCCATCCAAAAAAATTCCCTTTTTGGGTGTAAAAAAATCGATTGCCCCAATCTCGCGGGCTCAATGGCGAGATGGTTAGTGCGATGAACTGCCGCGCAGCAGGTCTTGATTCGATTCCCAGTCGTAGCTACACCAAAATGATTTTTCACTGGCCCTCTTCTCGTTATGATCGGTCAAATCATTCAAGTAGTACCAATTGTCAAGAAAAGCTTATCTCAACATAGCCGTTCGGAGTCGGCATCATGCGGGAGGTCATAAATGGTTGTGAGAAAGCTAGGCCCTGGGTAAAAAGGAGCCTGTTGTATCCAAGCAGCATCCATAAAACTAAACTTTTTGTGCAATAAATGAATTGTTGCGGGACGGCTTGTGTGGCTTGTAGATATAGCCTGCTAAAACTAGCTATTATTTACTAAATTTTTGTTGCTACAGTCCGGAATGAAAGTTCAACCAACAATTCTCTACAATTACCCCGGTCCCTAGTTAACTTCCTCCTGTTATGCACTTTACGTTGATTGAGGTAGGTTTTTATTTGTACGCGCCACTTATGGCGGCGTCTTCCTCTACTGCGTGCGACATCTGGCTAGAATCGTTGACTCTGCAAGCCATAGTATTGGTGTCCATTCGATCTATATTCGATTAATAGGTGGCAGTTATCGATTCAATTTTTTTTCAATTGGGCATGTGTTACTCAATAATTATGAAATAATATAATATTGGTATAGGAAAAAAAACTTCGCAGACAAATTCTGAATCTACAAGAGAAATCTTCTGGATTTGAGATTTATGTATCTGCCACGAAAATTTTGCGGCAGATATACATATATACATCGAATCTCATTTGTCTTTTAAAGAAGTAAGTGATAAGCTATTTTTGTAGACTTGGGTTGAAATTATATTCTTGATCCTCGTATAATTTATTCTTAAAATGCTTATACACTTTTCTTGGATTTTGATTTTGTTCCGTTTTTAATCGCTGAAACGAACTATAAAGATAAGATGCTTTGTTTTATTGTACCCCATTGAACAAAAAGCTAAATATTTTGCTTATTCGAGAGGCATTTGCATTAGGGTGGAGTAGTCTTTGCGAACAAAATTAATAATAAATAATAACAACGATTTAAACTCTAAGGGGTACGACCCCTTACCAATGTCTGATTATAAATTATTTAAGTATATTTTTAATTCTTAAAGTCTAGAGATCGCGTATTGAAATTAAAGAATTAATAAAAGGAAACAAATTTTCAAAACATAATCCAATATCTGGTTAATCATCAAACAATATAGCTAACTTAATGTTTTCACAATGTCCGAAAAAAAAACATTCTGAGCGAACCCAGCACCTAAAACCATGGCAACTTAGGTCTATAGAATTACCAAATAATTTCATCTCATACGCCGGTATTATTACCATAGTAACCAAAAAGCATAAAACTTTACACATATATGTAAAATATATCGTAGCTAATGGGATTCAGGTTCTTCAATCATTATCGTTAACAATATGATCTTCAAAATCAATGATCTTTCATTCTCTCTCAGAATGTGTTGAAAGTAAAATGTACCAAAAAAAATATTAAATTTGAACCATAAGTTAAAATGGTTAAAGATAGTTTTCTAAAAATAAGAGCCTTCTTCAATTTGTTCTTAATCTTCTAAGCTGTAGAAAGCTTCATAACATAAAAACATATGAAAAAGCTACAATTCGCTGTCTGAAACATCTGATACCCTATCCCATCCGATTTCTATCATTTTAAAAGTAGACAGTTATGTCTTCGCGTATGCGTAATAGTAAGTAACTTTCTCTTTCTCTTTAAGGCAAAGGAGAGAAGGTTTAAATACAATATGTTCGACTTCCACAATTTGGCTTAAATATTTAATAAACCAAAACTGAAACTGAACTCTGTTACAAAAAAAAAACGTTAAAAGTTCTCAAGCGGCTGTCAAAAATGATTTGTAGTTGAAAAATCCGTTAAGAGAAAAATAAATATCACGCATTCTTACAAACGTTAATAGAGATTATTTTTCGTCAAAAATCGACGATATTTACAATAATCTAAACCTAGTTATTCGGAATTTCTTGAAAAACGAGTGATTTGACTTTAAATTATGATTATATGAACTCATAATAGTCAATTTGAATGAAAACAATAAGGCGTACATTCGGCAGGAAATTGTGATATTCGTTTTTGATCAAAACTGAAAATAACGACTAGAGACCTTAAGACTAAAACTGAATTTTAGCCAAAAATGTAAATGTAAATGAAAATTGTAACATTGATTTTAAAATTAATTTAAATAGACAATATTGGTCACGAAAATTGACGATTTTTCAAATTTGGCCTAATTTGGCACACAAATCTGCTATTCCGTTTTTTTTTTTTGCAAAACTGGGAAGGCAGTTTTATTTTAAATGTTAAAGTTGATAATCGTAATCGTTAGAACCTTTCTTGAGGAATTTAATATAACGGTTTTGGTAAAAAAAAAAACGTTTCCTTCAAGAAGTTTTCCTCCAGATGTGTGCACAGACCAAGAGACCCAAGATACCCTATCCCATAGGGGTATATAAGTTTTAATACATAGTTTATAACATAGGGAAATAATTTAGATATATATACCTCAAAGTATTTGTATCGACTCAGAATCGCTAGCTGAGTCGATTGAGCCATGTCTGTCGGCCCGTCCGTCTGTCTGTAGGTCACCGGTTCTTAGGTCTTAAATTTTGAGCTAAGATAATGAAATTTGGTATATGTGATCCTTTTTGAAATCCGCCTACTGCCACGCCAACTTTTTAGAAAAAGTTTATTTTTGGTCAAACGGTTAGGAATTTTGAAAAATTTGTCTGAAGTGTCTGAAAAAATGTCAGCATATTTAGACAATCTCAATCTATCTATACTTCGACCATATAATGTTTTTTGTGCCACTTTTTGGGGGCGTTTTTAGTAAAAAAATTGTCAACTTTTCAAATATTCGATAAAACTTTTGATGCAAAAACATTACTAAAGTTAATGTGAACATTTCGTCTTTAGAACATTTTCACCACGCCTACATTTTGGACGCGTTTTCCTACAAAAACCATTTGTATACCCTACCCAAAGGCATTTGCAATAAAATAAAACGTTATTTTGTAGAAGCATAAAATATATTGATAAACTGTCTGAACAATATATGTATTGTGAAAACGTTATTTTCTATATTTCATTGCCATAAAGCCCACATTATGTAGATATTCATTATAAGGATAAGGTGGGATAGGGTATTTATTTTTTGCCGTGGGCTGGTGGAAATCTTCATAGACACGATGCCAAAGTAGTGTGAGATTTTTACTCACTAAAACCACCACCCTTTTTGTATATGTATTGCAACTAAGTATGCGACTTATCTAGCAATTTTTTTATCACGAGTAATGACATGTTTGGCAGGTAACTCTCCTTTGAGAATTCCTGCTTTTTCGCAATTTATAGAGCGGTTTGTTATAATCGGGCCAAATCCAAGGGCTTAGTTCTTTGAAGACGCCGCAATAAATTTGTTTCGTCAAGAATTTGGAGGACCGTTGTGTTAACGTGTCCTAATAATCGTTTTTTATGTTTTCGTGCAAAATTGTTCCTTTCATCTTTAACCGCGGGAATACCCAGATCTCTGCGTAGATCCTCGTTCCTTATGTACTACTGTGCATTGACGAATGATCTTAACATTTTGTTTTTAAAAGTTTGTAAAATGTTTGAATTCGTTTCACTGGTACAGCCCCATAGTTGTATACCATATTCCCAAATCGGATTTAGTGGTTTTAGCTCTTGCTTGTATAATAGCAGCTTCTTATCAAGGTTAAGCTTCGAATATTTTCTGAGCAACCAGTACAGTTCTCTGTATTTATTTTTATGTGCTTCGCATTTCTTTTTTACATGGGACTTCCATTTTACTTTTGCATCGAGTGTCATACCGAGATATTTCGCTTCATTTGCAAACGGGACTCGAACCGTATTTAGAAATATGTACAGGCAAATTGTTTGTCCGTTTATACGAAAAATCTAGATGAATCGATTTGCTCTCGTTAAGTGCAATCCGCCAGGATTTTGTCCATTCATTAACCTCGTTAAGAGCGTATTGAAATTTCATATTTGTTTCCTCTATTGTTGTCCCAACTGCTAGTATAGCAGTATCGGCAGCATACGTTGCAACTATTATAGGAGGTACAAGAGTGGTCCAAGGACGTTTCCTTGGGGTTCTCCTGTCATTATTTCATTGAACTCTGAATATTCGTTTCCAAGTTTCACACGGAAGAGTCTATGCTCAAGATACAACTCGAGGATTTTATAAAAATTTTCAGGCAGAACTTGTCTTAATTTGTATTGAAGGCCTCTATGCCAAACCTTGTCAAAAGCTTGCGACACGTCAAGAAATACGGCTGAGCAAATTTTCTTTTCTTCGAAAGCCTTCTCAATTACATCGGTAATTCGATGTACTTGATCCACAGTCGAATGTTTACTTCTACAACCCAGATTGATGGTCAGGTAAAAGGCGTTTCTGATCAATAATGGGGTGTAAGCGCCCGAGTAATATACTTTCAAAAACCTTTGAAATTATTGGAAGAAGTGAAATTGGTCTGTAAGATTTTATTTCATTCGGTGCTTTTCCTGGTTTTAGGACCATAATCACTTCCGCGACTTTCCACTGTCTTGGTATGTACTCTAATCTAATTGCCGCATTTATAATAAAAAGAAGCTTAGTTAATACTTTCCGAGGCAACATTTTAAGAAGTTCTCCCGTAATCAGGTCATAACCCGGAGCTTTTTTAGGCTTTAGTTTCTGTATTTCCCGTTTAAGCTCGGCTATACTTGCATATCTTACTATTTTATTTTCGGTAGTAGTCTCGAATATATTAATATTTTCATTTTACGCCACACTATTAAATGGCTTAAATGTTTTCTCAAGATGTGAGGCAAAAACTTCAGCTTTTTCCTTATCGCTTTTTGTCCAAACGCCAATTACCCTAATTGGCGGCACAGCATTTTTTGGCCGCTTTATGACTCAAATTGCTTTCCAGTGCGAACAATTCGATTCCTTTCTAGCGGTCAGGCTTTGCATATAAGTTTCTACTGCATGGTTTTTAAAATGTTTAATCGAATTTGATAGCAAATTACTCAACCGGGATAGGGTATTTAACGATCCGTACAGCGGATTGTAGCCTTCTCATATGTTTTTTTCACGAAAACAATAAATACTTGCTCTATTAGGAGAATGTTAAAATATGTATGCAGTTTTTTTTTACAACGAATAATATCAATATTTCTATTGAAGTTTAATCAAAATCGTTGAAGCGGTTTTTTTTTAATTGACGATATTCAAAACTAAACGAAAACTCTAAATATAGTTTGAAGGAAATCGGTCCAGGCAGAACAGAAGGTCGAAAATGTCCATGAAAACAGTACCTTTCTCTTGTGATAAAAATAAAAATGTTTTCAAACATTGCGCACCCACTAGTGGTGAGAAATTTAATAAAATGCATACGCGTAAGCTAATGTGCGGGTAGTACTATTTTTTTATTAAATTAAACACATTTTCGTTCCACCCTAATCAACATATCAGCATGCCTCTGGAATTCTTCCGCACTCACTCAATCACACAATCGTTCAATCTAAAAGCCTGCGAATTTGATGTTTTCAAGAAGAGCCCAACAACAACAAATAGAAGAATGGAAATGCGAGTAAACACCTGAATATAAATTTAATTTAAAGATTTATCTCAAATGGCATGCCGGTAGTCTCGGAGAAGCTACAAACACTAAACACAAACACCTGTTCTTCATTTCTTTCTCTCCGCATTCACTACGTGCGTCGCTTGTTTACAAATATTCACAATAGAAAGCCGCAATTCCACCCTCACTCACAATACTGCCAGCCAAAGCTTCTTCCAATTCCATCCCATATTCTCTTTGCTATTCTGTAGACATCATCACCTCGATGCTCGATATGCCTTTCATTCGAATCATCTGAGATCTGACAGGCATTGAGTTCAGAATTTCAGATAGAAGCTTCCGCAACGTGTATGTAGTGCTATTGGAAATTTCTCATCAAGTTCAAAGCTTCCAATTTAGAGGCCAGCTAGCTTCGTGGTAGGAGGAAACCCTCTATGTGCCGTGTCGTTAAACAAAAGATAAGGCCGCAACAGTTTATGACGATTACGCTGCGCCGTCGTCGTAGCCACACAAGGTAGACAGAGAGTATCGCTGGCATTTACTGGAGTACCCTACCAAACAGAGACGAACCGATTAAAATACCGCCATGTGGGGGAACAAAAATTGGTTCGAGGATTTGTCATTTGGATGGAGCGGCCTCAGTTAGAATTTGATTGTGGAACGGTCTGGTTGCCTGCTGTCGGGTTTTCCGTTGTCTTTTGTCGAAGTTTTTAGTGCCGCGTTGTTGCACGGCGTATAGTCTGCATAAGTACAAACTAATGGTGTTATAAATCAGTGTCAGTGAAGCTCCTTCTTTCAATTAAGTGATTTTCAGAACGCGTTCAATCAACACCACACGAAAATGTGTCTTTCCTGTTCATATGCATTTGTTTGACGTGCTTATTAGTTAATTTGACGGACTTTTCGAACAAACGGTTTTTTAAAACATATTTGTTATTTTGTTTTTGTGTGGTGGTAATATTTTGATTTGTTATCTCGTTGAAAGGCGACAGCAGAGGGTTGATTGATAGTTTGTTTGTGTATACCCTGTGCGCTCTATGTGATGTATCTGTGACCCGATAATTGAATGTAATTAGATTTATGTGCACTTACTGCCCCCAATCGTTGTCTAGATTTTGATGCGAGATGTTTGCATATTTAGTAGATTGTTCGTCGGAAATGCATGATGATTCAGAGTAAACTCGTGTACTATCATCATCATTTACTTAAGCAAAATGCAGAGAGACAAGGCCAACTGATAGTTGAATAAAAACAGTGCGACACTTCTGGATAAGTAGCGTAGAACGGCAAAAGATTGCAATATTGTCCTATGGTGAATTCTTAAAGTGTAAACAACTTTTTTTTCTCAGTGCGTTAGTGCTTATCCAGGGTTTTGTGTTTTGTGTTTTTTTTTGCAAGTGTATGGGGTTATAAAAATGCGTTCATGACTGATTGCGTGTCAGGGCAGGAAATTACTCAGCAAATTTGATAAAATCCAAATGGCTTTTGAGATTGGATAATGAATTCCAAAATTATCGGTGATTTTAATTATTGGATCTGCTATCTTTGGGTATTGACTTTGGCCTTAGTAACCATTCTGTATTTGATAATAGTAGTTAATCGGTTTACCTATCCTCCATTTTAGGGAAATATAAATTTACTTCTCGGCACGATACCTACTCAATACGGAATCAAAGAGTCGCTTTTATTTGAAAACAAATTATTAGGTAGTTAGGTAATGTGAATTTAAGGGCATTCTAATTGCATTTATGAGATAGGCCGTTTTGAGCATTAATTAAAACGCTTTTCACTTTTATATCTACAAGTAAAGGCAGTGTGTCAATTGCGTTATTTTTAGTTTTTGTAGAGATATAAACAAAATGACATAAACTATCTCCAAACAGGCTCGATTTATTGGCGACGACATGACACAGCGAAATTTTCCCGGTTACTGCGACAACAAGGAATCACGTATATGCCTACACCGAAGCGACAGTTTGACAAACTTTCAAAGATGGAGAAATGTTTTGGTGTCTACTATTTTAGAATGCCAAAAAACAACAATTTCTGGCGCATCGGACTCGTTAGTACCCAGGGCCTAGCTTTCTCATAACCATTCATGTGTGCATGGGAAGTCCTGTTTTATGCCGAATCCGAAAAGATAAGTTGGGATAAGCTATTCTTGACAATTGATACTACTCGGATGATTTGTCAGATCATCAAGAGCGGTCGGCCAGTGAAAAATCATTTTGGTGTTGCTGCGGCTGGGAATTGAACCAAGACCTTCTGGGCGGCAATATATCGTACTAATCATCGCGCCACTGAGCCCCCTTTTAGAATTCTAATACAACGAAATATTAAGTTTAATTTAAAAATAAAGCAAGTGGAGTACTTTTTAACACACTCAAATAGTAATTCTGTTGACAGAGACACAATTCGCTGCAGATAACGAAATTTTATAATTCGCGTCACTTTTGTCGATGTCCTAGCGCCAGTACGGCGACTCTCATTCTCATCCGTGTAAAAGTCTAGTCAGCGACAAATCGCGAGGCAAACAGTTAGCAGTTGTCGCAAATAAGTCCCATCTGTTTATGAATAGCTTAATCCTGTATTGGATTTTAAAAGATTTTTTTAAACATATTTTCGCTAAATTTCCCAATAAAATTCAGAAAAATCCCTTTCAATTATTTTCTTGTAATAAAAATAAACATATTTATTAATAAATAAAGAAACTTAATTATTTATTATTATCAGTACATAACATTTTGTAGTACTATCTGTGTTCATGATTGAAGATATCCGTTTCACTTTGTTCAAGTTAGATAAATTTCTCGTACAAAATACAGCGAAACAAATGCATTTTCCAAACAACCTGCATTACATTTTCTGACACAAAATTAATCTAACCTGATTTTTATTTTATAATCTCCTTGATGTGCTCATTATCCACCACATGTGAACACTTATAATCTGAATTAATAATTCCCTACGATAGGCTTTTATCTTTCAGTAGGTGTACCAACGTTAAAAATTAGGCACTTCACAAATTTTTAGTGAGGGTTAAAATTTAAGATCACTATTTACCATCTAAAGCCGTGTGTCAATTGCGTTAAAAAAAAGGGGTTAAATATTATTCGCTGCTTAATTTTTGACATTGCTGTGGTAAACAAAATTTGGCTTTTTGCTGTGTCGATTGGATTAAATGGGATATTAATTAAATACTATTTTTAATAGTTTCCCAAAAGAATTGGAACAAAATTCCTTTCTATATATTTTCTTGTAATAAAAAAATACCGAATAGACTTTAGAGATATCATACAAAAAACCTTAAATATTTATTATTGACATTAAAACATAATTGTTGTACAATTTGTGTTCATTATTAAGGATATCCATTTTACTTCGTTCAAATTACACACATTTCGCATATAAAATATACCGAAACAAATGTAGTCATAACATTTTTGTAACCATCCTTTTTTAAAAACCCAATATTAGTTTATGTTAAAACTTTGTTACATTTTCTGATATGAAATACATATTCTTTGCATTTTATTAAAATCTGAATGCTGTGCTATTTTCGCACACATGTGAACATTGGTATGCTTTCCATCACTGTCACTCTTCAGTAGGTATACCAAATGTCAAAATTAGCCACTGGATAAATTTTAGCGAGCTGTTGAGCAGGTTAAAATTTTGAAGTCTCTATTCACCACACTAATGTCAAAAATTATCCACTGGCTAAAATGTTAACGCAATTGGCACACGGCCTTAAGCTAAAAATGATCCACACGTTTACATTTTTACGCGTTCCGATTACATCTAAATAGGGTGATTTGAATGTTAGATGTCAAACTATGAAAACATTTATTTTGTAATTTCATTGTTATACATTTATACATTTATAGTGTCATTCGTCTATTCACGATAATTATTCTTCACCATAACTCAAATAAACATTTTTTTTTAACAGAAATCAAAAACATTTCCATAACAGCTACAGTCAGCTCTATTGCTGATCAGCAGTTATTTTGGTATAGGAAGATATGTATCTTATTTCGAGTTAAGCAAAATGCGTTTCCGATTGACTGCTAATTTTCTCAGAAGTCGTGGAGTTATCTGTAATACGGTTTTCACACCAAAACTGCTTTTTCACTAAAAAGGGAATTTTTCAATACATTTTTAGTTTTCGAAAACTTGTAGGTTACGCCGTAACCATCTCGGACCGCTGCGCAGATATCATTGAATTGAAAGTTGTTGCAGCAAATACACCATGTAATATTTCCTACCACATTTCCTACAGAACAGCTGACATACAGCTACCAAAACAAATTCATTTTTTTCTCGGGATTCATAAATATGCATTTAAGTGTAATTTGACAATTCAAATCAAAAAGCATCAGTTAGGCAGTGCGTCACTACTACTCCGCAGTAGTTTTTTTTACTAGCCCTTCTCTGGCAATGATATGAGAAATCATTAGGGTTGTATTATTAGTCATGCAAAGTTTATCTCCCTTAAGCCTTTTGGAATCGGCATATATTTTTTGGTTTCACCAATGTGCAAGAAGTACACATGTACACACGAACGTTTGAGAAAAAAAAGACTACCAACTTAAGGGTTGCAGTTTTCGCTGTCATTGCCAATGTGAAATGGCTCCTTCTGTCTGACAGAGTAAGATTGATCTCCATTGCCGTTAAATAGTCTTCATCAGAATTGGTTCTTCCATAGTCCAAGGAGGGAATGTGACTCAACTACGATTTATCCTTATTTATATCGACAGAACATGGCTTTCACATTTTACAATTTTTACGAACACTTCTTCTAGAATTGAACTTCTTCTTTCAAAAGGCTGGCTTATGAAAGTAAACAGTGCTAGTGAAACAGTGCTAGTCTTCGGTCCAAGAGTTTTGCGACATTCTTCGTCAATTCACTTCTTTTTTGCTTTCGAGGCGTAAAATCAACAAGCTCCACAAAATTAGATGCTGACGGTATGGTATTTATATAGAGATGTAGATGTGTTCTTCAAATGTTTGGGTGTTTTATTATGCGATTACAGTCTTTCGACATTGAAAGTACTTACCGCCGTTATGTATTGTATTGACTGCTTATAGTGTTGGGAAACCAAATATACTAGGTGCATGCCGTTGCCAATTGCTCTGTGACCGATTTAATTGAGTGTTTGTTGGTCCGGAGAAGTCAATGTCTCATTGTTGATATCAAGGGGAGAAAACAGAGTTCTGAACTCCTGAGTATACTAGAATTTGTTTTTACCGACAACGATGCTGAAGGTAATACAGATCTAGTACGAATTTAATGTCTTACATCAATCGTTTTGTGGAGAATAATTGGAGTTTTGCTCCATCTGATCTCTCGGATTATATTAGCGAATTCGTTTTGTTTCCAAAATTGAATCGGCGTCATACCTGTCCATTTAAATAAATAAATAACTCTCCAAATTAGAAGCCGACATTAATAATGAAGGATAGATTCAATTTTGTTTAGTAGTGCACGACTACCCGTGATGCGTACATTCCAAATGCAAAGTCATATCATTCTGGGTTCGTTTATGAAAATGTGTTTCTGAATATTTTTTCGTATATCTGCTGAAGGTCAGAAATGTTTATTGTTGTATTCAAAACTAAGTGTGACAGCCAGCTGCCAACAAAAATGTTGCAAAAAAAAAAATAGAATTATGTTATGACTTATGTAGTCATTTTCATAATTTGTTCGTATAAAAATGATATATTTGCAAAATCTTTATTTGGTTAATGATTATTTTTTGAATTAACACATCTTAACGCTATTTTTATCATTTGATTTTTGTTATATCTGATTTTCTATATTTAGTTTCGACATCTTAAAACGTCACTGACATTTCTACATCGTCTACATCGAAGGCGAATTGTAAGTAAGTGTTTTCGGTTGTTGCAAAGGTAATGTTCCGCTCATGGAGGTGAACATTTCCTACTTCCCATATACGATTGATGTTTTCTTGTAGGTATATACAAAAGTTCGATGATTTACAAAATTTACTCGACTCATACATTCTTCTTATTTATGCAGGTACTACCTTCCCTGTCCAACGTATTTTGGTGACAAATTGTTTTGTGAGAATCCTTCTCGTTGATGATCTCATTCGAAAGTGTTATCATCTTTTCTAAATATAAATTCTACATCATTTAGTAACCCTCTTTTTGTTGCTCACATTCTTAGAGGCAGATAGTGCCTACTCTCATGCTCTGATAAGGACTACGCATTACTTGAGTTCACCTTTTATTAAGTGGCTTTCCACATTTGTCCCATTCCATTTCGATTAGTTTGCTTCTCTAATCTAAGCATTGCAGTCGCTCACATTTTAAGGCCATGACATCATCATGCTTGACATTTATCAGTCACCTTGTGTTTTTTGAAGCATTACCTAAACTGATGTGATAGCTACCTAATGTAGGTGGCATAATAAGTTTTGGGATGGTAAATGGAATTGTATTTTAACCCCAATTAAAATTGATAAATGTTTTTTTTTCTGAAGTTAGCTTGTAGGTATGTGCATTGATATTTTGAATTTTATAATACAGAAACGGTATGCAGATAGTTATGGGTTAAAGATTGAGTTCGGACTTTGATCTGTACTTCCCAGCTTAGAAATTTTCCCTTTTCAGACATGTCTCTTAAGATAGTTCTCCGGTGGTGGCTCCTAATTAATCAAGCTTTGCTTGTACAAGATATCCGCGAGTCGAAATCTTCTTCAAAACGCTATTTGGACCGTCGCGTCGACGTGTGTTTGTAACATGAGATTTTGAATGACTAAATGACCTACACCCTCAGCTATAAAATAGTTGTTCATTGCAACTATGTGTACGACTTACATTTATACAAGGTGGCGCAAAAGTTGTCACCCGATGTTTTTTGGCCGCCATTTTTTAAAGTGTTTTGCAAAAAAATCGAAACAATTATTTTAGATGGCGCATAACACATGAATCATGGAATTATTTTTTCTACTTTTTGTGCTGAAGAATTTAAATATTTGCAACCAAAAAACATCGGGTGACAGCTTTTGCGACGGGTGACAACTTTTGCGCCACCTTGAAGTTGTTTTCTAAAACGAAGTTACAAATATTTGGGAGGCTTGTTTTACGATTTGTGATTAATTGAAGAGTCATAGGTTCTTTGAAAGTGTCGCATAATTTGTTTTTCGCCTTACTTTTAAGGAGATATTCCTCTTTAGTTGCCGCTGATTTGGCACTTAATGTCACGTGTTATTGTAGGAGTATATCTAACCAAATCAAATGTGCGGTGCTGTGTGTTTGGTCTTTCTTTCAAAAACTCTGTACTGAACTTTCTTCGAGTTGGAATGAACTAGATTTTTTTTAAACCTATAAGATCCTTTGCAGGTTTTCGTATATAAAACATATTTGTCCGCTGACGGCCGGGAACAAAATGGACATTACCTCAGAATTACTAATGAACTGTTATTAAAAAACATATGAGAAAGCTGCAATCAGATGTGCGGATCGTTGAATACCCTATGTCATCCCATCCTTGAAATTTATATCCAAAAAATGTGGGCTTTATGAAGAAAAATAAAGATAAAGAAAATGACGTTTTCATATATTGTTCAGACAGTTTATCAAAATATTTTATGGTTCGACAAATAACGACGTTTTTCTATTGCATATGCCTTGGGTTAGGGTATTCAAATGGTTTTTGTAGGAAAACGCCCCCAAAAAGTTTGCGTGGGTTCAAATTGTCGAAAGACAAAATGTTCATATTGTACAATGTAAAAACTGTTGATGCAAAAACTTTAATAAAATGTTTTTGCATCAACAGTTTTTTTTCGAATATATGATACTTTGACATAAAAAGTTTTTTTTTTACTAAAAAAAGTGGGCGTGGCAAAAAACTATAGATGGACGAAATATAGATACTGAGATTGTCCAAATATTCTCTTCAGGCACTTTTTTCAAGACTCTTTACCGTTTGACTAAAAAATTGTTTTTTTTCTAAAAAGTGGGCGGATTTTGAAAATGTTTACACTAGTCCGAACAGCAGGTACAAAGATAAAATATATAAATTTCATCATCCTAGCCCAAAAGGCCTACCTTAAGGCCTAAAAACCAGTGAACTACAGACGGACGGACAGACAGACATGACTTAAACGACTCAGCTAGCTATTCTGAGTCGATCCATATACTTTGATGTAGCTAAATTATTTCTCTATGTTACAAACTATGTATCAAAACTAATATACCCCTATGGGAAAGGGGATAAAAAGAAATAAATACTACATATTTCCCAAAATGGAAAAAAATTAAAAAAAAAAATAAAAATCAAAGGCGTACGCCGCAGCAGAAAATAAAAAAAGAAATAGGTACCAAAGAATTAGTATAAAATTATAACCAAAAAAGTGCAATTTTATTTTTTGAATAACTTTTAAACTAAATGTCATTGACAATTTTTAAAAATATATAAATGATCAGCACGCAGAGGCGAATCGATTAATAAAAAAAAAGTGTCAAAAGTGACAGGCAGCTAAAGTATTCGGTTTTCTCTAACTATATGAACTTTAGCGAAAACTATAAATAGATCTCTATAATTACTGTAATTACCTTTCGACCTTAAACAAACTTTACTACTCTTATCTTCTTTTATCAATTTTATTTTAAAGAAAAATCTTTAATTCGTGTTAGGTACATTCTGTTTTAGTCCCTGATACACAACTGCTTACCTATTATGCAAAGCTGGAAAGGATCTTTAAAAGCAAACGGTAAACGTTTAAATTCACTGAACAAAAATAATAATAGCCTCAGCTCTATCCCTTTGTTTATCTTAAGCTTCATATAAAACCAATATTTAGATAAACTATCTTGTTGTATTAAGCTGCTGAATAACTGATTAGCACACCCTGTTTGGTAATCTTGGTCTATCTTTGAAAATGTACAACAAACCGATAAACAGACATTTACGACATTCAAAGTTCACCTGGATGTACCTCACTATCAGTGTCACAAGTACTGTACATCTTTTCAGTTTTTTTTTATTTAAATTTAACGATCCAATAAAAATCGGAACCCACAGTGAAACATGAATCTAAATTTAACTCAACTGCGGTTAAGTGCGTGCGATAATGCGTGTGTTTTATAGTTTGTCTGCTCATGTTAACACTTTGCATGAACATTGCCTTATCGCATATCAATTGAATGTCTGTTGGCGGGTATCCGCCGGGAATCGTCTGTCTCCATGTGGCGTAGCGTAAATTGAGGCCCATTTTTCTAAATCAGATATGCGGTTTGGTTCATGTTTTTTTTTATTGGCGATGGCGACAAATTATAAATAATTGTGGTAAATTCAATTTGTCTATGTGTGTATACATGTTATCCTCCTTAAGGCGATGGATGAGAAGTAATAATCGTTTTGAATGCATCTTATCTTAGCATTGTGGGGGATACCAATTAAAGTTATAGAGATAGATTTGTATATGAACCCGAATGTTTGTGTGCGACAGTTGGATGCCAATTCGAGTAGGTAGATACTTACAGTGAAGGCGACACTTTCGATTGTTTTACATACGATGTAATGACATACACATAGTTTTAGTTATCATTAATGATCTAGCTGACCCGGCAAAAACGTTCTTTTGCCTTTAAATTTTAAAACGTATTTTTGAATGATCATTTGTATTTATATAGGTTTGGGGTATGTTTTATTTACATTTGAAATTACAATCTTAAGGTGTTTTATTTACATTCTGATTGTCAAATCGATATTCAGGTAACCAATCTATATAAATTAAAATTAAAATAAATCCGTTTTTCGATTGCTTTGCTGTGATATAATTTCGTTCCATGCAATGCTTTATGATATTTTGTTTTGTTTTCTGGTGCGTAAACAAATTATGCTGTTGGTGTTCCATACAATTGACCATGCGAGAAGCGTGTATTTTAAAGGTCAAGGGTCCAGTTATAGCTGTTATAGAACAACTTCCTTGGAACACAAAACATGATAGAATTGTCATTTGTCTTAGGTAGCTGTACATAGGAATGATTGGAAAATTCTCTTCCATTTGGCTGGAATCAAAAAAAAAATTAGGTACTTTAGAAAACATATTCTTGATTATTGAAAAACAAAGTGAAATGATTTTTTATTTTTGATCAAAAATTAAAAATATTTGGATAATCTTATTTTAAAATGTATAAGCCTTGTTTTGACACCAACTCGCCAATGATTGAATTTATAAAAAAAAGTCGAAGTTAAAGAAAATGTCCAATGAGGCTATTGAATGATAGGTACAACTGGACCCTAATACTGCAAACACGATGACTGCCATTAAGGCCTGGCTGACAGAAAGTGACGGGAAATTTAATACAGCCGGTGTAAATGCCAACAGGGATTTTACCGTTGCTAATGTCAAGCAATTGCTTTGAAAATACTTCTACT
This sequence comes from Rhingia campestris, assembly GCA_932526625.1. NCBI lineage: Eukaryota > Metazoa > Arthropoda > Insecta > Diptera > Syrphidae > Rhingia > Rhingia campestris. The sequence goes on along the minus strand of OW052184.1, from coordinate 53,791,101 downwards.
TAGTCGTTATGCAGATCGACATGTTCGTAGTCAGTTTGAGTTTTTTGAAGTTTGCCAAAATCACCTGCCAACAGAATCATCGTACCACCTCCATAGACTTTTTATGCACCATTTTACACTCATCCCAAACGATCAGTTTGCTTTGCTGCAAAACTTTGGCCATTTCACTGTTCTTGGAAATGTTGCACGTTGGATTTTCATTGCGACTTGAGTGGTGAATGAGCAGTGAATGTTGCCAAAATCGATCAAAAAAGTTTATTTTTTCCAGTTCTACCGGGAGCGTCAAAAATCATTTATCCAGTACCCTCGCTCAAAACTTTTATAAGAGGGTTGTACGCATATTGTTGTTGTCGATTCAACAGTGGATGTGGAACGTTCGTTCGAACTTATTCTCTCAAAGCATCGCAATCATATTATTTTTCAACGTCGCAACTCTTGATTAAATGTGTCGTACATCGGACGATTGGAAGTTGTCTTGCTTAAGTTAGGCAATACCTTGTTCGACATCATCAAGCCAATGTTCTCAATTAATATCAAAGCCTCGTTGTGAATTTCCTCGCTTAGTTATAAATTTATTTATTTAATGTTGTAATAGATACGCATCTGATGCAAAATATCATCACACATGGCATCTTTGTATTTGCTTTGCTCCACAAATTAGTCGGTTTGGATGGGAAGCATGTTGAGATAATTATCGAAAACAATGTTCGTATTAGATGAGAATTTGACAAAAGCACAGCATTCCAAAAGGTATAATCCCAATGAGTGTCATTCTCTAATAATCGTAACGTTGGCACGCTTCCCTGTATGCGCAAATCTTGGAATGATGTTGGGCCACGAACGTTGACAAATAGTTAACGCAAATAGAAGCACTCGTCGTTTCTTGTGGACTTAAATAAATTAGCCAAATCGGTCAAGGAGTTCATCGATTTTAGATATGTATATCAATGGTCAATTTCTTTTCCCTATAAATTTAAATCCAGCCGTTCTCCGATTTTATATAAATCAAAAACAGTGGGCATTAAAGTAGGCGTTGTCAATTTTTCTGTCCGTAAAAACCTAAGTTGGGCTATGACTAGGCTAACCAGACGTCCACTTTTAAGAGGAAATGTCCTCTTTTGTCTACGAAAAGAAAAGTCCGGTATCTTCTTGGAAAAACATGCAATTTGTCCTCTTTTTACGTTTTGTCATTTTTTTATATCACAAAAGTACAACAAAACTTTTTTTCAACACTAATTCAGAAATTTTCTGCATCTTTCTGGTGCGAATACGATTTAAAATATTTTTGTACCTAAACTCAATCACTTCTGAACACAACGCCATCATTTTTTATACCCTATCCCATAGGGGATATAACGGGTGATTTTTTAAGAGGTTTAGAACTTTAAAAAAAAAAAACGTGAAATTAACTGTTCACCAAACTCGCCTCGCAATTGCGCCATTGTTTCGCGTGCTGTGTGGCATGTGGCACCGTCTTGTTGAAACCACATATCATGCAAGTCAAGAACTTCCATTTCGGGCAAAAAAAAGTTTGTTATCATCGCTCGGTAGCGTTCACCATTGACAGTAACGCTGCGATTCGCATCATCTTTGAAGAAATATGGCCCAATAATGCCGCCGGCCCATAAACCGCACCAAACAGTGGCTTTTTCGGGATGCATTGGTAGCTGTTGCAATGCTTCTGGCTGATCTTCACTCCAAATGCGGGAATTTTGCGTACCCATTCAACCAAAAATGAGCCTCATCGCTGAACACAATTTTTCGATAAAAAAGCGGATCCTCGGCCAGCTTTCCAAGAGCCCATTCACCAAAAATTCGGCGTTGTGGTAGGTCGGCTGGCTTTAGTTCTTGAACCAGCTGTATCTTAAAAGGCTTTACGCCCAAATCCTTCCGCAAAATTTTCCACGTAGTGCTGTAACAAAGGCCTAACTGCTGGGAACGGCGCCGAATCGACATTTCGCGGTCTTCTGTCACACTAGCTGATACGGCCGCAATATTTTCTTCACTACGCACAGTACGTAAACGTGTTGGTGGTTTAATGTCCAACAAAGTAAATTTGGTGCGAAATTTGGTCACAATCTTCCGAATAGACTGCTCAGAAGGTCGAGAATGCCGATCATAAAATGGAAGCAGCGCGCGATGAACATTTCGAACCGAGCACGAATTTTGATAGTAAAATTCAATAATTTGCAAGCGTTGTTCATTTGTAAGACGATCCATGGTTAAATTGCAAACCAAACTGAAGCTGTTTGACAGTGACACAAGGTACTTAACACACGTCAGCTGTCAAAACCAGTGTTGCCAAAACCAAACCAGCTAAAAAATCACCCGTTATTAGTATTGGCATTAAGTTTGTAACAAAGAAAAATCATTTTGAAAGATATACCTTAGACTTAGAGTATATGGATGGATGTCTTTCTGTCCGTCCATCCGTCCGTGAAATTTGGTATATAGACTTTCTGTCCGACGAAGCAGAACAAGTGTAAACATTTCCCTCCACCGCCCACTTTTCAGTAAAAATTTGTTTTCGACAAAACGGTAAAATTTTTTGAAAGAATGTATGAAGAGCACATTTACCTATATTTCGTGCATATAATGGTTTTTGCCAGGCCCCTTTTTGGAGGCATTTTCAGTAAAAATGTTTTTGATCATATTTTTGAAATATTCGAAAAAACATTCGATGCAAAATCATTGGTAATCTTTTACATAAAACAAAACGATCGGCAAGTAAACGATACAGAAGTAAACGATAATTACGACAAATTGTTATTGTGCAAAACGAGAAATATTTATGACAGCTTAAAGAAAACGAAAGCTAAAAGGCTGCCAAATGCCAGTCGTAAAAAAGTACGAGTATCGTAAAACCTAGAACGATACTAGTTTTACGTTATCGAATTTCAATTAGAACGGAGTGATTTCAACGATATTCTTTTTATAAAATATGGCCATTGGCAATGTAGCCTCCTTATATTGGTAATAGATCATTTTAACCCAAGTCCACTTTTTGGGGGCGTTTTTCTATAAAAACTATTTATATACCCTACCCCATAGCATATGCAGGAGAAAAACGTTGTTTTACTGTCGATCCATAAAATATTTTGATGAACAATTTGTTGCGACAATGCCATTTTATATATTTCAACCCAATAAAGTTATTTGGCACGCCCACTTTCTTATTTTCTTCTTTAATTTTTCATTTGAGATTTTTGAAGGTGTCGTCTTTTTTGTTGGGCATGGATCTGGTCACCCTAGCTATGACGAACATTTAAAAAAAAATTAACCAAATCAGTGCAGCTGTTCTCCGATTATAGAAAAATAAAAATTTGGCGTAAAAGAGGTACATTTTTCTTTCCGTAAAAACCTTAGTTGGGTTATCAAGAACATTAGAACAAATTTAGCCACATTGATGCAGCCGTTATAGTGATACGGTTTCCAGAGAACGACATTGAATTTTTATTTATATAGATACAATTAAAAGAAATATTTATTTACATTAAGGCATTTTCTTAACATAAAATATTTTTCAGTGGCTTCGCTTAAATAACTGATAGTACACTTGACGAATGACAACAAAAATTAAAAAAAAAAAAACATTTGTAAAGTAGCGATTAGGCAAAGTAATGCAGGAAATATATTTATATATATCGAGAGTAACTGAGGATTTCGCTATGCTAATGTCTCCTATTCATTTTTTGTGCAACTGATGAAATATTTCTTACATCGATTTTGGATGCTTTGATTATAGCGACTTTGAATATGTGGTCGCTCCAATTAAGGTACTTTTTTTACACATATTCGGCGTTACTAATAGTCATTTTCAGCAACAACAAACGATAATCTCCACACTTTCTAAAAATCCCTTACCAATAAATAAACTAACATCACATGACTGTTTATTTGATTGAAAATGTAGTAGATTCAATAGAGCAGTCAAGTTTCCTTAGTTAGTTATGGGTTTTAATTATTTGTAGAGTTTCACTATAGCTGTACACTATACATTAATCTGGTAACATACTAATGTTGGCACTTGCGTTTGATTTTAAGTAACGTTGATTGCGTTTAAAATAGTCGGACGCAATCGGAAGCTAATGTCAAAATTCTACGTTAAGTTTTCTTCAGTACTCTCAATTACCTACTCAAGTTGCCCATAATAGACTTTTGTGAATGGAAGCGATTGCAAACAATAAAAACAAAATTTCGTTGCTTATGAACTTACAAATTTAAATGTACAAAGCTGTCGAAGTGAAATGTCAAATTTTTGTATGAAAGAACAAAAGAAAGAGAAAGAGCGAATGAATTCGCTTTTTCGTAAGTGAGCAAAAGTGAACAAAAACTGAAAGAATCGAAACGAAAAGCTATTATGGTCGTACAATACAAATTCGCACAGTTAAGGAAGTGGTCATACGCAACCATCTTCTATTATAGTTCAGCCTAAAGTTTAGCTAAAGAAGGCCAGCATTGTGTTAAGGAAGGGTTACGTGAAATAAGATCAAATGAAATAAAGCCAAATTTAAAAACAAAAAATCATTATTTCGATTTCAATTATTGTGCTATTCTAAAAAATCAAAACTATCACAATTAATTAATAATTCATTCAGCAAAACAAAAAATATTTTTTATATGTTTTTGTTTGCACACTAACTATTCTCGAATTTTGCACAATTTGTCTGAAAATAAGATTCGAAAATGAATTATTATATTAATTTATTTTCATCTCCAATATTTAAACAATAATATAGGGAAATTTTGAATTTTTTTAAGGTAGTAGAAACTAAAAAAAACCCACTGATAATGTGCAATAAGATATAAATTTAAGCACAATTATTAATGTTTTGGCGTTTTAAAAACTGAAATGATGCCAAATTTATAATTTGGTTTTATTTACGTCACCTTTTGGAAGCTCTGTATTTATAGGTTCCATTATAGATTAGAATTCAATGAGCTGAACGTAGCTACTTGTATAGGTTGATCCCCGAAGAACTAGCCTCTATACGAATATGAAACATATAGCAGATCTATTTTCTGGACCAGCGAATTTCTGTGTAACAATCCCCGTATAGGATTTCCCATGGAAATCCTAATACCTACACCCTTAATGCACATTTCTGCTGACCCTTGAATTTCGCAAAATAATGTTGCACTATTTTTCATATAATCCTATTCTGAACCTTCTCTAAAAAAAATCCCAAATGCTTTAGCTTCTTGAAAACACAGACAACCCTTATATCGGCGGATAGAACATTAGCACTATGAAGGAAACTAAGGAATCTGAAAGCACTTTTAGGTCACAATATAATAACAAATACATATATCCAACGTTTTTAGCCTTGCCAATCATTTTTGTTAACGTATTAGCAAGATTTTAAAAAGATTTTATTTTTTCGAAAACGCCTCAAACGATTTGTATTAAATTTCATAGCGTGAATGTATTTAATAAATCTACTTAGGTACCTTTATTCGTTCCTAAAAATTATCGCTATGGAATGGTAGGTGCCCATATATTAGATGAAATGATAACAAAGTCCTCTCAGAACATATTAACTGTCGGAATTTTTTTTAAAATTAAACTTCCACCCCCGTATTAATAAAAAATCACTATCCGCTCCTTAACACACGAGTTATGTAGGTAACGGATAGTGAGCTTATCCGTTTGCTATCTTTTGTTATTAATAAATATATTTTATATCAATGTTTGTTATCCGCTCTCTCTCATAAAAATCCCGACAGAACATGGCAGCACTTTACTAAAATTAATAAAAAAAATAAAAATTAATAAAAAGTACGATAATGTGAGTAATGTACATGTATGTGTTAAGTCAATGAAATCGAGAAAAATATTTTTGAATTAAAAAGCGAAACGTCATCTCACAAATATTAAAAGTTATCCGCTCCTTATACACGAAATTCGATGAGTTAAGTTATCCGTTGTATAAATGTTTTTTTTAATAAGAATTACAAGTTAACCGATGTGTTAGTGCCAACTCACCGTTGTTCGTTGTTTATTAATAGGGGGCCTGTTTATAACTTAAAATTACAAAAGTCTTAAAAATCATTATAACCTACTTCCTTCAAATCCCGGAATACAATTTATGAAAGTAATAGTTCCGCAAAGTGAATTTCAAGTTTTAAATTGAAATTACGAAAATGTTCACCTTCACAACATAAATCGATGAAAAATTCTTCTGTGGCGCTTACATCACACGACCCCTACATCATTTTGAACATCACCTGTAATTAATATTCCCCCAAAATAAAAATACCATTCAAAACTACCTGGGTACACTATTTAAAAGCCACTATACTCACCTGTCATAGGCCATGTCAACAAACTGATGATTTCTGACACGCGTCATGTGAAACCATTTGCAGTGATATCTATTACGGCCTGTCACAATATGATTGACACTTTATTTATGGTCGCACCTGCCATTCACCCCTTTCGGCATGAAGCTAATGGGATGTCGATTCTGTATATCTTTCGTCACTTTACGCACCTACAGATTTAAATTTAGAGTTCACATTCATATACATCTATCTATCATATATACGAAAATAAAAACATGATTTACGACACAATATGAAATAACAATTTAAAAATAATTTTACGACCCAATCCATACGTATTCACACCTAATGGACAACCCTGTTCACAACTGATTGCAGAAAAGTATATCTAAAAATATTCTATATCCCCACGAAGTTGTATCTGTACAGTCCAGCAGAGGTGGTTGGACTTACACAGACCACCCTGCAAAACTTAATAGATGATAAATTAATTAGTCTATGACGAATTGAACTCAACATACACCCCCAGTCACATAAAAGTGAATTTATTTTTATTTTTGCAAGAAATGCGATAAATTTTCAACTCGGAATTAGTTTTTCTAACGATGCCAAACGAGTGATCGATTAGTATCTGCATCAGTCTGCGCCTTCACATGTGGGAAATTGGATGCCATTTATTTTCTTCTTCACCTGGTTGTGCGCACAAGAATATTTGTAATTTGAAAATAATCATAATTTTCACCGAATTTAGGAAAATCTTTTCAATTTGGTAGTTAAGTGCTTTGCGATGAAATAATGCGTTTATTTTGTATCTTTTATCTGATTTTGGGTATTTATATTTTTTTCCGCTATAGGGAAGTGGCTATTGTGGAAAATTCTTCGTAATTTCGGGTGGTCTGCTCATGGAGCTAAATAGCACTTAAGCAAATTGTTTATCTTGTGCGAGTTTATCAGAGAACAACACCATATGTTGGTATTTTTAGACTTGTGTAGCCTTTATCTGCACTTAGTTTTGTTTATTTTAATTGATTATACTTGAGAAAGCTGCATTTTGATTAAGAAGAATAAAATGTTTAATATTTTCTTTGTCGTTTTTTTTCTTTTAAGTCGTGTTATTGTTTTCTTTTTCATCCAGGTATTTGCAGGTTTGGCATAATTGGGACCTAATGGCCTTTGCACAAGAATCCCTCCATTGGACATGAGCCGGTCTCGACTTAACTTACTTGACATGCTTGCTTGGGTCATTGAGCTTCGTACTCGATCAAACTTGGTTAATCCCGAAAAGCATCTTTATCTCATTGTTTATTACCCTTATATCATTATACTTTTTGTAGATAGTCTAATATAAAAAGCATTGTGGAAGGTCGGATTCCGGATCCGTGTTTTTCAGCCTTGCTTTCAGCTTTGCCGGTGTTTTTCGGTTAATGAATACAAAATTAGGGCAACGGTGATAACAGGCAGAGCGTGCCCATGAATGTTCGTTGTGATAAAACATGGACCTAACTGCGGCGTCTTTCCCTAATTACGTCTGTGATTGTGAACCAGCCGAGCTGTTTAGACCTGCTATCTGTTCCACTATGCAATTGATGAAATTTCATGACTGTGCTTCTTCCTGACGAAATTCGGTACATATTTGGAAATGTTTGTATGAACTACATCCAAAACGCATCGCTCCAGTTGAATTAGTTTTGTTGGAAATTTTTCGCAAATTTGTCTACAAAAAATCACCAGAGGTTTTATTTATGGTTTATCTGTACTTTAATTTAACAAATTAAAATCTTGACTTAGAATTTGTTGCCGATCTTAGATGGAAGATACGATGGTATCTGAAAGCTGTTGGCGAAGAAGGAATCGACGATGATATCTCCAATTATATTACCTCTGACCATCGCTTAGTTTAGTGTCTAGTGCGATGAACTGCTGCTGTAAGTTCAATTCCTAACCGTAGCAACAATAATTATTTATTTTCCTCTCGCAATGATCTGGCAAATCATTCGATTCTTATTAATTATCATGAAAAGCTATTGTCGGCTCAGGCGTTCGGATTCGCATAAAATTGTGGTTCTAGGTTCTAACGAAGCTGTTGCTCTACGTTCGGCTGGGACAGGCTCAGCCCTATCGAGGTATCCGTAGGAGCGGACAACGCATACTTCGTCGGAGGTTCAAATTCCATTCGAGGTATGTGCCATCGAAACAAATGCTACACAAATGCGACGGCTTCACTTCACTACAATTCGTAAATAAATTCCGCAAAGAATTTGTGTGAAAGAAATCGGAAAAAGAATTCTACTTAGCTATCAAAAATTTAACGAAAAATGCTCCTGAACGCCGGGATGTGTTACAAAATGTCGGAGAAAGATACCGAACTGCTTTTCGGAAGAATACCTCGAAGGAAGCAAAAATCCTCCGAATCGTACAAAGTTGGAGAATTTTCCGCTCCGACGGATACCTCGATAGGGCTGGCTATGTGTGTTATTCGGGAAACTTCTGCAAAGAGTCTTAGACAAGATCGAAGAGAAGTAGCTTTAGATTCAGAGTCACAATAGTGATGATGGGTATGGTGATGATTATGGTTAATCCAAAAGTTTCACCAACCTATCATTATTTGTGTTCAGTTTAACAATTGTGCTCTCCTAAAATGTGAATACCGTCGTAAAGTTAGTAACGTTGCTACCAATTGTTGTTGACCATAGCTTAGCACCGTACTGCCCTGATCTTGCCCACTTAATTAATTTTCTTATGTATTGTGCACTTCAAAAATTAATATTTCCATGTTTATAGTTATTGGTGCCGAAGAACTAAATAATTAAAATGCCACTGAAAAATATAGAATCCAATTGGACTTCGCCTTACACCATTTCTGTAGCGCCACTTAGAAGACTCTATTCCAGCCTATGGAAACGACAAATTTCTGAAAGGTAATTTCGTATAGAAATATTCATATAGTAGTTATAGGGTTCTAATCGCATAAAAAGCTGACTATCAAGCGATGTCATTTTGAGGATTTTACGCTTGAGGTAAATCGCAGTTATCTAGACGTTATCGATTTGAGGATACAAGTTATGGTTTATAAAACTATTAGAACTGTACAACACAGTCATAGATCAATTTATAAACATACATATAATCATCTCGACGACCGATGATCGTTTTTAAAAATATGCGATTAGTGACCAGCTACGCATAAGTAGTTATTAGAACCCCAACAATAACGGTTACTAAGCTAATTGCGTAGACATATTTTTGCTCCAAATAAAGTTTTTGTTTTAATCGAATAGTAAAAATACAATATCCAACAACATACCTATATGGTGGTTTGACATCCGACCTCACTTTGTCAAGAACATATCTTAAACAAACCCAGGAAAATGCTAAGCTAGGGTTCGAATCCTGAAAGCCCTGTATTGAATCGCAAAAGTAACAACACGCAATGCCCTATCCCACCTGACCAACATCTAAGGGCATAAAAAAAGTATTCCATGTGTTCTACTGACGTACATAATTCTTCACCTATAACACACTTCCTTTATAAGCTCCTTTTTATTCAAATTAGACTGATCTTTTGTAAGCACAGTAAGATCAGTCTAATTTGAATATTTCTCATATAAAATCCCCACAAGTATTGTTCGGCTTTAATCCACCCCATTAAAGAGACATACCCCCTGCTGCCGGTAAATGTGCTTGCTCACCTGTAATTTCTCACCTTCAACCACGCTAGTATGTGGGCTAATAAAATTATCCGAATGCGAGGTTAAATACATTAAAACATATGAACACATTCGAACACCCACTTCAGCCTCCCATTGTTCTACGCCATGCCATGGCCACCGCAACCCCTCAATTGCGGACTTTTTTTTTCTAAATTCAATTAGGTGATTTAGAACTGAAGAATATGGGCTCAACAAAAACACTGACCCCGATTTTTCATCAAAAAGAACAACACCAATAAATTCAACCAAAACGATGAATACGGAATACCAAATTTACTCGATTGATCACCCTTACCCATTCGGATGCTATTTTCTATCTTCCGAATCTCTAAACAAATAAACACGCAAAATACAACCACCTTATACGCACCTCATCCACCCGACCGACCCACGATGTGAAAAGCATCTACACAATTTCAATTTTGTATATATAACTTTTTTACCGACATTTTTATTACGTTCGTCAATGTTTTCGCTTTGAAATATACACGACTGACGTCGTCGCTTAAAGTTCGCTTCAGAGAAAAACCAAAATCTCGCTACGAGAACAATCATTTCTCCGAATTAGAGCGAAAACCGTTCAATTTTCAAAAACAAAAAAAAAACACATAAGAAAGGGAAAATCAAACATCACAAAGAGATAGCCCCGACCATTAATCCGCCGAACCACGACTGTATACGCAATAAACAATCGAATTCATTTGTTTTACTAGCATTTACTCATTTCAAACGAAATATGATTTTCGAAAATAGATTTTTCATTTTCCAGTTGAGGCGAACACGGCATTCGGTCGAAATCAAACACACTACCTAATTTAAATTCGAATCGGTTAAAAAAAAAGTGTTTGAAGAAATATTTATAAACAGTAATCTAGTACAATATTGGAGAGTGATAATGTTGGCACATTCATTGTAGTGGCAGTTAAATTTTGATTTCAAATGTGTAACGGAAAATGGTGAAAATGATCGACTTAGACCGTCATTCCGAGTGTCCCCTATGGGAGGCTATGGCAGGACCACAGATCCCATGGACTGGAATGCGTTATGCTTGCCTTAAAGTATTGCATGCCTATTGTAAAGTATTTGATAAACAGGAAATCTATGATCTCATTGTAAGGTAAGATGTTGTTTTATATTTCTTTAAACTGAATGTGGTTTTAATATTCAGCAATTTTTAGCTTAACACTAGAGAATGAATATTTTTTTTTAATGGTGATTTGATTTTGACAAATTTGCATGTTTGAGGTATAAAATGTGTAAAAAAAAATGAATATGTCTGCCGTCAGATGTGTGAAGTGTGCATTTAATACTGGAGCTCAAACTACACTCTCAGTTTTATGCGAGGAACCCTTTATTTTGGAGGTTGGAATTACTTCATGTTATTTATTATTTTGCCTACTGCTATCTCTGTTAATATATAACTTCCATTATCTTTGAAAGTATGCATTGCAAAGTAATGTTTCTGTAGATCTGAGGTAAGAATTTTCTTTCTTGTTTTCAGAATCGATTGGAGAATTTTAAGCATATTGATTATGTGACAAAGATAATTTCAAATTCTGAAGAATTTCCTCAGGACAAAATGCAGTATTCCATCATGTCTATTGGCTTTCCTTGAATTTAAAAAATTCCTTGAAGTCAAGATTAATCAATAAAACATATCACGGGGGATTTTTTAAACGTAGTTTTTTTTTTAAATCGAATAAAACACTAAAATTTGCATCAAATATTCAAAATTTTTATTGTTATCGATAAATAGGCCTTTGCCATTTATGGTTTAAAGACAACTTCATGTAAATGTTGTCCGCGGCTCCGTTTCAAATGGTCCATTCGGAAGGACCAATTTTGCGTCACTTTTTCGAGCATTTCGGCCTGTATTCCACGAATTACGCGTGTTATGTTATCCTGTAAGGCTTCAATCGTGTTCGGCTTGTCCACATAGACTAACGACTTTACATAACCCCACAAGAAATAATCAAGAGGCATTAAATCGCATGATCTTGGCGGCCCACTCACAGATAAGCTGCTCACCAAATTCATCCTTCAACATTTCCATTGTTTCACGAGCTATGTGGCATGTGGCACCGTCTTGATGAAACCACATGTCAACCAAGTTCAACTCAGCCAACTGGGGCAAAAAAAGTCGCGTATCTTGGCTCGATATCGTTCGCCGTTGACGGTAACGTTTCTTCTACGTTCGCCTTTGAAGCAAAATGGACCAATGATGCCACCAGCCCATAAACCACACAAAACTGTCGTTTTTTTCGGAATGCATCGATAATTCTTGTATGGCATGTGGCTGTTCATCACTCCAGATGTGACTGTTTTGTTTATTTACGTATACGTTGAGCCAGAAATGAGCCTCATCGCTGAACATAATTTTTCGATAAAACAGCGGATTTGCACATTTTTCGCAGAGCACGAATTTTTGATAGTAAATTTCAATAATTTGCAATCGTTGCTCGTTTGTAAGTCTTTCCATGATTAAATGGCAGAGTATACTGAAACATTTTCACTTTGACAGATGACGTTTGGACACCATTACTAACCAGTGCGGCCAATCTAAAAAACTTAACTCTTAAAAAATCACCCGTTTTTTGTTATCTTAAACAAGGCAGTCTCCATTCCTCTTCGTTTATTTTCATTTTCCTTTCAGTTAATTAATGCAAGCACCCTAGCAACTCTGATGTCTTGATCCCTAAACCGGAGGTTCATTCTTCTTGTCGCCTCTATGTCAATGTGTTTTTGCCTTTAAGAACACATTCATATCGTTATACAGCAAATTAACCTCGTTGTTGAATCTTACCTTTCATTCGATTTCCTCGCATACGAGACTACATTGGACAGATAATTTTTCGTTCGTGGGTGGTGAATACTTGCTCCGCTTTCCTGCTTCCTGTCGCCGCTGTTAGTTTTGTAAAAGAAGTATTTGAACTTTCGAGTTAGGAGTGAAAATGCCATTTGCTTGCCATACCAAAGAGCTTCGATTCCAACTATCGTCTTTGTCGGTGTCAATCGAGAGGTGGATATTGACTCGAGCTCCTGAACTATCCAAAGTAGTTTTTGTCAATAGTGACGTTTTGTTTGTTGATAACATAAAATTTATATTCTCTCCGTCAAGCCACTCCCATCATATTTGAAGAGTTCCTGCTATCCAATAAGAACCGGTGGGCTATTCAGCTTTTTGAAAGCTGTTCTAATCTTTTGTATACTTGAAGAATTATATCTTCATTGCCTAAGGGTAATCAACTTTCCAGCTATTAGTAATTGCTGGAATTATTACCTGAATACATCTACAGTTCCCTGCTCGTTGGTAAATAGTTTGCAATCGCTTTTTGTTAAGCCTGCGTTTCAACTTTAAAGCAAGAAAGTTGCCTGCCTTTTTCTTTCTCGGATTGTCGGGAACTCTTCATGGGTTTTATTAAAGTGGTTCTCTGTAAACTCTGGCAATTCCGCGTTCTTTCAGGCTTCATAAATTTAAGTAGAATCTCATAATATTTCAAGTCAGTTCGTGATGAGCCAATATCTGTTGTCATTTAATGTAGGCTGAATTTTGTAACTAGCCCACGAAAAATGTTTCAATACCCAATTTTGGTGTTGAAATGTTCATGTACTGCATCGTACCATGGATAGACTCTGTCCAGGGGGTCATAAAATACCACCTTGACAGGCTCTTTATGTGCATTTTGCACATAAAAGCAATTTAATTGAAAAATGTGGTCCTGAATAGACTAAAGTCAATGACCCTTTATTTAGTTCACAACGATTTCGCATCCTAACATTTGGCAGGTATAATAAATACCCCATGCCTTCCTTTTCTGCATTCTTTATCCTAGACTTTATAAAGCCGTTGGTTACCCAGACAAGGTACCGGACACCTGTCTTTGGGGTTCAGTGTTGGTGTTGTGAGCCGCCTTTACAACACGCATATCCGAAATTTCTTTCAAATCGACCAATAAGTTTGAGATGCTAAAAATAATAAATACACACCGTTAATTTAAAAGAATTTTACAGACCTCGGTCGTTACGATGCTTTTAATAAATTTTTATACTTAAAGTACTAAAGTATCGATACTTAAAAAAACAGATGATAAAAATCGAAATGCCAAAATGTTCATCGGTTTTAATGTCCCTTTTATATTCTCTTATTTCAATATTTACATCAATATCCAGCTGTTATCCACAAAATATTTATACAATGAGGTTTCTTTGGCGAAATGGTGAAATTTTCGCAATGATCTGAATGTATAAACAAAGTAGACCTTGCTTAAATTAGAGGTCACAAACATGAAGATAACTTGTGTTGTCAATTAACATGTCAAGCTTATGATTTTTCGATACAAGTTGTCGTAATGCAGATGGCATTCGCATCGTTTCATCAGCACAGCATCGACTTTGGAAATAGTATTGATTAAATTTTGAAACTTCATTTACATATATCATGAACCACTTCCTGCCGCGGATATATGTACATGGGTTTCGCATATGCAGTTTTTTTTATATAAGGTCATATAATGTCGGTTGGATAAATTAGTCTGCCCTTTCAATGCTTGTAAGTAAGTTTCTTAGATGTTTCTACGCATTGGACGAAATTTTGCGTTGAGTACTGAAAAACGTCAGATTTTCCCGACTTATTTTTTAAAGTTTGAATTTCAGCCTTTAAATCAACGTAAATGGTGGTATCGCCAAAATTGACTTGGCTTTAGCTGCCTTTGCTACTGTCAATATGTCGACCTGAAAAATACCTCCACAGTCAGAGAGTAGCAGTGCTCTATGTTTTAAGCTTTAGTTTCTAGAAAAATACTTTCACTCCAACCCCTTAGAGATAGATAGTGATTCGGTTACTTATTTATTACCGAATTACTCCTCTTAGCTTGGAAAGGTACAGGAGAATGATATTTAAAAGTCAGATTTGGGCTCCATGTACATTCTATCTTCAATAGAATTTTCCAGCCGTTAAGCTGACAGATTCTCAGAGCTATTTTTAAGCAGCAGATGATTGTTTATTATATAAGATCTATAGATAACAGATTGGCAATGGTTTCTAACTCTGAAGAAATTTGTTCGACAAAATGACAGAAAATTTTCTATTTACAAGTCTGGGCATTTTTTTCTGACTTTCCTAAAAACGTTTCTGTAGTTCGTTTCCAAAAAGTTTTTAGACCGGACCACTGTATTCTAAGACTTAAGATATTTGCTTAGTTCACATACCTTAATCTATGAATTTGCGTAAAAATCTATACCCCCATTCAGACATCCATACAAACGATTAGTTACTGACTTCCAAAGATTCTATAATTTGCAGTGTGTTCATCGATTTGAATGCATCATCGCTGGTGGTGCTTATCAAATCGATGTTCAAGTGGAGTTGCAGGTTCTTCAAGCGATCATCTTGTGTGTATTGAAACAGCGGGAATAGGAATCGCAAGAAAATTATCCACGTTCTTCATACCAAAGTCAAAGATGACGATGCCAATAATGTTGGTCAGTTGAGTCAGTTATAATCTTGTATAAAACCAAAGTAAGGGTAACTTACTGTAGCGATTTGAACCAGTAACCTCTCGTCACTATAGCAAGTCCATCGCCGATCATAAAAGTGGGCTGGTATTAAGTGGTATTTGTTCGGTTGGGAATTAAAAGCCTTCGCGCTTAATTCCATAAAATAAATAAAAATGTTTGGTGGAGCAAATTTCTGGAAAAAAATATTCCTGGAATAATAAACCTACACAAGAAAAATTACATATTATCCTGTCCATATCCATAATTAGATCAAAAGTCGTTCATATGCCATGAGTTTATCAACTATATGCTAAAAAATGTACTAATGCGATAAACATAAACGTGGAGTTCACTCATTCCATGGTGTTTCCTATTCGAATAACAACTTTCTTATATTACTTGTTCATACTCTTCCCATTAAACGGCCGCGCAAAGACACCTATCACGTAAATTATAAAAACAAAATAATCACTGCCTTCATAATAGGTACCAAAACTAAAATTCTATTTCAGACTGTTTCCAATAAAAACAGACGAAAACGATTTCAAAAAAAAAATTCTTTGTTTTTTCAAAAACAAAATCTCCTCCGTCAATCAGATGTAAAATTTCAATCAAAACATTAATAGGACTTAAGCTGTTTGATCTCACTGTGTGATGTCCATTTTTGAGTTCCAACAGTCCACCCACATCATCGCAAAACAAACTGCATATTTACCCTTCAATAGCCTTTGATGATATCTGGTGCAATATTATGTTTTTTAACATTTTCGATTTACATAAGAATTCTAGTTGTTTTGCTTCTAAATTCCAACAGCTAGATAAAGTTTGATCTGCTTCCGTATATCCCTAATCATTTTCTTTAAACTTATCATGAGTCAAATTTAAAAAAAATTTAAATTAAAAAAGAACATAACGGCTGTCAAAGTTCTGCTAGGCGCCGCTATCAAACTCACTATCATAGACACAAACCACTCAACAAAAAGCTCATACCGATACCCAGTATTTTTGTATTGTAAAGCTCATTCCGTTTAAAAATAAACCAAAGCTTTCATATTCAACAAAAGCAGACTAGAGGCTCTCACTTTATGAACAGCAAATAATTTCAAGAGTATCTTTCGCGACCACTATCATCACAGGACATTTAATCCTTTCGCCTGACAACTCAATTAAGTCCCTTTTAGTGGTAGTAATGAGGAGAAGAGGATAAAACCACCCACCCCAATTTACCTACCTCCTTATTCTACCTCATTAAATTCCGTTATCGGGTCATTTAGCACCGAAGTGTGACACCAATTTGTTTGCGGTACCATTACTATGCACATCCTTAAATGTTTCGCAATCAATTTGAGCCCTAAATGTGATATATAATCCAACCTGGTACACTTAAGCGGACCTTAATTAATTTCCTTCTAGCGATTACTCTTCGCGAGTTAAAACACCAACCCATCGCACTCGGATGGGAGTTTGTCAGCGCAAGGATATTAAAAGTTTCATTTACTCTTTCATTACAGAAAAACGTGTCAATCATGCAAGTGTCCGCGCGAAGCGCATGCCATTTATCAGGAACAGGTCACATCAGTACGCGAACGTCTAGGCTTCAAGAGTATTTCGCCCACGCACTGGGAATCAGATCCACGACAATTGGGCTACACTTGGGTGCCACCAGGTATAATGACATCGTCGAAGGTCCAGCGTTACTTTGATAAGATCCCTCAGGAGAAAGTTCCTAAGCTAAGTTCAACTGGTGAACGCTATCGTGAACAGCAGATAATGCTGCAATTACCGAAGCAGGATCTCTCGTTGGACTACTGCAAACATGTGGAACCACAACATCGTGCCTCATATGAAGATTTCGTTGCAGCAAGAAACGAAATCGCCTTAGACATTGGTATGTATGGAGTGCGATTTGTCGTGATTTAATATTTTGATACATTATTCATTGGTGTGTGTTTTTTTTTAGGTTATATTAAGGATGCTGCGCAGAGCACTCAGTGTGTGCATTGTGATGAACGTATTCCAAAGGGAGATATGGCAGTGGTGGCGCCGAAATTCGTCGACAGCATGATGTGGCATCCAAAGTGTTTCACTTGCAGCACTTGCGATGAACTGCTGGTGGACCTAACCTATTGTGTTCATGACGATAAGATCTATTGTGAACGTCACTATGCGGAGACCTTGAGGGCGCGTTGCAATGGCTGTGATGAAGTAAGTACATAGTTTTTAGACTTTTTTTTATTGTTTTAATAGTTGTGAATTCTGGTTTAACCATTTGGGTTAGCATTTAAATAGGTTGTTAGAATATTTTCTAACTGGAATGTTATTTATTATTTGTTATATCTTTTAGAACCTAGTTTTGCTTAACAGCAATTAACATATAGCCGAGTTAAAAGGGATGGAATTCAGATTTAAAATATGATATTGTAAAAGTAAATGCTGTCACAGTATGTGTGTGTGGTAAACACACACATACTGTGACAAAGTCCTCGTAACTCGGTGCTGTGCCATGGCTGTTGACTTTTGACAAATGCACAATTTTCCGATGAATTATTTTTGGAGATGGATCAATAACAACCATTATTGCGCATCCAACCAAATTTTACCAATGAATTGGTTCCTTACCAAGTCACGAATCAGATTGTGCTCGACATTCAGGCCATACTTATCAAAAGCCTTATTAAGCTTCTGTTTAAAGCTAGGCCAGAGTTGCCTGGATATTTGGCATGTTGTGCCATTTATCCACCTGCGGTTTGCTTTCTTGATCGCATCTTGCTTGATCAGTAATTTATATGTAGCAAAGGGCATACCTAACACGTCAACTGGTGGTAGAATGTCAAGGGTAGTGCCATGTCTGGCAAGCAATTCCCTGGTATGTCACTGTTGCCCGGCACCCAAAAGAGGTGAATGGTAAAATGCTCCGCCATCTCGTTAAGACAGTCGGCATTAGTGGGCTCATTTTGCTTCCAGGGATTTGATTGCCGCTTGACTGTCGCTGAAGATGCTAATATTCTTCGTGGATATTACATTCTTTTTCAGCCAGGACAAGGCTTCTTTGATTGCCATGATTTTCGCCTGGAAAACGCTACAATCTACAATGATCGGGAAGGCGAAAGGATATGCTTAGCTTAAGCATCACGGAGAAAACCCGTCCACCCACTCCAGCTTCTGTTTTACACCCATCCGTGAAGATGTGAGTCGAGTTATTGGTTTCGATCAAATCCGACTCCCATTCAAGGCGACTGGGAATGATTGTCCTGAAGTTATGCTCAAAACTGAGTTGGATGGTGATGTGGTCGGTGTTTTCTGTAGTGTTAAGGTGATTCAGAAACATTGTGTGTTCACCCTGATTGGGTGTCCATTGTGACTAGGCTTTGCGTCTTACAGCTGCACAAGCTGTGGTCTGTTTGCCGTAGATATCTAGGGGCACTAGATGTAGATAGCATCAAGGGCTGCTGACGGGGTTGTTATAAGAGCTCCGCTAATGCATAATCAAGCTGATCTTTAAAATTTACCTAGTAGGTTGCGGTTGGAGCTGTCCACCAGAATAGGACACCATACATGAGTATGGGCCTAATGATGAACACGTATAGCCAGAAAGAAATATGTGGTTGCATGCCCCATTTCTTTCCGATTGCCTTTTTACAAGATTATAAGGCTACAATGGCTTTCTTAACGCGGTCTTGGATGTTGGCTCTGCAGTTCAGTTTTTTTTATCCAAAACCAGACCTAGGCTGATTCTGCGAACTTGAGACTGACGCCATTTAGTTTGGGAGGGTCAATGTGTGGAATTTTGTGTTTCCTGTTGAAAAGGACCAATTCGGTTTTATGAGGGTTCAATTAAAGAGTACAGAGAGACCATTTTGTAATAGATCTCTAGGGGTATTAAGGTATTTCCCTGATACAGCTATTGACACGTCATCCGCGTAGGCAATCACCTTTCATCCCTTTTTTTTCTAGATTTGCTAGTAGCTGTGGACCACTAGGAGACAGGACGCCCCGTTATGAGGTGTCACAGCTAACGATCTATGTGCGGATGAGATGCCAAGATTGTTGTTAATAATTCTGCCTATGAGTAGCTGATTTATTAACACTCCCAGCGAGTCGTCTACATTTAAATCCGAGAGTGCATTAGTTATTGCCACTGCTTTGACATTGTTAAAAGCTTCTTTTATATCAAGAAAGGCAACCATAGTATACTCCTTTACTCTTAGTGAGTTTTCAATGAAGCATGCCTGTGAGTTAAGCGCTGTTTCAACCGACTTACCCTTGAAGTATGCATGTTGCGAGTTTGAGAGTGCAGTAGGTTCAATACTAGAACGGAGGTGTAGGTCAATTAATCTTTCCAAGGTTTTAAGCAGAAAAAAAGATAGGCTGATAGGACGGAGAACCTTCGGATTTATATGAGAACTCTTTCCTGCTTTGGGGATGAATACAACCTCTACTTCTGTCCATGTATTGGTGATATGTATTAACCGTAGACAACTGGTCATGATGGTTAGTAGCAATGGTAGCAGGCAATGGAGTTCCGCAGGTATGATACCATCTGGTCTAGGGGATTTAAATGGTTTGAAGGTGATGATAATGTTGATATGTGGAATGGATGTACCGAACAGCTCTGGTTCGGTATCCATGGGGTTTGAGGAGCTACCAGGAAAGTGGGTGTCCAGAAGTAAGTCAATAGTTTCCATGCTGGAGGTTGTCCATTGACCATCTGGTTTGAGTAGGTAGTTAGATATAGGTGAATTGGTGGAGAGGATTTTGCGGAGTCTAGAAGCCTCTGAGGTTTCTTCTATGTTGCCACAAAAGGTACGACAGGATGCTCTTTTATCCTTCCTCAACCCTCTTTTGTAAGTTTTGAAAGACAACTTGTGTAGGTCCCAATCTAGTGTCTCTTTGGAGCTCTTGGTTTTGTTAAAAAAAAACTGCCAGCATTTTTTTCTAAGGGTGCAGAGGTTGGATTTCCACCATGGAGGCTTGGACTTTCCACGAGGCCTTCTAATAGGGCATGCTGACGATCTTGCATCGCTTAGCGCTCGTGAATTGTTACTCGGTTGTACCAAGGAGTAAGAGCGAATGTTGTTGCTTAAAATTTCTCTAAAAAGTGACCGGTTGGTTTTTTTTGGGTTCCTAAAAACCTTCGGGTCTGGGGGAGTATCATTCAGGGTGAATTATATGTATCTATAGAGAGGGTGAATTATATGTATCTATAGAGAAAAGGAGTGCTGGTTAGAGTCTCTCCAGTTTCTAATCAGGTCGATTATGTTTTGGGAGGAAAGAGTGATGTCTAGCACTTCTTGTAATTCTGTTTTTGAAGGTGGGAACTCACCTCGTTCGTTGATGTTGGAGCTGCCCCAAATTGTATGATGAGCATTAGCATCATCTGATCTGATCTGCTTCCGCAATCAGGTTCCTTAGGTTGCCCTAAGGTATTGGTCCCACATGGTCGTGAGCCAGGTATGCCAGCCAATAGTTGTTGTCTTTTGGTTCAATATTGACTGCGACAGTATCCTGATTGCTGTAATTAGAGAGTAGAAATACATTTAAGGAGTTCTTAGCAAGAATACAAGATCTGGCTTTACTTTCATTTCTAACGAAGAGCAGTTTGTAATCAGGAGTTCTGAGTCCGCGCACCAGGTTGTTGACAGTCCATGGTTCTTGGATCAGAACTATATCTTCTCCGAGTTTAGTGAGTCGGAGAAAAAGGGCGGCGGAAGCCGCTTTGGAGTGGTGGAAATTAATCTGTAAGAGTTCCATCATTGGAACAATTTACAGAGGCCAGCACCACCATGTTGTTGGCATCGTCGGAGTCGGAAGGTCCTCTTCTCCAAGCCTATCGGTAACACTGACCAACTCTAGGTCTGTTGACTTTGCGTCAACCCCAAAGATGGTAGCGCTGTGGGTAACACTCGCCCGCTCCAGATCTGTTGACTTGTTGTCAACCCCGGATAAGGGTCAACATTCGAACTCATATGTTGTTATGTTGTTGTGGGATTTATGGATGCAAATCCAAATTGATGTTAATTAATTGCAATGTTCAGAAATCATCAAAAAACTGCAGGCCCTCCATAGTTTAAAAAATACACATGCATGTATGATATACATGAATGGTTTTAACAAAAACTAAGGCTCTGATTCCTAACAAGTATAATGCACCAGGAATTAGTTTCTTTTGATCTTTTGGACCCCTTGGAGATAAAAGGGAGAAAAGAAGCCATAGCGCGACTGGTGGGATGATTTTTACGTCTGAAAATTGGAGTAACCGACCACCGACTCAGAATTTCTGTAGTTATTTTCAATAATTTCCATAAGTTGCTTATTAGTCAACTTCACCATGGTAAAAATGTAATCCTTGTCTAAAGTTTTGACAACTACAGATCTAAAAAAAAAATTGTAAGGGTGCGTTCGTATTAAAATACAAAATTGTTATGTACCTATTGAAAAACCAGATACAAATGAATTCCACAGTTCACGTTTTGCCTGAAGCTACATATAAGCAAATACTCTTTTCCCCATAAATTTATAATTCGCAGATGCAACATAAAAATTTAAAATCCAATGAACAAATCACTTATTTTCAAACTTAATTGCAACCTCATGCCAAAACGAGTGACTTAGCCCAAATATTTGCACAAATGCGCGATTGCGTTCATCGGTGGGCAGCATATCCATCCGTTTATGGAGTGTAGTCACGTTCTTACAAATTGCCATAAATTACAAAAAAAGATAGATTATCCATTATCTAGGAGGTAGGTTCTGATTGCGATATGAAACAACTTCGTCATTTAGTTGAGGCCTAATTGGCACACCTGATTTTGTATTGACTTTTGAAGTGACTGCGTGACATGTGTCAATATGCTACTGATGACAAATATCTTCAATTAGTATTTTTAATTCGAAGAGGTGCGTGCCAGTTGCTCATATCGTTTTCCTGATAGACAATAAGGATGCGTGTCATATGAAGAAGCAAACTTTAGCGATTTCGATGTCTAAACTACCAATTGATTGGAAAAGGTGAATCCTCTTCACCTACGTTGGGTATACTAGTGAACACATGGAAACAATTATAACGAAAAGTTCGTTTAAAGTGTTCTAATTGCTCCTCTATTGCCGCATTCGTTAAGGTGTGGTATACCCGGCAGACCATAATAAAATTTCAAAATTGCTTTTTGCTCTGGAGGTTATATTGTTATGGCATGGTCGATAACAATTGTACTTCACGTGCTTGAAGGCGTTTCCTTTGACGTTCACACGTAATTGTTACCAAAGTATTCGAAACTGATTACTTTTTTAGGAGCTGAGGACGTTCGTGATATTACAGATTGATTAACTGTAAGGTATAATCAATTGTAAAAAAAAATGTTCACGTGTACTTAGTTCCATAAAATGGAGATAGTATTTACTCACTTACTTAAGGGGCGCTTTGGTCAGGCAGGGCGTGAACCTAGTCCTCAACCAACAAGCCTTTGCAGTTAACCTATATCCTTAGCTAACTGGCTCCAATTAAGAGCTATTAGCTACTGGAAAATGGATTCTACCTGTGCGCGCAACCTGAAGCGAGGGTTGCCTCTACTATTTGGCCTAAAATCGAATATTCTGGGAGCCAGAGTATTTGTGTCTATTCGCTTTATGCGTCTTAGCCATCCTAAACGTTTAGTGCGGAAGATTTTGAAATGGTCGAAATAATCGTCCATCAGAGCAATTAATTCGGTTGACCATTGATCGTTTTCGCACTACGTTTACTCTATGTGATAATACGCATCCGCAGAGACGTCGAACAGTGCGCACCGAAGAAACAATTGTCGCTGTAGAGCAAAGTGTTGGAGAGGACCCGAATGAATCAATTCGCCACCGTGCACAGCGCAAAGATCTTGGCTTACAACCTTACAAGATCCAGCTTGTGCAAGAATTAAAGCCGCGAGACCATGCAATGCGTAGTGATTTAGGTTTATGAGCCGAAAATGAGATTGATCTCGATGCTGATTTTCATCGCAAAATATTGTTCAGTGATGAGGCTCATTTTTGGTTGAATGGCTACTTCAACATGCAAAATTTCCGCATTTGGAGTCAAGAGAATCCACATGAGGCCCTTGAGATGCCATTACATCCACAAAAACTGACTGTTTGGTGTGCTCTATGGGCTAGTGGAGTCATTGGGCCATATTTCTTCCGAAATTATGCCGGAGAGTCAGTTACCGGTATAGAGCCATGAAACCGACTATTTTGTTCCCGATTTGGATGGCATGAATGTGGATGAGATATGGTTCCAACAAGACGGCGCTAAATGCCACACAGCGCACTTTACAATCGATTTATTGAAGGAAACATTCGATAAGCGCATAATTTCGCGGAATGAACCTGTCAATTGGCCACCAATATCGTGTGATTTGACACCATTGGATTATTTCTTTGGGGATATGTGAAGTAGCTCGTCTACGCCAACAAACCAGAAACGTTTGGGGACTGGGAAGCCAACAATCGTGGCGTTATTGCCGACATAAGGCCCCAAATGCTCGAAAAAGTGGTTGAAAATTGAACCTCTAGACTTTATTCGAACCAGCCGCGGCGGCCATATGCCCGAAATCATATTTAATCATTAATGGCATAAAATTATCCTTCCAATAAAGACAAATTGATGGACATTAAAACGAATTTCTTGTGTTTTACTTCAATTCGAAGTTCTATACCTCTAAAAAAAACACCCTTTACTCCCCCAACGCTGTATCTGTATGTACAAATGTTAAATGTTTTCCAAAAAGCCTCATGAATGCCTATCCACAATGCCACAATGTCTTCCAAACTAATTGTGACAAAAGTTTGATTGGAATACTCCTATACAGGTGCTGGCATTGTGGCTTCGCATTAGCTTAATGAAAAGTTGTGTAAGGTTAGTTGAACGGTTAAATAGAGTTCACAAAGACCCAATCAGCATCCAACGAAACAACCAGGCACATTCATTTATATCACCGATACCATGCCAACAGGTTAAAGTGATTCCTTAATTAAGATGCAATCACCTAACGTGTCCAACTTTGAAAACAATTTACTCAATCATTGCCGGTATTGAAATCCCGTATTGACCATACTTTATGATGTTATGACAGCCTGGCATTGAGCTGCGTGCAATCTATGTGGTATTCCATTTTGGTCTCAATACAAAATAGAATGTTTCTTCCATCACCGGTAATTAGTTCCTTTGAAGGAAGTATCGACAAACCACTAAATAGCAACAACAACAACAACAAAAATAAAAAAAATTAAAACCACAATCATCTCCTTAATCGTCAACGCCAGATGGGCACACAAACATCTACAACTACCACAATTGGTTGTGGTCTAGTCTGCTACCGACTTGGCTAAGTATCTCATTGGGAATTTTGTGCGAAATAAAAATGTCCGCACCCCCAGCCTTCTGTCGCACAAATTCACGATCTGGCGCCCGGCACCAGGAGGTCGTATTGCTTTGGTTTGGTTTCGGTTTCGGTTTCGGTTTGCTTTAGTTTAGTTTGGGTTTTGGTACTCCTTTCGCCAGATTATCCCCTACTCGGTGGTATCGACTTGATGACAATGAAGACTGCTACTCCCTACCAACCATGGTATGGTATCTCTCGAGTGATTTGTGTTGGCCGCTCTAAACGACTTTGGTACATTTTTATTTGTGTGTGCCCATGCCGGCTGTTCCAATTGCCACTGGAACTGCCGCACGATGCCACCGTATGTGCGCCGACATTATGCGCTAACTAACAAGTCTCAATTCAGTTTGGCTGGAGTAGATGAGGCAATAATAAACCGTACAGATACATTGAATCACTTGAAGTTGGACAGTCGACAACGGCGGAGGGTTGTTAGTTCGGATGTGTGTTATACGACGCGCAACCACTTGTGCAGAAACCTTGGAAAGTTTTCGGTAGATACGTGTTTTGTTGTCTTCTTTCCTACAACGTTGAAGGAGAATACGAATATCCGTAAATTGCCGGTGGATATCCTTATTGTATTCATGAGGTGAACAAATTTGTGAGTGAAAATATTGGGCGCAGTTTAAGCGACACACGATACTCGAGATAGGGAGAGAGTTGCGAGTGCATTTGTGGTTAATGTGCGTGAATTAATTTAGAGAAATCGTTGTGAGATTTTTTTTTTATCAATCCATCCTATAATGGGATACGCTGTCGTCAGTATTCGTTAAAAAGTGAGACATCGGGTAGTTCTCCAAAATGCCAAATAGATTTAATAAAACGTTAAACGAGTTGTGTGTGTTTTAACTACTCCTTGTTATTTGAATGCGAAAAATGCTTTTTTTGTGTTTGACATGCAATCGAAATGAAATTTAAAATAAAGTAAGTGTTGCAATTATTGTAAGAAAGAAAAAGTGTTGTGAAGCCTTCTTTAGTTGTGTAAACAAATAGTTACCAAAGGTGTTTAACGTACAAGTATTTAACAATTTGATGTTAAATCCTTGCTCCTTGCGTTTACGTTTATTTTGATAGATTTCCAACGATCTTGAAAGAGTAGGTATTCGATTAAACTGAATCTGTTATGCATGTCAACATTAGAATCCAAAACCAGTGATTATTAATTTTTTTTAACTTCTGATGTTTATACCCTACCCCATATAGATTTATTAGTTTCCACACATAGTTTGTAACATAAGGAAATAATAAAGATAGATAGTATATGGATTTAATCGGAATAGAAAGCTAGTCGATTTATTTAAAATTTGGTGCACAAACTCTTTACTCCAGGCTTAACAAGTGTACAAATTTTTAAAATTCGTCTACTGTCACGTCGACATTAAAAAATATCAAAGCAAGTTTTTAGGCCTACCAAAAACGGCTAGCCTAAAGCTACGTTCAGACGATTGGAAGATTTTCTAATTTTGTCATATATGTCAGTAAAAAAAATTGTTCCAAATGTCTTCCAACCGTCTGAACTCCCAATTCTGTGTGACAATTTTGTAAGACAATTTATTATCGGCAGTTGTTAGACCACATTCTGACCAATTAATTGCTAGGTATCATACAATGGTCTGAACACGCAATTTTAGTTTTTTTTTGAAATTTATTGTCAGCTGATTGAGACTTCGTGAGACAATTTTAAATTGTCCGATGTCATAGTTTTATACATCTTCCAATTGCCGACAATGTCTGCAAGATATCGGTTAGTAAATTAATTCCCAAGTATTGACAACTGTAGGTTATTCAAACAAATTACGCTATTTGTATGGAGCATCAAATTAATATCGTATTTTCTTATTTTAATAAAATCTTAATCACACTACATTTTATTTATTTAGAAAGGTTTATAATTATACAATCAAATAGCATTTACAAGTTTATATTGTACAATAGTAAAATGTTTGCAAATCCGCGTTTGTCACCTAGTTTTTCATCCAAACACTTCGGATTTTCTGTGGCGATTCTTCCTCCTCGCTGTCTTCCAACACGTAAGCCATTAATTTGGTAGAAATCGCAATTTTTTGCTCCATTTTTTTTAATTTGTTTACTTTATTTTCACAAATGTGTTCACTATATGTATCTGACCTACGAATACAAATTTAAATATGTCTGACAATGCCTGTCAACCGATCTTCCAATTTTTTGGTAAACAAATATCTTGTCACCAATTTTGAAGGTCACCAATTTTGAAGGTGGCAATATTTTCTCAAATTAATTTGTCGGATTATTGTCGGACAGTAAAATTGGAAGACATTGGCACAAAATATACCAACCGTCTGAACAGACAATTAAAAATTGGAAGATAGTTGGAAAGTGTGAGCAATTGGCAGCTATTGTCACAGCTTTGGCATATACGACATAATTGGAAGATCTTCCAATCGTCTGAACGTAGCTTAACCCTAACAATAGCAACCATATACCTTATCCAATAGGGCCATTAAATGATTATCCTATTGAATACCTAATAGGTGTCCCATTACAAATATAATTTTTGGGGCAATAGGATCATGTGTGCGTGTGTTTTTCCTGCACGATGGCGGGACCCCTGTTTCATGTCGAACGGCTGAGTTGATATAAGCATTTCTTGGCAGTGAAAAATCATTTGGCTGTTGCTATGGCTGAGAATCGAACTCTGTCCGCCTGATTGATTCATGGTGAATAT
Organism: Rhingia campestris; assembly: GCA_932526625.1. Lineage (NCBI taxonomy): Eukaryota > Metazoa > Arthropoda > Insecta > Diptera > Syrphidae > Rhingia > Rhingia campestris. Next base: position 53,763,499 of record OW052184.1, on the reverse strand, counting down.
AATGGACTTTGATAAATCACTCTTATGGACATAATTATTAGGTTCGTTCTGCGCCACATAGAAGAAGGTAATTTTTTTTTTTGAAAAATCATATCATAAAGGTTGCAAGTCGAACAGGATTCCCAGGATTGATATCTGCCAAACATGTATTTATCTGATTTAATGATTATATTCTCCAGAAGAAGGCTTCTTCCCCCCCTGTGAAGGCCCTTGCTTATAGAACCAATTTTTCTCCCCTCGGTGTGTTTTGTAACATTAGCTCTAATAAGTGTCATCTGCAAATCAAATGCAGTTGTCTCTAATAGATTGCTAATGTGTAGGAGAAATAAAGTGAGTGTGGTCTCATTTTATTTTTGTTTGGCAAAGCTTAAAATATTCAAGTCTACATTTCCTATGTTACTATAAATAAATTACATTCTTTCGGAACCCATATTGCCAATCGCCTCTTAATCAATTCCTTTCTATCTAGAATGAATCAATAATTTCAATTTTAATGGATTTTATATTGAATTGATAGTAAAGCCGATGGGTCTGTATTTTTTGAGACATGCATGTTCTAACTTTTTGGGAATCAGTTGTGTTGGGTTCAAATTGAGAAAACATGTTGTTCTTTCCAAATAGAAAATAACCTGCAAGAATAGGTACAAATTTGGAAGATCTCGTCAGGTCTGGCAGCTTTCCTTCAGTCAAAATTATTTAAACATCTCCCCGTGGTTAAAATTTTAATTTCGGAGATTTTAATTGATTTTTTGAAAAAATTCCAGCAAATATGCTTGCCATTCCCTTTTGTGTTTTGTCTTAAGATCCACTATTTCTAAAGAACGGAATTAACAGCGGTTAAAATTGTTTGTAACTTCTAGAATTGGTCAAAAAGTCAGTGAGCCTCCAATATATGCCAGAAGTTTCATAGCTAATCTCGTTATAAGCCTTCGTTGTGTCATCTCGTTGTCTAAAGCAAAGTTCAGTTTAGGTAAAATGTCTGTAAATGTCTCGCAAATAAGCTTTTAGTTAGTTGCTTTAGTTAGTTATATCATCTAGCAACCAAGCTACTATGGCCCTAAAGTCGAAAACATATTTCGAACTTGGCTAACATGGGTGAATGGTGATAATTTTTGGATTTTTGTCGACAACTTTGCTTCTTAACAAAACCATTGCGATATTCCAGCTTTTAAGAAACCTTGATTCTTTTGAAAATTTGTCGGATGTTTCTCCTTTTGATCGGCAAACAAATGACAGCTAACTCAGCCATACGTCTTAAAGCCATCTAACAGTGGTCAAATACTAAATATGGCCACTCAAAAATTCTAAACGAATATACAAATGTTCCTGAAAACACCGATTACACCCTCACCAGGTTGAACTTCGATAAGAGTTTCCGGGTCACAATCCCAGATAGAACGTCATGGGAGAGCAACGAACCTGTGCTAAACGACTCGATCCACTTTTATGCCGATGGCTCCAAAACAAATGACGGAGTGGGTGCTGGTGTCTTCTCCGATAGGCTAAATATCGGCCTATCTTTCCGTCTTCCTGATCATTGCAGCGTGTTCCAGGCGGAACTCATGGCGATCAAAGAAGCCTTATCCTGGTTGAAAGAGAATGTAATATCTGCCAAGGATATTAGCATTTTCTCGGAAAGTCAAGCGGTTATCAAATCCCTGGAATCGGTCTCAACAAATTCAAAGACGGCCCTAGATTGCCGAGCATCTCTGCAGGAGATGTCAACGCATTTTAACATTCATCTATGCTGGGTGCCTGTGCATAGTGACATTCCAGGGAACTGTAAGGCTAATGAACTCGCCAGAAATGGAACCAAATTACCAGTTGTACCCGACACGGGTGCACTAGGTATTCCTATCGCTACATGCAAAAGCTTATTAGCGCAACATGGTAACAGCAAATCAAATTTGGCAAAATCTAGATTTGAGAAGATCAAAGGGACTGATTTCGCTTGATAGACCATATATTTGCGATAACATAGGTGTCATCACGGGACACTGCTTAATAGGCAGGCACGCAGAAAGGCTAGGCCTTTTCTCAAACGACTTCTGTAGGAGCTGCATGGGCGAGGAGGAGGAGGAAAAAAATACTCATCTCCTTTGTTCTGGACAGACAACACCCGAAGGAAGGTATGTTGAGATCTTTGCTGAGGTAAACAACCTAACCCAGCTTGTAAATGAGCCGACACGCATACCGGATATTAACAGTCAAGCCGCCAACACCCTGGACTTGTTTCTTACCTCTCACCCTGATAAATACACCATCAATGTATTATCGCCTCTAGGTTCGTCAGACCACTGTATCATATCAACAAATTTCTCGTACTCCAACCACACAGTTAAAGAGCAAATTCCCAAAAAAAACTGTATGGCAATACGAGAAAGCCAATTGGGAAGCATTAAACAGTTTTTTTAGGAATTTTAACTGGTCACTATGTTTCCTCGATAGTGACGTGGATGCTGCTGCTGATATGATATCAAATATCATTCTCTTTGGTATGAGATCTTTTATTCCCAACAGAATTAAGAGTATCAGACCAAAGGCAAAAGGGTGGTATGACTTGAGCTGCAAAGAAGCTATCAGGTTGAGAGAGACAAACTTTCGGTTGTACAAGACCAACCCAACAGAGGAAAACCGAGCAAAGTTCAAACAAGCCAGAAACGACTGTAATGCCCATTTAAAGCGTGTCAAATTCCTCTATGACCAAAAGTTGAGTCAAAAAATTATACAATGTCCCAGAGGTAGTAAAACTTTTGGTCATTTGTTAAAAATATAAAAAATCGGCCTCATCATCAATTCCGACGCTCATTCACAATATCATTCCAGCTGTCAGCTCTTTAGACAAAGCCAATCTGCTTGCTGCGCATTTCGCAGCCAATTCTACATTGCCTGATTGTGTTCAGTCTCCTCCTGTACTTGAGAACGTAGATCATTCTATGGGACAAATTCACTTTCGTACTCGTACAGTTGCAAGAGTTTTATTTGATCTTGACATACAAAAATCCGCTGGTCCAGATGGTATATCCCCCATCATTCTGAAGAGGTGTTCTTCTACGCTAGCAAAACCACTGCGTAAGCTTTTCTATCTATCCTACTCATCAGGACTCTTTCCGAGTAGATGGAAAACAGCATTTGTCCAGCCTGTACCAAAAAAAGGCGAATCTTCTTCTCTCTCCAACTACCGACCAATTGCACTTACGTCCCTTCTTTCCAAGGTCATGGAAACGCTGATAAACCGTCAGCTTATGAAATATCTCGAAACACGAAAACTTCTCAATGACCGGCAATATGGTTTTCGCACCAACAGGTCTACTGGTGATTTGATGACATATCTCACCGAAAAGTGTAACCAATCAATCCACCATGGTGGTGAAACAAGATTGTTGCGCTTGATATTTCAAAGGCATTTGACAGGGTTTGGCATCAAGCCCTTTTGTCGAAAATGCGTGCATTTGTAATCGACGAAAAACTTCTTCTATGGATTAGACATTATCTTTCGAAACGTTCAATTCAAGTTGTTTTGGATGGTTTCAAGTCTGTAACTCACCAAATAAATGCTGGTGTCCCTCAAGGCTCAGTTTTGTCTCCGACTCTCTCTCTCATTTTTATAAATGATCTCCTGTCTGCAACTTCTAATCCAATTCATTCCTTCGCTGATGACAGTACCCTCAGCTTCTCATATTCGTTTACAGGTCCTCGTCCCTCACCTTCGAACGTTGACTCTAAACGGCAAAATATGTTAAGCTCATTGAATTCCGACCTTGACAGCATTATCAAATGGGGTAAATCCAATAGAGTGGAATTCAATGCTTCCAAAACACAATGCTGTCTTCTGTCATTAAAGCGAAACCAAAATCTAGAGCCATTATCCATGAATGGCACTTACGTCGAAGAAACCGAAAAGCTTTCCATGCTAGGTATGTGTGTTAGTAACGACTTACGTTGGAACGACCACATATTCGAAGTCGCTAAAAACGCAACGAAATGTCTAGGTTTCCTAAATCGATGTAAGAAATATTTCACCCCCTCTGATCTGGCCACAATATATAAAGCATTTATACGCCCAAAACTTGAATTCAACGCCCATGTCTGGTCAGGTGCACCAAAATCAACATTGCACCTACTAGATAGGATTCAAACACGTGCGAAAAAACTTATAGGAGACATAAGAATAGCGAACTCCTTAGTTTCGCTCGAACACCGTCGAAACATCTCCTGCCTTACCTTGTTTTATCGCTATTTTAACAACCAATGTTCAAATTAAATAGCCAGCTGCATTCCTCCCATTCAACAATTCAGCCGCAATACTCGTTACGCAATGAATGCAAATCAGTTTACCCTCAAGCCTATCTTCGGACGTACGCTGAAATACAGAGATTCGTACATAAACCGAACAACACGAATGTGGAATGCTCTACCAAACTCTGTTTTTCCTTTCCATTATAACTTACAGACATTTAGAACCAATGTGCATCGGTATCTCCTTTCTTCTTATCCCTAATTTCCTTAACGCCCGCACTGTGTTAAAACATATAAAGGGTATTCATAACCCCTTGAGTGCGCGCAAATTATAAAAAAAAAAAAAAAACTGCCTGGCTCTATCAAACAAAAGGAAGCTACATCTTGGAGCTGACTATTTTCAAAATCTCAGTGATTTGGCAACTTTTTGAGAGAAAAATGCGCTTTTTAGTAAAATTGTTGTAGCAACTTCGAATGCAACTTTAAATACTTGTCTTGTCTGAGGTTTGTCGAATGTTTCTTTTTTGGAATCTTATTCCGGGCATAATCCGTTGGGTCCCTCCAGAAGCTCATGAAATTCCCATTTGATAGGATCGCCAGTCTTGTCTGAGGGCATGTTCACATTCTCAACTTATATTCTAGAACGTGCAGATCTGATCCAAGTGTCCACTCACCAGACGGTCAGTAAATCGATGACTCTTCACCTTTGTTGGTTTCTACTACGAATATATGCCTTGTACTATGCTAGTACATATTTAGCAGCTAGAGTGTACGTTGCAGGTACATATCTCCTTGTACATATCTACTCGTCGCTGTATACGGGATTTAACGTTCGCGTCACCCTTTACGAATCGCTCTTGTTGTCAGAATGTTTTATATAGGTGATCATAAAGGATACAGGATCATTTTGCTGCCATCTATTTAACACCTGATACCGCACTTTTGGACAATCGTTCCTTCCGTTGATCTAATATCTTTCGCCACCATTGTAGAGATGTCTTATTCGTTTTTGTCTGTAAAGGAAATGCGTTGCTTGAATCCTGCTACTTGTATTGCTTTCTTTCATCTTTTTTTCAGATAATAGTGATCTGCAGTCTTTTCAACTCACGAATGTGCATGAACGCTTGTGGGATGTACGATAAATGTTACATTAGGCTCGTTAAATCCATGGTTCTAACTTCTATTCTTATCACCATGTGTGTGTGCGTGTGTACCTGCTGCACGAAGACTGGACATATCACTTTAGTCTGTAATAAAACGGCTTAGTTGAGTAAAATTGTGCATGACAGTTGATACTACTAAATTAAGTTTATCACTTATTTAGTTTTGTATACATTCAAAAAGCAAGCACTTTTCTTAAAACTCAAACGCAACTGTGACACATGTGCTCTAACATACGCCACTATCACTCGTTGGGAATTCTATAACAAATAACCAAAACTATAGTTATCCTCGAAATTTTTAAAATGCTGAGGAACGTCCAATTGTTAAAATTCTAAAAACAATACAGAATTTCAATGCGTCGTATTTAAGAAAGCTCATTTTCCAAAAGTCAAATCCGTCTAACTAAATAACAATTGCTCGCATCTCAATCAATCACTTTCAATCGAAAATACTAGACCTCAGGATGAACACATTTGAAGGCTACAGTCAGTCAATACATAAGAGGTCGTCGCTTTCGTAAAAATGTATCTACAGGTGATAAATAGAAATCGCCGGCAGCTGCTGTATTTTAGTTATCCCTTCACTATACGAAGTGCCATTTGTATTTGTCGGCGACATAAGCAACTTAACGGACATACTTAATTTTAGTCGAAAATCAACTATTTTCGAGATGACAGAGTTTAATACGGTTTTGGCTTGGCGCCGTATTTTTTCTCAATATGTTCAGTATAGTCGACTGTTTGTTTGGTGCGGCCGCTGCTTGTTTCTCTTTTGCACCAATTGCACAATCAATGAGAACATGAATAGAATTAGCAGAAGACTAATGCAATTAATTATTTTCTATGTTGAATAATGAATAACAAAAATATATTTAACACAGTGCTCGCTCTTGAACTTTGCTGTAAAATTTAAAGAAAATTTTATTTTTACATATTTTGACGAAAAGCAAATTTGGGTCACTCGGTTCGAGGTGTTGAATGTTGATGTATTCTTTTATTATAGGATATTTTGGCAGACATACAGAAATGGAATTGAATGTCATATTTAAATATGTACGTTAGACAAAATACTTTATTCTTGTATGCAGGAGATGCGTACTTGCCTTTTTGCCTGTTCACTCTTGATGGGAAATGTCTGTCATTCCACAACGAAAAAAAAAAAGAAGTTGTGAATATCTGTTGAAGCACTTAGGCTCAACTACTGATCGTACAGCCGATCAGGAAATACTTTTTTTCACTGAAATTTCCCCAACAATTGATATCAAAATCTTTCTTTTAGCAACACTTCCCCCAAATAGTGGGCTTCAGTGGATACGAAATGTTCATAACAATATTATAGAATTATTCTCAGGGAAAATTCTTTCGAATCTCTTAAGAATTGTACGGAAAACTCCTTTTTTTTGTTTACTAAAACGCCCCCAAAAAGTGGACATTACCGAAAAACTTTATATGGACGAACAATAGATATTGGGATCTTTGAGATCTATTTTCTAAAAAAATCTTACTGTTTGATAAAAAATCACGTTTTTTGGACGTATCAGTGGAAATTTTTACAGTTGTTCCGCTAGGAGCAACAAAGAGTTTGTGTATTAACTTCCATCAGTCTAGCTCCAAATTTAAGGTAAACAAAATTGTGACGTACGAACGGACGAACAGACATTGCTAAATCGACTCACCTCCTTTAAGATGTCTTTAAAAAATTATAACGGGTGATTTTTAAGGGTTTCTTTAAAAATCTAATAAAACACTCAAATGTGCATCAAATATTCAAAATTATTATTGTAATCGATAAATAGGCCCTTGCCATTTTCGTTTTCAAAGCAACTTCATGTAAATGTTGTCCGCGGCTCCGTATCAAATTCAAATTTTTCGTCACTTTGTATTGTTCGGCTTGTCCACATAGACCACAAGAAATAATCAAGAGGCGTTAAATCGCATGATCCATTTCGAGAGATAAGCTGCTCACCAAATGCATTCTTCAACATTTCCATTGTTTCACGAGCTGTGAGGCATGTGGCACCGTCTTGTAAAAACCACATGTCAACCATGTTCAACTCAGCCAACTGGGGCAAAAAAAAAAGTCGCTCAATATCGTTTGCCGTTGACGGTAACGTTTCTTCCACGGTTGTCATTGAAGACAAATGGACCGATGATGCCACCAGCCCATAAACTACACCAAACTGTCGTCTTTTCGGGATGCATCGGTAATTCTTGTATGGCATGTGGCTGTTCATCACTCCAGATACTACAGTTTTGTTTATATACGTATCCGTTGAGCTAGAAATGACCTTCATCGCTGAACACAATTTTTCGATAAAATAGCGGATTTGCACATTTTTCAAAGAGCACGAATTTTAATAATAAATTTAAATAATTTGCAATCGTTGCTCGTTTGTAAGTCTTTCCATGTCTTTCCATGGGTATGTCGCTGTACAGATCGTATAGTTCGTGGTTGAATCTTCGTCTCCATAGCCCGTCAACGCAATCGGGACCGAAGATTTTTCGAAGAATTTTTCTCTCGAAACGACCAAGGACTTCTTCATCCGCTTTTGATACGGTCCATGCTTCAGCGCCGTAGAGCAGGACTGGGATGATCAGGGTCTTATATAAGATCTCCTTAGTAGTTCGAGTGAGGGCTTTACTACTAAATTGCCTTCTTAGCCCGAAGAAACAGCGATTGGCAAGAGTAATTCTTCGTTTGATTTCTGACGAGATGTTGTTTTCAGAGTTAATAGCGGAGCCGAGGTAGACAAATTCCCGTACTACCTCAAAGTTATATCAGTCAATGGTGACGTTCTGTCTAATTCGTCGATGTTGTGTGTCCTTTCGTGTTGATAGCATATACTTAGTCTTACCCTCATTTACTGCTAAATCCATTTTTGCCGCTTCCTTCTCTATACTAGCAAACGTTGCTATATGACATCACTTTGAGTCCTACCAATGATGTCAATATCGTCGGCGTATGCTAGTAGTTGCACCGATTTTTTGGAAAATTGTGCCTCTGCTGTTGGCTCGGGAGTTTTACACAATCCTCCCAAGAATCAGATAAAAGAAGTCACATGACATGAATGCTACAACACCGTTGGTTGACTGGCAGTGATCTAAATCCACTGAGTGCAGTTTGCTAGTGGTTAGTGCGTTAGACTACAAAGCGTCGCGTCGGGTCGCTTGTTTAAATCCCGAAATTGAAAACGCCTAAGTTTTTGCACTGCTTCAACTCTTGCGAAAGTATGACAAACATCCAAGAGTAACTCTGTAATGAGAAGTTTTTCAAATTTGCCGTTCGTATTCGGCGTTTAACAGGAGGTTCTTTGTGGCAAAATGAATAGGTAGGTTTTGAAACATGAAATAATGTACTCCGAGTTTAAGCAGCACAGTAACACTTCCAAAATTGGAACTACCCAGGATTATGTACAGAAAATTTTTCGCTAAGGAAATAAACCAAATTCGTTTCTCTGTGCCTTCGACATGTTTATTAATATTCTATTGCTAGTGCCAAAGATGCTTAGTGATCTCATTTCCCAAATGTTCTGTCACAAAATTAGCTCATACAATATCACCATCTTGAGGGCACAATCCGCCAACTGTCACCTAATGTGGTGCTGAATGAAATTGTATTTGTCTGTCATTTCCACAACAAATAAACAACAAAATCATTTTCATGTCTCATTGGTAGAACCGTCTGCATTACATTAGACGCCAAAATACACAATTATTTGTTCAGCATATATCCCTGCCAAAAAGCCGTGTTAAACCCTCAAGTAGCTACATTATGTGGGTGTTCCTCATTCAACTAATTTGCATAATGCATCCCCAAATTAGCCACACATTAACGTCTGCATCCAAAATGACATTGAACTAGTTTTCCCCCGCAAAATCAAAAGCAACAAATAAATTCACCACAATTTTGAGCGCAACATTTCTGCATGTTGCTGCAACAAATCTTCTGCGTATTCAAACTTGCACTTAATTCAAATTGCAAACTCAAAATACGATTTTCGTGATTGATTGACCACAACAAGATACATTCGTAAGCATTTCGATTCGAGAAGTTCAATAAGCTTGAGTAGTAGCGTCAGATACATTTGGGGCGGCCAGCATTCTCTCAAACGTTGTGGAGGTTGTCAGAGGTGGTTATTTGGCTCATTCACCCTCTCTGTGTGTTTGCGACATTATTCTTACCACGGATCGTATCAACTAAGCTTCTTCATATCCAAGTCCTAATCTTATTACGACGATACACACATTGCAGTGTGGCGTAGTGGTTGTCTAATTGTTGTGCAGGTTTGCTTGCAGTTCGTGTGTGTCACACTTCGATCTAAATTTCTTACCTCAAGTTAAACAAATTGCGCTTGTGTTCATTTTTGAGATACCTACTTATTTTGTGTATTTCGGTGGTTTCCGAGTTTTTATTTAGGTGTCGGGTCAGTACACAGAAATAAAACAATATACGAAGCGACGCGACAATTGTGAGCAAGAGAGCGATGTGAGTTGGACCTGCTACCACCGCCGCTGCCGTGACGACGAGTACTTGTTGGGCATGCTAAATGTCATGCTAGTAGTTAGTATCAAAGTGTTGTTCGCTTTTCTATAGTCGTGACGCGTTTTTCTTATTTTTGAATCTACCCTTTCCCGTGTACATGATTCATGCGCGAGAACAAAAAACCGATCACCGATTCTTTCGCCGCAATTGAGATGCATTAATTGATTAGTCGCAAATCGATCGATAAAAACGAATCATCTTGAGAGGGAACGTCCTCGCAAGTCAGGTGCTTGAAAAATTTCATTTATCCGGAAAAATCCTCTAAATTGCTAACAGAGAAAAATGTGTGGTAAAGTGTGGTGAATAGAAGGAGGGAAAAATTAAAAATAAATTCTTTGCAAAATTCTTTGAATTTCTCCGAAGAATTTGAATTTGATTTTCGCGATATTTTTTTGGGTTACGAAATCCACATTGACCGTGGTTACGCAAGCGAATCTGCAAAGTTCGGTGTGCTACAAGGTTGTATGTTGCGCGAGTGAGTTTATCTATGCAAAATGCTTCCCGAGATTGGCGAATTGGTGTTTTCGTTTGTGGTGGGATACATGGGGGCGCTGGAATTTCTCTATGTGGTTCGCCATCTGTACCACTGGTCGTTTCGACACAATCCTGAAATGCATGATCCGGAAAGTGAGGCGGATAGTATGCACAAGCTGCAGAATCAGCTGAGAAACTCCATTGCCGGGGCAAGTGAAAAGGAAGCGATGGGAATAAAGGCGATGCAGGATGGCGTGTTGTATAAGGATGGTTTTCGTGTGAACGCCGATCAAAAGGAAATCGACGAACTGAAGGATAAACTGCGAAAACAAGAGAAAACGGCTGAGAGGCAAAGAGAAATTGAAGCTGAATTGGCAAGACAGAAGAAAATCGAAATGGAAACGCGGAAGCAACTGAAAGATGCCGAGGATGAACTAAAGCGAATGGAAGAGGCAAGGGAGCGCGACCTTTTGCGAAAAGAGGAGGACGAACAAAATCGACAGCGTGCCGAGATGGAGGCAAACGAAAAAAAAATTCTTGAAGCAGAAAAGCGAAAAGTGGAAGAACAATGGCGGTTGGAAGTGGAAGAAGAAGAGGCCGCTAGAAGGATAACGGAATCCAAGCGAAAGGATGAACAACGATTGTTGGATGAAAAAGAAAACAGCCGAAAACTCCTCGAAGCCGAGCGGGAACGTGAAGAAAAACAACGGCAGAAAGAAATAGAAGAGGACAACTCTCGCAAACTCCTTGAAGTCGAAAGGGAACGTGAGGAAAGGCAACGACAGCAAGAGATTAATGAGGAAAATGCACGAAAACTACTCGAAGCCGAAAGGGAACGTGAAGAACAAGAAAGACTACAGGACCTTGAAGATCAGGAAATAATTCGAAAAGCCATTGAAGCCGAAAGACAACGCGAAGCCGAAGAAAATGCAAAAAAAATTCTCCAGGCCGAGCAAGAACGAGAACAAGCTCAACGCGTTCGTGAGCTAGAAGAAGAAAACCACCGCAGAATTCTCGAAGCCGAACGAGAACTGCAGGAAGAGCAAAAGCGCATTGAGGAAGAACAGAGTCGCCAGAGAATCGAAGAAGAAGAAAACTACCGGCGAATGCTTCAAATGGAACGCGAAATGGAAGAAAGAGAACGTTTGGCAGAAGAGGAGAGAAAAGCACTGCTAGAGCACACTGCTGCATTGGAAAGAGAGACCGCTGAAAGACTTCTAGCTGCCGAGAGAGAAGCGGAAGAAAGACAACGACAGATAGAGGAAAACGAGGAGAATATGCGAAATCTGCTCGAAGCCGAACGCCAACTTGAGCAAAAGAAGCGAGAAATGGAAGAAGAGGCGGAGAACCTTCGCCAGCTGATCGAAGCTGAGAGGGAAATGGAAGAACGTCAACGACGCATCGACGAGGAGGCACTGCAAAAATTAAAAACCGCTCAAGAGGAAGTGGAACTTCGTCTTAGCGATGACGTCGATGCAGAGGCTGACGAACAGTTGATTGTGAAGAAGGAAATCGGTCGATCAGAGCACTCACCTGCACCTACTCAGACAGTGAAAACACAGTACGGACAGACCGGAAGTGACTCTATAAAATCGAAAACTTTGCACTTCCCCGGTGTGTCGGAGGAATCATCATCCGCAGAACCCATTTCTAGTTTGCAGTCGTCTTTTTCCACGCAACAATCGTCCGAGGCAGCACTTCCTGAGTTGCAATTTGACGAATACGAACGACAAGCGCCAGACGGTGGAGAGGACATGCCCTCACTGCAGTACTCGGACGATTACCTCAGATCGCTAGATGGCATCAAGAATAAGCCATTGGTGCGCGAAGATGGTTCAGGTCGACGAAGGGCGTTTAAGAAGCGACGATCCAGTGGCAGTTCGACTTCTTCACGTGAGTCGAGAGCGTCACGCGAAGAAGAGTTGAAGATGTTCACGTCACTGGAAGAGGAGGAGTTTGAGACCATCCGCAAGGGCGACAGTGAATACGACACAATTAAGTATGCAAGTGAACCCAATCTGAAGGTTGGAAAACCGCATCGTCGTCACAAACGTAGTCCGGCCAAGGACGCCAAACGTGATGCCAGTGATGCATCAAAAGGATCCCTGGAAATGCTCGATGAAGAGGATTCTAATCCATGGGGTGAGATGAAACCAGAGCACTATAAAGACACCGAATTTTGGAAGCGTGAGAAGAACCTTTCTATCGACGAAGAGCTGGAGGAGACAGAGGCCAAACATCGTCTGCAATCGCCCAATCCATCAGCGGCGAATATCCCGCAGATGTCATCCTTCGAAGAGGCCACCAAGAGCCAGCATGAAGAGGCGATTTCAGTTCTAAAGAGACAGCGGTCAAAGGACCCGGTAAGCTTCTATATTTTCTTATATTTTTAGAATTCTTATCACTCTGTAATTTCAGGAACAAATCAAACATCCCGATGAAGAGAGTGACACAATGAATGTAAGTAATATGGATAATGCTAGACTTTCGCCAGCTGGAAGTAATTACTCACCCGCTTCTGCTTCTGCTTCTATATCGCCTGCTTTAATTTCCCCCGAACCCGCCAAGCGAGAAAACTCCCAAGATACGGAGCCCATCGCGTCCAGTAGAACACCTTCGCCCACCACTAGTTCTGGTGTCGGCGGTTTACGAAGGAGTCCACGTGTCGACGAGATGAAGCAGTACAAGGAGCAATGGGAGTCCGAAGATCGCAAGGCGCGTGCGAAAGCCGGAGAAAAACCAGCCATAGAGATCGACTACGCCTCAGATGACGAACTAATGCCGCAAACAGAAACGGAGCTTCTCATGGAGGGTATCAGTGACTTTTATGATTTCAACGCATCGATCAATCCATCACGATCGCGATCACGTTCACGCTCTCGCTCAGTAAGTCCACATCAAGGTCGTACATCCTCCCCGCAAAATTTATCCCATAAACAAGCCCGTAGTCCCAGTCCCGATCCTGCCTCATCTAAACTCATTTACGAACGCATCCTTCACAATCCTGACGACCGGCAAGATGTCGATGGTTTGAGTGACTTTTACGACTTTAATTCAATGCTAAATCGAGAGGCTCTAACAGGGGTGACGGCCAAGAGATCAAATGAGGTTCATCGCACCTCGGTGGATTATGTCATAGGAGATCTGACCAATGAAAAGCTCAATGAGAAGGAAATTCTGGCAAAACAGATCGCCGAGTTGCAATACACAGCAACGACACCAGAGTACGAACGATCCATTTCGGCCGATTGGCGGGATATACAAAAGTTAAAAGAGGAACTGCTAAGTGGGACCTTTAAAAGGTCGACATATGTTGGAGAGTCTATGGATTTCTGCGATCAATTCGAGAATCTTCGCGAGGAGGCGAAAGTCTTCCGTAGGTCACGTAGTAGGAGTCGATCACCGGTGTACGATGCTGATGAGATGAATGCTAAGATTTTAGCAAAGAAACAATTGCAGGCACAGATCCTGGAAGACATGACCAAAACCGCAGTGAATTCGGAAGAGTTTACAGCGGAAATCACAAAAGCCTATGTAGATTTCAATAGGAGGGCGTCTGATACGGTATTGATTCAGAAACCAGAAATTATTTTTCAAATTCAAGATCTGATTCAGGAGGGCAATGAGACATTAGATGGGCTCGAACTGGAAGCTGAAGAGTATCATCATTTTCGAAGATTCTCGCTGAATCAGGAAATCCCAACCGAAGATTATCCCGAGGAGTTTATTGAACTTGAGGTTCAGTCATTGGATGACCTTCGCACTTGGGCCAGGGACAATAAATCGAGTGATTTGCCTACGGAACCAAAACTACAGGAAGAAGTACTCGAAGAGGCCTACGAGTCGGGCAGTGATGATGAGCGTCAAACTGTCGTCGAGGTGGAGGATGAAATCGACGAAGATATCTGGGATTACAATGAGAGACCCGAGGAATCCCACAATGAGCAGTCGGAATGCGAGGAAGCCGACCGTGAGATGGACAGATATGCCGATCGGAATGCGGATGATTGGCGTGACGTCGAGGGCGCGGTTGGAGGTGTATCGGATGAAGACTCCTTCCAAATCGATCAGATTTACGACGAGGCCATAAAAAACCGAAAACCATCTGGCATCTTGCGGGACTATGACAGTATACTGCAAGATATTCAAATCTCAGACGAGGATCGCGTAGACGAGGAGCAGTACATTGCCAAGGAATTAGTTACAAATGGAAATAATAGCAACCGTGGCCTATGGTCACCACGGAGCCGATCAAGCCGCGCCAGCAGTGGAGAGAGTTTAAGGAGTTTTCTGGAAAACGAGAGAAGAGACAACGAGCGGCGATACTTGGGTGATGCCACAATGGCTGCGATTAATTCCACACGTCTACGATCTCGATACGGTATTGTTCCATCAACATCGTTTACTACGACTTATGACGATGACACAACTGATGTGGACATCCACTATGTCCCAAAGAAGGAGTACAAGTGGAGAAAGAACTTTAAACTGGATGATGATGAGGCAGGTGGCGAGAAGAACAACCACATTCAGTACTTGGATTCGAGGAAGTTCAGTCTAGGTGGGGAGAGTGTAACCCTATTTTCACAGAGTCCAGTGCACTCCGAAGAAGAGCAAGACATAAAAAGGGTCCTGGAAGTCGATGAAGATGGCCGAGAGCAACTGGAAGAGGAAATGGAGCAGGAACCGGAAGAGTTGGTGACGGAGAAACCATCGAAAAAAAAGAAGAACAAGCGAAAATCACGAAAAGGTTCCAAGGGTAGTATTGATGCAGAAGTCGAGAGCGCATCACGAAGGAGCAGTATCCTTACAGATAGTGATATCCCCAAGAAATCTCGACGGGAATCAAAAGAAGCCATTGAGGATGTTCCAATACCAGCTATGGATGAGGTTCAACTTGAAGATGCCCAACAAAAGAAAAAATCAAAAAAGCGAAGGAAAACTAAGCAGGAGACAACTCTCCCTATTTTAGATGTAAAACTACCATCGCCAGAGAATAAACCAGCGCCACCACCCTCTGTTGCATCGATTCGAGCCGCACTTTTCGCACCACCTCCTGTGGAAATTAAGCCATCACTGACCCCTAGGCAATCTCAAAAAATTGAGGATCTTATCGGCCCCAAACAACATGAATTAAAACCAAGTCCACCACCACCAACCGTTCGCACCCCTGTGAGTCCTCCTCAGCATGCGCCGATTTCATTAGCCCCTCAAAATGGTGAAACAGAACATAAAACTTCAGAACCAACTCAATCACCAATCAGGACGTCTCCAATCCCGCCAGTTGCAACGTCCACATCAACCAATCAAAGTAAAACTACAACAAAATCATCCACCGAACCGGACGCATGCGACATAATAAGAGATGGAGGCTTATATCCTTTATTCTGAATACCAGCATAACTCAAACTAAAATAATTCGCTTCGCTCTAACAGTAACAAAATTTGGAAAATCCTATTCCTTACAACTATTTGCAATATTTATTTTATTTTATTCTTCATCTTTAAATTTATTGTTTTTTATTTCTTCTTATAGACACGCAAAGACTAGATTGATATTTCCGCAAAAAATCCCTCACCCAAATACAATATCTATACATAAACATATAAAATTGTACTCCAAAAAAAAAGAAATTGCTGTGCCAACGCTGTCCAATTATATTTAGACACATGTTTGTTTCTTTATTTGGCTTATAGACGAGCTGAGCTTTTAATGGAATGAATTTGTATTGTTATTACCGTAATGTTGGTGCTATATAATATTTTTATTTTGTTTTAGTTGTTTGTTTGGCTTTAGAATTTTATTTTTATTTTTTTTTGTAAAAAAAGAAAAATTAAAAAATAAATAAAATATTTCTCATTAAATAAAAAGACGTAGAAACATCAACTGACTTATGTTTTCAATTTAAAATGTAATTTATATTTAAGTCGCAATTATATTTATTTTGTTGACAAATAAGATCACATCTTACAATTTTTTTTTCTGTTGTGCTATCTATACCTATTGGGGGTTGATTAAACTGTGGATAATTTTTTTCAAGGTCTTAAAAATGCAAACAAGGAACGTGGTTGTATGATTTAATTTTTATAAATGACCAGCTGTAGGAAAATTTATTTACTACGACATTTTTGTTTTTTAAGATTATAAGCACGAATTGAATTGTTTATCAAAGTCAAAGTAAAATGTCAATAAACCCATTACCTCCAGGCTCACTACCGTTGCGAAAATACGACGTTATTAGACAAAACTATGAAGAAAAAAAAATCTGGCATTAACGGCCCATACAAGTCTTCAAAGCCAGCTCCTTTATTCCTTTGTGTGTGCGAAGTTATATTTTTGCCACAAAGAATGGGACATCCTGTTTTGCGCTGATTCCGAGCTTCAAATTTGAGAAGCCTGTTATTACAGTTGGATTTTTATCAGATTTTCGCAGGAGTTGGGATATTGAAACACACTTGGGTGTTATAAGTAGTCCAACGCACTGGCCACTAGGCCACTACATCCACAAACAAGAGCATAACCATGTCTTACCAGTTCGTTTTCTTTTCTGGATGTAGTGCTTCTGACAAATTCTATTCCTGTAAAATTTTGATATGATCAGGGAGGCGAAGTGTGCTATTTTTGTTGAAAACACTTGCAGAGCAACTCATACCTCTATTTTTGAATCATAAGTTTAGATGGATAATGGAAATGTATGCGGCGTCAAATTCGTTACATTCCAACTTGGGAAAAAACAGCAGAAGGATTATTGAAAATTTGGTTAAGGCACTATATAAAGGGTCCGCCAAATAACTTTTTTTTTTGAAAATGCAATAAAAAATGAACTACTGAATATTTTCTCAAATTTCTTTTTTTATTTGAAAGTACAATCCTTCCGGTTAACAATGGAAAATAATTTCATTCAAATGGCTGCCTCGGCTGGCCATGCAGTAGCCTACACGATCGGTCCAATTTATCGATTGTGTGCAGCTGTATTTCACCAATGGCTTCACGAATATTGTCCTTTAAAGCGTCAAATGTCTCTGGCTTGTCGGCGTAACACTTATCTTTTACGGCACCCCACAAATAATAGTCCAACGGTGTCAAATCGCAGCTCCGAGGTGGCCAAACGACATCAGCTCTGCGGCTGATAATGCGATCTTCAAAAACAGGACGCAAAACATCGAGTGTAGCTTCGGCTGTGTGGCACGTAGCGCCGTCCTGTTGAAATCAAATGTTGCCAATACCCTCCTCTTCAATTTTTGTGAACAAAAATTCGTTCAACATGGCCCGATAATGATCGCAATTGACTTTAACGGCCACTCCTAGCTCATTTTCGAAGAAAATGGCCCAATTATGCCTCTGGACCAAAATTCGCACAGTGACTCGTTTTGGGTATATCAGCTTTTCAATGTATGCGTGCGGGTTTTCTGTGCCCCAAATGCGACAATTTTGCTTGTTTACATACCCGCCAAGATCAAAATGAGCTTCATCTGAAAAGATGAATTTTTTTGGCAAAATCGGCATCTTCTCTAAGTCGATCGCAGGCCCACTTAGCGAAGCGAAAACGCATTAGATGGTCAGTTGGCTTCAACTCCTGAATCAATTGGACTTTGTATGGCGTCATACCAAGGTCTTTATGCAAAATTCGTCTCAATGATGTCTCCGAAATGTTCAATTGTTGAGAACGACGGTGAATTGATGTTGATGGCGCTTCACGCACACTTTCTTCCACAGCAGCAATATTCTCGGGTGTACGCACTGTTTTTGGCTTTTCACGCTTTGGTTTATCGATGAGGATGCCAGTTTCTTTCACTTTTTTCACAAGATAACGAACATACGGAGCTGACGGTGCTTCTCTTATTCCAAAATCCGTACGCAATTTTCGCACACATTCTGCAACATTAACATGATTTTCAAAGTATTGTCACAATATTTCCCAGCGTTGTTCAAGCGTATACACAACCATATTCGTTCAGCGGAAGGATAAAACTAATTATCTGTCAAATCAGCCATGAGCTAAGTGTTACCATTCACGAAATTAGCACTAGTTGAAAAAAAAAAAATTAGATGGCGGACCCGTTAGTTACAGAATATTACTTAACCCAAGTATCTTATTAGCTTTGAACGTGCTGTCTTAAATATTTATGGGTTAGCAAGTGAAGGCAATGTTAATTTATACAGTTTACTATCACTTTTTAAGTAAGTTTCCAACCAAATGTTGTTTTTAAAATTTTTTTTAATTTTAATGTTTTCTACGCTTTTCAACCTATCCTTTTAAATAGTAAAATTGAAGGACTTTTTATCACACTCTTATACTCTTGAAAGGTTGTCGGACTTTTGGAGTCTGAATAATGGCCCCGGCTTCTTATTAGTCCAACGCATTAACCACTGAGACACAGCACCCACATTTTATTGATGTTTGCGTCTAAAGATTTGTTAAGATCGCTTACCAACACGCCTCAATGCTTTGCATATGAGTTTTAATAATTCACATAACAATTTTGTATTTAAATAAAAACACACAAAATTAAGGAAAACGAGCTAAAATGTATTCCAGGTAGAGTACACATGTTAGATTTCACTGCGAAATTAGATCTTGTTCTAATGACCACCGAGAGATCGTCGGCAGTTACCGATTATTTTTATTTCCTCCTCTCTTCCACACATACCAGCCGGTAATTTGGCAATGACTCGTTTGATATTTTTTTCTGAGCTCCTCCAATGTTTTTGGCTTATGACAATAACCAATAGCGTTAAGTTGGTAACGCTATTAAAAAAATCCTACCGTTGATAGATCGTATGAGCGAGGTGGTCATTCTTCCGGACCATTTATCGAGATTACAGGATTACCAAAACAAACAGTTTGCTTGCATCACATGTCAAGTTTATAAGGTTCTGGCCAAAAATTCCTTCCTTAAGATTGTGATTCTTTTCATCGACGAATAAATACGCTCCAATGTGGCACTTACAACTAATTTAGATCATTTAAAACACTTAAGGCTGCGATATTTTATATGCTTCCATTGACCCACTGTCTCACTTGCAAAGGTGAAGCATCCTGTCTGGTGCGAATATTATGAACAAAAATTAGAGTAAGCGGTCCAATGCCACCACTGATTCAGAATTTTGGTAGTGATTTTTAAGGATTCCCAAACATTGCCTTTACATGAGTTTTACCATAATAAAAATGTAAACCTTGACTGACGTTCTAACATTGACAGATTATGGAAAAGAAGTCAAGTGGGCATTTGCATTAAAAATTAAAAAAATTATACAAAATTATAATGTACCTCTTAAAAAACCTGATATTTAATAAAATTATTGAAATATCTGTTTTTCACAATTTGTTGGGAATTATTGATCATGATCATTTTTGATATTGTTGACATTGTAATTATACCCTATCCCATAGGGATATATTCGTTTTGATAAATAGTTTGTAACATAGAGAAATAATTTAGCGCCAGATACCTCAAAGTATATGGATCGACTCAGAATCGCTAGCTGAGTCGATTAAGGAATATCTGTCTGTCCGTCAGTCTGTACGTCACCGATTTTTAGGCCTTAAATTTTGAGCTAGGATAATGAAATTTGGTATATAGGATCCTGGTCCGTGCCTACAGAACAAGTGTAAAATTTTGTAAAATCCGCTCACTGCCACGCCCCCTTTTAAGAAAAACTTAGTTTTTGGCCAAAGCCTAGGGAATTTTGAAAATGTTTCTGTACAACATATTAAGACAATCTTAATATCAATATTTCGTCTATATAAAGTTTTTTTTTGCCGGGCCCAATTTTTGGGGGCGTTTTCAGTAAAAAAAAACTTTTTTCGGTCAAACTTAAAATTTTTCGGAAAAAATTTCGATGCAGAATCATTGATAATATTAATATGTACATTTCGTTTATAGATCATTTTAACCCACGCCCACTTCCCCACCCAACTAACAATAAAGCACTATCGAAGCTATTTCCCCTCTAGCAATATTACTTGTAGGAAGTCTTATGTAAAAACATTTGGCGCACTTTTAGGAAGCTATTTACTTCTATAAGACTTCTTTAACTTCTAACGCTTATAAAAGGCCATACAGAAGCAAATTATAGGCTTCGCAAAAAGTCATTCCGAAAATATTTGCAAATCTTCTCGAAATCGAAAAATAACATTTTTTATTATTTTCTTTTTGTTTTCATATTTTCTTATTATTATTATTTACTGTTATTGATTCTAATTTCAATCTCTTATAAACCCAATTCGTTATTATGAATGTATGAAATTCAATGCAATTAATTATATAAAAACTCTCATCTTACTGGATTTCGAACTCGGCTTCTCTCGCACGGTAGTCCAACACGCTATCCACTAGGCTGTACTCTCGAACATGAAAGACGAGTAAGTACAACGAAGTAGTTGAATCGTGTTGACTCATTCTCCGGTAGGTTCCCGATCTTTTCACCTTTTTTCCAATCTTTACACCTTGTCCCGATCTTTTCACCTTTTTTTCCGATTATAACCTTAGCTTTTTTAAGCCTTCTTTCGTAAGCTCTATACGTGCTATGCTTCGGATTAACGTATGCGAAGTTCTACCGAAATATCTTTTTTTTTAATTCTGACTTGCCTAAGAAGTTATATTCACATCGACACACACACATGTTTTTAGGTTAGTAGCGCTTCTACTTTCCTAATGTAGCTGATAATACTTTCAGCCGAAGATTTTCTCAGTTCTTCGGGACTTAAAAATTCCCTGAAGAAAGATTCCCTTCTCATACCGTAGAGGGCCGGGCATTCACATATGATATGTTCGGCTGTTTTGTCTTCTTCTAGACATAGTTTGCACTCCGGTGAGTCGACTAGATGCATTTTATTTAGGTGATATCGCAGACCGTTATGACCAGTTAGGTAGCCTACTAAGTTTTTGATATCGTGCCTGTGAAGATTTAGTATCTTATTGGCATCTGCTTTGAAGGGCTGAATAGCTCTTTTGGCCTGGGATGTTTTCCCAGTATGAAACACATTTGTTTTGTTCCCAGTTTTTTAGAACCAGATTTATGGCTGATTTGGGGAAGGGGGTTTCCGAACCATTTCTGGCTAGTTCATTAGCTTTTTCGTTACCTTAAATTCCCTTATGTCCGGGGACCCACCATAGTCTGGTTTTGTTCCTGGAACTGAGTGTTTGGAGGGAATTGAAGCAGTGTAGTACTGATTTGGAGTCAATTATGTGTGAGCTTAGGGCTTTTATAGCTGCTTGACTGTCCGTGAATATATGGATGTTTGCGCCTTTAATACCTGAGTTGTGTATTAGGTTTGCGCATTCTTTTATGGCATGGAGCTCAGCTTGGAATACACTAGGGTTTTTTCCCATAGGTATTGAGATGTTTCTATTTGGTCCATGTATGCCAGCTCCTACCCCTGAGTCCATTTTAGAACCATCCGTATATCACTTTATGCCGTTTAGACAGTTTGGTGGGAACATCTTAACTTATGGTACATGTACACATATCTCCTTAAAAATAACCTTACAGAAGTTTCGCTATCACAATTTCGGTTATGCTTGTGAATTTTCCTGCATAATGTCTTAAACAAGCTTCTACCTAAACAATCGACTGCCAAAATGCTTAACCTCCGCGCACAAGTACTATATAAGGCCTATAGAAATAATTGCTTGTGGAAATTACATTTTTGTGCTTTATAGAAGAATAATTGTTAGTTGGGCATAATATATGCAGGAGAAAAACGTTGTCTTTGTAAAACCGTAAAAGTGTTTTATAAACAGTCTGAACAATTTGTTGTCACAACGTCACTCTCTATATTTAATCCACAACGTGTTTTAAGCCATATCCACTGTTTATGGATTTTAGTTTTACAAATAGGATGGGATAGGGTATTCAACGATCCGCACAGTGGATTGTAGCCTTCTCATATGTTAAAACGCAACGTCATTTTCTATATATAATTACCATTAAGCCCACAATTTGGGGATATTAATTTTAAGGTTGGGGTGGGATAGGGTATTAAACGATCCGCACAGGGGACCTTCTCATATGTTTTTTTTAATAATTTTATTTCATATTGTCAACTATAAATACACCTCTTAAATTATACAATTATTTTTTTCTTCATTGTATTTAAAAACAATGAATTTCAAGTTATCCTAAAAGTATGCAATATATTTGTATATGTAAATCGAATTTGTTTGCTTTACTAAAAATAGTGAATAGACATGTGTTCGAATCTTCTGAGTCATTTCAGTGAATGGATCCACAGAGTATTATTAAACTATTTCTTCTATACAACAGAATGGTTTTGATTTTTATTCGTTTTCCTGTCAATATAAAAGATTGCGACATATATCCCACCCCTTAACCGTTCGATTAATTCAGACATATATTTAGACCGTCTATTATTCGATATAATAGACCACCGGATAAAAAAAAACTTAGCCTCCTACCCACATATGCCGTCACTTTGGACAAACAATCAACTAATTTCACTTCAAAACACCACCATCTAAATATTTTCCTTCCAAATAACTTCCTCATACAGATGTTTCATTTCTCTGACGTCTTCTATAAAACATTTTTTTACAGAACACACAGCAATATCATTTTGTTCAACTCTAGCATTTATTTGGCTCAAAATATCCTCGTACTTTATTGAACTTAGAGTCCCGTAAAATGCGGAAGATGATTGTAAACAAAAACATGACTTCCTACCGCAATCCTCCAGATCTGAGAGGAAGCTGTGATTCTAATCGAGTGTGCACAGCACACCGAATACCACTTGCAAAATGACAATGCACTAAATGTTCCCAAAATAGTACTCACCACTCGAGTGGATGGTTGCCAATTTTTTTTTATGTAGTGCACTGACATGCCGTACACGCCGAATGCATTCCATCTGCCTTACCGCCACCACTTCACAGGGCCGAATAGTGCACCTTACACCGGCAGGACTACATACAGATGAGAGATGAAGATTTATTGCGCTGGTCGACTTGCGTTTGATCGTACAGCTCTTCAGATGGCCTATTTCCACGCCTACCCACTATAGATACGTCGTCATTTTGTTCAGCAATTTATTCCACATATTTGCAGATCATACCGACATTTTTGTTTGTTTTGTTATACGTCATTTTAAATTGAGTTTGACCAAGAAAGAGGCACGTTAGTTCGAGCGAAATGTTTTTGTGCTTAGTCTTTGCTGACAATTTGTTTCGGTATTAAATTTTGACAGTTTTTTGTGTTTCGTCTCAAATTGTTGACGAGAATCGTGAGTGACACATAACATTTTACCACTTGACGTAGATTGGTGCCAAGATTGTTTTTTTGTTGGTCGTTCTTTTCTGGTGTACTCTGTCAAGGGACCTTGCACTGATTTTTCGCAGAAATCAATTAATATTACTTTGTGAGTGAATGCTTTTGACAGAATGTTGTTAAATTTGTTTTCATTTCCTTTCAGTGGTTATGTAAGGTTTGGTGTAACGGAAAACTTTTTAATTTATTAGAAAATACATTTCTATTCTATATTTGAACAAGCTATCCGCGAGTGGCCTATAAAAGTAATTGTTTAGATTATTTTAATTTGTTGGAATCAGTGTATTCATGGACTTTGTCAGTAGTCTCAGTCATTAGTTGTCCCTATAGCATAATCCCTCAAACTGTTTTGTTTTTTTCGAATGCCATTGCCCAATTTTGAAATTGGCTTATATTATTTCGGAACATCATGATTGGTGTGCCTATTTTCATAGAAATGGTGTGAACAGGTAAATCTGATTGAATGAAGAAATTTAAACAAAAAAAAAATCAGTCGAATAGTGAACTGCGTCTTCCTCTTCAATAACAGTCTCCACTAACTATACGAAAAGGTGATTGAATCATATTCATCTGCTATTGATGTTTTCGAAAATTAAATTTTTGGTGTTAATATGTGGGCATGGTATCAGAGTCATTGATAAATTGTGCAACTAAAATCAAAAATTGTTACTTTTCCTCAGGTTATTGTTTTCGATATTTCTTCCTACTGATTTCTGGGATGTAAACGTTTTTAAATTGATGTAAAAATTTTAAATAAACCCATGTTGGTGTCTTCAAATAACTTAACACGTATATTTTTATAATCGAGGACTTCTCAAGCCCTGACCAAAAACACCACTTCTTCTATCAAGCTTTAAGTTCATCATCGCATGTCTCGCATTGGTGGACAGTAATGAATGACTATATAGGGTGTTTCATGTTCCAGATCGATGTTTTTATTGATTTTTTAATGGAAAACCAATTTTATAGTTTAAGTTTTATTGATCGATTAAATGGTCATTAACATTATACATGGAATATTCTGTCGGTCATATAGGCACCCTTTGTGCAAAGGCGATCTCTGTTATTAAGGTCATTTTGCATAACAGACTTCAACTATAATTTCAGCAACTACGTTTCTAAGCAGCGAGGTTGTGGTTGGTTTGTTGGTGTCCACCAATCCCATAGTACTTACTTAACTTACTTACTTAAGTGGCGCTACATTCCGGGATGAACCTGGGCCTCAACCAACAGGCCTCTCCAATTAGCCCGGTCCTTAGCTAACTGCCTCCAGTTGCGCACTCCAAGTTGGTTGAGGTCGGTTTCTACTTGTGCGCGCCACTTAAGGCGAGGTCTTCCTCTACTGCGTCCGACGTCTGGTTGGGAATCGAAGACTCTGCGAGCCGGAGTGTCCATTCTTTCTACATGTCCTAGCCATCTTAAACGTCCAATGCGGAGTTTTTTGACTAGGGGTATGTCGCTGTACAGCTCGTATAGTTCGTGGTTGAATCTTCGT
This sequence comes from Rhingia campestris, assembly GCA_932526625.1. Taxonomy (NCBI): domain Eukaryota; kingdom Metazoa; phylum Arthropoda; class Insecta; order Diptera; family Syrphidae; genus Rhingia; species Rhingia campestris. Next base: position 53,738,297 of record OW052184.1, on the reverse strand, counting down.
CTCCATAGCCCGTCAACGCAAACGGGACCGAAGATTTTCCGAAGAATTTTTCTCTCGAATCGACCAAGGATTTCTTCATCCGCTTTTGATACGGTCCATGCTTCAGCGCCGTAGAGCAGGACTGGGATGATCATGATCTTATATAGGATCTCCTTAGTAGTTCGAGTGAGGGCTTTACTACTAAATTGCCTTCTTAGCCCGAAGAAACAGCGATTGGCAAGAGTAATTCTTCGTTTGATTTCTGACGAGATGTTGTTTTCAGAGTTAACAGCGGAGCCGAGGTAGACAAAGTCCCGTACTACCTCAAAGTTATATCTGTCAATGGTGACGTTCTGTCCAATTCGTCGATGTTGTGAATCCTTTCGTGATGACAGCATATACTTAGTCTTACCTTCATTTACTGCTAAACCCATTTTCGCCGCTTCCTTCTCTATACTAGCAAACGTGGCTATGACATCACGTTGAGTCCTACCAATGATGTCAATATCGTCAGCGTATATGCTAGTAGTTGCACCGATTTTTGGAGAATTGTGCCTCTGGTGTTGGCTCGGGAGTTTTGCACAATCCTCTCAAGAATCAAATTGGTGAAGTCACATGACAGCACATCGCCTTGCCTAAATCCTTTTTTGGTATCGAATGTGTCGGTGAGGTCGTTTCCGACCCTGATGGTGCAGCGAGAATTCTCCATCGTCATCCTACACAAACGGACGAGTTTGGGCGGTATACCAAAACTAGACATGGCTCTGTATAGTTCGTCTCTATGAAATCGATAAATAGGTGGTGGGTATCGATTTGGGCTTCTTGGGTTTTTTCCAGGATCTGCCGAAGTGTAAAAATTTGATCGATTGTGAACTCTCCTGGCCTAAAAATACACTGATAAGGGCCGATCAGTTTGTTGGTAAACGGTTTCAAGCTTTCACATATTACTGCAGATAGGATCTTGTAAGCGATGTTGAGTAGATTTATGCCTCTGTAGTTGGCGCAGTTCAGAGGGTCTCCTTTTTTGTGGATCGGGCAAACGATGCTGAGGTTCCATTCTTCAGGCATGCTTTCAACCGACCAGATTTGGCTTATGAGTTGGTGGATGTTGCTTACCAAGTCATCTCCGCCAGCTTTATAAAGCTCAGCGGGAAATGCCGTCATTTCCGGCGGCCTTATTAAGCTTGGGTTTATATATAGCTATCCTCACTTCACTTAGGTCGGGTGGTTGGCAGTTTTCGCTGTCGTTGCCAATATTGAATGGTTCGTTCTGCCTGACAGCGGAATGTTGTTCGTCATCGCCGTTTAACAGTCTGCAGAAATGGTTCTTCCATATCCTCAGCATCGACTGTGTTTAAACTACGATATTTCCTTGTTCATCCCGACAGGATTCTGTTTGAGCCTTGTAGCCTTGGTTTTGACGTTTTACACTTTGGTAAAACTTGCGATCATCGTTCCTGGAGTGGCACCTCTCTATATCCTCGATCGTGCGCTTTTCTTGCTCTTTTTTCTTCTTTCTGAAAAGCCGATGTTCTTCCCTTCTTCTTTGCCTATAGAGCTCAATGGCACATCTCGTCTTCACCTGCAGCTAAGCCTTGTAGGCCTCGTTCTTGGCTGCGAGCATCTGTCGGCATTCCTCATCAAACAAGGGGTTTCTTGCTGGTGGCCGCGAGAAACCTAGCACATTAGTTGCGACTGATCTAATGGCTTGTTGGCATCGTTGCCATTGTTCTTCGACATTAGATGCTGGTGGTATGTTGTGAGTCAAGAGTTAAGGGATACGCGTTGCGCGAAGGTCTTGGCGGTCTCTGGCAGTCTTTCGACATTCAATTTTTTCACAGTATTTCTGTTTTTTTGTGGCGTGGTAGATATCCGCATCCTTACCTTGGCTACAACAAGGTAGTGGTCCGAGTCGATGTTAGTATAGTACCCCCATAGGAAAAAATTGGGAGACTTCTAGTAGCAGCGCTCTCACTATACTTAAATGGTACAATTTCAGCGTGTCTCTGTACTCTCATCTATTTGACAAATCTAAAAGCTCCAAAGCGACAAATAAGTGATAAAATAGGCGTGTTTTTTTCTAAATCTTTACAGGATTAGAAACACGTGAGAAAAAAAAACGCTAATCGGTGATCTGGCACCACTGATACTGAAACACGTGGCCAACAGGTGGCAGTTTAGGGTTACAATTTTTGCTGTGTAAATTTTTTTTTTGCAAATAAAATCAATTTTTTTTTCACTTTATCCACTACTACACTTATTGTAGTGTTTTGATTTTATATTCAAAGCACAGATTCTATTTCAATTCTATTTTCACATCAAATTATTCTATAAAACATTGATTTCCCACCTGTTTTGCAGCGTATGATTACCAGATTTAGTACCGGCAGCCATTTTTAGTATTGTCGACAACCTTTTTCGATAGCATTTGAGAAAAATAGGTTTGGTAGCACATTTTCTATCCAGGATAAGGGTGTAAGACTGGATAGTTATCCAGGTTTCGTGAAATCTATATAGGCTAAGGTGTTGTTGTATTTTACAGGTAAATGGTGTGCTCAGCCTATATAGATTTGAAATGAAGGGAAAAACACGGCTAATATATAAATAATTATCGCTACCTATTAGAACCATATGATCAATTGAAGAATGAAAACTATACACCAACTTCTGCATGCTACTTTCCTTGGGGCTCCAATCCAATAGGCGCTGATTCAAACATGTTCAAAACACCCACTCCATATCATTCCCCGGGCTTGATGGTATAGTTGTATGAAGCCCGGTTTTGAATTATAAAACGCTTTTCTGTTTTATGTTTAACAATAATTTAATTTAAAAAAAAAAACGGTTATGAATTTATTCAAGTTTAACAATCAAACTTATTTGAAATGAAACGGCCAAAATAATTTCTTTAGGTAATTTCTTTCAGTTAACACTATTCAAATCACTTTAAGATCAAAATTAAGGCTGGTGATACTTACCCCCCTCATTTCTATTTATATTACTCCACATATTGATCTAGAAAGAGATGGCATATTCTCCAAGGTTCCAGCGCAGATGGAGCTGTTCACACATGAGGGTGTGTTCGCGCACTGCAACAGATTTTATAACAGCATCACACTTGCGGAGCACCAATAAATCTTAGACACCACGACTTTGGCTACTACCTACCGTTACGACAATTTGTCTAAAGCTAGTACACATCGCTAAGGCGTTAATGGTAGTAAAAGTTGTTTTTATACCCAAACTACCTAAAAGTTTCTGTTCTGGTCTCGGGCAAGAAATTGAATTGGAAAGCGAATATCCAGAAAGGCGTAAAATAAACTTTCTGCATCCACCATGCAACGGGCGATTTTTTAAGCGGAGTTTTTTTTTAAATCTAATAAAACACTCAAATGTGCATCAAATATTCAAATATTTATTGTAATCGATAAATAGGCCCTTGCCATTTACGTTTTAAATACAACTTCATGTAAATGTTGTCCGCGGCTCTATTTCAAATGGTCCATTCGGAAGGTCCAATTTTGCGTCACTTTTTCGAGCATTTCGACCTGTATTCCACGAATTACGCGTGCTATTTTATCCAGTAAGGCTTCAATCGTGTTCGGCTTGTCCACATAGACTAACATTTACATAACCTCGGCCAACTCACAGGGCAATTTCGAGAGATAAGCTGCTCACCAAATTCATCCTTCAACATTTCCATTGTTTCACGAACTGTGTGACATGTGGCACCGTCTTGTTGAAACAACATTTCAACCAAGTTCAACGCAGCCAACTGGGGCAAACAAAAGTCGCGTATAATGGCTCGACATCGTTCGCCGTTGACGGTAACGTTTCTTCCACGGTCGTCTTTGAAGAAAAATGGACCGATGATGCCATCAGCCCATACACCACACCAAACTGTCGTTTTTTCGGGATGCATCGCTAATTCTTGTATGGCATGTGGCTGTTCATCACTCCAGATGCGACAGTTTTGCTTATTTACGTATCCGTTGAGCCAGAAATGAACCTCATCGCTGAACACAATTTTTCTATAAAACAGCGGATTTTTACATTTTTCAGAGCACGCATTTTGAAATGAGTTCGTAGTAGTTGTCGTTGAGTCCTTTGATAGTGGGACCACCGGGTTTTTGTCTGGAAGACCTGGACGCGTTGATATAAAAATCTTTAGCATGTCATGTCTGATGCTAAAGCTCAGTCTGTTGTCGGTCTTTTCTCGATTTTGTATAGAAATTTTACCAGGCTGATATCTCATTTTTGACAACGTTCCATTTGGTCCGGGCTTGACCCTGTCTGTGCATTAATAGGCTTATCCTGAGACCTACAATTAATTGCTTTGCAGATTCAGACCTCGTTGTTCCTTAAGTTTGTAATTACCTTTGTTCTCTTGTACTTGTACTCTGCATTCAGGACTTTCCTTCCGAGAATGTGGCAATTGGCTTTTGATCAATACGTAAGGCTTTGGCCGAATCCATTTGAATGACTGTTGATCTAGGCGATGCAAATTTACAATGCAAATTCACTTTGGGTGTTAGAGGTGCGAAATGATGTGAGGCGATGCGATTGAACCACCTGCATAATGCACTACGCCTTCGTCTTGTTGAGTTTTAGGAAGCATACGTTCCGACAAAAGTATATCGGCAGGCAGATAAACTCCTGCAGAGCCGACACTTCGGAGAAAGTCAAAGTTATGATATACTATGCATGAGCATCAAAAGGATCTTTTTGGTGACTCGAGATATTTTATAATTAATTGTAAAAAAAAATATTGGTAGACTTAAATAAATAAACAAATAAACAAACAAACAATGAGTTAAGTAATATTTCCTCAAATTCGACTGCCGACTTGACAACGTACTAGAACCCTGAAATAGCCCATTACCCGCCGAAATCGACTAAAAAGATTTCTGGCGGCCATAACAATTAATAAATTAAGTGCGCTACGGGATCCTACGTAACTTTCTCTTTCCCTAAGTAAGGACCAACGACGGAATCTTATGAACTATTTTTTGAGTTCCTATATCAACGTAATGTTAGAATCAAACAATATCTCGAAGTCGAAACAAAAACACATATAAACCCAGGTTGCTAGTTCTAATTACTAAAGAAATGTTCTTATTTTATTATGTATTTAATTTTATCTTTTTATGTATATAATTCGCAAGTTCGCAAATTCGCAGTTCGTTTTACGTGAATGGTGCTTTAATTGGTTTGCGGGTGTTTTAATCGCTTTCTTCATTTTTATACACTGGCCAAAGAGCACCACATACTTGCATAACACACAAAGCTATTAAAACGTCAATGATACGCCAAATGTTGGCTGGAAAAAAAGAACTCAAACAAGAACACCTCAATCCCCCATTAATGTTCTTGTTCTCTCCTTTCAAAAACATTTATCGGTCGGTCATCATGAATCTCCAAAAATACCCGAAACTTGACGTAAATACCAGCGTATGCCACATTTGCTCCAATTAAAAAAAACACAATACCCATATAAAAATTATTTTATCTTGTTTTAGGACTCATTAGCTGGCCTTAAACGAAAAACCAATTATTTACCTAAATCTTATTACCTAGTATATTCTAATTTTCTGATAAAATTATCTAAAATCGACTTAATTTTATGCTTTGGCACCTACCTCATCTATCATACATCAATCTGATCGCCGCCACCACGCTTCGTCCTCCCCGTTTGAGTGTTCCATTTGTCCGAACGCATCCAAGCAGACGGTCCACAAAACATACATATATGTATATACCAAAGACTGCGACTTTACCGGGCGGTTTTTAATGTTCCTCGAAATAGAATAAATTTGTTTTTGCTTTCGTGAGTTAACTTCGTTGTGCCGAGCGCAATTTTTAAATACGATCCATTATTTAGCTTAGCCCAAGAAAATACACGAATATGTCGAATGGAGAGATCCTATTCGACATGGACCATCAAAAATAAGCTAAAATGAAATTTTCAAAAATTAATATGATGCAGAATGCAAAATTAGCCCATGAAATATACCTGCCTACATAAAACGGTCGATGGATGGTGCGCGGCATGAGTGAGTCTTATATTTCACCAGAGCGAGTGCTTCGAAAATAATAATAAAACTGAATGAATTTAATTGCCGGGACAAATTAATGCGGGCTTCCAAGCACTTGACGCGCAAACATGTTAAATGTCTCCGACAATAAAAATAAAAAAATGTTTGGCAATATTCGAATTCTGCAATTGACTGCGCCAAAATGAATCATTTTCAGTGGGCCGGGGAACGCAGCCTCTTGGGGATTTCAATTTCAATCACTTGATTATTATATGGTGGAATTAAGTGCTTAGCTGAAAGTGGACTTCAGGAAGACACATTTTGACAAGGACATTTAGAGGTTTAAGGAATTGCTACACTATAACATAACTCAAGGTGGCGAAAAAATTATTACCATATGGGAAGTTGTTTTATTTTGATTTTTTTTTCAAATGGCTTGTAATATTAAAATAATTATGATCACGGACGAAGATTTGTTCCCTCCTCTCAAAGTCATTTGGCGAATTCTCTCCCATTTTTACTTGCTCCTAATAGAATAGGTATCGGTTTTGCGAAAAAAAAATCGAACACGAGATTTAAATCAAACCTAGCAACATTTTGAGAAGCCCGAAAAAGTGAGTCCGGAAGTTCTCTCCGTCTGTCGGTTTGTGCATGTAGCTGGAGGAATAACTGCTTGACGGATTTCTATCATAAATCTCATCACCCTTTCCACAGACAGGGTGATGAGATTCTACTTACAGAATTTCCGGAATCTCAGCGAGATCTTTTCGTTGAACTGAGATATTATTTGGTATTTGGTTTATGGAGAAAAGGTAATCCGTATTTCGAAATGGGGAAGTTTCTTAGCGCTTACAAACTATGGGGTTAGGATAGATTAGATTAAGTTGGCCGAAGACATAGTGAGTGTACACTTAGACCAGAAAACCCACTGTGATACCAAATACATATGTATGTCATCTTTCCCAAATATACAAGGTGGCGCAAAAGTAATCCTCCTATCAGAAAATGCTATAAATTTTGCGATTGGCCCCTAATTCCAGTACTGTTTTGACATTTGTGTAGTAAACACATGCGAAATACACGTTAATAAACAATGTAATAAACAATGTTACGCTACACTGCTCCAGAACGCGGAATATTGGTGACTATTAAAAAAAAAAAAAAAAACATCGGAAGGTTATTTTTGCGCCATCTTGTAGTTCCCCGAGCTTCATATCATACAGATAAAGTTAAAGATGTTTATATGGACAGAGTCACCTACATTAACTTGAAGGATTAACTTCAAAGAAGTAGTTCCCGAGTTTGAGTCTTTTACTTCTTCCTAATAGATCTAGTTTTGGTTTCGGTGACGGAGAAGCCCTTAAAAAGAAGGGGGTCCGGTAATTCTGTCGGTCTGTGATCACAGCTGCAGCCTAAACAGCTTGACAGATTTAATTTCAATTTGATACACTAGATTTAAGGTCAAGGTTTAAGGTTTCGGGAAGGTTTTTTGTACCTACGATAAACCGGCTTTGGAAAGTTCGAAACTTTCAAAAATGGCTCAACGATCAATTTCTCGTCTTGGGTAGCTAAATTGAAAACCTATATTGCTTTAGACATTTGTAACAATGTCTTATAATCGGATTTAGCCTCGAAGTCTCTTAAAAGAATTTTTAGTTTTTGGCCAATAACGAAAAATCGAAGTTGTATCAGTGCGAGTCATCTTAGTTTCGGGATTAAACTCGACTTAACTCGAGAAAGTAGTTTTTCAGTATATTTAAATCCAGAGTTAATCCAGCAAGTTTGGTGAGTTAACCCTGGAATTAAATGATCAGATGTTTTTTCAGTCTTAGAGTGAAATTTTTTTATTTTTATTTAAAAACTGTTTTAAATATTGAATTTGACTGTTTTAAGAAGAAAAAACTTGTAAGATCGCGACAAATCATTTTCATTTGTTTAGGAAAAAAGAAACCATAACAGCTGATAACTTAGTTGTTGCAGATTTTATACATTTCGATAACTTTTAGACAGAACAATTTATAAAATCCCCACGGTTTGACGAAGTAGAAGCAAACCTTGTGATAACTATAGCTGCATTACGTTCTGCAGCGAAGTCAAGTAAGTTTTATAACCAATTTTGTAACATAGATATATAAGATATATGAAGCAAATTAAAATCTAGAACTGATCTAGCCATATCTTTCTCTTCGATTCAGTAACTAGTTTTTGTGTTTCAAATTTTGTCAAAAGATACATATTAACCATGCCCACTTTAAATTATAGAAGGGATAAGGTAAAGTTGTTGACACGGCGTATTGAAGCCTTTTCATATGTTTTCATTAAGCATGGTCATCAACAATTAAATCAATTCTTTCCAAGGTTGACTCGAAACAGATCTGTTTTACATGAGTAGGTTAGGTTAGATTGTTGTGGGCGTACGCGATGCGCGTGAACACTTAGACCATAAAGGTTCGTTGTGGTACCACGTGGATCTGTCCATTTTCTTATGCTCGTTCGCCTAATTGAACCATTCTGAGCTAACACTGTAGCGTAGGAGGTATCTGACATTAATATTAGCCACCTCGCCTAGATTATTGAAGAAGTACTTCCCCAGATGAAGCTTCCTATTTACTGAGAGAGCTGGACAAGAGCATAGGAGGTGAGTAATACATTCCTCCTCTTCTTCGTCCAAGCAGATTCGACAGAAGTCATTGCTGAAGAGGCCAAGTCTTTTTGCGTGTAGGCCAATGGGACAGTGTCCTGTAAGGACACCGATTATGGTTCTGATGTTTAATCTGTTCAGCATTGTCAAGCAGATGGATCGCTTTTGGTTTAATTAAGGCCAGAGTTACCAGGATATTTGACATGTTGTGCCGTTTAGCCATCTGCGATTTGCTTTCTCGATTGCATCCAGTTTGACCTGTAATTTACATGTAGCGATGGGCATGCCTATCATATCTACTGCCGGTAGAATATCAAGGATTGTGCCCTGTTTGGCAAGTTCATCTGAATTGCAGTTCTTTATTATGACTCTGTGGCCCGGCACCCAAAAGAGGACAATGGTAAAATGCTCCTCCATATTGTGAAGAGACAGTCGGCATTCGTGGACTGATTTCGAATTGAACGAGATTGCTTCCAGGGATTTGATTGTCGCTTGGCTGTCGCTGTTACGTGAGTAATGAGTTGAAAATACCCCTTGTAGACAAGATCACTGTTTACAATATGCTCAGTTACCACTACAGGATGGGCCAAAATCATTCATATGTTGTTGTTTTTCTATAACTCTAAAACGAAATAACGGCATAAATCCATTACTTTTTTTAATTGTTTATTTAGCCCTTGTTATTGTTAGAAGATATCGATCAAGTTGATTTCAAGAAAGAAATCTATTGTGGTAAAAACAGGCGGTATTGACGGTTTAAATCGCCAAAGCAAATACTAGTTAACCCGCAAAAATCCTTCAAAATATCGCGAAAGCTCTGTGTTCGGTGGCATTGACCTGTTGAAACCACGTGTCCTCCAGACGCACATCATCAATGAAAACTTGTTAATTATGATTGTGCAAAGCTAACCAGTCACTGTAAACGGTGTAACCAAGACGAAAAAATTAAATTCCTAACTCATACGTGGATTCTCAGTGCAACAAAGGTGCAAATTTTGTGTTTTTAACGAATTGTTCAGATGACTGAAAATCGGCCACTGCGTGTTTAAGGTTAGGGAGAACGTAAGCATAGTCTAGACGCGATTGGCGAAATGCAGGCACTGTACTGTCTGTACTTTGTAAGGAAACACCCTCTTTCACTAATTTTTGGCAGGGAAACGAACGCTAAGTCTCGAATAGGTGACATGTAGTCTATGACGCTAATTGAGTTAAATTGACATTTTCCCCTATGGCTGCGATATTCTGGTCCTTAGAGGTACTCAGGCTCCGGCTCATCTTCTGTTAAGTGTTGTTTCTTTCTCTTCAAAACGAGCATCTAAACGCCATAGTGTTTGATGAGTTGGCGTGGTCGTCTGGGAAATTTGCGCCGAAATGCACATAGCGCCTAAAGGCACTGACTGTAAAGATTGTCACCAGTCTTCCGCTATCTTGAGGAGTACCTAAAGGTTTGTTGATGTGTATTATCTATTAGTTTACTTCACAATTATCAAAACAATTCTGACAGTTGCCACCATTTGCAAAAATTTTAGCATCTTCCGATAGGGTGATCTATTTTAAGCCTTCTCAAACGACTTTCTAGTATGCAGTGGCGACGAAAATGTGCATGATGTTGATGACACACCACACTTCCTATATCATTATACCACACTTACCACTCTTATATCGTTGACCTACAATTTAGGGAGCATAGGGAAATAGAGAACCGTAGGTTTTGATCTCAAAAACAGGGGATTCACGAATCTCAAGGACAGATATCGATTTAGTTTAGTGAAACAAACATGACAGTAGTGGTATTCCCTCAAATTAATTAAATAAATAAAAAAAGGAAACACTTGTGGCAAAGTTGTGTTTATTAATCTAAACCAATGATGAAATATTTGTTAATCGTATATATGTATCGTATATATGTATACATATATCCTTTCTAAAAATACAAAAATTCGAAAAGTTGACATGCAATCAAATTACCTACAATGAACACATGTCTTTCTATCGAAAATTGTATGTTTTTGGTTAACTGTCATCATAAATTTCAAATTAAATGAGTCTTTCAAAAATATGCCGGAATATTTATTTAAATGCTATTTTAAAATAAGTCGTCTCCCTATATTTTTAGTTGGTACTTTTATTGTGGTGATTCCTTCAAAGTTCAAGTTTAAAAGAGTGGGTGGAAATATATATGCGGAAACTCACAATTGGATCCTCCTCCTTTTTGTGCTCTTTGATGAGATGATTTATTAAATAAAAATTTGTTAACACTTAAAATCAAAATCATTTATTTAGAGCAAATATGTTTACAATGAAAGCAAGAGATACGCGATACTTTACGCAATGAACATGCTCGTGCCAGTGAGCTTGTGTTATAAGAAAAGAAACACCATCTGTGAGTAATTCGAAAATAAGTTAGATATTATTTTAATTGAATTTGGGATCTGCTTGTAAGTGCTGTAGTACAGATTATCTTTAATTTCAAAAATAGCTAATAGGAAAATAAATTGTAGAAGCGTCGACGTCAGAGCGGAAAAATCGCTATCCAATTGAAAATAAATTGTGCCTTTGATTGGCCTTTCGACGACCATGGTTTCAATAATTAATGCGAAAAAAAAACATTTTAGAACTAAATGTTCGGGTGAATAAAAATTGAATTGCTCTTTGTTGTTTGTTTGGTTTTTTATGAACTTTTCTCAGGTGAGGCAAACCTATAACGCACAAAGAGCGCCCTGAGATTATGCTTGAAGTGTTTATAGATTTTGCTCTTGAATTGTTGTCTGTAAAATAGAGGTATCTATGTTACGGGTGTTTTTTTTAGACAGTTCGAAAAAATTTAGATTTAAATAAGAAGATTTAAGAAGGCATCAATGTGGTATGCGCTTTGTCTAATACCTACACTATCACATCTTTAATATGGGGATTTTCAATAGAAACATAATTCAAACGCACATTAAAAATATATTTTGTAGTCTGTCAATGGCAAACCATCCGTTTCGACTTACATTTTTTTTCATAATAAAGTTCACAAACGAGCAAAATCTCTGGTCGCAACTTTAAGAGCGCTTACAACAAATATGCTGTGCGGTGTATAGTGAACAAATACGAGTTAACATATTCAATATTGAATGTTTCTAAGTCAGTTGGAAAACGCACAGGTCGAAGATCCAAATATATCTCAGCTGTAAGTACTTTGGACTACTAAGCGCGGGATCCCGGATTTAAATCCCGAGAGTGACAACACCTAACTTTTTTCACTTCTCCACCTCTTACGGAATTCTGGCAAAATCACTCCAAGAGTATAAAACTGTCATAAGAAGCTTCTTAAATTTGCCGTTCGGAGTCAGCGTTAAATAGGAGGTCCCATTTTTTTTTTGCAAAATGCTAGATATTTCATTTTTGTTGCTTGTGTAATTGACTACATATCATTCCCAAAAGTCAATAACATTTGCCAACGTTTCATGTTTAACTACCTCGCACTGGATTGGAAATGGTGGGTAGTATCATGTAGTTTCCGATATGCATGGTATCTCAAAAACCACAGTATGCAGATGTGTTAATCGGGTTTGCACAGCGATTGTGGATTTATTGTTTGAAGACATTGTACGATGGCCCGATGAGGTGGATACCATTCCTGGAAAATTCCATGCTATTGCGATTTCTTAAGTTCAGAATTTATTTAGCAAATAGAATATTTTATTTTTTAAATGCATGCCTTGTGTATATGGATGTATTGATGGGACTTTTATCAATAAGATGCATCTCGTGAATTCGAACCTTCATATGTCGATAGAAATGGAAAGCTGTCAATGAATTGTATGCATAAAAATTGTATGGTCCAGACTTGAAGTTTTATAATGTTTACGTGAATTGGCCCGGAAGTGTGCATGATTCTACTAAGAAGAAGTCCATTTTACACTCTTTTTGAAAGTGATTTCCGTCCTTTTCCTCACGCTATACTGCTGGAGATACCGGGTATCCTTCTAAGAATCGGTTAGCTACACCGATATTAAGACCTACAAAAATTATAATGGAACGATACAACAGATCCCATAAATCAACTCAATGACGATATTATCGCGATCAATCAGGATACATTTTGATCCTCCAGCAGATCCAGTCTTTTTGGCGTTGTCTAGTTTTATCTGTTAGGATAGTAATGGGTAGTAAGAATTTAATAATTTGATAAGTTTTCCTTAATTTTCCGTACAATAGTTCCTCTGCCATGTTATGTCCCGCAGATATTTCCAATCCTTATTCCTATGTAGGTATCCTTTGGAAGCTAGCTTGCCGTCCTTTTCCTCACGCTATACTGCTTGGAGATACCGGGTATCCTTCTAAGAATCGGTTAGCTACACCGATATTAAGACCTACAAAAATTATAATGGAACGATACAACAGATCCCATTAATCAACTCAATGACGATATTATCGCGATCAATCAGGATACATTTTGATCCTCCAGTAGATCCAGTCTTTTTGGCGTTGTCTAGTTTTATCTGTTAGGATAGTAATGGGTAGTAAGAATTTAATAATTTGATAAGTTTTCCTTAATTTTCCGTACAATAATTCCTCTGCCATGTTATGTCCCGCAGATATTTCCAATCCTTATTCCTATGTAGGTATCCTTTGGAAGCTAGCTTGCCCAAAATGTTTTTCTATTCTGCCATTTTTTGTTGGTGGGTCACAGTATCGCTGAATTTCCCAAATAAAACACCTTTCTTTTACCGCACCTTCTTTTACCAGTTTTGTCCATTTTCGACCTTTTTCTAACAAGCTTTACAAGTTTGTGAGAAAAACTTGTTGTTAACAAGTTCTGCCCAGAAGACAGAAAACAATCAAAAAACAGATCTAACGGTTGGAGATTTGATGTAATAAGGCCATTTGAAATCGGTTGTACTCGATTACCCAACAAATATAGGACATGTGTTAATCATACGACATAAGGAATAACCTAGCAAGTAACAAAGTCCATGAAGCTCTGTCTTCAGAGACTATTTTTATAATGTGGATACATTATAGGTCGGCCTATTCATTCAACGTTGTTTTTAGCGATCCATCAGTTCTGTCTAAGGTACCGGATTCAATTTTCATTAAATTGTCAGTGAGGCTCGCAGATTGTCAAAAGTTGATTAGCTACCCTTTTGTTGTTTATGACAAAAGGTGAAATATATTTCCCTTCACGAATACAAAAAACAACCTTCAATTAGCACAACCTAGAACTTTTCTAATTAGCTGAACACTTGAAACAAATTATAATACCCTCTGGTAGACACTCTAGACAACATCACCAAATTATCTAACTGACCATGAAGTCGAAAAAATGTCCCTAATCTAAAAAAAAAAATTGCAACCACATGTAAGTATTTATAAACGTTACGTTTCATCCAAAATGACAGCTCAAGACCATTAATTTTCATAAGCACTTCTACAGGGCATAACGAAAGAATATTAAATTTTCTTGGCAAACAAAAGATTCTTTTGCATCTTTCATCATAAAAGTTGCAACCCAAATGGCGTACAATGTGCACAACTGAAGGGAGGGTCGTCTCAGAAAAATTAAATCATCCCACAAGACTGCAATTTAGTTTTGCGTGTGGCATCATAATTCTAATTTTAGACTAAAGACAACATCAAAAATGTATCTGCCGCAATCAATTAATCGAATGCACATCACTGGCCTTGATTGGCGAGACAATTTGGAGGGAAGTGCGTGTCCAATATAATCGAAAGAAAATACTCGTGTAAACATGTTTCATAGGCAATTATCAAAATCGGTATTTGTTTAAATGGAATTTCGAATTTTATTTATTTTTTCAAGAATCATACCCCATCGACCTTCGGGATGGAAAAACAAAACCACAATAGGGCCCACCCGTTGTGCACTGGAAGCATAATATATTTTTTTTGCTCACCGCAAATCGATGTTTGTATCGCCAAAATGTTACTGCCCCCTCAGTAGCAGCATGAGCAATCTAAAATGTTCTAGAGAAAATGGGTACCACGTTGTTATTTCTCACTTTTGCTCATTAAATTTTTTTTTTTGCCCGCTGTTGGCGGGTCGTGTGCACAAAACAAATTTAAGCAAGCAAAACAACAAAATTGGAATGATTTTAAATTGTATCTCTGAGATATTTATGCGGCATTCTAGTTCGATTATAATCTATCTTTATGTGAGGGGTTTGTATGCGGGTATGCAGTGGTATAGTGCGTTGGACTAATATGCACGGGTTCATGAAAGTCACAACACATAAGTTGTTTGCGTCTTGCGATAATCTAACCAACATCCAGAAGTATAACACTGCCATGAGAAGATTCTCAAATTTGCCGTTCCGAGTCGGCCTTAAACAGTGGATTCTCTTCTTTATAGCCGAAATACTAACTTCGCACTCACAAATGAAAGGAAAACGTAAGCTTGAAGCCTTGTATGTTACGTTAATGCCACATCTTTCATAACATTGTATGCAGTAACGCAACTACCTTGAATGTGTCTGAAATACAATTTTCCAGATGGCACAGACAGGTGTGATCGTAGACAGGCTTTGTTCTCGATTTGAATCTTATTGAAAGATCTGACCTCAACCAAAATTATTGTTGTCTCCGATCACTGCCTACATATCGCTGCCTAATACCGTGTCTATATTGCACTCTCAAATGGTTCTTAGATGTAGACGCCTTTTCCGACAAGTTCTAACTTTTCTGCCGCGCGTTTTCACAGATCACCGCCATGTAAAGGAGGGAGGAGGTCGCTGCTCCACATGTTTTGTACATTTACAGCACACGTTCTATGAATAAAACACGAGCACTGCTCTCACTCTTTGGAGAAGAAAATCCATTATCTATCGCGCAGCAGAATAGCGTTCCCACTTTGGTACATTTTTACCAGTTTGATACATTTTCATATAAATTTTTATGAAATTTTTTTCGCGGGTTGATGGAAATCTTTTTTTAGACTCTCGGCACGTGCTCACAGTAGTGTAGTGATTATTATTCACTAAATCTACCACACTTTTTTGTATTTTTGTTCCCAAAATATGATAAAAAAGTAGAACATGTTGCAAATTATTGAACAACAAATATTATGCAACACCTGTCCTTTCGACTTATAGGGGAAATTAGCATGGACAGTTTAAAAGGCAGCAGGAGTCATGCTTGATTTCATTCAACGGAAATACTGGATTCGAAAAAGGTTCAACAATGGCAGAACCACTTTTTTGATTTGTTTTTAAATCATCTTTCTCAGTCGAAATATCAACAGGCACACACCTCCACAGAGTTAAAATAATCCATTTAGGCTTTAATTTTGAACCGTAACAGGAATTTTGCCCAAAATCTGGGGTAATTCCCTTGCAAACACCAATTGATTCAGTAATTGAATGCTTATCCCTTCTGCAGCTCAAATTGGACGTTAAATTTAATAAAAGAATATTTTTTCTGACATAACGTCTTTTCATCTCAACAGTTATGTTAGGAAACAAAATTAGTTGGAAAACACGCATCTGATCATATTTAGAAAAGCCAACGTTTCCGCAGAACTCTGTAAATATGTTGTTTAGACATTTTTTTCCAAAATTCTTAACGGTTATGCCAAAAACCACGTTTTTTCTTAAAAGGGGCGGACAGACAGACATGGGTTAATCGACTCAGCTAGCGATTCTGAGTCGATCCATATACTTTGAGGTATATGTAGCTAAATTATTTCTCTATGTTACAAACTATGTATCAAAACTAATATACCTATGGATAGTATATAAAAATCACAAAGATGATGATGATTTGAGAATTTTTGAAATGGTTTTGTTAAAACTTAAAACGTGTTTACAGCTTCTTCTATGCAAAAGAAGGCAACAATATTCACATATGAAAATAATAAGCCTTTGAGCTTTTGAAATTCAAAAAAGTAGCTTTTGAAATTCAAAAAAGTACGAACGATCAAACGAAATATTATCGTACGGCTGCCCACCAATGAATAAAAATATGCGGACAATCCAGGTATATTTAAAGCCAAAAAATAAAGTGCCTGTAAACTGAAATTAGAAGGGAAAATCGAGTTAGCTAAACCATTCCACATTTGTCTTTTTCGGTTTAAGAACGAATATCTGTATTTCATGGTGCTGCAATACAAACCTTCTCAAATACCTTTAAAATATTAAGTCTTGCTTTGCCTCCATAGTGGAGTGATTGTTTTCGGTGATTAATTATATCCGACGTTGCTTTCCACACTTTTGAGAAATCGGCTAAAAACGTTTTGTTTCTTATTTAACGACATATTCGCAATCTATGTCACACTTAGCTACAAGATAGATAGCAGCAGATCTTGAAAATGAGTTTCCTTTTTGTTACACTACATTTATATCGAATTAAGGCAGCAAAAAATGTATCTCAAAAGGGAAAAAAATCGACTTATCCACTTTTTACATTCAGGTGACGATATAAAATCACCAGTGGGCCCATTTCCACAAATAAGCGTACTCATGATCAAGGTCGAATAATACTTTTCCAAAATAATTAACGTCTTGAAAAATTGAGTTGACAGGGAGCGCTATTGCGAAGCCAGCATTTGCAGCCAAATGAATAAAATTGTGTTTCGTAAATAATTGGAATATTTGCCATTACTAATAAAGCCAGTAGATACCCAACACAATATATGTTTGTATATACAATACAATGTATTTTGATTATAAAATAATCGTGTATTAAGATTAAGATTCAAATGTCAGTGATTGAATTAAAGCACAATATAGGTACCATACGCATTTGGTTTAAAATAAAAGACGATTTCCATGTAAAATTACAAATTACACATGTATTTTAATGAGATCATCTTATCGGTCCATTTTTTCTATGAACTTGGTACAATAGTTTTTTTTTATAAAGTGGAAGCGCTAAGCGCATATAGGGGAAAATTTAAACCAGCACGATCACAAGCACATTGCAACTTTGCGAGGCTGAAATGGCAAACGCTAGCTAACGCATAACATAACCAGCTACACGCTCTTCTTTCTCTCTTCTCAAAAATTGGGGCTCTCTTTAAGTACCCTTTTATTTCTGTTCAGTTTGAGATTATTTTTAAAATTTTATCGAAAATATGTAGAGGTTTTATGTGTGTGTTCCTAATCTAAAAGATTTTCATGAAAATTTCGGGGAGAAAAAATCTCGCGTTTCTGCCTTCGACCCGAGTATGCGAAAACAATATTCAAATGCATTCGAGGAAAATCTCAGACAGTTTTCCACAGTTCATATTTTGACTCGGGGAAGTTGAAATCGCGTTTGGAATTCCGCATCTTCGTTGAATTTTGTTTTTATTTTTTTTTTAATTCGTCTTGTTGTGCTGCGTTATACATCCTTGTGTGCTCGATTCTTTTTATTTAGTTTCGATAAATTTTGTTTCGTGCTGCAAATTCTTCAGTTTTAAGGGATTTTATTTTGTTTTGTGGAATTTTGAAAGTTTTAAAAAATAAAAAAAAAGAACTAAAAAATGGCTGATGTCGACGTAATGCACACGGTATCGGAAGTGAAGAAATCGCGTAAAGTGAAAAAAACGACCAAGCGCCGGGAATCGAATGATCAGACTTCGGAACTCCAAATCACTGAAGTCGATCAAACCACCGAAGAGATCGATAGGGGGTACGTGTCGTTTGTAAATGGTTGTGGAGGGGGTCTGAGGGATGTGGCAGTTCCCTCATCCCTTTTCTGAATGTGTTGTGCGAATCTGCAAAGATTCGTATTTTGGAATTTTCATGCGCGGTTCATTTGCTTGCCCATTTTGGGATTGTGGAGTTTTGTTTTTGTTGAACACACATAAAGAGAGGAAGAGTGAGTGTATGGAGTTGTTATGTAACAGTTGTAATTGGGTATAGTGCATTCAGGCATTTTGCTTCGATAAGGTGGATTTTTGTACTTTAATTAGTTTGAGAGAGTGCTATTTTTTAAAAAGTTAGATATATATGTGTGTCATATATATCTTACAAGGATTGTGCAGATTGTGCAAAATTTAAATCGTTTTTATTTAAAAAAAAAAGATATCTCGTTTAAAATAACGGATTAATTCATCAAAAACTTTTGACAATTTATGCAGAAACAATTTAAAATTTTCTTTAAAATTTATAATGTAAAATTAATTCTTTTTTTAAATTGAATATTTTTTAGTTTCTGTTATAAGAAAAAGGTATTATTTTCATGCAAATTTTCAAACGCTAGATTTTGATTGATTTTTACATTTGATGGGGGGAACCTCCATATTCCATTTTCGCTGCGCCCGCCTAAACGGCTTTCTGATTTTCTTCAAAATTCGTATTTTGAGCTTTAATGCTACAATTCTATGTCATTTTTGACATAGAACTGGAGGACTTACATATATTACCGGTACCTCCCATAAAACGGTTTTACATAACGTCAATTTGCAAAAACAGCTTCAAAGATTTTATTCCGAATAAACGATTTTTTTCTATATAAACCGTATTAGGAAAATCGTCAATTTCTCGCTAACAATGCTCTCTTCTAGCATAAAATGTAATATCTGAGTTACTTAAGTTGCTTAAATATTTCTAATGCGTTTTTTTAGTTTTGGCCAACAACGAAAAGTCATTATTCTCTACCGCATAAACTATATTTGCGAATTTTTCAAATATTGGCATACTTAGCATTTTAAGTTACCCTTACCTCGTAGTTTAAATAAAGTTACGTACACGAACGGCCCGTGCACACACCACACGTTTTAAATTAAATTTAAATGATGTACCTACTTTTCATATTTCTAAATAAATATTTAATTTTTTTTTGTCCAAAGCAGAAATACGTTTTTTTCTAAAATTCTGTATATTACAATTTTAAATGTAATAATGAATGCACATTTAGAGGTCATATTTTGCCAGTTTTCCAGAATTTAAGATTTTAATTATCCTACGTTTATATTAGCTAAAAATGAGAAAAAAACTAATCGGTGATCTGGCACTACTGGAACTGAAACACGTAAACGCCAACAGATGGCATTTGGAGGTTTAAATTTTTGCTATTTCATTTATTTTTCTCATATAAAATCCTTTTTTTTTCTTCACTTAAACACTAATTGTAATGTTGTCATTTTAGATTCAAGCATATATAAAAATATATTCACATCAAATTATATCATTGATTGAACATTGATTTTCCACCTATTTTGCAGCGTATGATTACCGGTTGTGGTATTAGCTGCTATTTTTTGCAATCTTAGCGTTTTCAACAACCGTTTTCGATAGCAATTGAAAAAAAAATAGGATTGGTAGCACATTTTCTATCCAGGCTAAGGGTGTAACACTGGATAATTACCCAGGCTTCGCGAAATCTATATAGGCTAAGGTGTTGTTGTATTTTACACGTTAATAGTTCTAAGCCTAAATAGATTTGAAATAAAGAGAAAAAAACACGGCTTTTGTAAACTTAAACATTAAATACAGTGGGTCAAAACCAGTAAATGGAATTTCATCCTGAATAGCCATTTATTACATTTCAACAAAATAAAAAGAATATTTGAGCTTTGTCTTTCTTAATTTTTTTTGTGATGATCATCAGTTTGCTTTTCGAAGCATTCAAATTTTAATCAGTTTTTTAATTTATTTAATTTAAAAAAAAGTCTAATGACAATATATAACCTTGGCCTTCTTTGATTTTGAATGTATCGGAGACCTTGATGGACCACCGAGAATTTTCCATCGTCATCCTGCACAGATCTTGGCATTAAAACTTCTCAGCACGATTCTAACATTATACTTGGAAAGTAGCTCATAATCAATGTAGATCGTAGATCCAATTCTTAGCAATGTCATATTTTTCGCCGTTGGAGCGTGAGCAAATTAACCAACATAAAACTTATATGATTCTTCGATTCTTGTCTAAGTCTGCGGCTTTTGACAAATCCGCATCCGAATATAATTGCTAATTTTTTTCATTGTCACGGTTCGTTACCCCCCTTTGTCCGGTTTATGCCATTGTATTTCCTGGATGTCTGTAATATCTACTTTATAGTAGCTTAGTGCTAATTTTTAAGCGGCATCCTTCTTTCTAACCATCAGATATATTTACGACCGTGATTCTCCTAAATTTAAATTTTTTTTTAGTCAACGCAAAACACAATTTCCATCCTGGAGAGCCAGTTTAAATTTAACACTTACCCATAGGGCACGGGACCGGTAATATCCACTATTGAGCGCTACCCCTGGCCTTTTGGATCATTCTGACTAACTATTGAAATGTCTCTTTGACCTTTTTTCCGAATTTGTAAAAGCAGCTCATATAGGTTTTTCGCTTTGTTCAGCCTAACTGGTAGAGGCCACCGCTGATTTAATGTTGAAAAGTCACCCGCTGCCGTCTGGGAAAAGGATGAAGTGCCTAAGGGCACATTTCCCCGCTCTTATCTTCTCCGGCTGACTTTACAAAGAAATTCAAATACAATTTACGATACAAGACATACAGTATTTGGAGTTAGTACTCATCAGCTAAGTGAAAAGGCTTGTGTGAAACTTCTAATTCAATATATAAATGGTTCGACCAGGTATGTGCTTATTCCCTTATCTAGTCGGAACCACATATTATTGATGTCGAGTATATCCAATTCCGTGCAAAAACGACACTATATCGAATATTTCCATTAATCGTAACATGGCAATCATTCTCTTGGACGGAAAAATAGGTCACACCTTAGGCTTGATATCAACATCACACTGTATGTTTTTTTTTTGGTGCAATGGAGTTTCTTGAAGGTTGTTGATGTCCTATAACTCATGATTTGCTTATATTCAAACCCAGTGCCCAAAATGAGCCGCACCACTAAAAATGATTTTTGATATAATTCCGAATTTTCTTCAAAGTTTTGAAGAGAGAAGCATAATTTCTTGAATTACTTTGATCTTGGAATATTCCCCACATTTTGAACTGAAGCGTGCAAGTGCCAGTGAGAAAACGCGCGTTTCGAATACCGAAAATATAGTAAATAGTAAATACATTTACGATATTTACGGTTATCGAACGGTGCGTTGTCTCACTGGCAAGGAATCTGTTACAAGGCAATCATGTCTGTGAAGATTATAATGACCGAAAATTGTAGTAAACCCTCTTAAAGTTCCCAGCACCGACTCTGAATTGTTGGAGGTATTTTAATAATTTTCCAATGTTGCTCGTTTGTGAACTAATAATTTAAACCTTGACTGATATTTATACATTGACAGATCTTAAAAAAGTTTAAGGTTGCGTTTGCATTACAATACAAAATTGTTTTGTCTCTATTGAAAGCCCCGATACTAGATTGGATATTAACCATAAAGCAATATCTACCCGTTCTTAAACTTAACTCTTTGTTAAGTCGCAGAATATGTTTACACTTTTCTAAAAAAATACACCCTTCAACACGTGCACTTCTAGAAACCGATGGCCAACCAAAAAGAAAAATCATGTTTTTGAATGATGGAAAATAGTTTAAAAAATTCATTGAAACGTATGAACGACATATTTAGACCATGCTTAATACCGTCTAAAAGAAATTGATGGTCACTTCCACTTTTTAATGTGTTTTTCTTTAAAAAAATAAAAGACAAAATAAAAATCTAATGAATGTTTAGAATTATGTGTTTATAAAATACTTTCCAAATTTCTTCGTAAGAAAAATGCAATTTTTAAGGCAGGTAATATAAAGATGGGACATGGGTAGCCTTCAGAAATGTTTTATTTTGATCTATAACCACTTCCAAAAAAATACACTTAGCGCATTAACCTGACGACTTTTTAAATTATTTCTTTACACACATAAGAGTTTTTTTTTAACAAGACAGTGTATGTATTTATGTTCGAGTTTATTTGTAATTGTAAAAAAAACAACTTTTATCTAAACTCATGTACAATAGCAATAAACTTCCAACAAAAACAAAACAATCCACAAATAAATAAACAAACAAATAGGACAACGAATTTGAATTGCAAAACCAATATAAAACCAAAATACTTCATTCACAAACGACACGTTACGCCCCTCGACTAAACAAAGGTACATTTTCAAATATATATTAATATAAACATATATATTATAAATTGTTTAGAAATTCACAACTATCAAACATTTTAATTGGTTCCAACATTTTTTTTTAAAAATTATTTGTTTTTTTTTTCAGTTAATTTTCAGTGGTGAATATACAAAGGCAATGAACAAGGATTGGCATTCTGGCCATTTCTGTTGTTGGCAATGTGATGAGAGCTTGACCGGACAACGATATGTGATCCGTGACGACCATCCCTACTGTATTAAGTGCTATGAGAATGTGTTCGCTAACACTTGTGAGGAGTGTAATAAGATTATTGGAATTGACTCTAAGGTTGGTTTACAAAAAATACGCAGTTTATTTATTTGTTTAAATTAATCCTTAAATCATTTACAGGATCTTTCCTATAAAGACAAGCACTGGCATGAGGCGTGCTTCTTATGCAATAAATGTCGCATATCATTAGTTGATAAGCAATTCGGTGCCAAGGCCGATAAAATTTACTGCGGAAACTGCTATGATGCCCAATTTGCATCACGTTGCGATGGATGCGGCGAAGTATTCCGTGCTGGTAAGTTTTGGAAAAATAAAAAAAAAAACACAATTGTATAAAAATGTGTATATAAAACGTAAATAATCATAAGTGCTTAGATATAAGAAGAATGATTTTATTTTTATCTTTCTTTTCACTGCTTTCAAAAAAATTTGTATTCTTAATTTTTTTTATTTTTTTACTTTATTTTTTATGGTTTTATTTTATAAATAAAAAAATACCAACTAAATGTAGAGGGTAAGTGGTTATGTTTTTGTTTTTATTTGAAAAACAAAAATTATCATAATTGTTAAATCGTTTTGCTAGTTTATTGTTGGACGTGCTTTTTTGTGGTAAAAATGTGAATTATATTGTGGCTGTTATATGGGATAAACTATATTCAATGTGATTAAAGTCCAATTTAAATGGGATTAATTGGAAATGTTAAAGAATCGTATAATACTCACTTATTTTACAAAAAAAATTGTATTTGTTTTTAAAAAAATTGATGTAGTACTTTTAAACAACATTTATTTTTGTAAGGTGTTATTCATTACTGTACTCATTGTTAACGGAATTTTTTTTAATTAGGAAATAATAGGGTTTTTATAATCATTACTGTTTTAGTGTAATTAATTATACATATATGGTTCAATTGACAATTCAAATATTGAACACCCTTTGGTCCATTCGTTTAGAAAATTTTATATTATTTTTATAATTAAGCAGGACTACAATACTAAGAAAAATTATCTGAGAAGATTTCTTCATTAGGAATAATTCCAGCGTTGCCAGACGTCCCGATTTTTAGCCCAAAATTCAATATACCGGGCAGGCACAGTCCCGCTTTCAACACACGTTCATTCCTCTATTCAAATATCAGCATTCATGGCAGAATATTGTAGGAAATGTGAAGCAATAGTTAGTATTGGCAAAATAAGTTTTGAAGGATACAAGGCAAAATTTGAAAGAATATTCATTTTTTTCGATTTCTTCAGATGCCAGCAATAAGGGAAACCGGAAAAGGCCTACTTTAACCAACGCGAAACTTAGGTGCAGGAGCGGGAGCGAAATTCCCGCGGAAAATAAGTACATGGCGGGATATGGCATCATGCAAATAGCTGCGTACTCAGAGAGGCGATTGCGGAATTGTAGCGTTATTTCGCTGGTTCGCTGCATGTACTATATTTTCGCAGTCCCGCGTGTGTTATTGTACTTTGAAGATGGTGTCAGTGGAAAAGCTCTTTTAAATTATAAAAAAATATCCAATTTTGCATACCCTACCGCTTCGCGTTTGGTGTGAATGGATAGTAATTCCCGCTACCGCATCTTTCGCATACGATGTTCGCTATCGCTACCGCTCTCGCGTTTCGCGTTGGTTTGAGCAGGCCTAAAATGTTTCCTATATGTCTATGATATTTCAATTTTTAGAAAAGCATACAAAACATATTATTAGATCTTGTAGAGTAATAATGAAACAGCCGACCAAATTACAAAGGTACTTTGGGCAAACACAGCTTAAAATAATTATCGCAAGTAACTTAATATTGAGCTGACAATGTCAATTTAAACTTGGTTTCAACTAAAAACATAAGTAATACAAAACTACTGACTACTTTTGTTTTTTATGTCCTGCTTTCGACGTAAAAATCCCGCTTTTTTATCAAAAGGTTTCAAAATCCCCCTTTCCCAAAAATTTCCCTGGATAATTCCTTAGTTTTCTGATTCCTTTTCTGGTATACCCATCTGTGCTGCCGAAGTGCTATATTTGCGATCAAAACGACTTAGAAATAATTTGAAAATAGTTCCTCCATAATAGTAACGAAACGACGAGTTTCTTCTTGGGAATGTATAGATATGGAGATATTTTGAATTTGTTTAGTTCTTCAGGCTTAAGTGGGCGCTTATCTCGAATAGGCATGTGTGGGCCATTAACGATACTTTTTTCATTTTTTACTGCATCTGAAGAGAAGGTACAAAGCAAGTAGGAGGCGTGAAATGGTAATACCTATCTGGAATTATTTTCTGCAGCCTCGTCTGTCTGAAATTTATAGACGCTCGATCCCCACCTTTTGCAAAAGTAGACGAGCTGGACTACAGTGATATTAAATGTAGCTTAAAGATGTATCATAGCAATAGATCCTCGGCTGGCTTCGCAGTGAGGCATTCTATCGCTCCAATTTTCCAAGACCTTGTTGATGTTTTCGGACTGTAGCTCTCGGATTGCTTGGATAATATTGACCTTAAGTAATTGAATCGTGTCCGTTGTTGGCATAATACTGGTCCTTCACGGTTTCCCAGAAAAAAAGTATAAAGTCGTAAAAAGCAGCTTCGACACGGCCAATTGACATCGCCAAGACCGCTGATAACACGATTTGGGAATTTGTTACACAAAAGATCGATTTTGTCATGGGTTATGTGGCATGGCGCGCCATCCTGCATGAACCCCAAATTCATGTTTTTAATTTCAGTAAAAAAGTCAGTCGGTTAAGATGACTCTGTAACGCCCACCGTTGACCAAACCGTTATTCCCAGTCTCATTTTCAAAGAAAAATGGATCAAGGATGCCACCACTCCACAATTAGCACCAAAACTGTCACTCTCTGTGGATGCATCGGCTTCTCGACAATAACGTGCGAGTTTTTCGAGCCCATGATGCGGCAATTTTGTTTCCTAATGTAGCCGCCGAGATGAAAATACGCCTTTCAGCTGCACTCAGGCCCAAAAAAAGAAACGATAACGAAGCCTATAGTCGTGCGCCTTTAACTGCTGAGTCAATTGGACCTTGTAAGCGAATAATCCGAGATCTTTGTGCAGAATTCTCCTCAGGCTGGTGCGTGAACTGTTGAGCTGTTGCGATCGATGGCGAGTTGATATTCGTGCAACATTCTCGTCTGTGCGGTGCGTACGACGACGGGGACCATGAATGTTGTCCACTAGCATACCAGTCTCCTCACGAACTTTTTGCGCGCAGGCGCGGTGGGTGCTTCATTTCGGTCAAAACTTCTTTTCAAATAACGCACTATTTGGGCTACACAGCACTTACTTTGGAAATAAGTTTTCAACGTAAGCGACTCATTCCGTTCTGCGGAAGTATTATACTGACTTTCTGTCAAGGTTTCGAACGGAAAATAGCTGCCAGTGTCAAAATAACCTATGATTTAAAATGAAACCACTAGAAGGTCCACCCTGTATAAGAATGCCTATTCCACAGGTTAAATAGTTACTGATTGTGAAAATGAACAATGTCTACTTGGTAATGTTTTTATTTTATGTTTTCTTGTAGGGAAACACAGCTTGCTATCGGTTGGGAGAATATAGCATAACGCTTCTGCCAGGATAGCCTACTTTTTCGATTTCTATATCATTATGCCCTGGAATCCCTCCAGTGCCCTCCAGTGATATTTTCAGTGCCCATTCGGCAGCATGGAGTATAAACAGGGTCTCTGCTTAGAATACCCTACGCGAAGATACTAATCGCAAAGATGTGACCAACACGAATTCCTCAGTACTTCAGTATATCAAGCTGGATACGACCATAATACGTCCCCGCTTGGTAATTTGAATACATTGGTTAGAGGTTTCAGTCATTACAATCTTACCTATGTGCTATTGCTTTAATTTTGCGCTATGACCCAAATCCTGGTATATAGGAATAGATTACCTTGTACTGTCTCATTGTCAATTGGTGTACAATTTAAGATTGTCCCTAAATCTGCTACAGGATTGATACGAGTAGTTCCTTAGAATATCAAATAGTGTCGAAAAACATTAGCATTGTGCTGGTTGGAAATCTCGTTTAAAGATTTGCAAAGCGACTGACTTCAAGTTGACTTGAATAATCGCCATACCATATAAAGGGTGTTTTTTAGGTAAACCAATTTCGATATGAAATAAAACACTTGAAGCTAATTTCAATGCCTACGATATGAGCTTTATTAATACAAAAAAAAATACAAATTTTTGGCGCAACAGGCTCGTTAGTACCCAGGGCCTAGCTTTCTCACAACCATTCATGTGTGCGTGTGTACTTCTTGCACGATGGCGGGACCTCCTGTTTTATGCCGACTCCGAACGGCTAAGTTGAGATAAGCTATTCTTGACAGTTGATACTACTCGGATGATTTGTCAGTTCATCACGAGAGGAGGGCCAGTGAAAAATCATTCAGGTGTTGCTATGGCTGGGAATCGAACCCAGACCTTCTGCGCGGCAGTTCATCGCACTAACCATCGCGCCACTGAGCCCCCTGAGCTTTATTAATAGATAATAGATAATTTTAATATTGCCATTAGTGTTTACATATGATTTCGGGAATATGCGCGCCACTTCCAGCTCGAATGAATCGTGAAGTCTAATTGTAGACAACTGTATCGAGCAACTGGGCCGTATAACAGCAATAAAACGGAGAATGTTGACTTCCAATTCCAAATCGTCCAACGTCACTAGGGTATAGAAAGTAAAGTGTGAGATCACAGGTTCATGGAGGCTAGTTCGCAGGTCCATTACGCGAAATTATACGCTCAGAAAATGTTTCCTGCAATTAATTAATGGGGTCGCGAGCCGTATTGCATGCTGCGTAATTTTGTTGAAACCAAAGCTCTGTCACGTCAATAATTTTTCTATAGCGCTCTCCATGGACGGTAATATTCTAGCCAGCATCGTCCTTAAAGAAATATGAGCCGATGATTCCATCAGCCTATAAATCAAACCAAACCGTGAGTTTTAATGGTTATAAGGGCGTTATAAGACTCCAAATTCGGCAATTTCGCTTATTTACAAATCCATTTAAGCAAAAATTAGGCACATCGGGAAACAAAATTTTGCGTTGAAAATGAGAATCAAGTTATATTATGTTTTCGGCCCTTTCACCGCTCCTACGATGCGTAAAATGGTCACGCGGTTTCAACTTTTGCACAAGCTGAATCTTATAAGGTTTTAAGCCAAGATCCACAAAGTGTATGCTGTATGCACGATGGCAAATCGACTCATTCGGATTCTCCTCAACACTCTGCTCCACAACGGTAATAACTTCATGTATTTTTCGTCTTTGGGGATGCGTATTATCATTCCACATTTTGCACAATATGTTCTGGCGCGTTAGTTTGTTTATCGTAAAATGTCAAAACTTACTAACCTAAACCACAAGTCAACTTTCAAGTGTCTAATTGACAATCTGTGGAAATAGTGTTGACAGATTAAAAACGAAACCTCAAAAGAAAACAACCTTTACATATCCATACCTAATCATTGGTTTTACTACATCTGTATATAGCTATTTCTTGACCTTTGGGAATTTGCCTCATTTTTTACCGTAACTGTAGGGGTCAATGATTACGTTATTTTGTCTGTAATGTTATGATACCAGTTAACTTTTCTATCAGTATTATCTTCAGATACTTGGAAATGGCTCAATATTTTCCGTATCGGGCTCAATATATCAATATACATTTTTAGATTTGTCAGTTAAATGGCTTTAAGGATCGGTGGAAAGTTTCCACACGCTATGAGAATTATGTCATCTACTTATGCTACTGCCTTTTTTGCAGTAAGTGTGCTAGTACAAAAGTAGAATCAGAAGCCTAACATCCTTAAAATACTAAATGAAACTCGGAAGCAAGGGTTATGCTTTTCAAATATGCCGAATTTTCTGATTCACAATAATCTTAATGTTCACATATAGGGTCATTGTGATACTATGAGTGACAGGTTTATTTCTTTTGGCTATTCCTGTACACATATAGAGGAAGGAAGTGTCCTATTTTTTCTTACACTTCCTCGTCTTCCGCTTCTACTAAAGTCATTGCAGTCAATAAATCATTGAATAACATCCCTGCCTAGGATGCAGTGTCAAGTGATGATGTTGATTAGTGGGAAGTAGTAGGAGTATTATTTTTAAGTTAAGAGTAGAGCTTAGACAGAGAACCAACCAAATAATCACAAAATGATCTGACTTCATTTTGAAACACCGTTAGGTGTAGTGACTAAGTGGTTAGTGCCACTAACCAGGGGGTCCATGGTCTCAAAAGTAACAACAACTAAGTTCTTTCACTGCCCGACCTCGTAGTCGAAGTTAGTCCAATTATTTCTTTCAAAAATAATACTTCCCACACAAAATAATGGAGATCCTAAGTTTGTGGGCCTGCATGGGCCGTTAATGCACCACAAGCTCTGAAGTGTCTGAGTTGAAAACGAAATACAAATATTTATTTTGACAACTCAGGTTCTGCGTTAAGTAAACGGGAACATAGATTTTCTGAAGAATTGACTGGGTCTTGGATAACCAGTGTATATCATTATGCTTATTAATGTTACAATTCTGTTGCTGTCGATTATTGATATTGGTTTTTCCCTTCGCAAACGTCGCTGTGCGATCTCGCGACACCTCGCTTATCCATTGATATCAATATCGCCGATCAAATGATTGTTTCACTAGTGAAAGATTGAGAGTTTTGCACAACCATCTCAAAACCAAAACTGAAGAAATTACATAATAGTACAACACCTTGTCTAAATCCCTATGGTATCTAATGTTTCAGCGATGTCGTCGCGGCCTTGATAAGGCAACTTGTTTTTTTAGGTTTTAACAGAGTGTGGTGAATTGATCAATTCCTTCTGATATCAAACTGATAGAGGCCGATCAGGTTGGTGGTGAACAGTTTCGGAGTAATGGCTTTATAACATCAGATAGAATAATATCCAAAGTTTTCTAGGATTTTGTATTTTTTGCAGTTTTAAGGGCATCTTTCCTTGGATCGGACAAACGATGCTGATCATCTGAATTGGTGAATTTTCATCCAAATTTTGTCAATGAACTTGTTAATGCTTCTTGTGAAGTTACATCCTTAGGTTTATATAACTTTCTAATAAGGCTGTCATTTTACGTCACATTGAATAGAATTTTGGACGCCATAGCTGTTTAATAGTCTGGTAACGTAATTCCCTCATACCTTCAGCACCGACAGTGACAAAACTACAATTTTCCATATTCATATTGACAGGATTATGTTTTAGCTTTTTATACCTGTTTTTTAAATTTAATTTATTTATTTTAATTTTTTCCTGAAGTGCCACCTTCTATATGATTTAAAAAAAAAAAAACTAGGCTTCTTTACCTTACGAAAGGTAAGGGAGTCGAAACTGCCCTACATGATATCGTTAGTACAATAGAAAAACCTCTTCACGAGAAGGAATATACACTCTCTGCATTTCTCGACATTGAAGGAGCCTTCAATAATGTGAACACAAACGCACTCGAAAGAAACCTAGCGAAGAACAACGTGGACCAACCTCTAATACATATTATTGGAAGTGTGCTTAACCACAGAAATATAAATGCGAATCTGGGAGACACCCATTTCAAAGTAATAGCATCAAGGGGCACGCCACAAGGAGGCGCTATCTCACCTCTGTTGTGCAACATAGTTACATAGTCATCAATGAGATACTCATCAAGCTACAGCGAAACGGGGTAAAAGTCATAGCCTACGCAGGCGATGTAGCGATACTAGTTAAAGGGAAATTCCTACCCACTATTAGTGAACTACTCGAGCGGGCATTGAAAACTCTCAACGAGTGGACAAAACAATGTGGGCTTGGCATCAACCCCCAGAAAACGGAACTTGTTCTCTTTACGAATAAGAGGAAGATACCAATATTCGACCTACCGGCTATCGATGGGACTACCCTCAAACTAGCCGATAGTGCAAAGTATCTGGGTGTCATTCTTGATAGAAAACTCAACTGGAACCTAAATGTGCGCGAGCACATTAAAAAGGCCACAGTCGCTTTCTATACGTGTAACCGAATATTCGGAAAAAAACTGGGGTCCGAACCACAAGATCATCTTATGGATGTACACGGCCATTGTGAGACCTATATTAACATATGGGGGCTTGTCTGGTGGCAATCCACAAATAAAGTCACCCATCTGAAAAATATGACAAAGGTACAAAGGATAGCATGTGTGGGCGCTACTGGCGCAATGAGAACCACACCAACAGCGGGACTGGAAACCATCCTTGACCTGCTACCGCTAGACCTTTACATGCAAGAATCTGCAGCCAAAAGTGTTCTAAGAATCAGCCAGCTCAACTGCTGGAAATCGAACTCAGGAGGACATGCCCAAATTCTACACATATATCTGGGCTCAGCTGTATCCTCTGACTATATGCTGCCTCACCATGACTTTCAAAGACCATTCTCATGCATGCTCCCAAGCAGAGAGGAGTGGGAGAGGAACGAATTGGGCCCCGAAACCATATCCATCTACACTGATGGTTCAAAAATGGATGTAGGCGTTGGAGCTGGAGTGTTTTCAGAAACACTTAAGCTAAGCAGCACCTTTCGTCTCCCTGAGCACAGCAGTGTCTTCCAAGCCGAAATATTGGCAGTAGCAGAGGCAGCCAAAGCGACCTCAATGCTGGCGATACCACCAGATGATATCACCATCTTTATTGACAGTTATTGTCGAAATAAAATCTCGGCTTGTGAAACGTTGTCGTGAAGAGCTAAAGGTTCTTGGCGTCCAACATAATGTTAAGCTCTGCTGGGTCCCCGGACACAGTGGCATACAGGGCAATGAAATTGCTGACGAACTGGCGAGAAAAGAATCTGCCTCCAGCATTGACCAAGCAGACCAGTCTGTCAAACCACAACTATGTGACCTCAAATCTCGTGTGGGACAGAAAACACTGATCACTGCTAAAAACAGGTGACACTCCCTTCCCACCTGTTAAACTTCCAAAAGGATGTGGCCTGAGTATGACAAAGCCAGAACCCATAAACTACTTCGTAGAAACAGGAAATCTGTCTCTACTTTAGTTGGGATTCTTACTGGACACAACTTACTTAAAAGCCACAAACTGAAAATGCATCTCATAGATGATGACCTCTGTAGAGGCTGCGGTGATGAAGAAATACACGAGGATACCCTCCACTTTCTGTGCCACTGCCCAGGCCTCAGCCAATTAAGAATGAGAACCTTAGGAAAATACTTTTTCCATGACCTCACGGATCTATCCGAAATCCCTCTCCCTAATCTTTTCAGGTTTGCAACAACATCTGGATGGCTGGAAAGAGGCTAACAACAACAATGGACAATGAATGAACCAACCATACAAGTGGACCCCCAACGGGCATCACAATGGGTCTATATTGACCTGTGTGCGATGAGGGAAGACACACACCGTCTGCCTCATCAACCCACCAACCTAACCTAACATTACCAAAAGCAACTAATTTAGTAGCTTTCATAGTAACTTGCGGCGTTGATTTAGTAAAATGTTTTATGCAGTTATTTTTTTTATTGATTGAAAAGTTCCACACTATCAAGTATCGTTGGCTCAGTATTAGCTTCTGGTAAGCAAGGCGTATACTTAACCTTTTGTGTACTCAGTTTAAATTGCATTACATTACTCGTAAGATATATTGCATATAAAGGCAATTAAGGAGAGCCCCGATTTTGGTCATTATCACATCCTGTAAAGCCAGAAACCTGCATTTTATAGCACATACCTAGTAACGTACATATAGACCATTCTTAAACCAAGAGAAAATTTGAATCAATGACCCAAACTCTATGCGTTCATTCATTAAAAAAAATTTTACCCGATGTGTCTGAACGTTGCTTAACGACCCCGCAGCACATTCTATGTGCTCGTAATGAATTCCATTGTTTACTCAAGCCAAATCAAGTGAAACCCCATACGATACGATAAACAGAGTGGTTTATCGTATCGAAACCCACACTCATTAAAACGTCCTCGATACCTCCTATAGCCATCTGCTGGTCAAAGGACAAGTTTCCCATTATAATGTCCATCCCCACACACACATACACGTTATCCACATCCAATGCCCAACTGCGATCGGATTTAAGCGAATAAAGTTCAAAATTGTTTTCTCGATTTTAAAAATTAAATAAACAATCATAAATTTTCTCTCACCTTCGATGGGGTCGACTTTTGCGAGTGGGCGTCTTCACGAGGAGAATGGAAAATTGTCTGCTTTAAGTCAGACAGCAGACAGACAGCCAAGCTGGAGGAAATATTCTCGAAATTTTTTTTTTTTTTTTTTGAATCAAGTAAACATTTTTATCATTTCCCTCGAAAATAACCAGTTCACTTGATATTGTTAAAAAAAAACTATGTATATGTGTGTGTTTGTCTGGTTTTGAATTTCTTGACGTACTTTGTGATGTAAGCTGCATGCGACGCAAGAATGACTTAGCAAACGACAACGCATCTTCAACGAACTACCTTGAGATACATTTGTGTTTGTTGATTTTGCTCAACAACACAAAGACGGAAAACTTAAGGGCACTGTTACACATAAGACTGCGATTTAATATGTCCCCTGGCACATGGATTGCAATTAATTTCGTAATAGCCAACATGGTCAGCGTTGCAAAAGGAATTGCGCACACACAGAAGTGTATCTCTTAAGATGGGGAACTGAGAATTCAAGTGGAACTTCTTTCACCAGCGCATATGCGGCTAACCCGGAAAATGACGCGTCGTTCTGGGCACAGCAGTACTGGTTTTGTATGAAATTTATTTTTCACATTTGAATAGAGGTGAATCAATAAAAAACTAAACGTCTAAACATGCCTACCAACCTATTAAACAAGTTCATTACAAGCGATTGCAGATTACGGTCGTTCCCATCGCCGTCGTCGTCGCGACTTTCGGGGAGGGTTCAAATGCAAAACCCGTATTGTAATGTGTACTAGAGTGATTTTTCATCCAGCTGACGTTAGAGGATATGAAGACAAATTGTTCCGATATCTGGTTTTAGACACGAGATAAGAGCGTTCGTTAGGCCGATATATTGCAACGGTTAATGCATTTCATATGTGCTATGCCAGACAGGTGGGCAGCATGACAGATTTTTAAAAAAAATCAATCTGCGGATTTTTTTGTCCATCCAACTTGTTTTAATTAATGTTTGAGAGACGTACTTAGAGGTGCATAGTATTAAAAATAAACCTTTGCTTAGGTAGATAATAACAATTTACATATATAGATTTTTTTTTTGTTCCTATTTTGTATTGGTTTTGTGAAAAAAAACATTGAACTTGATATTTATATTGAATCTACATAAGTACGATGATAATAAATCCAAAAATGTATATCGGGAAATTCTGTCTGTCTAGCAGCTTGGCACACGGAACTAGAGGCAAAAGGACAGGATGGCTTTGTTTCAATACTTAAATATATGTACTTAAATATATGTTCGTGGTTCCTTTTATTGTTTGTATTGTTCTCTAACAAATAACTGTACGTCAATGTTATAAATGTACTTGTCTTGTTGGTTGATCTTTAAACACGAAATCAGTATTAAAGCCTTGGACTCACTTGTCCTTTGTTGTATTACTCGTGTCACTAAAAATGATCATATTAATGCACTATGAAAAAGGTCTATCTACCACTCTGCAACCTCAAAGTTAGAGTGGAGTACCAAATTAAAGCCAAATGAAAGCCAATATCAAGTGGAATTCACTTACCACCTGTTAACCGAATCAACAAACTTATACCGTATGTAAGAACCTATCTATCCCATCTCTTAAGAAACCTCACAATAAAACTTAATCTCAAAGACTGCGACATCTGCATAGGCCTACTGTAGTGAAGAGCCACACGAAGACATGATAGGTAGGTAGAAGTGGCAGGTCGGCATGAACTCAAGTAGCACTTATGTGCCTTTTTGTTACCACGACAGGCAGTCTCCAGATCCAGCCTTTGAGGTTTAGAAAACGGATAAGATCTTGTATCCTTTTACCCGAGATGTCGCTAAGGTTGTCGAAAAATGGTTGGTCTAACGCACGCATTCTGGCTCTTGCTAATGCCGGACCTTTGCAGGTGAAATGGGGGAGGGTTTCTCTCTCATTTGTTTTCCCGCAACTGAGGCACTGAAGGTTGTATGGGATCCCTAGTTTGGCCGCATGGTCTCCAATTGGCCAGTGCCTCGTGACAATCGCCGTAATTCTTACGATATCTGGGCGGATTCTATTTAGTAGATCGTTTGTTCTGTTTTTGTCGTAGCAGGGCCATATCGTCCTCGATATGACGCAATTTGTTAACCTTCTCCATTTGTAGTCGCCCTTTTTCAGGAAGTATGAATGTATTTGTCCCGTAACCGCACCTAGTGGGATACGGACCCTTGCCGCAAGTGAGCCGTGAAAAGCTGAGCCTTGCCTGGTCTGCACTCTCGTTTTCTTCAATGTCACTGAGCCCTGGAACCCAGAGAAGTTTGACCCTGAAGTGTTCGCCAAGGTGGGCAAGTTCGTTCCGGCAGCTCTGTACCAGTTTGGAGGATATGGTAGCCGAGTTGATGGATTTTATGGCCGCTTGCCTATCTATGAGAATAGCAATATTTTGCTTTTCCGTAGTGTCACGCCCCAGTAGCGTGCAAGCCTCTCGGATAGCAAGTAGTTCCGCCTGGAATACGCTGGCAAAGTCCGGTAGTCCGGACGAAGACTTACTCACTGCCCGAGTTCTTGTTATTTGAAAACCACTTTTTTTAAT
The DNA here is from genome assembly GCA_932526625.1 of Rhingia campestris. Taxonomy (NCBI): domain Eukaryota; kingdom Metazoa; phylum Arthropoda; class Insecta; order Diptera; family Syrphidae; genus Rhingia; species Rhingia campestris. The sequence continues at coordinate 53,702,591 of OW052184.1, read as the reverse complement.
ATATTTTAACATCGAAATGTCTGGAGATTGTTGAATGGCCCATAGAGGCAGAAGGAAGGACATGACTTAATGTTTCTTTCTTTTAAAAGGTATTTTGTGGGTGGTTATATGTTCAGATGTAATAGTGGAAAGTTGTCAGTTAAATCCTGACCAAAACCATGAAATCATAATTAAAAAAATAAAAAAAAATAACAAGTTCGTTGGTTATAACTTTAAGTAACACAAATATGTAACACAAACGTTCGTTTAAGAGTATAAACGAAAGCAAGCAAATAGGAACTCCCCGAATTACTTCGGGAAACCACCAATGGAGTAAGTTTACACTACAAACTAATCTCTCTATCTTCCTCTACTCTTTAAATGCCCACTGGTAAAATCCTTCATATATATAAAATTACTATAAAAAATATTCACAACCCTTTGAGCGCATATAAATTAAAAAAAGAAGAAAAAAAATGACCTAAATATGGTGGCATAGAGGACACTCTTCTTCAATGATGCACTACCTGCAAATACAAATACAAATTTTGGGCGCAACAGGTTCGTTAGTACCCAGGGCCAAGATTTCTCACAACCATTCATGTGTGCGTGTGCACGATGGTGGAACTTCCTGTAATATGCCGAATCCGAACGGTTAAGTTGAGATAAGTTTTTCTTGACAATTGATTCTACTCGGATGATTTGTCAGGTCATCACGAGAGGAGGGCCAGTGAAAAATCGTTTAGGTGTTGCTACGGTTGGGAATCGAACCCAGATCTTCTGTGCGGCAGTTCTTCACCTAATCTATAAAGAAAGAAGGAGCTGGGCTGGTACAAGATATCTTATAGTTATAAAGCTTAACTGTGAAGATGCATGGATTTCTACGCTGTAAAGCGTATTCGCTAGATCCCAAAAACGTTCAGAACGAATACAAAAGAGCAATAAAAGCGTGCAATCGACGATATAGAGGCACTACTCCAGGTTTGATATTCGATGCTGGAAATATGAGCGAATCACAGAGGGCGATTACGTTATTATCAACTTCGACTTCAAGATTCTATCTGACGTAATGTGTGGATGCTGAAAACGCTTCAACAACAACCTGATATGCGCCTATCAGTGTGTTTTTAGGCAAATTCGCTTATGACGTATTTATATCCATCCTATCTTTGGTATACCTCTCAAACTCGTCCGATTGTCTAAGATGGCGATGGAAAATTCTGGAAACATTCAGTTCGAAAAAAGGATTTAGACAAGGCATTGTGACATCATTCTTGAGTGAATTTTGCAAGGCGATCTATACCGCCACTAAGTAAGAAAGTAGTTGTATAATCTTTTACAGTTTCTCGTTTATTGTTTGTATCTTTGGTGGGTAATAAGTGGTTTGTGTTAGTAGAAATCAAAGTATGTGCTCCTATCTGGAATAGAAATCTCATCTGACATCTGAATAGAATAAGGTTGTTGGTTTTCCCTAAATACCATTAATGTGGTGGTAAGAGATTTTGTATAAATATATGCCACCTACCATTGCTTGAAAATATCTGTCCTTAAGAAATTTTCCAATCGAAGTCCAGAAGAATTGGGTCAGTCTTTATGCAATCCAGTACATGTTTTCGGAAAAAACAAAGCAGTCTGGCTTTTTATTTTATGTTTAAGCTACCGATCTATCATTTCCGACTAAGGGCACGATGCAGATACCCCATTATTCTCGAATTGTTTGAAAGCCTCCTGGACATGATAGAATTCATGCATTCGATTGCTATATTTCGCAGAAGCATGTAAACTTATCTTTTCTATTAAATTGGATCTGCTCCTTATTGACTAAACGTTTTCTTTTTCGCTGCTTCTGCTTTATCGCATTGCTTATTAAATCATGACTCGTTGGATCATGCTTTAAATAAGAGTAAGCAACGAATATTTGTTGCCACGGAAAAGGATTACTGTTTCTGCTTCTGCGTACTATAAAAAAAAGATCAGCCAAAGAAATAAAATGTAAAAGTCCATCAAATTATTCCATTTAATTGCTTGGTGGATTTATAAAATCCGTTGATACTCTTCTTGCCTTAACATTGATTTTAGTTTCATATAAACCGCTGATAAATATGTATGTGATCCAGGTTTCCTATTGGTACCGTGATTGTGTCTAGATCTGATATGAGAAAGAAATTTAAAATATTTTTGAAGACATTTAAGCCGTAATTGTAAACATTTGATCCTTATGGCTCCAAATGGACTCAATTTGTTTCCTATTTCTATGACTATGTGCGATCAAATAATTTAACATTTCGCCTTACCATAGTCTTTGTTGTACGAATAACTTTTAATGTTCATGGGTTAAAGAGGCTTCAGATAGCAGCGTGTGCATATTCGTCATGCTCTATTTAATTTGTTTATCCCTTCCAAATAAATCATTAACCTAACTCTCAAAATAGTATGGTTATGTTAACACTGATCTATAAATTACCTAGTAAATATTACCATAAATTGGCGCCATTTTTTCCAATTTTAATAGGATAAACTCTATGTAAGGTAGTTAGCTATAATCCAATTAAAACAAATACCTCTTATCCTACCCTTTCCCGCTTTGGATGTGACTAAATTTGTGTAAACAAACTTTAAACGATGCAGTACTCATATGATCGACGTTGTCCCACACCCGATTTCAACGATTTGTTGTCATTCACACCTCAGTTGACAAAAACAAGTACCTTCTAGGTGGCTGACTGATCAAACATCGACTACACATTGCGTCTCTTTGAATTGATACAAGCATGCTAATTAGAAAGCCTTCATTAAAAAAAAAACATCATATGAGCGCCAATGTCCATGTGGTAGAAACTGTGGGAAGTCCAACCTTCCCGCAAACTATTCAAATTCAAAAAGCCACACAACTACTCTCTGTGAGACAAAAAAGGTTGATTCTGCTGCGCTGATTGTGCAATCTTAACGCAAAGTCAATGTCAAGCGTTGTCTAATAGATAAATCAAAAAAACAAAAACAAATTCAACTTGAATCTAGCGTAGGATGTCATTATACTTGCTACCTAATGTGTGGGCTACGATAACACTTAATATCGCATTCAAGTTGCAGATCAATATTTGAGATTGATTAACGATTAAAACCGAGACATTCAATGTGATTGAGTGCATTTCTATACCATAAAAAGGAACTAAATAATAAATTCCCAGCGAAGATGTTTCGAACACTATACCCATCATCTGCAGGCGGATTTTCTATGCAAATTCAACTGCAACAAGTGCACCTTGTTCGACAAAATTATATCACCTATTGTTGACGAGATCAAGACGTGGGCTCGAGTTTGAAATACTCCTACTTGGAGACGCTTAAAGTGCATATTAACATCTGCTGGTGCGTACATTAATCAGCTTCCCACTTAATTGGGTAAACCATTCCCAATTTATTGCGGCAAAATTATTTCTCGATCAGATCCGATAGACTTTTATAAAGTGGAACATAAATTACCTACATTACGAGTGTTAAATTTTCAAATGGGGATTTTTCCTACAATAGCATGAGATCATTTCGTTGCGGGCAACTTGCAAATATAAATTTATACAAAATATGCTGTATATAATCGTCATCTTCAACGGTCATCGCGGGATGGTAACACCTCCACATTTTTCAATAAATCAACGAAAATCTGTTAGAGTCTATTTCTTGTTTGTTTTTTTTTTAACAAACATTTATTTGCTTATGTCTGATTAGTCATAGGAAACATGATGTCTCCGATTATAAATTTCGTTTATTTTTGGAGGTGAACACTGGCAAGGCAAAGACTTGAGTTGCGTGGACTGGATATAAGATATACGGAAATGTTCGCAAGAGTACTCTTAAGCTCTTTGTGGCAATGGAGTACTTTGACTCAGTATTGGATGGATTAGACACAGACAAGCAACGATTTTGCAGAGTTAATCATCGCATGATTTTTTTTCAATAAAAATATTGTACATCAATAACCACTTTTGGTGAAATTTTCTTAAAATTATGATAGCTATAAATGAAAACTTAGAGTGCTTGCACATCAGGTAGGTGACCTATGTCCCATTCACTGAATAAACCAATTTCTTTCGTTTGTCATGACCTTCAACAGAATATCAGCGAGTATGTTGGCAATTCCTACGGGGATATTCACCTTCGGGTCTTGTAGGGACCTTAGACGATTGTCGAAAAACCTGGAATTCAAAAAAACTCCACAGATAAAATCGCAAGAAGCCAAATTTGGGCACTGGTCACACCAAATCGCCTTTTATTGAGATAAAGTAAACTGTGAAGTTTTCTTTAAAACTGCTTTCGATGCCCTTGCTCCGCCTTTGCTCCATCCTGTTGCCAAAAATGATTTCCAACTTCTACGGATGGTAATAAACGTCATATAGAATTCGCCTCACGAGTATACGGGCAGAACTGTATCAATGTTCTCTGGTGATCTGGTGGGCCGACGAACTGCAGCTCTTCGTCTTGTCATACTCGCGGTTTGCCTGAACGAAGTGTTTCAAACTAATATACTCCTATGGGATAGGGTATAATTATGGTGTGTTTTTGTTTAAGAAAACGCCTAGGACTTGACCAGGTCTTTGTTTTTTTTAAATAAAAATCTTTTTTTTAGTATTACCTACAAACCTAATGTAGACATTCCTAATTCTTGTGTACCTGTCCATTCAGCAGCACTTTATACCATTGCATAAATCTTTTCTGGTGTACGCAGGCTTAATTGTCGCCCTGTCTAAACTTTATTTCCCAGTGTATGCAAATTTTATTATTCATTTTACGAAGGATAGTCAACTTGCATTGCTGAACACATGATTTACATAAAAAAAGAGTCACGTAATTTTCTCCATGTATACACAATTAAACAATTATTTAACTGAATTGTTTTAATTATTTCAACACGCAGTTGAGAAGTTAGATAAAATAAATTGTTACCGATCACTCTTAAAACTAAACGATCAAACTAAATCGACTTTGAACGGACACTTTTCCATTTTTATTTTTTAAACTTATAACGGGTGATTTTTTAAGAGTTAAGTTTTTCATGTTGGCAGCACTGGTTAGAAATGGCGTCCAAACGTCATCTGTCAAAGTGAAATGTTTTCAGTATACTCTGCCATTTAATCATGGAAAGACTTACAAACGAGCAACGATTGCAAATTATTGAAATTTATTATCAAAATCCGTGCTCTGTGAAAAAAAACAGCTCCATGAAGATCCGCTGTTTTATCGAAAAATGTTGTTCAGCGATGAGGCTCATTTCTGGCTCAACGGATACGTAAATAAGCAAAACTGTCGGATCTGGAGTGATGAACAGCCACATGCCATACAAGAATTACAGATGCATCCCGAAAAAAAGTACAGTTTGGTGTAGTTTATGGGCTGGTGCATTATCGCTCCATTTTTCTTCAAAGACGACCGTGGAAGAAACGTTACCGTCAACGGCGACCGATATCGAGCCATGATACGCTATTTTTTTTTGCCCCAATTGGCTGAGTTGAACTTGGTTGACATGTAGTTTCATCAAGACGGTGCCACATGCCACACAGCTCGTGAAACAATGGAAATGTTGAAGGATGAATTTGGTGAGCAGCTTATCTCTCGGAATGGCCCTGTGAGTTGGCCGCCAGGATCATGCGATTTAACTCCTCTTGATTATTTCTTGTGGGGTTATGTAAAGTCTATGTGGACAAGCCGAACACGATTGAAGCCTTACAGGATAACATAGCACGCGTAATTCGTGGTATACAGGCCGAAATGCTCGAAAAAGTGACGCAAAATTGGACCATCCGAATGGACCATTTGAAACGGAGCCGCGGACAACATTTACATGAAGTTGTCTTTAAAACGTAAATGGGAAAGGCCTATTTATCGATAACAACAATCATTTTGAATACGCTTAAAAAATCACCCGTTATCATGCAGCCAATACAGGTACATCAAGATCCGGCTCGTAGGACCAATGTTGTTCCATCTCTGAGAATAAGAAAATATTAAATTAAAGCTCAACCACTTTTTCAAAGAAAAAAGGAATTACTTGGTGACATATTGCATATTCTTGGCAACAAATAGCAATGTAAACAAAATTAACGAATGCATGTGTCACTCTGACTTGTATATCATTCCAATAATAAATATGCGGAGATATTATCAATCACCAAAAACGCTCATCATTTAAAGTCCACCTGCCTATGTCAGGCGAGCTTGATATACTAAATTGTGTGCTATAAACAGAAGGATAATACCTAAATTATATCGTTTTTGTTAGCTAACTATTTAGCTAGAGCGTTAAATTTAAATTTCGAATTTTCCCATTTGAATCAATTGACATTTTTGTTTATGATTGAAAATGAGTGCTTTTACACATATTAGTTATGGTCCCCAGTTTAAGCTCTCACAAAATTCTATTTTCCATTTGTTATTGTGACCTTTAATAAATTTATGTTGATGATTAAAAACGAGTGCTTTTAGACTTACCCAGACTAAAAATCATTTTTTGGACACCGTCTTTAATTTTGTATGTTTAGAATGGATAATTTTCCCATTTACTTTTCTGACTTACAATAAATGAAATTATATTTAGGATTTATAATTAGCGATCTAGTGGGAAAAATATCAATTTTCAGTCACCAAATGTAGTCCAAATGTAGAAATTGTTCATTTTTCCATTTTTGTGGCCTGAAATATCATTGAATCTTGGCCTAAAAGTGATTATCAGTGAGCCCCGACAAGCCTTAATTTTTTTGTTTTTTTTTTTTTGTAGATCACGAATTCACAATAACGAATTAAATATGTTAGAATTTATCTTCAATTGTGATAGTTAAGTCCCACCAAAAACGATTTTTAATGTCATTGACTTATTGCAACAACTCATAGATACAATCAGCTAATTATAACCATCTTACTAATGGCGTCAAAGTTGCAGACACTTCAAAGCCGAATAAATAATAATGAATTCTCTCACCATCCTATCCTCACTATCTGTGAATCTAACATAAACAAAAAGTCCCACTCTTTTATAAACTATTTTCGAGTATCTGCTTACATTCACTGCCACACAACTGCTGGTGGCATTCAGAGTAGTCGAACCAACGAAAAAAAAAATGGATTTAATCTAGTTTGCCATAGTGTTTACAATCCACGCACAATTTATATCTTAATTGCTAATTTAGGAATCATCATCCTTCGAACTATTTAGTGTGAGAAGAAAAAAAGCGCATTTTTACTACACAGACGCCCACGTGCGCTCTATTGGATCTGAATTTCATTGGCACCCTGAGTTTACATACATGCTATCTTCACTTTTAAGACATCATCTCCTAAGGAATGCGTTAACACCAGCCGCCACAAAGATAAACATTTTTGAGAGACCTCGCGCTGGGGTTGCATCTAGTCCTCGTGCATCGTTGCGAGGGTAAGAATTGAATTTCAAATTGGAAGACTTAACTAAACAACTACCTACTACTATCACTACGACTTGTTTACCATGGCTTCAGTACGAAGTCTCTCTAACTTTGGAGCGTTTTGGGGGGAGGGCGAATCAAACGATTCGAATTCGAACCACTTCCGTTGCGCCGCTCAACCGCCATAGTCGTTGTCGGTTTGGTGTGGAAGCAGGCTATACAACAAATCGGAGTATCTCCAGCGACGAAGTGCTGCGCTGTTGTCTCTGTTGTATGAACGTTTGGACGGTTAACTGAGGAGAATTTAAATTCAGTATCTAATCGGCATTCAATGTGAGTGGATTGTGTGTGTTTGTCGTTTTGCGTTGAAACCGTAGATTCTTTTGGCATCGCATAATCTCGTTCTCGGGCTGTGTCGCGTGCCTTCGCTGGGCGAAACGAGTGACAAGTGTACGACAAGCTGCAGACAGTCTGTGTTTGTGTTTTAGGCCTTCCGATTAATTAGTAAACATTTTAATTTGATTTCTTTGTCGCCCAAGGGGTCTCACTAAAAATGTGTTGATACTGGTCTATAGGTCGACTGCAAATGGGCTTGAGTTCATTCAAAATATGTGTGTCACGTTTTTGAGCTCATTTTTTTAGTTTTTGGACAGTACTTTCTTTTCTACCTTTTATTGTCGAAGAGAAAGATACTCTTGTTTTTAATATTTTTGTCGCACATGGATATTTATGACAACGCACGAGTTTTATTAATGCAAATGAAATAATCGCTGATGTGTTCTTTATCGTTTATCTTATCTAGATATCATATGAACTATTTTTTTTTTGTATCGGATTTCGGAATGTGCAAGTGTTTTTCGTTTATATTTAAATTTGACGAGCCAAACAGATGTTTCTATTTTAATGAGTGTACCCGTGAGAAGAATGCTACTTTTGAAGTTCAATCGAATGTGAAGAGGTTGATATTTTATGGGTTTACGAAAAAAATATGAATGCTCTGGTATAGTGTCGTTGACTGAGTTTAAGTGAAGCGGAAAAGCATATTAATTTTTGTTTGACTTGAAGAGGTTTAGTTTTAATAATGCTACTTCTTGTCGGAAAATTGGTGAAAATCCTTTCTCCTGTGGAAACAAAATCAACTAAGATTCTCTGTATTTTAAAAATGGCTTTAATATATTTCTATTCATAATATTTCTTTGCGGTATAATCTCCATCATTTAAAGAGTTGGAATTCAAATATGCCATTGCACGATCGCTTAGAAATGTTCAAATATTTGTGTTGTAAAATATAATTTATCTGAGTATTATTCTTGATCCTCATCAACTGAAAAATAAATACTATGACACTCGAGTTTTTAATAATTTTTCTGTTCAAAGAAATTTGAACTCTTCCCGGTTCTGCATGGTTAAATATTAAATATATATTTTTAAGGCATACAAAAACCTAACGAACCACGAATCCTTATTTATTAAATCATCCCTTTTTGAAACATTTGTCTAATCATTGGCATTCGCAAAACGGGATGTATCGCCAGTACCATCATTTTGTAAAAGGCACGAGATAGGTGACTCAGTTGGGGATGTAAACAATTTTCAAGCTTTGATCTAACAAAAATGTATGTCTGTAAATACATTGGTTCAAATGGTCCTTTTACCCTTAATACCAAACCGTAATTTGAAGTGCATCTGTCGCTGAATTCATATTCATATTTTGTTTAGATATTGATGAAACTAATTGTGTTCGATGTGTGCTTCGTAAAACTTAATCGTTATCTTAAAAAAAATAGTTTTTGTAAAGTAGTAGGACAATACCAACTGACTTGTGAAGTCTCTATAAAGTTGTGCTTACAATTTTCGGTAAAGTTTTGTTCATTGACATATAGATTTACTTAACATTATGTTATTTTGTGTTCATCAGCATGTATACCTTAAAGTTTGTCTATAACTGATATCACAGTTCCTTCTTACGAAGAATGGCATCTTATAAGGAGCCACTTCCCAAAAAAATTAATGTAATTGTTGAAAGCAACACTTGCGTCCACACATTTATTCTACTACATATTCAGTAGTTAGCTCTCGGAACGCGGTACCTACCTATAGTCCGTTTCAAATCGCTAGGCAAAAAGTCGAAAAGTTCAAATGATAGGCGCTCATATCTAACCTTATTTTTTGTGAACTTGAATTTGATTTGTCAATATTATGAAAACAATAGAGAGTTGGCATATTTTGTGCAGGTTTTCCTCTTCCAGTATTATGCGCACATTTTCTGTGCTTTAAAAAATGATTGGTCAATGTTCTGAAAAAAGTGAGTTGTCAAATAAAAAAGAACTGAGAACAACAATTTGATTATTAACTGGTTATTGCTAAGTTTTGTATTGAAAAGAAAAGTAGACTGTAGAAGCTCAAAAAGCATGCGTATTAATTAATATGGTAAAAGCTGGAAAGGTATGGAAAAAGTTCAGCCATTTCATAAAACCCAGTTCCAGGACTAAAATCTTTCATCGCTCTCTGTGTGCTATTTTAAATTAGCATAGTGTCAAATGTAGGAACCAGGCAATTGAGTGCTTTTTAACGTTTGCCAACATCTTATTTTCGGATGAAGCTCATTTTCGTTTAAATGTACAAGTGAAGAAGAATGAAAACTGCAGTTGTTAGAGTCCAACGAATCCGAAACGCAAACATAGTGACCTGTGATATCGATGCGACATGGGGCGCATTGTTACAGTGAATTTAGAGCATGATGTGGAGTTGTTTAATGACTTATTGGTGTCTGAATCTAAATCTTACTTAGCTATAACCAATGAATAGGAGCTGAAGGAAGGAGCAACATCTCAAACTTCCAATACATCGCTGTAATGAGTTCGTGAAAATTTCCCTTGTGATTTGATTTGTAGGAGAGTTATCACGCAGTCCTGATTTAACCCTAGTAGGCATTTTTATCACTGGGGTTATCTCAAGTCTAAAGCTTAAATCAATAAAACGACATCCCTGGTGCATTTGAAAAAAAATATTCATCACGTCTTAAGAAAAATGACTGGTCGACTGAATGAGTGATGCGAAGGCGAGGGTTTTCATTTCGACGATATAATGTTTAGGAAATTAAAGCTTATAAAAAAATAATAATTATTATAATCAATAAACGCAAACATAAAAATCGATTAAAAACGATCCAATAAATCTAAACCTTCTTTTTAGACACCTTGAGTCTTGTATTTGTATTCGACTTTCTTAAAAGTGGTTTGCGATTGCCGAGTTGCCTTTATGATGCTTACCAAGTGAAAACAATAGTTTAGTTATATGCTCCTTATAACATTAAGCTTTCGTGCTCGTTTGTTTTACTTGGTATAGTTACTTTCTACGATTTCAATTTCTGATGTCGAAGTTCAGTCAAACTTTAACGGAAGGTCGAATGCTTAAATCTGTTAAAAAGTAATCTTTCCCATTAGAATTTTCATCTATCGGTTGTTAATTATGATTCACCATCTAGTTGAAGTTTTAACTAAAACTCCAGCAAGTTCCAGCATTTAAATGTCGGAAATGTTGATCTCCTCTTACATAATAATAAATCTTGGTCTTCTGGAACATCGCCGAGCTAATCTTCAAGTTGTTTGCCACTTCTTGCGTATTCAAATCACGAGTTCACTTTAAACTAGTTGTGGGGCTTATACTCTACCGAAACAGTATAAACACTCGATTTATCTTCAGGTTATTCACGTAATTAAGTAAGTGGACAAGACGGAATTCCATTACGAGGTGTGATCCAAATCTCACAATAAATCAGAAATGAGCAAAAAAAGTACTACATTATAGTAATATCTTTCTATCATTCTATCCATTAAGCCCCAGAGATACTCAGTAAAGAGTACGTAGCCGAGAGATACGAGCAAACAAATGTAAATGACAATTTAATTGCGTGACGGACAATTTGTTATTGTTCCTGTGCGTGTTTACCTTGTGAATTATCACGACACAGAAATTCTCTTTTGATGTGGTGGAGGTATTGGGATACTCTAGTGTCAGTGACAATGTATGTAGCTAATCAGAAAACAATTTTTGAATACCTCCCATATGAACAAATGCAGTTGAGTTGAGTATTTAAATGCAAACAAATGACAAATGGTACAGACAATCATTTTCGTCGAAAGGGTCTGATTACATTTCCAGTGCATGTTTGACATAACTTTCAGTTTTACCCTATAATTCGAAATGTTTACATGAATTTACTTATGTGTTGTATTCCATCAATTTCTTTGAAAATCTTTTTGGCTGCACCAGTTCAGTGGTAGTTGAGTGTTCGGCTGAAAGTTCAAGGTTCCATGTCAACTGAACGCAAACCTTTTTGTTTTGTAGAACCAATTTTTATATGGAGTTTCTAATAAATATCCATTTTGTAAAATTACCAATCATCGGATCCTAATTAGTCCCGTTTGGAATATCAATAATTTGTGCATGAAATATTTGTTGTATATTTCTGAAAAAAATCGAAGTGGTGCTACAGTCCAGGGTAAACTTGAGCAACAACCAATTTATCTCTTCAATTACTCCGAATTCTATCTAACTGCACTTTTTACCAAAATCAATCTAGGATTTCTTCGTCAGCTTTTTGTATGGTCCGTTCATTAAGTAAGTCTGGGAATTGGTCTTATAGAAAGGAATTCATTAATAAATTGCCAGTGGTTATTGCGTTTTAATATTAACCCCGGATCCTTGGTTCAGATCCCAAGTCAGTTTTTTTTCACTAGCCCATATCTTTCGAATGTATGACAAACAGTCAGGAGTATAAAACTGTCATGAGAAGCTCTCAAACTTGCAATTCAGAAACGGCTTTAAACTGGAGGTCCCATTCTTTGTTGCAAAAATATAACTTCGCACACACTAGCGTATGGATAAGCTTAGGCCTGAAGCCTTATATATGCCGTTCATGTCACACTCACTTTCATTTTTTTAATTTTTAATGAGCTATCGTTGTCAGAATTTAAACCAGAGCGGAGTATATAAAGTCATTTACTACCTCAAAGTTATTGCTGCGTTCTCATTGATTTGAGGGTCTTGTGTGTCATTTCTTGTCATCAGCATATAAATACATATATGGTCTTGCATACTTGCTTACTGCCAAACCTACTTTAGATGCTTCCGTTTCTATCATCGGCGTATGCTAGTAGTTGCACAATAGTTTTTTTTTCAGGGTCTGCCAAAGAGCGAAGATTGTGATAAATTGTGAACTTTCATGGCCCTAAAAAAATATATTAATAGTGGTCGATCCTGTTATTGGTGTTCTTTGTATGCTTTTAGGCGTTCGTATATTATGGCAAACATGATCTTGTTAGCGACGTTGAAGATTTGGGGCTGTTATGAAAGTCTCTTTTTTGTCCGCTTTCGATAATAGAAAACAAACCTGTTGCACGTTAGTTAGGACTCCATTTTTATAATTTGATCGCACACAAGGTTTTATGAATTCCCTTTCAATGTTTTACCACAGTAGGTACGACCGTTAGAGAAGGAGAAGAAAGAGAGTGATAGGAAAGATATTGGATGTAGTATAGACTTACTTAATGGGTGGTGTCCTAACTAACTTCTCTCTTGGCTTAGATTTACGATTATACATATTTATTCAATTCTGGCTTTATGAATAATGGTTCTGCAAAAGTGTGGGTGGTCTTTTGCTCTTAATTGCAGTATTGCGACATTCGATTTTTCGAACACCATTTCACCATTGATAAGGCTGTGAATTGGATATCAGCAAATTCCGAGTTGATGTTAGCCCTTTCGGAATGTCTAGACGTCCAAAATAATGGATAAGTGCCTCTTGACTATCGTGTCAAGTTAATTTGATTGACCGTGTCCTTTTATGAAGATTACTTCTACTGCTAAGTTGGTAATTAAATGCGATTTTAACATCGTACTTTGGAAGTAGCTCATAAGTTTTGTCAATTCGTCATTTCTCATTACCAATGCCAATTTTTTCTCCGTCGAGGATGGGGACTGTAACAATGTACTCGCACGTCTTTGATAGATATGACTTCTTGCCTAGGTCGCTGATTCTAATCTCCATAACACGGACCTTATTACAGTTTTTTATCCTTCGTTTCTCCGTATTTATCAGGATAAACTATGGCATTGAACGTTGCCACCGTTGACCGCGTCTAGGTAATTCTTTCGCTGCCGTCTGGGGAATGGAATAAGTGCATAGAAAACATTTCCCCAGCTCTCATATAACTATTCCTGGAACAAAAAACATTTTGTAATTCAGTTTTTTTTGTATAAATATTCATTTATTCACTGAATTTTCACTTCTGCATCGTTCCGCTACAGCTCAATCTCAAGAGCCACAAGTGAGGACACAATCATCAAAAATAAACAATGACTAACGTCAAATCAACCCACAATCTCAGATACTTAAAATACTACTCTCCCCCCTCTTTTTTTGTTTGACACAAAATTCAGTTCAATGACTTTTTTGCTTTTATTCAGTCAATTCAATTTCTTCTTAAAATAAGTATACCGCACAGCAGATATATGACATAAATTATTTTTATTTTCAATACCATTGAAAGTGAAAACGTCTCGTTCAAGCTGAAGTGTTTCAAGAAGAGTAAATTTAATTGTTTACAAAAAATGTGGCAATCAGAACAGACGAAATCGAATTGGACCCAATTATGTTCCCCCTCTAGAAAAGAAAAAAAAACCGATTGACTCAAAGAAATGGGGAAGCAGTTTCATTGTTTATTCAATCGTTGCCATCAATCAATCGCCTACGGATTTCCTTAAATTGATTTCGCTATTGTTGAACATCATTTCCTTAAAACTATTCTTTTGATTAATTGGCTTTACTTATTGAAAATAATTGAATATTCTTTTGACCAAATTCGGTAAAACTTAAATCTTAAAAAAATTGCTGAAACTATTTTTGGAAAAATTAACATATATGAAAATAAACAGATAACTTGAAGATGTATATGGATATACTTAACGTTTATAATTTCGATTTTTTGGTGTAAACAATTCTGGTTCGCAAAACGCTGTGTTGATGTATCTTTAATCATATTTTCTAGTAACTTGGTTGATTCTGTGTATCGAGTTTAATGAGTTTCCAATTGACTCGTAAAAAATTAGCTTTATAAGCGGAAATGGTTGTTTCGTGAATTTTTGCATAGAATTTTTATTATGCAACGAGTAAATTTCGCTGTTCAAAAGTGAATATATGACTGCAACACGAAAATTTTAATTTTGTTATTAGAGAAGCTGTAGTTGTTCTGTTTTTTTGCTATCTAAATGGTTTAAATTTTAAGCGCGCTTCCTTCTCTGAAGTGAGGCGAACATATAACAATGTGCCTGCAAATGTTTTTTACTTTGCTCATAAATTGTTTGAGATTGTTAAATTAAATTGTAAATATAAAAGAAATGCAACCCTATACTTTGTCAAATTTCAGCAGACAAGCTGTGAGTGCTGTATTAGCAAAAATTAGAGTCAACTATTAAATATCCCTGTGCATAAGAGATGGCGCACCGGTTTAAGTTGATGTTAAAATAACCCAAATGAGTCGAAATTTCCGCTCACATGAATTGGAAATCTACAAGTCTATGTTGTTACAACTTGCACAACAGCATTACAAGATCAAATAAGCTTAAGAACTAAAGCCTCTTCATCATTTAAAAAATTTAATTTCATCAAAAAATCATCTCGAGTTGACAACACAATCTCAAGAAATGGACCCGTACCCCGGCCTCCAATACTGTTTTCATTTTTCACCATTCGTAAGAAACGGCCTTAAAAAAATTCGTCCAAAGTTGAAGCTCCAAAGATTCAGTTCCTGAGATACTTCCATAATAGCATTCAACAAATTAAACTTTGGCTCCTTTGCTCAACATATGTTTTCATCCGTTTTTATAATAATACAGCTCTCCTTTACCCGTTTTCATGATCACTTGGCAATTTCAAGATCGCAAAACCTTCTACACACATTAACCGATAAACCTGCATTTATTGCAACAGTCTATCCCACACGTCTACATTTAGTGTAATAAAATACAATTAGTTCCAATTAATGCCATAATTGTGGACTGTATTTTGTAGCCTCCTTCTTATTTCCCCCCCAATTTCTCCATGCAATGAGCATTTATCACATTCAACCATATTAAGATGTATCCCCAACGATAAATGATGCTCCAGGCGAATGCATCCAACAGATGGATGAAAAATATGACCACCGCACCAACCAATCTCAAATCGATAAATAAATTGCCAACGCATTTATGTATGAAGTACACGTCTTTATATATCCAGCGAGCAGGCAATTCAGATCGTATTTTCTGCTCACATTGACATTGAATCTATGGCGGGAAAACTCTTAAACAGCATTATTGTATCTAAAGACCCATCGGCTACACAGAAAAAAATAAAAAAAATAAAACTAATGCAACAAAAAAGAAAACAACAATGGGAACGGGAAAGTGCACGACATTTAGTACCGCTCATAAATTTCATTGCAACCGCAGTCTGCAAAACCGTAAATGGCAATCAATAGTGCAACATTTTCACAATTCGTTGTTTGTATCAAAGTTTGTTGCTACTAGCTGGTTAGGATTTTTACTCCCATCTCGCTTTCGTGTTTACCATATAAATTACACTTGAAAAAAAAATCCCAGGAAACGAATTCGAGTTGAAAATAGCTGTGTACTTTTCTTATTTGAATCTTTGAAGTACTATTTATTGGTGGTCAACACTCAATTCCGTTTGTTGTACATTTATACAATTATGTGTTATTCATTCATAACACTCATGTTAGATACCAATTGGAGGCTTTTTCAATCTATTTACTTTTAAGATACAACTTGAATAGATACTTTGATTTAATATTTTCACCGTCGATACCGAAATTAGTATTAGGAGATTAAATGTTCATATTAATTGCAACATACATGTCGCAGTGCCCCTTTTAGAAAAAGTGTTTTTGTATGTGTTAGTTATTTATTTATTTATTTATACTGCATAAGGACATTTATTTGAATATAGAATTAAAAAAATATTAGTACATGGATGGTTCGATAGTTCGATATCATTTTTCAATCAAGTGTCCTTAATACACCATGAAATAAAATTTAAATCGTTAAAAGGGAACCCAACTTTTTTTATTTCTAACAAAATGGCCCACCTTAAAAAAAACAAAAGAGAAAGACAAACTACTCAGAGTACGATACTCACGCCTGGGGATTCTTTGAACAATTATTTTTTGAGTAGTTAATGAAAACTATTTCCCTGGAGGAAAAGAGTCATATTTCAAATTGAGTACATATGGCAGGATGCTATTCTGACAAAGCTGTATTAATAGTGTTATTATTTTTATGTTCAACTAACATACATCACTTAACGGGCCTCGACCCACTGAGGGTATTTGTCTGAGACAAAGCAGCCTTACTTCCTCTTCGATCTTCTCGGCACGTTTTAAGCAGTTTTTCAGTATAACAACCCTGGCGTCTGGGATCACTTGATCCTTTAACCAGAGATTCGGTCTTTCTTAACGGCTTGAACATAAAGATTGGAATTCTCTTGGCTGGATCATTAATAAGGTAATTAGTCGGACTACCTAGACTTAGAAGTTCGACTCATATACTGTAATTATATAGAGGTTTATTATATATTAATGAAGGTAAAATAAGCACAATCGATGTGTAGTCAGAGTTACAACACTGAACAAAGCCAAGTTTACGCCCTGTTTGATTCAATAAGACTAACAATTAAAGGTAGCTCATCGGTACGGTATCCTTTCCCTTGGTACATATGGGGCCTAATGCGGGAAAGACCTAAGATCAATCTGTTCAGCTGTTTACGGATTTCAAAGCAGTTCGAGAAATAATAGAATATTCGTTTTGGTTCCAAAAAAGTATTGCTTTGTGAATACTTTTACAGATTGAGTTTCGGAAGTAGGGAAGGTCTTGTACCTTGGCTTAAAGGACCACCTCTCCATCATACATTTTTTAATGGAAAATCCTAAAGTAAAACATTTAGACAGAACTATTGCATAGCGGTCGTAATATACTCATACATTACAAATGTGCTAGGTTTTTAACATTTTTCTATAAATGTATTGGCTATTTCTATATAATAGACACTTTTCATTAGACAGAAACAATTTAGGTAAATTGCTCCAGCTGTTTTTTGGTGATATAAAAGTAAGTTCATCTCGATGTCGCATGTCGTTTTGTTCGTATTGTAATATATGCTTCTGCAGCTGCTAAGGATTAAAATGCTTATTACAGGCTATAGAATTTTGAGGATGTTTATATCTTTAGTACTACTACTATTGGAAATTTGAATATTTCCTTATAATATTACGCCGAACATGTTCATTATTATGATCTATCAAACAAATCAGATTTACTGTCTCGTGGAGCCACCTGAATTTGTATACCTCGCTATTTTATGACTTGGTATGGTCATTTTATTTATTGAAACGTAAAGACTCATTCACTAACTCAATCGAAGAGGTTTCTTTTTATTTATGACATAAAATGAACCATAAATCCAAGCAAACCAATACAGATGGTGATCGTATTTTTTACATCGATCGCTCCATTTTCTTAAGAATATCGCGTCATCGAGCACACTCAACCCCCACAGGCACACTGGCTGGAGACACTGTCAATTCACTTTAGAGCGATTGAAATCTGGAATACGAATTGAAAATTAAACCTACACATAAGTTGACCACAAAAAAAAACAAACGTAACAATGAGATGCGGATTGCAGATACAATACCGATATTTTTGCGTGGTGGGAAACAGTTTCACAACGCATCAATGACGATCGATTTCCGTTTTCTATTTTCAAATATAATTTTCACCTATTTAACTGTCACATATTGTGACAGTGACTGTGACTATGACTATGAGATGCGAACGAACTTTGCAATCGCTGCAATCAAAAGACGAAGTGCCAAGATTCGTTATTTGTTGCGGTTGAGGTTAAACTAGATCGACTTTGTTTGTTTGGCTTTTCTTAGGATTTCTCCTTAACGCAACGGATTGGATGGAAAACTGAATGTGTACTTATAGTGTGATATGTCAAACAGGGTACGTTTCAAGTGCTTACGTCTTAATAGAAGATAAAATATAATAAAATAGGCACCGCGATCGACATGTAGCGCACTAGTATTAATTTCAATTGGTGGCTTTTTTACGCAGACTTGTTGCTGCTCTGGCAATATGTGGGTCGAAGTAATGGAGGGCGTTAAGGAATTTCATTGTGTTTCAACACTTTGACAGTTCGTTGGCCATTTAGAGGTCGCCTGTGAACGCGGTCGATAAAATTGTAATTTAACTTTTTTATATGGGACTTGCGTCAGTCTTAGGTGATATTTTAAGTTTATTGGTTACACATTTGATTTGTTTGGTGAATAAGAAATGTGTCAAGAAACTGCAACAACACTTTATGAGTATCGTATCGCAAAAGAAATGTTTGAAATCTTAGAACTATAACTTGTCTCCAATATCCGCTCTCCAATAGCAACTAAGCATTAAAAATCACCAACCACCAATTGAGTTACCCGTAAAACGATTTAAGATGCAATTCTGTAGTAGTATGGTATCTGCAATTATTTTGACTTAAATGACTTTCAATATAGTCCTGGTAACACTGTTTCGGACACAAAAGGGTTAAACATTTGTTTTCCAACTAAGTTTTGCCCAAGCTTAATAACAATTTTTAGATCCAAAACTTAAGTAATCGGTTACTATATTAAGTTTGGGCCATAATGTATGAACCTTTTTTGGTAGTCTATACATTAAAATAGAAAACAAAACACCCTTATTTATTAGAATTCGCTTAAACCCATCGGAATGGTTGTAAAGTTTAGTTACATAGTGCATAAGTATTTGTACAGCCTTCATTCAGTTTCGCACAAATTCTTATTCATAACATATCTCCACATCCAAAACCCTGTATACTGTCAAATAAAGTACCGAAAAGAGGGAAATCTATTACAATTAGCTGTTCCACAGCTTGGCAGAGTTACCAAGGGATAATTTTAATGGATGCTTATGGCGACAACTTTAGTTTATATACTTTTATAACATTTTGGTGACTTATATATTTATGAATAAGGATTTATATTTTTTTGACATTTGACGACATTGTAAAATCTTATTCGTAAGCATGTTTTGATAGTTGATTACTCACTAATTTTTGGCACCTCTGTATAAAATAGTAAATAAATATTGTACGTTCGTTTTTAGCAGCACTCCTCCGTAAATTCGTCGAAAAATATCTGTGTTTGCGAAAATGTTTAATTGAATATTTCAATGTCTATGACACAATCGCATATTAATTACCCCAAAGATGCATTTTTATCCTCATGGAAATTAAAACACAAACACAAACGTCTAGTTTAATTGTATCGTTAAAAAATGTAAATTTATGAATTTTAAAATTTTAGAAATCTATTAAAAATTAAATAATTAACAAAAAACCGATCACGTCCGCGTCAAATAAAGTATTGACACCCATATTCGATTTATGGATATGGCAGCTGATATCCTATCATCCGAAATGAATTCACGTCTACGTTTAACCACAAAAACGGTCGGTGCCGAACGCATCCGTAAGGCCAAAGAAAATAATGAAGACATTGCAGTACTCAGTATGTTCCTGCCAAATTCAGCAGCCGTCGACCAAAATCGGAATTTTTACTGCCAACTTGGAGACTATTGTCGGCTGAGTGATCCAAGAAACACAAAAGCAGGTAAACATTGAGATGGAATAGCTGAGAATCAGGAATTTATCTAGGATTACGGTAATTTGTTGAGTAAAATGTTTGAGCCTAACCACATTGTTGATAATTTATTTTATGCCTTTAATAGGCCAACGGACAAATGTCAATATATAGCAAAGAAAATGAAGGCCTGTGAGGTGATTTTCAGTCAATGCACAGAGCCAACTGTGGGACCTAAAGTGACAAAATTTTGAAAGATAATTTTTTGTTGTCTAAAAGGTGAATTATTTTAATTCAATAATAGTTTTAGGAATTAGACAATAATAATGTGTATTATCAACGATTCATTGAAGTTATTCAACCAATTTCTTCGATGCAATGAAACTAAATAATGCTCAAATTATTCCATAAAATCATCTCCAGAAAATCGTCCATAGTTAAAATGAAGAGTTTGATGTCATGTAGATAATTTGGATACGGAAAAGAGCCGTTGAAGCTTGAAGTAAAAAAACTGGCGAGTAGATATGTTCCTCGAGTAAAAACTTACTATGCAATTTTATTATATATGTTGATGTAAAATAAGCTGCATATTTTATTCAAAGCGTTAAACCCAATTAATTTTAATTTTTTTACTAGAATCCTTATTCCAAAAAAAATAAGAAAATAATAATAAAATAAAAATAGTAAAAGAAATCCAAACAACAGCTTTTGAGAAATTAAAGGAACGGGAAAACATTCAGGAACCCTTATGGAACGTTAAGAACATAGTACATAACATAAATTTCATTCAATACATGAGTAGCTTGGGCTTTAGTATCAATAACAGACTGCAGACTCCTGAACATTTTTAACATTTCTTTGGATTCAGGTTACCATGCAATTTTGCCAAAACTGAACTTAAAATATTTATTTTGCCACCTTTGGAAGTAAACTGATTTTCGCCATTTTTATGATTTATTTATAGTGGAATAGATCTATTCACATCCTTTGACTGAGTGATCAATCCTAACCAACATTAAAAGACTCAAATTGTGAGAACCAAATCCGTATAAGTATTCTCATACAAAATGGCCATTTCATATACCAGCTTCATTCCGACATAATCATTGGCAAGGATATCCATGAGAAATCCAAAATCAATGACTCCAATTATTCTATCAATCACCACTTTCGTCATCGATTTTAAATGCATCATTAAAGTTTCACCAATTATTCCATTATTGTCAGTAAATCAATGCCAAGCAAAAAATTACGTGCATTTTTTTTCGAATTAGACACCGGTGATGGTTTTGATATTAAAAGCACATCGTATAGCAGCCATAGAAAAGTAATCTCATAATTCGGTAGGGCTGTAATGCTGTATGTACATTAAATTACGATTATTTCCCACAATTTCAGCAGTTATGAACCATGAAAATATATTCCAATTACGAAATGACGTTTGTTCTGTTTTAGTTTGCATGTATAAACCTCAAATTACAAAAAATTACCTTTCTATCGTTGAATATATTTGCCATCACCATCACTTCCGCCAGTTAACTTGCTTGTCGAAACCTAGTTAATCATCCAAACCATCATTAAGCCGGGTGGCTTTGAAAAAACATACCATTATGTCGAATTTAATTTGAGAGTCTGTTTTTAAGATTTGTCACGCTATCTGAAAATGGTAAATGATATCATCTTCATTTTTTTGCAATCTTCATATTTTTGTCGTTAGACTTTGATTTATCTGCCAATGTAGGAGTTAAGAAAGGAAAACATTTATCTTTCTTTATATTCTACAAAATATGACAACTTTAATAGGAATAATTGTCGAATGAGAAAATACAGTTTCTCTGGAAAGTTACGCGGCAGAATTCCCTTGGATCAAAGTTACGAAGTCAACGCACTACTGTAGACAAATCGTTCAGCAATTATATTGCTTTTGTGGTATTTTCTGACTATTTTGTTGTTGCAGAAATTATATCTCATGCAAGCACAAATTAAATCAGAAGTGGTTTATTGCTTTTATTTGCTTTGCATACTTAATATGGCCACGCGACGAAATACTAATTTTATTTCATGACAAAACTATTTTTGCAAACCCTTGCACTCGAAAGGTTAACTGTTATTTTGGGTATTTAAGGAGGAATGAGTACAGACAGT
The DNA here is from genome assembly GCA_932526625.1 of Rhingia campestris. Lineage (NCBI taxonomy): Eukaryota > Metazoa > Arthropoda > Insecta > Diptera > Syrphidae > Rhingia > Rhingia campestris. The sequence continues at coordinate 53,680,351 of OW052184.1, read as the reverse complement.
AGTTTATCGAACGGATTGTTTGAGTCCCTTGAACTCTATAAACTACGGCTTGTATGTGCTACTTATTTAGTTTACATTCCCACAATGAGCGGTTAAAATACAAACACATGTCAAAAAATTATTCGACTGATTCAGAGATGTTTTGTTTAAGTATTATCAAATTAAGGAGAGACTGCGCTCGCTAAGTAGGCAAGATTTGAACCGTTTTATTTGACAGCGAAAACCTAAAATGTCATTCGTTATTTGCTACTATTTTTTAATGCAAATATAGGGTGATTTTTTAAGCGTAGTTTTTTTTTTAAAATCGAATAAAACACTCAAATTTGCATCAAATATTCCAAATGTTTATTGTAATCGATAAATAGGCCTTTGCCAGAAAACTTCATGTAAATGTTGTCCGCGGCTCCGTTTAAAATGGTTCATTCGGAAGGTCCAATTTTGCGTCACTTTTTCGAGCATTTCGGCCTGTATTCCACGAATTACGCGTGTTATGTTATCCTGTAAGGCTTCAATCGTGTTCGGCTTTTCCACATAGACTTTACATAACCCCACAAGAAATAATCAAGAGGTGTTAAATCGCATGATCTTGGCGGCCAACTCACAGGGCCATTTCGAGAGATAAGCTGCTCACCAAATTCATCCTTCAACATTTCCATTGTTTCACGAGCTGTGTGGCATGTGGCACCGTCTTGATGAATCCACATGTCAACCAAGTTCAACTCAGCCAACTGGGGTAAAAAAAATCGATTATCATGACTCGATATCGTTCGCCGTAGATGGTATAGTCCGTACCAAATCAGTTGGCCAATCTACTGCGCAGGTCTCTTAAAATTTATTTTACAATATCTTAAATCTCCCTTAAATCATCTCTCTGCGCATTCGACCGTTGGCAAACTAGTGCAAACCAAACCAGTTGGGCATTTTACTGCGCAGGTCTCTTAGAATTTATTGTAAAATATCTTAAATCTCCCTTGAATCCTCTCTCTGCGCATTCAACCGTTGGCCAACTGATTTGGTACGCACTATAACGTTTCTTTCACGGTCGTCTTTGAAGAAAAATGGACCCATCATCGGTCTATTTTTCTTTAAAGACGACCGTGGAAGAAACGTTACGTTACCAGGCCATAAACCACACAGAACTATCGTTTTTTCGGGATGCATCGGTAATACTTGTATGGCAAGTGGCATCATCATCACTCCAGATGCGACAGATTTGCTTATTTACGTATCCGTTGAGCCCGAAATGAGCCTCATCGCTGAACACAATTTTTTTTGATGAAACAGCGGATTTTCACATTTTTAACAGAGCACGAAGTCTTTCCATGATTAAATGGCAGAGTATACTGAAAACTTTTCACTTTGACAGATGACCTTTGGACGCCATTACTAACCAGTGCTGTCAACCTGAAAAACTTGACTCTTAAAAAATCACCCGTTATAACCACCGATTACTCTGTCCTTGTCAGGACATGCTGATAATTCGTTCAAAAAATGTTAAACCATGTTTAGACCAAATATGTGGTCAGAGTACACATTGTTTTAAACGTTTGATATTGTCGAAATTTGAAGACTCAACGTATACTCTGTATCAATGAAAACGCCTATCGAATTCTCCATCGTGAAATTCGTGGTTCGAGTCGGCTCTTCCTGAAGGACTTCCAGACTTTATGTCTTATTCCTGAAACTTTTAATAACCGCTTAGAAATAAGTATAATGGCCATTGGACAGCAATCAACAGATGTACTTTATGTTCAAAAGTCTTTTACGAAAATGCGTCACAAATTTATGCGTCGAACAGCCAAATGCATGGCACATCATCTAGTAGATGTCGACAAAGACTAAATGAAATGCACAAAATCCAATTCTTAGCGCAATAATCTGGTTAGGACCAAGTGCATACCTTTATTCTCATGTATTTCTTGCACGATGACATGACCTATAGTTTCAAATCAAATCCGAAAAACTAAGTTGAGATCAGCTTTTTCGTGAAAATTTAAACCACTCTGCAAAATGATCTGACAACATTTCAAGCAGAGCTGTCAATGATGTTGCTACGACTGGTACGACCAAGGCCTTCTACGAGGAGGTACATGAAACTAACCATCGCAGCACTGAGCAAGTTGTGTAAACAATCACGAACTGTACCCCAAAACATCGTGACAATTATTCCACCTTCTTCAGAAGTATATCGCTTCATATTTTACTCACACAAATTCTGTATACTGTTTGCTTTACAAAAGCAAAACCCATCTATCGTTCGACGCCATTTGTAAAATCAGTGGTATTTTCCTTTTATTGTATTTGGAAACAACTAGTTTATTGTAGGTATTCTTGAAACAGATTGCATCCTTGTAGTATTTACCTTAGAGATCTCGTGCACTGGTACTACAATAAAATTATGTATTTAGGGCTGCATTTTAATTAAAACCAATAGCAAAAATATATCTTAAGTCCATATATCAAGCACAAAAATATTTATTTATACACAAAGGCTCTCGAATGGAATCAATAAAAGAATTAATTTTATGTTATCGGAACAATGTCAACAGATTTTGGTATTTTAGGTTTGACTGCACCCTTGCATGTTTCATGTAAGAGTCGATTTAATCATATACACAGCTGAGGATGGCAGGCCTTTTTTATTGACACATCTATATGTAGGTACAACCACCGAAATAGTCATAACAATGAATCGAACTGCAGACAATCGCTTTTTTTCTATATCCTACCGCGTCCTTGGATTAAGGAAGTCAATACCGCTTAAATATGCGGCCCGAGTGAAAGTAAAGCATGACAATGTACAGGCATCTGCATGAGCTCTATGTTATCGAAGTATATGTATGGTATTGCTTGTATGAACTTTGTAATCGATAAATGTGATTAATGATAAAGTTATGTTAAGTATACGCCGTAGTGTACTAGTTTAAGTTGTTTTTCTGTTAAATTATGTATACGTATTACTAGCACATAGTTGTTTATACATTAAAAAAAAAACAAAGTTTTGTATTAACTTTTCGTATTTCTGTTTGTCTCTGTTTCTTTTAGGTACGAAGAAAATGGAATACAAGACCCGCCAGTGGCACGAGAAATGCTTCTGTTGTTGTGTCTGCAAAACCCCTATTGGCACCAAATCGTTCATCCCACGTGAGCAGGAGATCTATTGTGCCGGTTGTTATGAGGAGAAATTCGCAACTAGGTGCATTAAGTGCAACAAAGTAAGTGAATTGACCAGTGATGCCATCTGTGAATCTCTCTATATATATTTTTTTTTTTCAATCTTAGGTCATTACTGCTGGCGGTGTGACTTATAAGAATGAGCCATGGCATCGTGAGTGCTTCACCTGTACTAATTGCAATATCACTTTGGCTGGGCAGCGATTTACTAGTCGTGACGAGAAACCTTACTGTGCCGATTGCTTTGGTGAACTATTCGCCAAGAGGTGTACTGCGTGTGTGAAACCTATTACAGGTAAGTGTGATTAAAAGATATTTTGGTAAAGAAATTCATTTAATCAGAAACTGAGAATTTGAATGGTATGACAGCCACGTTTGCTTATATAGAGAAGGAAAATTTATAAGATCCTTTTTAAAACCTACCACACGTATATTGTATACTTTAATTAATATTTCTTGATGACTACATTTTACAGATTAACGTCTCTTCCTCCAACCGCGATTAGTTGGCATACGTTGACCGAATGTTTGCATTTCTTTATTTCGCTTTGTGTTTTTATTTACATCGTTATAGTGAAGTTTATTCGTGCGAATTTTTAATTTCTACACCTCAACTTTTTTCATTTCTCTCTAACTTGGCTCTTCTTATGAGATAGAAAATATGTCTGGAAACGTGCCGCTCGCCGGTAGCTCTGTTCCACGGTTTGGCTGTTCGTTGTTGTTTGTTAAACTCTTTAATTGTCTCAAGTCTATGACATTTCGACAAGCTCTTCTGAGCATATCTGTTATAGCAGCTACCTTTAACCATAATGATAGAAAGCCATTGTTTTGCCACTTAAGCCTAAAGTTGTGGCAACTGTTTCTTTTGTCATGTGTTAGGTGCCTCGCATCATTGGTACATAAAGTGGAAAATGAAAAGACGCTTAATTTTAACATTTCATACTGCCTATGCACTTTTCTTTGAAAATAAAAGGATCAAAATTCAAAACCATTAAGCGTCCACAATCGTTTCAAGCTGATGTTTATCGGGTATACAATGAAAGGTAAAATAATGCCGAACGTCTTACAAAATATTGATGCGTCCCTGTGGTCAATTTGATTAACGGTTTGTTTGTGATGAATCCGTGTGCTGGCTATTTGCTCAAAGGTTTGTCCTAGAGCTCTTAGAAACAGTCTTTGGTGGAATTATTCATTCGTCATAGCGTGAGCGCATATAAGGCTTAAATTGGCTTAATGTGGCTTTGTTGTGGAAAGCATTCGGTGATATCATCGAATGAAATCCACATTCTGCTAACAGCTGACTTATACTTGTATCGTTATACCATTTTTCTGTTAAGTGTTCTAACATTTCAGGTGTTTGTCCTCCATAGCAAAATAATTAATTTCCAGTCATTTAGTTGCTTCATAGGTAAATGCACATTTTAAACTTCCACTATGGGATTTGAGTATCTATTAGACGCATTCCACAAGTATAAAACTCATGCACCAGTTGCATGAATAACATTTTTGCTTCCGTTAAATATTACAATTTTCTTGATTTCATCCTGTGAATAGAAAGTTTATGCGCAGGTTACACTTTCTTCGTTTTTGAAATAAATAAGCAAATTGTTCATTGGTCGTCACTCTTAATTTTTTTGTTGACACACTCCAATTACACACTTTTATAAATAAGAGTAGTAGAAAGAAATCCGATTTTTTTTCATTTAATCGAAAACTTTATTAAGCATAGTTAGTAGTTTCGCACGATAACTTCTTGTCATTTTGAAGGGAATATCATTATCCATCTCTCATATTTAATAAATGAACAAACGAGAAAAAAAATGTTTAAAATAACTAGAAAAATCGTCCTTATTGGCATGGCAATAAACTGAAACAGGTTCCAAACGGATTTTTTTTCAAATGATAAGCTCCCGGGCAATCGAAAAAGTGCTCGTGTGGCAGACGTACATCGAGGTTTTTTTTTGTATCAGCTCTATACACATATACATATACCTCAAAGTATATGGATCGATTCAGAATCGCTAACTGAGTCGATTAAGTCATGTCTGTCTGTCTGTCCGTCCGTCTGTGTGTCACCGATTTTTGGGCCTTAAATTTTGAGCTAGAGCGTTGAAATTGGGTATATAGACTCTCTGGCCGACGAAGCAGAACAAGTGTAAACATTTTTGAAATCCGCCTACTGCCACGCCTCCTTTTAAGAAAAACGTAATTTTAAGCCAAACCGTAAGGAATTAAAAAAAAAGGGTCTGAGCAACATATTTAGACAATCTTAATATGTATATTCCGTCCATACAACATTTTTTGCCACGCCTACTTTTTGGGTCGTTTTTAGTAAAAAACGCTTTTCGTCCAAATTTTAAAAAGTTGGAAAAAACTGTTGATGCAAATACTTCCATAATGATATAATAAACATTTTATCCATAGATCATTTTCACCTACGCCCACATTTTGGGGGCGTTTTCTTAAAAAAAAACATTTTTATACCCCATCCCAAGGGATTAGCAATTGAAATACGTTATTTTTTGTCGAACCACAAAAGGTTTTGATAAACCGTCTGAACAATAGCTATATTGCGACAATGTCATTTTCTGTATTTCATAGCCATTAAGCCTACATTTTGAGGATATTAATTTTAAGGATGGTATGGGATACGGTATTCAACGATCCGCACAGCGGATTGTAGCCTCTCATATGTTTTTATCGACATTTTCTACAATTGGGCTCCCAGATCGTTGTATCTACATCTTTGCCATCGAAATTATCGGAACGGAATCGACGAAACCAAACCTGCGCATAATTAGCTTTTACAGTCAGAACAATGAATGCTATAAACATTTTCAGCAGGAAGCTATCGTTTTCGAAGAAAATGCGTATTTTGACACACTCTCATAACCAATCACAAAACTGTCATTTTCATTGCGAGATACAGTTTACCAAAGCCGTCTTTTGGATTGCCTTTTCTACACCTATTATTTTCAGATTGCAATGTCTCTGAAAAAATGAATAAAATTTAAAATTGTTCGAACATTCTTTTATTCTCTATTCGCAATTCACCACCTGTGAGTGGACCTTTGTCATTTCTTCACCCAGCACCTTCGATTTTGCCTCTCTCCCTCTATAAAGATTTTTAAGAAGTAGATAAAGAACTTTAATATCCACGCTCTGAAAAAATTAGCAGCAAAAAAAAAGGGTTTTTTGCAATGAAAAATCACGTCAAGTTATAATGTTCTATTTTAAAATATTTACTATGTTTTTTTCCAATTTCAGGTATTGGTGGCACACGTTTTATTTCGTTTGAAGACCGCCATTGGCATCATGATTGTTTCATTTGTGCCAGCTGCAAGACATCTCTTGTCGGACGTGGCTTCATAACCGACGGACCCGATATAATCTGTCCCGAATGCGCTAAGCAAAAGCTAATTTAAGCTTAAAGTACTGCAAAACTGCAACAACCACAAATATATGTTTTTTTTTTTTGGTTTTGTAAAATGAAACTTAATAACCTAATAACACCATTTAGAGTCAATGTTATTTATTATATAAAATATTTTAACAAAGAAAAAGTGAACAATTTTGCACCAACAAATAAATAGGTAAACTCTGTAGGTACTCCACTTGTAGTTGTTGTCTTTAACTAATTTCAGTTCATGAAACTGATCATATTCTTTGCTTTCTCAAATTAATTATTTAGTAAATGCTTAAATGAAAATATTATCGTAAAATTTTCTTAATATTATTTTTCCTAACTGTAATGTTTCTTTTGTTAAATAGATATTTTTTTAATATGAATGATAAAGAAAATCTAATATATAGTATATTTTAAATGTATTTATATTATTCACCAATTTACAATTGCTTATTAAAAACAAAAAATGTATACATACATATAATTGCCAATGTATTTACAAAAAAAAGGTAAACAAAAATGAAATATGAATAAACAATTTTATATTTCAAATAAAAAAAAAAGAATAAAATTATTAAGTATGCTGTATTTTTGTTAATGATATATTATACATAGTTGTGAGATGTTCACCTTTAAGCAATGAAAAGAAAAGTAATATATTATACACATGTGAAATGTATATTTAATAAATAAACAAACGAGAAAAAAAATATTTAAAAGAACTAGAAATCATCTTCCATCTTGAGTCGCTAAATTGTAGATGTAAAAAAAAAATGTGCCTGTAATCTGTACGTATGTTGCATTTCTTATTTCGTTATAAAGTCAGAAATTTTATTTTTAACCTATAAATATGTTTATTTTTAATTGCTGGATATAGGTCACTAATTTTGCTTTTTTGTATTTAAACTGAAATATTTTTTTATTTGTATTTTGTTTACGTTATCCCTAAACTATGACAACTTACTGAAATTATTTAATTGTAATCCATTTGAATTGAAAAGTCAAAATATTTGAAATAAAAATTATTATTTAAATCAATGCGGTGTGTGTTTTAATAAATAAACCGATATTCGTGTTGGATATAAACAGTCAACCCGCTTTTGACTATTGCTGACCGTTCCTCTTACCATTCAAACTCGCCTCTAGATTCATTAGATTAATTTATCATAACATGTAAAGGAGCAAATCCCTAAAATGACTTTATGGCAATATGGAGTGTCAATTGGGAAGTATTAACACGTTCGCGGACACATGATTATCGCTGTGGAACGCTAGAATGACACACGCATATCTCCGACAATTTTAGAGATATTTTATCCGGGATTGGACCAAAATAATGAAAATCAATACAGAATGCGATTGTGATAGTTTTTACTCAATCTTAAATTTGACGAGGTTTCTCCGGACCACCAGCAAGAAAGCCCTGGTTTGATGAGGAATGCCGACAGATGCTCGCAGCCAAGAACGAGGCCTACAAGGCTAAGCTGCAGGTGAAGACGAGAGCTCCCATTGAGCTCTATAGGCAAAGAAGAAGGGAAGAACACCGGCTTTTCAAAAATAAATAAAAAGAAAAGCGCGCGATCGAGGATATAGAGAGGTGCAACTCCAGGAACGACGTTCAAAAGTTTTACCAAAGTGTAAAACGTCAAAGCCAAGGATACAAGGCTCGAACAGAATCCTGTCGAGATGAACAAGGAAATATCGTATTTGAGACACAGTCGATGCTGAGGATATGGAAGAACCATTTCTGTGGACTGTTAAACGGCGATGACGAACAACATTCGTTTGTCCGATTCACAAAAAAGGAGACCCTTAGAACTGCGCCAACTACAGAGGCATAAGTCTTCTCAACATCGCCTACAAGATCCTATCTGCCGTAATATGTGAACGCCAACCTGATCGGCCATTATCAGTGTGGTTTTAGGTCAGAAAAGTCCACAACCGATCAAATTTTCACACTTCGGCAGATCCTGGAAAGAACCCAAGAAGTCCAAATCGATACCCACCAACTATTTATCGATTTCAAAGCCGCATACGACAGCATTTATAGAGACGAACTATACAGAGCCATGTCTAGTTTTGGTATACCTCCCAAACTTGCCCGTTTGTGTAGGATGACGATGGAGAATTCTCGCTGCACCATCAGGGTCGGAAACGACCTCACCGACACATTCGATACCAAAAAAGGATTTAGGCAAGGCGATGCGCTGTGACTTTTTCAATTTGATTCTTGAGAGGATTGTGCAAAACCCCCGTGCCAACACCAGAGGCACAATTCTCCAAAAATCGGTGCAACTACTAGCATACGCCGACGATATTGACATATGGCTAGGACATGTAGAACGAATGGAGACCAATACTCCGGCTCGCAGAGTATTCGATTCCCAGCCAGACGTCGGACGCAGTAGAGGATGACCTCGCCTTAAGTGGCGCGCACAAGTAGAAACTGACCTCAACCAACTTGGAGTGCGCAACTGGAGGCAGTTAGCTAAGGACGGGGCTAATTGGAGAGGCCCAGGTTCATCCCAGACTGTAGCGCCACTTTAGTAAGTAAGTAAGTAAACTGACAAGACGGCATATCCAGAAGGAAGGAAGTTGTGAAATATAAAAAAACGGTTGATTTAAATAGTTGTTCAAATCGCCGGCCGGTCATTGTATACCAAAATATATGATGATCATATAACGGGTCATTAGGAAAGAGATCACGAATCTTTGGCGGTTTGACTTGCGATTGAAGCAAGCAAAGCACAAGTAACATCTCTTCGGAATGCGTTGGCTTGGAAACAGCAAAACGTCACATAAAAACCATGTTACCATCCTGTCACTTGACTTCGAAAAGGTATTCGATCAAATTGGTATCCATATTATTCTGAATAAACTAATAGAAAGTTGGACCATAGATGTAAAAAGAAAAACTTTTCTAACAAACAGACAATTTAGCGAGAAATCGAATAACTACTTTTCAAGTATATATAAATTTACTAATGGTATCCCTCAAGGTAACATTATTTATAATCGCTTATAACGATATAAGCGAAATTATATCAAAATATAATATAATAAATCATAAACTGTATGCCGACGGTTTAATCCTATTATCAAGGGAAACGATAAAAATCGTTCCAAAGTTTTATTTCAAAATATCCTTGCAGACTTAAATGAATGGTAATGGAAAACAGTAAACATTTACACATCTGCAAAAAAAAAGAAGTTGTAACAGTTTTTATATTAATATACTCAATATACAAATCCCAAATGTAAATAGTTTAAATATTTTAGGCATCATTTTTGATGCTCACTTGAACTTTAAAGATCATTGCATTCAACTTAAAAAGCTTTCCACCAGTCTAAACATTATCAGATTCTTATCTTCTAAAAATAGCTTTGTTCACCCGAACACACATATTTATATAACAAAAACAATAATATTATCAAAGATTGACTATGGATTGGTAATATGTATATGGAAAATGTGCAAAATCAACCTTACAAATCATCAAACCATCTTACCATGCCGCAATCAGAACGAGTTTGAAAGCCTTTGCTACGACCCAAATAAAAAAATATGCTAACTGAAGCCGGCCTTCCGTCCATTGAACACCGCAAAGACCTCCTTACAGTACGGCTTGCCGCAACAATCTGTCAGTCATACAAATCACCAATCACCGCAGATGCAAAAAAATGAAAAAAGTACCAAAATGTCCCTCCAGTATGTACAATGCCTTAAATGCCGCGAGGAGCATAGGCATCCCACTATCAATTAAAACACTTACACCTGGAAACATCCCTCCATGGCTAATACCAACCAACAACATAAACACCAAGTTGGCAAAATTTAAAAAAGACTGGAGACATACCTGCAGCTTTTCCATAAGTGAAAGTGATAAGTGAATTCAGAACAAACCAATGGGATAAAACTAATAGACCTATTGTCAACACAATCTTCTCAAAATATAAAAAAATGCATTCACAATTATGTCAAGACTAAAAATTTAATCTATTATTTAATCAAACTATCATGCTTAGTTTTTTTTTGGGGGCGATCAGTGAATGACGGACCTGACAATTGATACGGACGGACCAAAGAGAAAGATATTGTTTTCGTGAACATTTTCGACCTCGATATTTTGATTGATTCTAACATTACGATGATAGCGGAGCCTAAAAAAGTGGTTTTTGGAATTCCGTACGTCGCGTCGGTCCGTCTGTCCGTTATGGTCTCCCTAGCCTAAACGGCTTGGCCGATTTTCTTCAAACTTCGTATCCAAGCTTATTTTGGTCATAATTCTAGGCCATTTTTTTTGTTTGCTTTTAGCCATGTTAATAACGGTACCTGCCATATAAAAAATACACATTCAGCTAGGTTCTACGTTTCACTTTCACTCGAAATGAAATTGAAATTGGTCTAAAGTGAAATTTTGGGTTCCACATTTCACTTTTACCGATTTCAATTTCACATTTTTCAAAGTTTCAAAGTTAAAAAAAAAAACATATGAGAAGGCTACAATCCGCTGTGCGGATCGTTGAATACCCTATCCCATCCTATCCATAAAACTAGAATCCCCAAAAAAGTGGGCATGGCTAAAAACACGATGTGGATAAATAGAAAAAATGATATAGTGACAACAAATTCTTCAGACTGCTTACAAAACACTTTAACGGTTCTACAAAAGACAAGGTTTTCTCCTGTATATGTTATGGGGTAGTGTATAAAAATGGTTTTTATATAAAAACGCCCCCAAAAAGTGGGCGTGGGTTAAAATGGTATAAAGACGAAATGTTCATATTAATAATGTTAATGATTCTGCATCAAAAAATTTTTCGAAAAATTTAAAATTTGACCGAAAACTGTTTTTTATTGAAAACGCCCCCAAAAAGTGGGCGTGACAAAAAACTTTATATGAACGAAATATAGATATTACGATTCTGTAAATATGCTGTTCAGACACTTTTTTAAAATTCTTTACGGTTTTGTCAAAAATTACGTTATTCTAAAAAGGGGGCGTGGCAGTGGGCGGATTTCAAAAATTTTTACACTTGTACTGGTGACTCGGACAAGGATCCTATATACCAAATTTCATTATCCTAGCTCAAAATTTAAGGCCCAAAAATCGGTGACGAACAGACAGACGGACGGACGGACACACGGACGGACGGACGGACGGACGGACGGACGGACGGACGGACGGACGGACAGACAGACATGTCTAATTCGACTCAGCTAGCGATTCTGAGTCGATCCATATACTTTGAGGTATATGTAGCAAAATTATTTCTCTATGTTACAAACTATGTATCAAAACTAATATACCCCCCTATGGGATAGGGTATAAAAATACTTCCCAGGAGGCAACATTTATTGAATTTATGGAGAGGCATAAAGTTCTTGCCAGAGGACTTATGAAAGGAGATCGAGTTGCAGCGGACGCTTTTTTTTGAAAAGATACTGTTTTTGAATGCCGTCGATGTCGATGACTACAGGAATACGAAATTCGTCCATGAAATGTTGTTTTGATTTCCGTTTGATTTCGAATGGAAAGTTTGACCATCTTGGACGAATTTTGTTCTCCAAAACATTGAGAACTCTTCAATATCTTTGATACAGTGCTACGGCCCAAAGCAACATCAGAATCTTTTCCAATTCATCTCAGAAAGCAACACACTGCATTTGAAAGCATGTTTATTTAGTCGATAATATGACATAAATCTAAATAAAATACCAATTATTAATTTTCACTTGAAATTTATTTGTTTTAGTTACGCTACGCAGCATCAGCAATTTCTAAAGGATTAGAAAGGGGTCTAATCTTTTTATACCCTATCCCATAGGGGGGTATATTAGTTTTGATACATAGTTTGTAACATAGAGAAATAATTTTGCTACATATACCTCAAAGTATATGGATCGACTCAGAATCGCTAGCTGAGTCGAATTAGCCATGTCTGTCTGTCCGTCCGTCCGTCCGTCCGTCCGTCCGTCCGTGTGTCCGTCCGTCCGTCTGTCTGTTCGTCACCGATTTTTGGGCCTTAAATTTTGAGCTAGGATAATGAAATTTGGTATATAGGATCCTTGTCCGAGTCACCAGTACAAGTGTAAAAATTTTTGAAATCCGCCCACTGCCACGCCCCCTTTTTAGAATAACGTAATTTTTGACAAAACCGTAAAGAATTTTAAAAAAGTGTCTGAACAGCATATTTACAGAATCGTAATATCTATATTTCGTTCATATAAAGTTTTTTGTCACGCCCACTTTTTGGGGGCGTTTTCAATAAAAAACAGTTTTCGGTCAAATTTTAAATTTTTCGAAAAATTTTTTGATGCAGAATCATTAACATTATTAATATGAACATTTCGTCTTTATACCATTTTAACCCACGCCCACTTTTTGGGGGCGTTTTTATATAAAAACCATTTTTATACACTACCCAATAACATATACAGGAGAAAACCTTGTCTTTTGTAGAACCGTTAAAGTGTTTTGTAAGCAGTCTGAAGAATTTGTTGTCACTATATCATTTTTTCTATTTATCCACATCGTGTTTTTAGCCATGCCCACTTTTTTGGGGATTCTAGTTTTATGGATAGAATGGGATAGGGTATTCAACGATCCGCACAGCGGATTGTAGCCTTCTCATATGTTTACTTTTGTTTTTCAACTTGCTGCACCGCAGCAATATAAATTTTACTCATTATTTTATAATTTATTATTTATTTTATAAAAATGAAGCAGAATTTGTAAACAAAACAATTTATCAAAATAAAAATAATCTTGCAATGTCCCATATGACAGATGGTATCAGCTGTCTTTAATTTCACCGAGTGATTTCGAAAACTTTTCGAAGTTATGAAACGATTTTGATTAAACTTTATAGATACTATAACCATAGTAGTTCCAACAAAACTGCATACCCAGTTTTTTTTTCGAGAAAATCCATATAACGGATTTGGTCATTTAGGCTATATAAAGGAAATTGTTAATTAATCGCAAACTATTATGTCAAATTGAATGAAATTTAATATATATACTACAATTACAGTTTGAAGCAATTCCACATAATAAGTTTTAGCCCAACTATCACTAAACGGAATTTTCAGTTTTGGCCACTAACGGAAAATCATGATTATTCACATTGACATCGATTCCTTCAAAATTCGGAGTAAACATTCGTATAAATACATTTCGACATGATTTATATCATTTTAGCATCAATAATCAAAATGCTTATGATATGATCTAACGCCCAACTTGCTGTGAAAGAGAAAGTTGCGTACGACCCAGTCGTGCACCCACCACTCGTTATATTTGTAACACTTTCGCAAGAGGTAGAGCAGTGAAAAAAGTAGTGGTCTAACGCACTAACCACTTTCCCAATGGTCATAGGAGACATAAGAATAGCGAACTCGCTAGTTTCGATTGAACTTCGTCGTAATATTTTCCAGTGCCAATTGCATTTTTCCGATTCAACATTTCAGCCGGAGTACTCGCTACGCCGTGAATACAAAACAGTTTACCCTTAACCATATATATAGAAGCATAACCTAACAACACGAATGTGGAATGCTCCATCAAACTCTGTTTTCCCATCCAATTATAATTTACAATAATTTAAAACCAATGTGCACTGGTACTTTCTTGCTTCTTATACCCAATTTCCTTAAAAAAAACATGTAAAATGTATTCAAACCACTTTTGTGCAAACAAATTACAAAACAAAAAAATAATGAATTTGATTTGTTATTATTTTATTCGATTTGATTTGTTAAGTCGATAACGTTTTTTTTTATATCTGTGATACACAACCATTGTGTGTTTATTTATTATTTTCCAGGCGGCGCATTTTATAAACCAATAAATGCGGTAGTTCTTGTTTAAAATAAGCGGTCTTAGCGGTCGGCAATGTTGATTATATAAAACGAGTGGTGGATGCACGACGTCGTACGCAACTTTCTCTTTCACAGCGAGTTGGGACTTACATCAAATCATAAGCATTTTGAAAATTGATGCTAAAAATGATATAAATAATCTCGAAATGTGATTATACGAACGTTAACTCCGATATTTGAAGGAATCGGTTTCTATGTGAGTAATAGTGATTTTACGTTTTTAACCAAAACTGAAAATTCCGTTTAGTGATAGTTGGGCTAAAACTAATTATGTGGAATTGTTGCAAACAGTAATAGTAGCATAAAAATTAAATTTCATTCAACTTGACATAATAGTTTGCGAGGAATTAACAATTTTCTTTATATGGCCTATATGACAAAATCTGTTATATGGATTTTCTCGAAAAAAAAAACTGGGTATGCAGTTTTATTGTAACTAATATGCTTATAATCGATATAGAGTTTCATCAAAATCGTTAGTGCCATTTTCGAGAAATTTGAGGTTATGTGCAATTTTATATGGCAGGTACCGTTAATAACATGGCTAAAACCAAAAAAATGGCCTAGAATTAAGCTTAGTACGCAGCTCGCGCTAAATTTTATCTCCCATACAAAAATCTCTACAGAGATAAAATTTAGCGAGAAAATTTATCAGTGCAGTACGCAGCTCGCGAAATATATTCTTAACTTCATAAAGATGGGACACACAAAATGTAGGTAGGGTATAACAATATTATGTGTTATACGAAAAGTGTTATACTCGGTGGATGAAAGGTCTCCACTTATTTATCTCGCGAAATTAATGTGCGAGGCATTTAAATCGGCGAAATTTTAATAAAAAATAAAAACACAATGGAAGAAAATGAAGAAGAATATTTGATGGAAGAATTTCTCGAGGAAGACGACATCATTATTAACAAAGAATAAATTAATATTACTGACATCTGCGAATGTATGACATTTCCCCGACTCATCTAAACGCTGTGTACGAATTTAGCGAGCATTTATCTTTGGATTGGAGAAAACAAGTGGAGAGTAGTAAAGATAAAATTTAGCGCGAGCTGCGTACTAAGCTTTATGGCCAAAACAAACTTGGATACGAAATTGGAAAAAAATCGGTCAAGCCGTTTAGGCTGGGGAGACCATTACGGACAGACGAACCGACGGACGGAATTTCAAAAACCCTTTATTTGGGATCCGCTATCATCGTAATGTTAAGAATCAATCAAAATCTCGAGGTCTAAAATTTTCACGAAAACAATATCTTTCTCTTTGTAAGAGAAAGTTAAAAAATATCGATTATGGATACCGATTTTGTACTTAACTGAAACTTAAAGATAACCCATTAGGTTAAAACCTCTAAAATGTCTGTATGCTGTTAATATGTTTTTGATAATTCGACTCGTTGCATTTTGGCGTTTGTGATTGCCGTCTCATGCATAAAGCCCAGAACGCAACTCGCGCTAAATTTTATCATTGCTATTCTACACTTGTTTTCTCCAATCCAAAGAAAAATGCTCGCTAAATTCGTACACAGCATATAGATCAGGGTTGCAAAAGTTGATACAATTGTACTGTTTTCTATACAATCGACCTTACTTCAGTACACAAATACACTTTATATAAAATTCGATACAATTTGTGCTGCAGCTATTTTAATATGTAGGTATTTTTCATCAAAATATATTAAAAAACCAAAACATCACATAATTTGCTTTGCTATCAAAAATCCGTTCGAATTTATATGAATACTACTGAAAGTACCGATTTTCAATTCAATTTTCTTTCCATTTTTGCCTGTATACAGTTTATCAGCTGTTTGATGATTCTTTTTGGACTTTCCAACTGTCTTCTTATATTCTCGGATCTTAGAGTAGAAAAATGTTTTGTACAAATTATATCGTCGGTTCAAAGATGAAAGTCATTAACTAATAAAATATACAATAAGGAGATAATTCAATTTACAGACATTTTCGGTTTTAAAATTACAATTATGCTGATAAAAATGGATTTTTGTTCTTAGCTAGTTATTTGTTTTTACGCACTTGATGCCATACTTTCTATAAGCAAAAAACAGTTAATTTACATGATTTTAAGAGAAATGTACTTAATGATTTGAACGTGTATGGGATTTCGAACATTATTGTATTGTACACAAAATTATTTTTAGGGTGTGTATTTCAAATAATTAAAACATTTTAGTTTCGAATTTTAAATCAATCTCAGTTGATCAGGTTCCGCAAGCACTCTGCATCTTTAAGACAATGGGTTGAAAGGCCCTTATACACGCACAAGCTCTTTCGGAATGTTTGACCAAATCCAATAATTTTGGGTTTGATATGGGTAACTTACCCTGGTAAATGGTCGTAAGTGCCACAGGAGATCCCCCAAACAGATATATTTTTATAGTTGAAATTATTTTTCGTTAGTTCGTTAAGTGGCGCTACAGTTTTACATGTCCTAGCTATCTTAGGACCGGTTTTTCAGTGCTGAGTTAACACAGAGTTTACTAACCCCGGAATAAATTTAATCTAGAGTTAACTCATGAAGCAGTATTTCAGTACAAAATTAAATTTGAATCCGTGTGTGGTGATTTCATTTGGTAGCGTTCATGATTTATCGATTTTGCTCAGTTATCACTTTATCAGCTGTTTGGTTTCCTTTTCCCCAAACAAATGAAAATGCTTTTGTCGCAAATGTCATACATTCGCAGATGCCAGTAATATTATTATTTTCTTTTTTAATAAAGATGTCGTCTTCCTCGAGAAATTCTTCCATCAAATATTCTTCTTCATTTTCTTCCATTTTGTTTTTATTTTTTATTAATTTTTCGCCGATTTAAATGCCTTAAACATTAATTTCGAGAGATAAATAAGTGGAGACCTGTCTTCCACCGAGTATAACACTTTTCGTATAACACACACATAATATTGTTATACCCTACCTACAATTTGTGTGACCCATCTTTATGAAGTTAAGAATTTATCTCGCGAGCTGCGTACTGCACTGAAATTTTCTCGCTAAATTTTATCTCTGTAGAGATTTTTGTATGGGAGAAAAAATTTAGCGCGAGCTGCGTACTAAGAATAATGGCTGAAACACAATCACGCTT
The DNA here is from genome assembly GCA_932526625.1 of Rhingia campestris. Classification (NCBI taxonomy): domain Eukaryota; kingdom Metazoa; phylum Arthropoda; class Insecta; order Diptera; family Syrphidae; genus Rhingia; species Rhingia campestris. The sequence continues at coordinate 53,662,774 of OW052184.1, read as the reverse complement.
TGGTTCGTTGCGTTGGCTGACGCAGCTAGTTCAAGCATATGAAATCAATGTTACCTATCCCAATTTAGCTTTGCCTGGCGTTGAGTTTCCACCAGGTTTCCACCTCAAAATGAAAAAACGTAAAATCTTAACGTAACGTTGCTGTAAAGCGCCATGGGCAAAGCAAAGGTTGGAAAAAGTGTGAATTGTCAAAATATTTGTTGTTGTTTTCTGGATTATTTTCTGAGAAGGTTGTGGGATACGATATTTTTAGCAAAGATTTTAATCATTTCCCCCATTTTTGTAGCAGAAGTTGAAACTGCTGAGAAAATAAATATGTCAAAGCGTGCGCAAAGCAGTTGGGCGTAACGTTGGTAAAGCGAAGCTCCAAAGCGTGATTGTGTTTTAGCCATAAGGCGTTTACCTTTTTTTTAGTACGGAGTAGAGCTCTGTACAGAATCTGAACCAATCGAGTGTATAGCTGTTCAGAATTCAATAAAAACGCTTTGGGTTAATTTTGAAACGCATAACACTAAAAAGTTAGAACATCCCAAAAAGGAATAATTAACTGCTCCAAACGAAAACAGAAACACTGCCTACGCGCTCTTAAGTATGTGAGCTAAAATAGAAACCCAAACATTTTGACAACTCAAGTTCGGCTCTGAGTTAAAAAAGAAAATCGCCTATTGACGAAGTTTGAAAAGCGCCTCAACATGTGGGAAAAATAACATGTTAGTTAAGTGCTATAGAATTAAGGGAAATTTTCATTTATTTAGGATTACCATAAAAAAAACTGTGTTTAAAACGAAAATCCAAACGCGTATTTCCAAACATTTTACTAATAGGCAATATACAAGTTGATATGGCATTTAATGGAATAAATAATGGACTTTTTAAATATATGAAATACTGTGCGATTAGATTAACATTTTAATACAAAAATGTAATTTTAATTTGGCGCTATTTTGCCATACGAATAGCGCCACTTTTGCGACTAGTAGAGACAAAATGAGTATTACAATGTATACCAAAATGCTAGCCTTCAGTCATGTTCATTCATGTTCAATATTACCGAACAGCCCCACTGTAAAAATTATCTCAGCTGAACTCTGTCATTCCATTTTAACCATATCCAACTTCACGAAATAAATATCACCATCTCGTTCTCGTATCTGCAAAAGTACTTTCGCGAAGAAGTTTGACACCCCGACGATTACCCCATTTGCCGTGGGTACATGTGTCAATTTGTTCACTCACGAAAATTCAAGAATTTCTATAAAGTTAACCACGTTAACCTAACTTCAGCAAGTAATTACCTATCAGATTATATTAACGAAAATATAAAGCAAACAGTATGGTTTTATCGGAAGTTGAAAAAGTGAGTAGAGCAACATTTTATTAAAAATAGAACCACGACGACCACAACTGAAAGACAACCAGAATCAGGTTGCAGCAACAGACGAGGCACATTGTATGCATTCTCATATATTTCGACGGCAGACAAATAATAAAATTCACGTAGCGGTTTATATATTAACAATTTCAAATACAAAAAAAAACCATCTCGTATTAAGTGAAAGTGAAGTTATTTTTTCTCTATACGTTCTGTGATTGCATTTTTGTTTGTGACGTCAAGAATATAATATGGTAAGCGAGAAACAAAAAAGTCTCCATTTTTTAGTATTCCTCTCGCCCCCTTCTTCCTACTCTTTATTGTATGATCTTTTTCATAACAGTGCTACCAATTCCACTTAAATAAATTGCATATAAATAACTACATACGATCAAAATAAATTCACTGTCAAATAATGCGATTAACATCTGTAAATATTATATTTTATTTCTATTATTTATCTATAGTTATATCTGTATCTATTAGTTAATCTTTTAACGCAATATAAAAAATATAAATACTTACGAACCCTCTCCCCAAGACAACGCCTAGATCTGGAGTCTCATAATAGGTATAATACAAAAAATACTCCTTCCATTGTTAAACAAATCAATTTTTTTTGATTCAGATCAATTTAGCAAGGATCACAGCCCACGTTACTGCATCACTTAACTACACTCCCTTTGAGTTCGGCAGTAGTCCAAACTTCCGGTTACTTTTTCACTCAACTGAATTAAATGTTCTTTCCAATCGCCAATCGAACATATCTACGTTTGCATTTTATACATCATTGAAGTGATTCATTAATTAGTTATTTTTATTAACACCTACACTTTGGCCATTCACAACTTCCTAATTGATAACGTAGACTCATATAAGTAATGCAAATATTTTTTTTTTTTAAATAATAAACACCGGAAGAACACGAAAAGATAATTAAAATAAATAATTTTGTGTCTCCTTTTGGCAAAAAAAATGGTTAACGAAAAGATAAAACCCTTTGTCAATCATCCAGTGGAACTTGTCATGCCCCTTGCTTGGCAGACCTGTAGATGGAATTTTGTATTACATATTAATTAAAACCAATTACTTACTTACTTACTTACTTAAGTGGCGCTACAGTCCGGAATGAACCTGGGCCTCAACCAACATGCCTCTCCAATTAGCCCGGTCCTTAGCTAACTGCCTCCAGTTGCGCACTCCAAGTTGGTTGAGGTCGGTTTCCACTTGTGCGCGCCACTTAAGGCGAGGTCTTCCTCTACTGCGTCCGACGTCTGGCTGGGAATCGAAGACTCTGCGAGCCGGAGTATTGGTGTCCATTCGTTCTACATGTCCTAGCCATCTTAAACGTCCAATGCGGAGTTTTTTGACCAGGGGCATGTCGCTGTACAGCTCGTATAGTTCTTGGTTGAATCTTCGTCTCCATAGCCCGTCAACGCAAACGGGACCGAAGATTTTTCGAAGAATTTTCCTCTCGAATCTACCAAGGATTTCTTCATCCGCTTTTGATACGGTCCATGCTTCAGCGCCGTAGAGCAGGACTGGGATGATCAGGGTCTTATATAGGATCTCCTTAGTAGTTCGAGTGAGGGCTTTACTACTAAATTGCCTTCTTAGCCCGAAGAAACAGCGGTTGGCAAGAGTAATTCTTCGTTTAATTTCTGACGAGATGTTGTTGTCAGAGTTAATAGCGGAGCCGAGGTAGACAAAGTCCCGTACTACCTCAAAGTTATATCTGTCAATGGTGACGTTCTGTCCAATTCGTCGATGTTGTGTGTCCTTTCGTGTTGACAGCATATACTTAGTCTTACCCTCATTTACTGCTAAACCCATTTTCGCCGCTTCCTTCTCTATACTAGCAAACGTGGCTATGACATCACGTTGAGTCCTACCAATGATGTCAATATCGTCAGCGTATGCTAGTAGTTGCACCGACTTTTGGAAAATTGTGCCTCTGGTGTTGGCTTTGGAGTTTTGCACAATTCTCTCAAGAATCAGATTAAAGAAGTCACATGACAGCGCATCGCCTTGCCTAAATCCTTTTTTGGTATCGAATGTGTCGGTGAGGTCGTTTCCGACCCTGATTGAGCAGCGAGAATTCTCCATCGTCATCCTACACAAACGGACGAGTTTGGGCGGTATACCAAAACTATACATGGCTCTGTACAGTTCGTCTCTATAAATGCTGTCATATGCGGCTTTGAAATCGATGAATAGGTGGTGGGTATCGATTTGGACTTCTTGAGTTTTTTCCAGGATCTGCCGAAGTGTGAGAATTTGATCGGTTGTGGACTTTCCTGGCCTAAAACCACACTGATAAGGGCCAATCAGGTTGTTGGTAAACGGTTTCAGGCGTTCACATATTACGGCAGATAGGATCTTGTAGGCGATGTTGAGGAGACTTAAGCCTCTGTAGTTGGCGCAGTTCAGAGGGTCTCCTTTTTTGTGGATCAGGCAAACGATGCTGAGGTTACATTCTTCAGGCATATTTTCATCCGACCAGATTTGGCTTATGAGTTGGTGGATGTTACTTACCAAGTCATCTCCGCCGGCTTTATAGAGCTCAGCGGGAAGGCCGTCATTTCCGGCAGCCTTATTAAGCTTGAGTTTAGATATTGCTATCCTCACTTCACTCAGGTCGGGTGGTTGGCAGTTTTCGCTGTCGTTGCCAATATTGAATGGTTCGTTCTGCCTGACAGCGGAATGTTGTTCGTCATCGCCGTTTAACAGTCTGCAGAAGTGGTTCTTCCATATCCTCAGCAAGCATCGACTGTGTCTCAACTACAATATTTCCTTGTTCATCTCGACAGGATTCTGTTCGAGCCTTGTATCCTTGGCTTTGACGTTTTACACTTTGGTAAAACTTGCGAACATCGTTCCTGGAGTGGCACCTCTCTATATCCTCGATCGCGCGCTTTTCTTGCTCTTTTTTCTTCTTGCTGAAAAGCCGATGTTCTTCCCTTCTTCTTTGCCTGTAGAGCTCAATGGCAGCTCTCGTCTTCACCTGCAGCTTAGCCTTGTAGGCCTCGTTCTTGGCTGCGAGCATCTGTCGGCATTCCTCATCAAACCAGGGGTTTCTTGCTGGTGGGCGCGAGAAACCTAACACATCAGTTGCGGCTGATCTAATGGCCTGTTGGCATCGTTGCCATTGCTCTTCGACATTCGATGCTGGTGGTATGGTGTTAATCGAGAGGTTAAGGGATACGCGTTGTGCGAAGGTCTTGGCGGTCTCTTGCGATTGCAGTCTTCCGACATTAAATTTTTTCACAGTAATTCTGGATTGTTGTGGCGTGGTGGATATCCGCATTCTCACCTTGGCTGCTACAAGGTAGTGATCCGAGTCGATGTTAGCTCCTCGGAATGTTCGGACATCCAAAATACTGGATGCGTGCCTCTTATCTATCGCAATGTGATCAATTTGGTTGACCGTTCGTTGATCTGGAGACCGCCATGTCCCCTTATGGATATCGAGGTGAGGAAACCGTGTGCTGGCTATAGTGGCATTTCGTTCCGTAGCGAAATCAATTAGCCTAAGTCCGTTACCAGACGTGTTGTCGTGTAGGCTATGTTTTCCGACAATACTTCTAAAGATGTCTTCTCTTCCTACCTTTGCGTTAAAATCTCCCAGCACGATTTTAACATCGTACTTCGGTAGTCGCTCATGGGTTTTGTCGAGGAGCTCGTAGAAGCAATCCTTAGCTATACATCTTTTTCTTCCGTCGGAGCGTGAGCGCATATAAGGCTTATGTTGGCGAATTTGGCCTTGATGCGGATTGTTACTATGCGTTCGCTAATGTCTTGGAAACATAAGACTTCTTGCCTAAGTCTGGCACTTATAACAAATCCGCATCCGAATAGTCGCTGTTTCTGCTCACTATAACACGGTCCGTAGTATATGTCACAGTTTTTCATCCTCTTTTTGCCCGGCCCATCCCATCGTATTTCCTGGATGGCAGTAATGTCTGCTTTGTAGCAGTTTAGGGCTTCCGCTAGTTGTTCGCCTGCACCTCTCCTGTTTAATGTTCTCACATTCCAGGTGCAGATACGAACGTCGTTGTCCTTTTTTCGTTTAGCAGGGTCGTCAACAATAAAATCCGTCCTTTCCGAGGCTATTGGTTGCTTCGTAACCATGTTTTTTTCTGTGGGTGGGTAGTTAGCCCAAAGCACAACCCCCAACCTGGAGGGCCAGTTCCAATTTATTAGATACCCCTAGGACACGGGGCCATCAGTATCCACTACGGGATTGAGCGCTGCCGTTGGCCTTTCGGTTCATCCGCCACCATCTCTGTTCAAGGGGCCTGACTAACCCTTGAAATTAAAACCAATTAATGCTGCATATTATGACGTTGTTCGTAAAGAAATCAATTGAACTTTGTGTCTAAAAATTATGCTAGAATAGTTTGTATTTAGACATTCCTAGACAACCAGAACTATCGATTTGTTTGCAGATTTCGATTTGCACGTTCAAATGTCACACGTATGCCATGATTTTGCCAAACTTCATGCGAATGTCCATTGTCGCGTTCGCTTTATTGCACGTAGTGCCATTCTGTTGGACTGCATGTCGTGCACGTCCGTGTCGTTCAATTCGGTCCAAAAGAAATGCGTTAGAATTGATCTGCGCTCTCCCTTAACGGTGATAGGCTCACCAAGGTCGGTTTTTTGAAGAACTACGGACCAATGTACCCGACGGCCTAAAATCCGAACCAAAAAGTAACTTTTTGTTACTTTTGTCAGGCTCAGTTCTCATTCCAAACAAAACTCTGATGCGACTTGATTATGATATGGAGGCTGTGAATGGGAATGATGTCCTTGAGAGGGTAGTTGGCTTTAAATCGAATGCTACTGCCCAATATAGCAAGTTCGTCGCGCATTTTATTTACACACTCCATAAGGCTGAGCATGATGCCAGCTGAATTTTTAATATGTTTTTATTTTTTTTTTAATTCTGACTTGCCTAAGCAGTAAGATGCTCATCGACCTAAAAGATCTATTGTGCTTGCCGTCAGATGTTTTTTTTTTAGGCTAGTAGCGCTTCTACTTTCCTAATGTAGCTGATAATACGTTCAGCAGAAGATTTTCTTGGTTCTTCGGGACTTAAAAATTCCCTGAAGCTTAAAGATTCCCTTCTCATAACGTAAAGGGCCGGGCATTTACATATGATATGCTCGGCTGTTTCGTCTTCTTGTAGACATAGTCTGCACTCCGGTGAGTCGACTAGATGCATTTTATTTAGGTGATATCGGAGACCTAAGTTTTTGATATCGTGCCTGCGGAGATTTAGTGTCTTATTGGCATCTGCTTTGAAGGGCTGAATAGCTCTTTTGGCCTGTCTTAGGTCTGGGAAGTTCTCCTAGTATGAAAAACAGTTGTTTTGTTCCCAGTTTTTTTTTTATAACCAGATTAATGGCTGATTTGGGGATTGCACAGAAGGGTTCAGGTCCAATGAAGGGGGTTTCCGAACCTTTTCTGGCTAGTTCACCAGCTTTTTCGTTACCTTCAATCCCCTTATATCCGGGGACCCACCATAGTCTGGTTTTGATCCTGGGACTGAGTGTTTGGAGGGAATTGAAGCAGTGTAGTACTGATTTGGAGTCAATGATGTGTGAGCTAAGGGCTTTTATAGCTGCTAGACTGTCCGTGAATATATGAATGTTTGCGCCTTTAATACCTGAGTTGTGTATTAGGTTTGCGCATTCTTTTATGGCATGGAGCTCAGCTTGGAATACACTTGGGTTTTTCCCATAGGTATTGAGATGTTCCTATTTGGTCCATGTATGCCAGCTCCTACCATTTTAGAACCATCCGTATAGCACTTTAGGCCGTTTTGGCAGTTTGGTAATTTATTGCTACACCATGCTCCTCTGGTTGTGATCTCCGTTGAGAATCTTTTGTCGAAGCATAGTGTCTTTGGTAAGCGGTCTGTAACCGCACAGATCATGTCAAGTTCTGGAAGTTCGGATAGTAGTTCAATTAGTTTTGGGTGTTCGCTAATGTTTAACTCTTCCGCTTGTGTCAAACTTGCTGAGCTGCGAATTGCCACTTTTTTTATATATATGTGGAGGGGCGTTAGTCCTATTAAGGCTTCTATAGCCGCTGTGGGACAGGTACGCACAGCTAACAGCTTGCCTGTCTGGGCATTACCGGCATTACCTTGTTTAATTTATTTATAGTTGTTTTTTGGGTGACTTTGTTCCACCATACTATTGAAGCGTATGTTATAATGGGCCTGACCATGATCGTGTAGATCCAGTGTGTGGTCTTTAGAGAGATTCCCCAGGTTGTACCATACATGTTTCGGTAAGCCCAGAACGCTTTGGTTGCTTTTTGAATTTTGTTGTTAATGTGGGAGTTCCAGCTTAGTTTTTTGTCGAGGATCATTCCAAGATATTTTACTTCGTTGGAATACTCAATGTATGTATCATTGATTGAAATTTGGGTAAGACTTAATTTTCTCCTTTTCGTAAAAGGGACGATGACAGCCTTGATGGGGTTTTTAGAAAGACTTTCTTTTCTACACCAGTCTATGACTATCTTAAGGGCGTTTTGCGTTTTGCAAACGTGTTGCCCGTAATTATGATGACCAGTTCATCGGCGTATCCAATAATATTGAAGCCTGCATTACTTAGGTCTTGAAGTAGGTTATCGATAACCAGAGACCATAGTAGGGGTGAGAGTACTCCTCCCTGAGGGCAGCCTTTAACGGCTGTTACTGATACTGAGGTCAGTGCTGATGAAGCAGTTATTTTCCGACTTTCAAGCATCGCTTTGATCCATTTGATGGTGGGGTGATCTATTCTTCTATGAGTCAAAGCATTTGATATGGAGTCATATCCAGTATTGTCAAAAGCACCCTCAATGTCAAGGAAGGCACATAATGCTTTTTCTTTGTTTTCGTATGCACTTTTTATTTGTGATGTTAAACTTAGAAGTGCTCCTACTGTAGATTAACCTTTTTGGTAGACGAATTGGCAGGGGCGCAGAGGAGTGCTTTCATTTAAGCACTCTCTAATGTGTACGTCTAGTATTCTTTCCATTGTTTTCAGGAAAAACGATGTTAAGCTTATGGAATGGCTTAAGGACTGAAAGAAGAGGATTTTTCCCTCCCAAAAATGTAGTCTCACAATTCGACTCACGAGTTCCTTTCAATTGAAAGGGTTGTAAAACACTACGGTGTTGTGCTATGGAGCCACATGTGTATGGCATAGATAAGATATATACTAAAGCAACGCACTAGTCGGGCAAAACAGTGTTACTACAGAACCACTTGGGTCTGTTGATGAATATGTATTTAGTTCTAATAGAGGTATCCCTTCTAAGCTGTTTTCTTTTTCTTAGTTTGAAAGCGCCATAACCTTTTTCTGTGTAAATTGAATTTGTAGATTGATGTTCCAATTTTTGAACTTGAAACTGCAGCTTTTGCACGTGTTACCGTCCCGCCACCATCGATGTGTTAAACGCTTATTCGTCACAATTGGTGTTTCATTATTACTTGCCATGTACATGTTGCTGGCGGCAGCTTCCCATGCTCTATTATGAACGTATTCAGTTCCTTTCATTTAACGTCTATTGGTGAGTACTTACTAGAGTTTGGCAAGTGCAAAGAAACGCACCTAATAGCGCTCATCAACTTTTTAAATTCTTAATGGCGCAGAAAAACATTGTTCATTCAGTAGAAGTCCCTTTGACTTGAATCAAAGAAGAATAGCTACTCATAATTGAATCCAAATGGCAACACTATTCACTTGAAATCGACGCCGCACACGCACTTGAATTCACAGTTTTTCTCAATTCTCTTCTGAAGAAGCTACGAAATTGGAATAATGCAGTTAGCCATACTTAAATGGAATATGCGACGACTAACTGCAAATAAATCAACACGCGAGATAAAATCACGAATACACAGTGTGCATTCCATGATACTGTTCACATCGGACTCAAAACAAAAATTCCCCCTTTTTTTTTAATTTAAAAATTACTCGTAAAAAAAACTGAAAAAATAGTTTGGACAAATTTGTTTTGCTTGTCTCAAATTCTGTACTCTGTCTGTCCATGGAAATAAATTAAATTAAAATTAGCAACTCCAAGCAACGTGTTTTCAAAGTGACAACCACACAAAGGTGGATTCCAATAAGGGTTTCTTTGCTGTTGTGCCTTTTCCGATGGTCTTTGTGTTCTAATTCAATTGATTGTACATTTCGTTCGTGATTATTATTATTGCTCGGTGGTGGTGCTTCGATTTTTTTAAGTGAGACTACAAGCAATATGATGCATTCAATGTTCACCAGTGACTTCCAACGAAAGAAGCATTTTGGTGGGCCCAGCGTTCCCTATAATGTATACTCAATCGTTTCTTCTTGGCTTTGTTGAATGACGCACATTTTACAATATACTCTGTATTTTCTTGTTTGTGTTCTAGAGTGGTGCCGAAAAGACAGCAACAGAGCCGCTTCCACGTGAAGCTCCGCCGAAAGATGAAATCAAAGATGCGGATATTGTCGAGATGCGGCCAGAACACCTATTCAAACATCCACTACATAACAAGTGGACGTTGTGGTATCTAGAGAACGACAGATCAAAGGCATGGGAGGAATTACAAAATGAAATTACCAGCTTCGACACAGTTGAAGATTTCTGGAGGTGAGTCTTGAACACGTTGTTGCATTCAAAAATAGTGAAACAAATAAATAATACCTTTTTCAGTCTATACAACCACATTAAGCCTCCATCTGAGATTAAGATTGGAAGCGATTATTCTCTATTCAAAAAGGGAATCCGGTAGGTTTTTTTTTAATTATTTGTTATATTTTGAAGTAATGTGTGATTTGTATTTATTTTCTCGCAATCTAGTCCTATGTGGGAGGACGCTGCTAACAAACAAGGCGGACGATGGGTCATTTCCTTGAACAGAAACCACAAACCATCTGAGATGGACAACCTGTGGCTGGACGTTGTAAGTAATGATCGAATAAATATAAGATGTAAAAAGATGGACTCATGTTACCTGTCAAAGAGTGAATTCTATTTAATTTTTGAGCGATGAGACTATTCTTCCGTTCGTCTCAAAATTGGTTATTGGCTAACGGCAGTTGGTTCCGTGGTTTTCTTGAAGTTTCCAATTGGACGCGGGCCATCAATATCCATTACGGTTTTGAACGCTGCCGTTGAAGTAAGGTATTACTTATTTGCGTTACTCTTATTTGAGTTGCGCCTGTAAGAAAGACAGGAGAATCTTCCGCTTTGAAGAAATATCATATATATTAGCGATCCTTTGATCTCTTCATTGATCCCTAGAGCGTTTAGTACCTGCTTTGCTTTCCTTCTTAAAGTATAGATTTTAATACTTTTATTATAAATAAGTCGTAGGATTAGAGTCTAATATAGCAAACATTTGCGTAGGCGAATGACCCCCTTTCCAAAAAGGAGGGTATGGTCAATCTTTGTTCTGCAGGACATATTTGTTGAAGATAATGGCCTCTGCGTTGTGTGAACACCGTAGCACTAGATCGCCAGGCGTAGCATCCTGCGTAGATAGTATGTCTGGATGTCGATGATGAGTCTTGACTTGATTTCCTTTATTTTATGAAATGCCTTATTACAGATAGTAGTATGGATGTTTTTTTCTTCTTTGCAACGAAAAACTTTTCGTCTAAGTTGGTGCCCTCTTCTGTAACTTCTTTGGGTGGTGGCTGGTGGATTCGGCGATATTTTTTTTTAGCAATATTGCAGATACTTCATCCACTGCGTGTTGACGTTGGTGGGAGGGTTGAGGCACAGCAAGTATCCCATTCAGTTGTCCTTTGTATACTCTGGCTATCTCTGATCTGTTTAGGCGGTCTATTTTCCTGTGCTATTCGTAGTTTCTACCTGTTGGATAGTTGGGCTCTGAAGTTGGTAGCGATGTTTAAAATCTGCATTTGTCCCTCTGTATCTATGAACATTAAGTATACTAAATGCGTGCCTCGCATCTATATGCAAATGACTGATTTGGTAGACTGTTCGTTTAAAAAATGCTTTTCAGATTCTTAGTCTAACAAACTTGAGTGAAACTGGTCACCATAGGTGCTGCAAATCCAGTTATTCAGGAGCCTACTATCAACTATCGTTTTGTGGCTCTGCACTTTCAAACTAATCTACCGAAGATAATTTTGTTTCCCATTCTGGCGTTGAAACAGATTCGTAGACTTTCCATTGGATTTAAAGTTATTTTTGTAAGTTAGTCATTAGAAGCGTGTGCACATAATGGCTTATAAAGGGTGATCCATTTCGAGGTTCCCTACTTTTTTAAAGAAAAAAACACAGAAAATTCAAATTTAATGGAGTATGTTTATTATCATTTGAAAGAACATTCTTTGGCATTTATTTTTTGAAGATTATGTCTATCGAATGTTGGCCGTTGCTACGTCGCAGATGGTCCATCCGTTGAGTCCAATTTTCGATCACTCGTTCGAGCATTTCGACTGGTGACTGGCGAATGACACGCGTGATGTTTTCCTCCAAGGCCTGAATCGAAGCGGGTTTGTCGGCATAAGCTTTTGACTTTACATATCCCCACAGGAAAAAGTCTAACGGTGTGATATCACACGATCTTGGTGGCCAATCGACCGGCCCAAAACGTGAAATTATGTGCTCACCGAAATGTTCTCTCAATAAGTCCATTGATTGATGCGATGTGTGGGAAGTGGCGCCGACTTGCTGAAACCAAATGTCGCCGAGATCACGAGATTCAATTTAAGGCATCAAATAGTCGGTTATCATGGCACGATAACGGTCTCCATTGACGGCTACGTTCGCACCGGCACTCTCAGCTACGGCCGCTATATTTTCTTCACAGCGTGCTGGACGTGGTCTATTCGGTCGAATATTATCCAATAATGAATGCTGGGTCTCAAAATGGGTGATGGTGTTGCGAATAGTACGCTCAGTAGGCCGATTATGTTGAGCGAAGTGCACGAAACACATTTCTCACAGAACGTGAATTTTCATAATAAAGTTGAACAATTTGTAAACGTTGTTCACGCGTAAGTCTTTCCATTATGAAATGCCAAACAATACTAAACAAAAATAACATGACAGCATGACACGACTCACACGCGATCTGTCAAAAAAGGCTATTGAAAAAAGTATCTCTACTTGGATCACCCGTTATTGTTAAATGTAACTCACATCCAGACGATCACTAACTGATTTTGACTTTAATCGGCTTCTGAACAGAATCATCGCAATATCACTTAATGTGATCGAAGTCACGCTGCAAAAGTGTGTTGATGACCTCCATTTTTGGACCTGATCTGTATGCCACTAGATCATCTGTGTACGCTATAGCGTGTCTGAGAGAACCTTCAAGATCAATTGTATAAATGTTAAACAATATCGGGGAGTTCACCACCCCCTGTTGTAAACTGTTTTTAATTTCAAAGACTTTACTCGAAGTTACGTAGCCACATTTGACAACGAACTTCTTTCCCATAATAATTTAATAAATCATATAAAGCATGGGTTTACGCATGCCCAGTCTGGTCAGCTTGTAGAAAAGCCCCTCTAACAATACAGTGTCGAAGGCCTGTTTTTTGGACTTATTCCATTGAATGTCGGACACTAGTTTCGACGCGACATGAATGGTGTCATGCCTCGCTCGAAAACCAAACTGATTTTCCGGAATAATCTTGTTTTCCTCGACCCACTTAAACAGAGCTCTATTGATTATCTTTTCGAAAACCTTGCTTATATTCGGCAGAAGGCTTATTGACCGAAGATTACCTGGGTTTGTTTTGTCCTTGTCCTTTTTAGGGATAGGATGTACCACCGCCATTTTCCAGTGCACTGAATAATGTGCATTATTCAGTGCATTGTTAAACAGGGTGGTGAAATTATCGACTTTTGTATGTGTATTATTTATAATCATTTTCTGGCAAGTTGTTCCTTCCTGCATAACCCTATAATTGTAATTACAGCTCCTCTGCTTGATTGGCGAAGCCTTTGATCATTCAGACCAGATTTGCGGTGCTGTCATCAACATTCGTGCCAAGGGACATAAAATTTGTAAGCAAGCCATAAAATGAAAGGTTTCAAATTTTCTAAACAATTTAATTTTTATATTTTCAGCCATTTGGACTGCTGATGGCAACAATAAAGAAGGTGCTCTTGAAATAGGTCACAAATTGAAAGATGCCTTGCGTTTATCCCGATCCAGCTTACAATATCAACTACATAAGGATACAATGGTGAAGCAGGGGCCAAGTGTCAAACCCACATACACTCTCTAAGAAGTGTCCGAAAAGTAGTCATCTCCTCTCCTATTTCAATTACCACACTTTAATTTTTTTTTTTTTTTTTGTGTTTTAATTTTCTGATTACATTTTATTATCGCGTTAACACTTGATTCATGAATTCCACTTGTCAAAACCTGACATCGTGAGAGTAGTTTATTGAAATGAATCAAACTATATAAAGCACCAATTGATTAAAATAGGAACAGCAAATTTATACAAACGAAACTAAAATAATAATATTCCATTGTTTTGACAACAATGAAATGTAAAACACATACATACATGTTATAAAATTTCGTATTTTCATCGTGAACAATAACAATATGGTAAAGAAATTGAATTATTTAAATTAAAATAAATACAAAAAAAAACAGTAACAATGTGCAAGTATGTAGTTATTAAATTTTCTTTTTGGAATATTGGTAAGCTGAAACGCAGAGGACCTCAATCAAGTTCTTCGAAGTGGGAAACGGTCCGTTTGTTTAATGTCTGATTTATTTTTGGTCCATATTATGAGTGACGACTGAAAATCGAAAATCTAAATTTGCCAATCGCGTCGATTGATTTCGGTTTTGGTATTCCAATGACAGTGGTTTTGATTATTGTGAATGCAAATAGCTTTGATTGTAGGATATCTTAATCATTTGTCATGAACTTAGAACAGGACATATTCAATCAATTATATAAATATCCCATATTGTGGTGCCAATTGACAACCGACTCTTTGGCGATTAATTTTGGTATTGTGGAAACAATCTACAATGTTATCGAAAACATCAAGTCCTTCTTGAACAACAGGGTGCCTCACGAAATGTCAAATGACAATCGTGCTACGGGCTGTTGTTATGCTAATTTTGATTTTTTCTACTGATAAACAGGCAAATGACATCATCTGTACCACGACCCTGGATTTGCGCAGCTTGGATGGAGAATTGCGAAGCAATACATTGACGCTGAGAACTCTGGTAGATCACAAAATTTGTCACATCAACTTCAAACTGACTCACATTTGATTTTCATTTATTGAAAATAGTGATGATGCCATTACCCTCAACAAGTTTTAACATTTTCGCACAGCCTATAAAGTGGCATCTAGTTTATAATCGCTAATTTTAATCAATAATTTTAAGATGTGAATTTTTACTCTTTTCACATTCCCATCTCAGCTATCATTTGTATAGGCAGTTGCGCACTCCAAGTTGGTTGAGGTCGGTTTCCACTTGTGCGCGCCACTTAAGGCGAGGTCTTCATCTACTGCGTCCGACGTCTGGCTGGGAATCGAAGACTGCGAGCCGGAGTATTGGTGTTCATTCGTTCTAAACTTAATCTTAAACGTCCAATGCGGAGTTTTTTGACCAGGGGCATGTCGCTGTACAGCTCGTATAGTTCTTGGTTGAATCTTCGTCTCCATAGCCCGTCAACGCAACCGGGACCGAAGATTTTTCGAAGAATTTTCCTCTCGAATCTACCAAGGATTTCTTCATCCGCTTTTGATACGGTCCATGCTTCAGCGCCGTAGAGCAGGACTGGGATGATCAGGGTCTTATATAGGGTCTCCTTAGTAGTTCGAGTGAGGGCTTTACTACTAAATTGCCTTCTTAGCCCGAAGAAACAGCGGTTGGCAAAAGTAATTTTTCATTTAATTTCTGACGAGATGTTGTTGTCAGAGATAATAGCGGAGCCGAGGTAGACAAAGTCCCGTACTACCTCAAAGATATGTCTGTCAATGGTGACGTTCTGTCCAATTCGTCGATGTTGTGAGTCCTTTCGTGATGGCATTATATACTTAGTCTTACCCTCATTTACTGCTAAACCCATTTTCGCCGCTTTCTTCTCTATACTAGCAAACGTGGCTATGACATCACGTTGAGTCCTACCAATGATGTCAATATCGTCAGCGTATGCTAGTAGTTGCACCGACTTTTGGAAAATTGTGCCTCTGGTGTTGGCTTTGGAGTTTTGCACAATCCTCTCAAGAATCAGATTAAAGAAGTCACATGAAAGGGCATCGCCTTGCCTAAATCCTTTTTTGGTATCGAATGTGTCGGTGAGGTCGTTTCCGACCCTGATGGAGCAGCGAGAATTCTCCATCGTCATCCTACACAAACGGACGAGTTTGGGCGGTATACCAAAACTAGACATGGCTCTGTACAGTTCGTCTCTATAAATGCTGTCATATGCGGCTTTGAAATCGATGAATAGGTGGTGGGTATCGATTTGGACTTCTTCAGTTTTTTCCAGGATCTGCCGAAGTGTGAAAAATTGATCGGTTGTGGACTTTCCTGGCCTAAAACCACACTGATAAGGGCCAATCAGGTTGTTGGTAAACGGTTTCAGGCGTTCACATATTACGGCAGATAGGATCTTGTAGGCGATGTTAAGGAGACTTATGCATCTGTAGTTGGCGCAGTTCAGAGGGTCTCCTTTTTTGTGGATCGGGCAAACGATGCTGAGGTTCCATTCTTCAGGCATATTTTCATCCGACCAGATTTGGCTTATGAGTTGGTGGATGTTACTTACCAAGTCATCTCCGCCGGCCTTATAGAGCTCAGCGGGAAGGCCGTCATTTCCGGCAGCCTTATTAAGCTCGAGTTTAGATATTGCTATCCTCACTTCACTCAGGTCGGGTGGTTGATAGTCTTCGCTGTCGTTGCCAATATTGAATGGTTCGTTCTGCCTGACAGCGGAAGTGGTTCTTCCATATCCTCAGAATCGACTGTGTCTCAACTACAATATTTCCTTGTTCATCTCGACAGGATTCTGTTCGAGCCTTGTATCCTTGGCTTTGACGTTTTACACTTTGGTAAAACTTGCGAACATCGTTCCTGGAGTGGCACCTCTCTATATCCTCGATCGCGCGCTTTTCTTGCTCTTTTTTCTTCTTGCTGAAAAGCCGATGTTCTTCCCTTCTTCTTTGCCTATAGAGCTCAATGGCAGCTCTCGTCTTCACCTGCAGCTTAGACTTGTATGCTTCGTTCTTGGCTGCGAGCATCTGTCGGCATTCCTCATCAAACCAGGGGTTTCTTGCTGGTGGGCGCGAGAAACCTAGCACATCAGTTGCGGCTGATCTAATGGCCTGTTGGCATCGTTGCCATTGCTCTTCGACATAAGATGCTGGTGGTATGGTGTTAATCGAGAGGTTAAGGGATACGCGTTGTGCGAAGGTCTTGGCGGTCTCTTGCGATTGCAGTCTTCCGACATTAAATTTTTTCACATATTTCTGGATTGTTGTGGCGTGGTGGATATCCGCATTCTTACCTTGGCTGCTACAAGGTAGTGATCCGAGTCGATGTTAGCTCCTCGGAATGTTCGGACATCCAAAATACTGGATGCGTGCCTCTTATCTATCGCAATGTGATCAATTTGGTTGACCGTTCGTTGATCTGGAGACCGCCATGTCCCCTTATGGATATCGAGGTGAGGAAACTGTGTGCTGGCTATAGTGGCATTTCGTTCCGTAGCGAAATTAATTAACCTAAGTCCGTTATCAGACGTGTTGTCGTGTAGGCTATGTTTTCCGACAATACTTCTAAAGATGTCTTCTCTTCCTACCTTTGCGTTAAAATCTCCCAGCACGATTTTAACATCGTACTTCGATAGTCGCTCATAGGTTTTGTCAAGGAGCTCGTAGAAGCAATCGGAGCGTGAGCGCATATATGGCTTATGTTGGCGAATTCGGCCTTGATGCGGATTGTTACTATGCGTTCGCTAATGTCTTGGAAACATAAATCTTCTTGCCTAAGTCTGGCACTTATAACAAATCCGCATCCGAATAGTCGCTGTTTCTGCTCACTATAACACGGTCCGTAGTAGATGTCACAGTTTTTCATCCGCTTTTTGCCCGGCCCATCCCATCGTATTTCCTGGATGGCAGTAATGTCTGCTTTGTAGCAGTTTAGGGCTTCCGCTAGTTGTTCCCCTGCACCTCTCCTGTTTAATGTTCTCACATTCCAGGTGCAGATACGAACGTCGTTGTCCTTTTTTCGTTTAGCAGGGTCGTCAACAATAAAATCAGTCCTTTCCGAGGCTACAAATACAAATTTTTGGCGCAACAGGCTCGTTAGTACCCAGAGCCTAGCTTTCTCACAACCATTCATGTGTGCGTGTGTACTTCTTGCACGATGGCGGGACCTCCTGTTTTATGCCGACTCCGAACGGCTAAGTTGAGATAAGCTATTCTTGACAATTGATACTACTCGGATGATTTGTCAGATCATCACGAGAGGAGGGCCAGTGAAAAATCATTTAGGTGTTGCTACGGCTGGGAATCGAACCCAGACCTCCTGCGCGGCAGTTCATCGCACTAACCATCGCGCCACTGAGCCCTTTCCGAGGTTGGCATTGGTAAATCTGCCGAAAAATACAGATTTGCAAAATTGATCTAATAGCGTTTTCGATTGGGATTTTTAGATTTACTCTCAGATTTCAGATTTTACCCGTCCCAATCGAACATTAAAGAGGTTACTCTGGTTTTGTATGTGTGTAAGTGTGCCATTTGACAGCTTATTGTTTATCTTTAGGCCGCAATTATAGCTATTAGCTATCAATGAAAACCATCATTTGAAATTTTATTTTACTCATTGCGGCTTTTTTATAAATTCAGCCATTGGCGAGTTGGTGTCAAAACAAAGCTTATGAATTTTAGAACATGATTACCCAAAAATATTTTAGTTTCTTATTAGGCGTGTTTTTTTTCTAAATCTATACAGGCTTATTTTCACATGAGAAAAAAAACGTTAATCGGTGATCTGGCATCACTGATACTGAAACACGTATCCGCCAACAGATGGCAGTTTGGGGTTTTGATTTTTGCTGTGTCATTTATTTTTTTGCAAGAATAAACCCAATTTTTTTCTCTAATTCCACTACTACACTTATTGTAATGTTTTGATTTTAGATTCAAAGCAAGTATAAAAATATTTTCACATCAAATTATTTCATAAAACATTTATTTTGCACCTATTTTGCAGCGTAATACTTATTGGTTGTGGTATTAGCTGCTATATTTTGCAATTTTATCATTTTCGGCAACCGTTTTCGATAACAAATGAAAACAGTAGGTTTGGTAGCACATTTTCTATCCAGGCTAAGGGTGTAAGTCTGGATAATTATCCAGGCTTCGCGAAATCTATATAGGCTAAGGTGTTGTTGTATTTTACACGTAAATTGTTTGCTAAGCCTATATAGATTTGGAGTGAAGAGAAAAAAAACACGCCTATTGTTTGCTAAGCCTATATAGATTTGGAGTGAAGAGAAAAAAAACACGCCTATTATAGTTTTCGCAAAAATAACAGAAAACACAAATCAAACTGTGAAATTCAAACTGACATAAGTCAGATGTTAAATATTTTTGTGTTGGTGCATTTTGGTGTAAATCTGACTTGGAATCCAGATTCTTCAAAAGTACTCTAGAGTAAAAAAAAGAGTGCTTTTTGTATCCCATTCGAAAACGAATAAATAGATCTAGAGTAAAATAAGTGCTCTAGAGTATAAAAATAGTGCTTTTTGTATCCCAATCGAAAACGCTATAAGATCAAAAAAATAATCAATTTTTTTGCCCAATGGAACACAACAACTGTCAAAATCGGTCTTTTGACAGCTTCAGATCAAAAAAAAAATTCGATTTTTTTCGCAATGGAAAACGCCATTACTGCATTCTCACTGGAGTCCAAATGAGCTCATTTGCAAATTGGCCAAAAGATGTTTTCACTATGTTTGCGCAATACGTTTGACAGCTATATTTTTTGAATTTGCTGTGACAGTTTCATTTATTGTAAACACAAAGACCAAAGTAAATTACAATAATTCTAAAATAATTTTAAAATAGATTTTAATAACTTACTTAAGTGCCGCTACAGTCCTGGATGAACCTGGGACTAAACCAACATGCCTCTCCAATTAGCCCGGTCCTTAGCTAACTGCCTCCAGTTGCGTACTCCAAGTTGGTTGAGGTCGGTTTCTACTTGTGCGCGCCTTATAATGCGAAGTCTTCCTCTACTGCGTCCGACGTCTGGCTGGGAATCGAAGACTCTGCGAGCCGGAGTATTGGTGTCCATTCGTTCTACATGTCCTAGCCATCTTAAACGTCCAATGCGGATTTTTTTTTGACCAGGGGTATGTCGCTGTACAGCTCGTATAGTTCGTGGTTGAATCTTCGTCTCCATATCCCGTCAACGCCAACGGGACCGAAGATTTTTCGAAGAATTTTTCTCTCGAATCGACCAAGGATTTCTTCATCCGCTTTCGATACGGTCCATGCTTCAGCGCCGTAGAGCAGGACTGGGATGATCAGGGTCTTATATAGGATCTCCTTAGTAGTTCGATTGAGGGCTTTACTACTAAATTGCCTTCTTAGCCCGAAGAAACAGCGATTGGCAAGAGTAATTCTTCGTTTGATTTCTGAAGAGATGTTGTCAGAGTTAATAGCGGAGCCGAGGTAGACAAAGTCCCGTACTACCTCAAAGTTATATCTGTCAATGGTGACGTTCTGTCCAATTCGTCGATGTTGTGTGTCCTTTCGTGTTGACAGCATATACTTGAGTCTTACCCTCATTTGCTGCTTAACCCATTTTTTCCGCTTCCTTCTCTATACTAGCAAACGTGGTGTCACTATTGTCGGCGTATGCTAGTAGTTGCACCGATTTTTGGAAAATTGTGCCTCTGGTGTTGGCTCGGGAGTTTTGCACAATCCTCTCAAGAATCAAATTGAAGAAGTCACATAACAGCGCATCGCCTTGCCTAAATCCTTTTTTGGTATCGAATGTGTCGGTTAGGTCGTTTCCGACCCTGATGGAGCAGCGAGAATTCTCCATCGTCATCCTACACAAACGGACGAGTTTGGGCGGTATACCAAAACTAGACATGGCTCTGTATAGTTCGTCTCTATAAATGCTGTCGTATGCGGCTTTGAAATCGATAAATAGGTGGTGGGTATCGATTTGGACTTCTTGGGTTTTTTTTTCAGGATCTGCCGAAGTGTAAAGATTTGATCGATTGTGGACTTTCCTGGCCTAAAACTACACTGATAAGGGCCGGTCAGGTTGTTGGTAAACGGTTTCAAGCGTTCACATATTACGGCAGATAGAATCTTATAGGCGATGTTGAGCAGACTTATGCCTCTGTAGTTGGCGCAGTTCAGAGGGTCTCCTTTTTTGTGGATCGGACAAACGAATGTTGGTCGTCATCGCCGTTTTACAGTCTGCAGAAGTGGTTATTCCATATCCTCAGCATCGAACGTGTCTCAACTACGATATTTCCTTGTTCATCTCGACAGAATTCTGTTCGAGCCTTGTATCCTTGGCTTTGACGTTTTACACTTTGGTAAAACTTGCGAACATCGTTCCTGGAGTGGCACCTCTCTATATCCTCTTGCTCTCTACATCCTCTATATCCTCTAGCTCTTTTTTCTTCTTTCTGAAAAGCCGATGTTCTTCCCTTCTTCATTGCCTATAGAGCTCAATGGCAGCTCTCGTCTTCACCTGCAGCTTAGCCTTGAAGGCCTCGTTCTTAGCTGCGAGCATCTGTCGGCATTCCTCATCAAACCAGGGGTTTCTTGCTGGCGGCCGCGGCTTGCGGCTGATCTAATGGCTTGTTGGCATCGTTGCCATTGTTCTTCGACATAAAATGCTAGTGGTGTGGTGTGAATCGAGAGGTTAAGTGATACGCGTTGCGCGAAGGTCTGGCGGTCTCTGGCGATCGCAGTCTTTCGAAATTAAATTGTTTCACAGTATTTCTGTTTTTTTGTGGCGTGGTGGATATCCGAATCATTACCTTGGCTACAACAAGGTAGTGGTCCGAGTCGATGTTAGGCCCTCGGAATGTTCGGACATCCAAATTACTGGATGCGTACCTCTTGTCTATCGCAATGTACTCAATTTGGTTGATTGTTCGTTGATCTGGAGACCGCCATGTCCCCTTGTGGATATCGAGGTGAGGAAACCGTGTGCTGGCTATAGTGGCATTTCGTTCCGTAGCGAAGTCAATTAGCCTAAGTCCGTTACCATACGTGTTGTCGTGTAGGCTATATTTTCGACAGTACTGCTAAATATGTCTTCTCTTCCTACCTGTGCGTTAAAATCTCCCAGCACGATTTTAACATCGTGCTTTGGTAGTCGCTCATATGTAAGTTTTGTCGAGGAGCTCGTAGAAGCAATCCTTAGTTATATCATCTTTTTCCTCCGTCGGAGAATGAGCGCATATAAGGCTTATGTTGGCGTATTTGGTCTTGATGCGGATTGTTACAATGCAATAATAATTATGTATATCCAATATAATATTCGTTGGGAAAAACAGAGGAAGCGGAATATGGAAAGCCTTCGATTGCGGATTCATATGTTATCAACCATGACATTACAATTGAATACTCCGTGAAAGTTCTGGACGAAGGTATGGTAAGGTAAGGTACTTAAATAATAGCCGTAGATAGATTTATTGCTATCTATCTATTGCAGACTCAAAAAAAAAAATATTTGAAAGAGAGGTGACGGAATCTAATGAAATTTCTACCTATTCAGTGTGAAAGTTTTCAATTTTTACATTTTGACAATTACCTCTAAGTTTTTTTGTCACATGAATTCCATTTTGACATATTCGGCCCTATCATGGTATCCGGTATCCGTTCGTAGAGTAATTTTCTACGCAACGCAAACCCAGTCGGAGACTGATAGCGTTTTCGATTGGGGTTTTTAGATTTACTCTCAGATTTCAGATTTTACCCGTCCCAATCGAACATTAAAGAGGTTACTCTGGTTTTCTGTATGTGTTAGTGTGCCATTTGACAGCTTATTGTTTATCTTTAGGCCGCAATTATAGCTATTAGCTATCAATGTAAACCATCATTTGAAATTTTCTTTTAATCATTGCGGCTTTTTTATAAACTCAACCCTTGGCGAGTTGGTGTCAAAACAAAGCTTATGAGTTTTAGAACATGATTATCCAAAAATATTTTAATTTCTAATTATAGTATTCCCCGAAAATCACTTTTTAATCATCAAACTGCAAAATGCAAACTTCAAATTGACATATTAAGTCAGATGTTAATTGTTTTTGTGTTGGTGCATGTTGGTATAAATTTGACTTGGAATCCAGATTCTTCAAAAGTACTCTAGAGTAAAAAAAAGAGTGCTTTCGTTTTCGAAAAAATAGATCTAGAGTAAAAAAAAAGTGCTCTAGAGTATAAAAAGAGTGCTTTTTGTATGCTTTTTGAATTTACATTTATAGTATCGGTTCTCCGAAGGTGCATCAACGCATTCATTTGACATCAGCAAACATCAACAACATCTTTTGGTGTCCTCTTGGTGAAATTCCGAGCTAAGGGCCCAATTATAGCTATCATTGAAAAACATCATTGGAATAATTTTCTTTAACTTCTTGCTGTTTTTTTTTATAAATTCAATCATTGGCGAATTTGTGTCAAAACAAATCTTATGATTATGAATTTTATAACATAATTATTCAAACATATTGTAATTTTTTATTGTAAAATTTAATTGGCAGAAAATCACTTTTTATTTTTTACTGATCATGATTTATTTTTGTGAACTAATGTTTGTCGTTCCACCGAAATGAAACGAATTTTCCTACGATTCCTATAAGCAGCTATGAAGGTAAAATTTCAATTCCATCATGTTATAGCTATCATTGAACGAATTCATTGGAACACAACACTTCATTGGAACACAAAACATGATGGAACTGAAATTTTTCCCCCATAGAAACCTATAGGATTAATTGGAAAATTCCGTTTCATTTCGGTGGGACGACAAACATTACTTCACAGAAATAAATCTTGATCAGTGAAAAATAAAAAGTGATTTTCTGCGATAACTATAATTAAAAATTAAAATATGTTTGGATAATCATGTTCTAAAATTCATTAAGCATTGTTTTGACACCAACTCGCCAATGGTTGAATTTGTAATAAAGCCGCAATGAGTAAAAATTTCCAATGATATTTTCAATGATAGCTATAACTGGGCCCTAAATGTTAATACCAATGTCGCTTTTTTGTGTGGCCTCATTATTCATGAAAATTAAAATCGTTGACCGAATTAATTTTCAGAATATTTCTTTGGTATGGAAACACCTTAAACCATTGTAGCACATTTAACAGCTGAAGTGACCTAGGGGTGCAGTCATAAACAAGTAAACGTCAGACTGTTCAAAAAGTAAAAATCGATTCATTTAATATAATGGCCGATAAAAAAGGTATTCAATTTCAAATAAATTGCAAACATGCTCTAGATTAGTTTCAATTAAGGTGATGGCTATCCACAAATGGCAACTGCTCCCAATTGCGAACCCGACTCAAATTTGTTCCACGTATGTTCTACATATATAGCTTTAGTATTTATATTATTGGTTAAAATTTCGAAAACAGAGACCACCGCCACCTTCGTACGAAGAGAGTCAACGTTGGAACCCACAACCAATGTATGCACCACAGGGTGGCAATTTCTATCCCGCTCTGAGTGGCAATCCTCCGCCATATACAGGCTTACATCAGCCAATGCACTACGCACAACAACACGCAATGGCAGGGTTTGCACCTAATCAAATACAATATGGATATAACTACAATGCACAGCCACAGATGATGCCCGGAACGGTGCTACAGCCACAACAAAATCCTAATGCAATGCCAGGGGTATCAGTAAGTGCATTACAAATAAAAGTTTTCATGCAATTTTGTACTACTTATACATTTAGGCGCAGGCGGTGACTTTTGATGCTGGGGCACGTTTCAAAGGCAAGGGAGCTGGCTCTATTAGTATACCTCCTCCACCGCCAGGATGTGCACCAACGCCGGAACAGGTTGCTGCCATGCAAGGGCAACCGGTAAGATATTAATCGACGTTTTGAACTTGATTTTATCCTATGACTTGAATGTTTCAAGGCTTTTATATGAAAAGAGATATTGCATTCGATCAGTCGCTTTAAGATCGATGATTAAATCTGCTTTCCTTAATTCTTTTGGGGTGTTTATCGAATCATGCATACGAAACTACGATTTAAACAAAAAAAAAAGTACATATGCAACGCGATACCGGGGCTCAAAAAGGATTCAGTGCCATTCGCAAATGCTGAAATTATTTACAGAAATTCGTCATACATTTTAGCGAAGCAAATGAATTGTCAACATTTTTATGGTAATAGGCGCGATTCTTTTTTATTTGCAATGTATATTAATTTAACGACTTCAACTGTAGAGTATCTACAAATGCTTGGGAAAAATAACGAGCCTAGTGACGCTTAAAATGGAGCTCGGCACAGTCACATCCAAATAAATATTGTTTGCTATCCTATAAACCGAGGGTTATGGGGGATTTCTCGAAATTGTCCAATGCGTTTGTAGAATTTTATATTCCACAAGCGATGCCCGGAAGGTCCGCTATATAATAAACAATTGACGTTTTACAGTACATTTCTTTTTTGCGATGTTCCATCCCCAGGTGGATGGGATATGCGCTCATTCATACAGCAGGTAGTCGCAACTATTAATTTTCATTTATCGTGGATTCTTTTGCCTCATAACATTTTAAAAATCTTTTCCAAGCGATCACTTTCCATTTTGAAACTTGAATACAGGGGCCATATTTTATAAAACGAATATCGTTGAAATCTCTTCGTTGTCGTTGAAATTCGATTACATAAAACGAGTATCGTTCTTGATTTTTTGAAACTCGTAATTTTTTACGACTGGCATTGGGCAGGTTAATAGCTTTCGTTTTCGTTGAGCTGTCGTAAATTTCTTACACAATCGCGCTTTGTCGTGACTATCTATACTTCTGTTTCGTTTACTTGCCGTTCGTTTCGTTTCTAATAGAGTCATAGGACTTGGATTAATGTGTACTACCCCTTTTAATTTGCGGTTAAACGTCATCTCTGCTGTAGCACTTCTCAAACTCATTTTTCCACGTTGAGAGAGGTCGGATATCGGAATCCCTCCTTTCGAATTAACCTTGTGCAGCTCAACAAAAGGCTTGTAACTGCCCATACTTACTTACTTAAGTGGCGCTACAGTCCGGAATGAACCTGGGCCTCAACCAACATGCCTCTCCAATTAGCCCGGTCCTTAGCTAACTGCCTCCAGTTGCGCACTCCAAGTTGGTTGAGGTCGGTTTCCACTTGTGCGCGCCACTTAAGGCGAGGTCTTCCTCTACTGCGTCCGACGTCTGGCTGGGAATCGAAGACTCTGCGAGCCGAAGTATTGGTGTCCATTCGTTCTACATGTCCTAGCCATCTTAAACGTCCAATGCGTAGTTTTTTGACCAGGGGCATGAGCTGTACAGCTCGTATAGTTCTTGGTTGAATCTTCGTCTCCATAGCCCGTCAACGCAAACGGGACCGAAGATTTTTCCTCTCGAATCTACCAAGGATTTCTTCATCCGCTTTTGATACGGTCCATGCTTCAGCGCCGTAGAGCAGGACTGGGATGATCAGGGTCTTATATAGGATCTCCTTAGTAGTTCGATTGAGGGCTTTACTACTAAATTGCCTTCTTAGCCCGAAGAAACAGCGGTTGGCAAGAGTAATTTTTCGTTTAATTTCTGACGAGATGTTGTTGTCAGAGTTAATAGCGGAGCCGAGGTAGACAAAGTCCCGTACTACCTCAAAGTTATATCTGTCAATGGTGACGTTCTGTCCAATTCGTCGATGTTGTGAGTTCTTTCGTGATGACAGCATATACTTAGTCTTACCCTCATTTACTGCTAGACCCATTTTCGCCGCTTCCTTCTCTATACTAGCAAACGTGGCTATGACATCACGTTGAGTCCTACCAATGATGTCAATATCGTCAGCGTATGCTAGTAGTTGCACCGACTTTTGGAAAATTGTGCCTCTGGTGTTGGCTTTGGAGTTTTGCACAATTCTCTCAAGAATCAGATTAAAGAAGTCACATGACAGCGCATCGCCTTGCCTAAATCATTTTTTGGTATCGAATGTGTCGGTGAGGACGTTTCCTACCCTGATGGAGCAGTGAGAATTCTCCTTCGTCATCCTACACAAACGGACGAGTTTTGGCGGTCTACCAAAACTAGACATGGCTCTGTACAGTTCGTCTCTATAAATGCTGTCATAGGCGGCTTTGAAATCGATGAATAGGTGGTGGGTATCGATTTGGACTTCTTGAGTTTTTTCCAGGATCTGTCGAAGTGTGAAAATTTGATCGGTTGTGGACTTTCCTGGCCTAAAACCACACTGATAAGGGCCAATCAGGTTGTTGGTAAACGGTTTCAGGCGTTCACATATTACGGCAGATAGGATCTTGTAGGCGATGTTGAGGAGACTTATGCCTCTGTAGTTGGCGCAGTTCAGAGGGTCTCCTTTTTTGTGGATCGGGCAAACGATGCTGAGGTTCCATTCTTCAGGCATATTTTCATCCGACCAGATTTGGCTTATGAGTTGGTGGATGTTACTTACCAAGTCATCTCCGCCAGCCTTATAAAGCTCAGCGGGAAGGCCGTCATTTCCGGCAGCCTTATTAAGCTTGAGTTTAGATATTGCTATCCTCACTTCACTCAGGTCGGGTGGTTGGCAGTTTTCGCTGTCGTTGCCAATATTAAATGGTTCGTTCTGCCTTACAGCGGAATGTTGTTCGTCATCGCCGTTTAACAGTCTGCAGAAATGGTTCTTCCATATCCTCAGCATCGACTGTGTCTCAACTACAGTATTTCCTTGTTCATCTCGACAGGATTCTGTTCGAGCCTTGTATCCTTGGCTTTGACGTTTTACACTTTGGTAAAACTTGCGAACATCGTTCCTGGAGTGGCACCTCTCTTTATCCTCGATCGCGCGCTGTTCTTGCTCTTTTTTCTTCTTGCTGAAAAGCCGATGTTCTTCCCTTCTTCTTTGCCTATTGAGCTCAATGGCAGCTCTCGTCTTCACCTGCAGCTTAGCCTTGTAAGCCTCGTTCTTGGCTGCGAGCATCTGTCGGCATTCCTCACCAAACCAAGGGTTTCTTGCTGGTGGCCGCGAGAAACCTAGCACATCAGTTGCGGCTGATCTAATGGCCTGTTGGCATCGTTGCCATTGCTCTTCGACATTCGATGCTGGTGTTATGGTGTTAATCGAGAGGTTAAGGGATACGCGTTGTGCGAAGGTCTTGGCGGTCTCTTGCGATTGCAGTCTTCCGACATTAAATTTTTTCACAGTATTTCTGGATTGTTGTGGCGTGGTGGATATCCGCATTCTTACCTTGGCTGCTACAAGGTAGTGATCCGAGTCGATGTTAGCTCCTCGGAATGTTCGGACATCCAAAATACTGGATGCGTGCCTCTTATCTATCGCAATGTGATCAATTTGGTTGACCGTTCGTTGATCTGGAGACCGCCATGTCCCCTTATGGATATCGAGGTGAGGAACTGTAACTCGAGGTGAGAAACTGTAACTGCCCATAATTTCTCAAAATGTCAGTGTCCTCTTTTCTCTAAATATTGTGCTTTCCTTCCACCCTATGATCATTAGCTTATTCATTGTTGAATTTATTATAAATAAATAAATCTTTCCTTGCAGGTAATACTTAAGAAGAAAAAGAACTCCTTTTTCTAGACATTTGAGTGAAGTACATACACTGTATGTGTAGGAGTGCATATCAGCACATAACAATAAACAAATGTTCTGTTTCGCGTAATGAATTATTAATAAAAAAATAAATTATAAAAAAAGCAAATTTACTCTTGTTCTTGCTATCGTGAATATATTTCTTATAGTTTTAGTGTACATGGAAGATATTCACGACCAACACCGCGGGTATGTATTCAATGCAAGTTTTAAATTATTGTTTACAAAAAATATTTAGCAATTATTACAAAACTTTTTTAATGGGACTACTCGAAGATATTTTCAAAATACGAGCTGTCGAATGTTTGAACGCGAACAAAACCATCTTCACCACCGGACGCATAACTCTTTCCATCAGGATGGAATGCTAAACTGTTGATTGGACCGAAATGACCCTTAAGACGAGCAAACTCCTCCTCGTAAATCAAATGGAAGAATCGCGAGTCGAATTTACCCGCTTTCGTGGAAGTTGTTGTTACCTCCATGGCATCTTGACCACCGCCGAGTACAACGTGGTCCATAATTGGGCTGATTGAAGCTGAATTTACGGGCCTTTCGGTTTTGTATGACTTTAGGCACATGAGCGATTCCGAATCGAACAGCTTCGCCGATGTGTCCTTGGAGGCGGTAACAAACATTGTTCCGTCTTTGTTCATTTGCATGTCATTAATGCCGGCTGTATGATCGTTGACGGAATTGATTTCTTTGCCCTTCCTGATGTCCCACAGAGAGATTTGACCGTTCTCATGACCTGTGAAATAAATAAGCATTCGAATTAGTTGGGATTCTGATCGTAAATTGAGTAAAAATATGGTTATACAAGTAGCGCCGATTTGTTGTAACTGTCATCGATATTAAGCTCTGAAATTTTAGGCAGAAAATAGACCATCATGGTGCAATAAATACAGAAGTTTTGATTATTGGCCTAGGCATTCAAAAAGAAATGGGTTAGATCGCTGAACAAAATTTAAAAAAAAATGATCTCGAAGCTTTTCAAAAGCCTAAAAGGGTGACGAGTTATTCTTATGTAACATACGATTTGTATGCCAAACTGCTGATATAATCGACCGTCACTTTATATTTTTTACTAAGCATTGAATTTGTTTAATTTGGTAGCGTTCCAATAATGGTTCTATAATCAATGAACGTTGTCATTTCGGTAGACCGATTCTTAGGAGCATATGTTGATCTAAGCCCACGAAACGTATACCTTGGAGAAAGCTCGATCTCGATTTCGCAATAAAACTAAATAATTTGTAGGGACGCTGTGCCGGACTAAAGGATACATTTCTCGATTTCATGATGAAATGTCAAACAATACCGAAAAAAAAAATAGGTACCTTTATAGTCCTACACGATGACGTGTGGAATATCATTTTGGACAATGTGATTCATGTTATTCACCGAACGAACTTTTGTCAAACATTTTTCGCTGAACGGTTCACGTATTCATGATTTTATTTACTTAATTAAACAAAAAAGACGAAGAGAAGTATATGTTATCGAATAGGTCAAAGAAATGACTTTTTGAAGTAGGAGTAGATGGAATCCATGCGTCCCCCCACTTCTGGCAAAGGATTAAAAAATTTCCAAGCTCATGAGAAGTTTCTCAAAATTGACGTTTAGAGTCGTAATCATGTGAAGTGATAAGACACTCATTTTACAACTCCATACGCTCGGTCTCTGTGTTTCGCGAGTTCGACCTCAAAAATTACAGGCATGACACTGGATTCCGGATCACTTTGTCAATGAGGCTAATCAAGTACTAAATTGACTTTGTAATCCATTAGTTGGTTTTGACTAGAAAAATGCCTGTACTGTAATAAACGCGGCCCGAGGCGACAGCCTCGCGTAAGCGTGTAAACCAACCCGGATAGTGAAGCTTAATTAAATGAATCGCGCGAAGCGTGCCACTCACTCACCGTTTACTAGACAACAAAAATCCAAATACCTATGTATTCGAAACCCGCCCTATTTCCTTGAAATCGGTTCTTTAATTTTTGACCATACAACGATGAAATACTATCAACTACTATCTCTTTTCTTTTTTAAATTGAGATACCCACATTATCTTCTGAACCAACTTATATATCTCAACTCACCAGTAATAATGGTCTCATCGAGAGCACCCCATAGCATGGATGTAATCTTTGACTGCAACATCGGAATCCTCAAAATAGCATCCTGTTCGGAAATACTCGAATCGGCATTTCTCACATCGATAATAAATAGCTCAGAGTTTTGTCCCATAGCCTTGTCGGTGGAGTATGCAGCCTGGTTGCCCGAATAGCTAAAATGGGTTGTTCTCACAGATGACTTCGCGGGGATTGATGCAACTATTGAACCATATTCAACATCCCAAATCTTTGTTGTCATATCACCAGCACCTGAGATTAACTTTGACGTAGTCCAATCAACGTCCAGACACCAGACAGCGCCCTGATGGCCATTGTAAGTACCCAATCGTTCACCATTGAGCGACCACCATACATTAGGTCTTTGATCCTTAGAGCATGAGAACAAGAGATCACCCTCACGGTTGTATTTGATTTGCGTGATGGAACGCTCATGTCCCTGGAGCATTAAAGGTTTCTGCAAGAATAAATGCAAATTTGTATTGAAACAAAACGTCACACAATTGTTTATAGGTTAGGAATATTTTCAAGTAGAATTATTGTTATTATTTTAGAAGTTATCTTATCACGAACACTAAGTGGATGATTATATGCTTTCTATCAATTATTCTCACCATTTTTTAAAGTTTTTATTAGCGAGTTTTTATTAAATTAAAAGAATTTAGAGTTCGCTAATTCCCATATGCAAGGGCGACTGTCAAAAAAGAGCGTTTCGTGTACAAAAGTGATGCCAAGCTGTTTTCACAAACTGTCACTACAGTTTTAGAGAGACTGCTTTAAAGGGCTGTGTTGAGGAATGCAATCATCTTTGAGAATTAATTCCTCAAGTCAAGACTGGTGAATGGGCCTACGCACACGAGTATGCTTTAACCGTTAAACGGTAAACACACCGTAATTAGTTAAACCGGTTGAATTTTGTGCAATAACATAAACTTTATTTGTGTGTGTGCTGCTCTGCTGTCAAGTTTTCTTTAACAACAAACATGAGGTTCAACCGGTTTAATCATACTCGTGTTTGAAACCCCAAAAACAGATAGTATTCATACTTTCTCATCTGACCGGGTTTGTATTGCGGAGTAAGAATATTAAACTTTCTATTATATAATATATGTGTTATCTTTACACGAGAGCTCTTACTCGTACCCTTAATGTTAAACATTTTCTGCTAACGAGTAGATCGACAACTGCTTTTGATTGATTGATTTGTTTATTTAGCTTTTCTAAGCCATTTAGGTTCATTTACATATGTTGTACATTTTTTAATTTCTTATATTCTTTTACTGCTATGAAAGTATGGGTACTTTTTCTGTTTTACACTAGTGCATTTCGCAAAATATCATATATTTGTCACTTTTCAGCAGTTAGAACCCATCACACACTCACAAAACTAACACCATGGCAGAAATTTTTTTCATACTCCCCAATGTAAACCGCGAGTAAATCATTCATCTCCATTTTAATTTGTACCTAATTTTAATCAAAATATCTACATGTTAGATGTTATTATATTTCTTTACAACAGAAAGGTATTGTTTTCATGAAAAAGTTTTCGCTTCTCCCATCCGAACGGCTTGACCGATTTGTTGTGGGCAACGAAAAAACTCATATGTTGATACTTTTGGGATTTGTACAAGGATTCCATGCTTAGTTGTCCAACGCACTAAGCACTAGCCATTGCGCCCACACGAGTAGATGGTAGTAGTTAAAATGTAATTGTTGCAACGCATTTACAGCTGTATTTATTAGATTTCCTTAGGCGGTGTCTCAGAGGTTGCCAAGGCATGCCTTAATATTTAAGTTGTCTCTAGACAAAGTTACCTAAATTTCTTATTTTTAATCGATTTTCCATTGCTGTCTAACTCGGCGAAGGTTATGTCAAAGAAATAGTAGAATTTACAAATTTAGTATACAAATGAGATTCTAGTAGTTGCTGTCGCGTGGTTGCGTTGCTGTTTTTTTTTTTTTATTTATTTATTGTATTATTGTGATGTAGGAACAAAAGCTAAAAAACTGATCTTTAAGGCCTGCTCAAAATGCATATCTGTAGCTGGTATCTGTAGCTGAGTGAAAGTTAAAAACAAGGCAACACGTAAGCGCTTTCACAATGTGTATCTCCCGTGAATCTGTAGCTTGAAGTTGAATGGGGTTCAACTTCACGCTTCAGATTCACGTTTGACGTTTCACTCAGCTTCAGATACCAGCTACAGATATGCATTCTGAGCAGGCCTTTAATTATAGTAAGTTAACATTGACGAAGCTCTCTTCTTATTGGTCAATCGACCATTAAGTCAATGACATTCGAGGGGTTTCGAAACAAGTTGAAAATTTACGAATGGGTACACAGATATGAGTGAAACAGCTGATTTCTTTTACTTCTTGCGTTTTTTTTTTATAAATTCAATCATTGGCGAGTTGGTGTCAAAACAAAGCTTATGAATTTTAGAATGTGATTATGCAAACATATTTTAATTTTTAATTGTAGTTATCGCAGAAAATCACTTTTTATTTTTCACTGATCATGATTTATTTCTGTGAAGTAATGTTGGACTTTCCACCGAAATGAAACGGGATTTGCCTATAATTCCTATAAGCAGCTATGGAGGTAAAATTTCAATTCCATCATGTTTTGTGTTCCAATAAAGTTTTTCAATGATAGCTATAACTGAGCCCTAAGGAGGTAAAATTTCAAATCCATAATGTTTTTGTTCCATTGAAGTTGTTCAATGATAGCTTTAACTGGCCGGACCCTTAGGGTACAGCGACTATTTGCCCCCGTATTAATAAGCGCTGATTAGCTTATCAATAACTTATTTGGCAGTTTTCCCCATAAGAAATACTAGCGCAAATGTCAGAAGTTAGTCACTGATTAGCTAATCAGCGTTTATTAA
Source organism: Rhingia campestris (assembly GCA_932526625.1). Classification (NCBI taxonomy): domain Eukaryota; kingdom Metazoa; phylum Arthropoda; class Insecta; order Diptera; family Syrphidae; genus Rhingia; species Rhingia campestris. The sequence goes on along the minus strand of OW052184.1, from coordinate 53,629,545 downwards.
TAAGGGGTTTAAAGTTTACCTTCTCAAAAGACGTCAATATCGGTACCAGATACACGAAAATAAAGAGGGTTGTTTTAGATTCTCCTTTGTTCCAGCTGTTACAACTGAATTCATTTCAATAACACTTTTAGGTGTGTAGCTAAACGTTCATGGAAATAAATGAGAGTGTGCCTTCACTTTAATCGACAAATCTTAGCTCAAGTACTATAAGCGAGTTGAGCTGATGCAAGAAGCAAGATTGAACTACCTGTACCCACTAAATACATAGCGAAAACTGATTCACTCAAAAGGCTACCAGAGTTTTCTAAACCATATTGTCAATTTTGTTGATCTCAAACCCAACTCCTCACTGACGTTTCGATTGACGTAAATTTGCGTATACGAACTGTCACTCAAACACTGTAGAAAAAGAGGGGAATAATTAAGCAATTATTTAAAAACAATAAAAAAAATACACAATAAACCAATTGACGTAGTTGAAACTCATCATCGCGTTAAACATACTAATAAAAAACAATTATTGTACGTGCGAATATGTTGCTCAAAGAACTTGAATCGCCCAATTAACTCAGCTGATTGTAAACAAACTACAAGAAGAGTGATATTGATTTTTTTTTGATAAATACTTTTTTCTCTTCAAAAACACAATTGGGGAGAACTTCGTATTAATTCATCACTTCTACAATGAATTAGGATCTAGCATTGGAGCGACTGAAAATACCCATTCCAAGAGCATAGCCCAAGGTTAGTTTAATCGTGACGCATTTACGTGATAATAGAAATAAAATATTTTTGGTTGGTTCTTATTGCAGAGTTCCACCAGGACGATTATGAAATATATTTGCGAATAATGGGTGGCTCCGTGAGTCAAGTGTTTAGATCTGGAAGTGCGTTGTTGTCCCATCGTGACGGCCATAAAGTCTCCAAAGCCACCGAAGAGAAGATACAGACGATATTTGAAATACTTCGGGCAAATCCAAAGATTTCCATTCATACTCTTGAAAGCTTGCTGCTGCAGATACCAAAGGTTGGTAAGATTTAGCCAAGATTTGTACTGTTCTTCAAACGCGTGTATTTTTATTTATGTTAGAATGAAAACATCTTGGTGATCCACGACGAGTGTGGTTATAATATTCTGCAACGAAGTGTCGGGTTAAATCACATTGACCTCACCAAGTGGCTACTGCATCGGCACAGACCGGATGTAAATCGTTCGCCGTGCTCACTGCCGTTGCACATTGCTTGTCTGAAGGGGTACGAAGAATGTGTGGAACTTTTACTTAAACATGGTGCACGGATCGATACAGAAGCAAGGTTGTGTTTTCCCGGTACACATTCGCACAACTGCGAAGAAAGTGGTAAGTATCGCGGCAATCAGGAGGAAGTGGGTGTTTGCGATCGGTTTAGCACAAAGTTGCAGAACTCTGTCTGCTATGCCATCGATGGAGATCAGATTAACGTGTTGAATATTCTCTCCCAAAAAATGGAAGACCCATGGGTATGTCCTTGGTCAGGGGATTGCTTATTTTTTTCTATTCGAGATTCGTATGTAGATTCCATTTCGCGTGAAGAAACCGCTTTTGCATTTGGCCTGTGAACGGGGCGCGTGGAACTGTGTCCAGCAGCTGGTCATTACGAGAACTGAAGAGATAAATTTGATAAAAGATGAATACTATCCGATTCATCAGGCTGTACTTCACGACGGTCGATTTTTAGAGCTTTTAATTCAACACGGAGCTGTGACGACTGTGCGAACGTGCACGCAGCAAATGACACTGTTGCACGTCGGTAAGTATAATTGTTGTACATTCTAATTGACTCAATTGTAATGCAATAATGTTATAACTTCAGTAATATTTGCGGCACGTAAATCTGCCGAAGACACTCTTAGTACCTTGCGAATTCTTTTGGAACGCGGTTGCAAGGAACTAATTAATGAACCCGATTCGTTGGGCAATACACCGTTGCATGCACTTATTGTTCGATATGCACTTGAAGAAGCCAGGTACTTCTATCAACTGCCATCATTATCAAACTCAAAATGATTTTCATTTAGATATGGTTACGATAAATGGAGTAAGTGGGACGTGCTACATTTGGTGCGATTCCTTCTGCAGAATGGTGCAAAAAGTTCAATTAATCAGGCTGGTAATAGCGCTTTGGCATGCGTTTTCCGCCACGTACGCGATTGGGAGGTGTGCTTTGAGCTTCTTAGTATGCTAATCAAAGAAGATGGTAATGTGGGCTTAGTTTTCTTTTGAAATTGCTGCTTAATATATTGACTGACATTTTAGGCGATCCAAACATAGTTGGACGTGATGGTTCGGTGCCAATTATGGTATGTTTGGTTCCACTCATTAACAAGGATCAACTGCATCACTTTACGCACTCAATGAAGGTGAGACCAACAAACAAGCGTCACATTGCCAAATTAATTTAATTTTATTTCTAGGTGTGTTATCTAAACTGCTTGCGAATTCTCCTCCAACATGGAGCCAATCCCAACTGTTCGTATCGTTCGAATCTCACACCACTGCACGTATTAGTCTTTACAGTAAGCGAAAACTTTACTCTCAACTGTGATGTTCAAAAACGAACAAACTTTGACTTTATTAAAAACATCCTCCTTTTACTGTTGCAACATGGACTGGACTGCAACCAAACATATCCGCATATTTTGCAAGCGGTCATGGATATGGTGCAAAACGTCCGCACATGTCCTGACATGCAGTGCATTTATGAGCTCACACTTAGCCTCATACAGTTCGGCGCAGATCCAAATATTGTGCTTAGTGGGAAATCGACTCCCGGCAGTACGATTTTCTCAAATGAAATTGCCAATTTCGGTGAAGGCCTATGCCATTCAAACCCCTCACCCGACGATGTACCCGTGAGCTCTGCCAATGGAGTTGTTGCCGGTGGATCAGCAGCCGGACCATCGTGTTCCCGACAACACCTCGGCGACCATTTTCGCAATTCCTTCCGTACAAATTCCAGGTTTATACTTTTCTACTACATCATCCTCATCACGAAGAAGGAGTTTATCCTTAACGATCCACAGCTGACCTTTACGCGCATAATACACCTATTCTTTTTAACTATGCAGCATGAGCCGCTGTATAATTGTCTCAAATCATTGCACAACTTTTACGTCGCTCAAGTACCTAGTAAAAAGACCGAACAACTCATCTCGTTGATATCGATGCTCTACCGAAAACCGCGTAGTCTGAAGCAACTCTGTCGGGTGGCAATCTACGAGGCGCTCAACAAAAAATTATCACAAAACATTAACCGCCTTAATTTACCGGGTCCGCTTAAGGAATACGTTTTACACTTTGATACATAATACAGGTAGCACTGTTGCGCTTATAAAACGTGCGTTGTGCAGTGTTCGTGTACGCTGAATATTAGTCTCATGCTAAGGCACAGAATGTCCTGTCTGCGCGCAATCGAATCAATCACTAAAATGATGATATTAGGTAAAAACAAAACTAGTTTTAAAAATATATCACCGCTGCAGTCGCTCTCTTCATTTGTAAATACTTTTAATTAAATCGGTTTATTTCTTTTTTATTTAGATACACGCACACAAATAGATTCACTTCATGTCATTTTGTAAAATAACTAACTTTCGTTAATTTGTTATAGATACACTAAACAATAACAAGAACAAAAGTACTTTAAACTGTAAACATGTATAATTTTGTGATAACCCTAGGATATGTTTGTTATTAATAAGTTTTGCTAAATAGATATTCGCGGGATGTTAAACCCTATTGTAAATATTTTAACTATAATTGTTTTTTTTTTTTTTTTGTTTAATAATATTTTACTGTTACCAGCGCAAAAACTAACAGAATACGGTTAATCTCTCTATTAGGTTAATCATTCAAAATTGTTTTTCTCGGTTTGTAAGTTGCAAAAGCATAATTTATGTGTACCAATTTGTCATTATCTATTGGAAATACAGAGAATTATTGAGTCGTTATATTTTTGAATATTTTCTTTGAAGGAATATATCTTTAAAAACCTGTAGTCGCTTCATAGCCCTTGGACTAAATAATATGAAGCTCCAAGGATTGAAGAAGATAGAGGCTGCGTTGTAATGGGTAACCATCCAATATTCCGTTGGGTATTTATTTTTTTTTTAATTTTTATATATTTTGCCAACGCATTTTGTTCTATGTTGCTTACAAAATCCGCTATTACCAGTCCAGTTCGCTGTTAACAGTCCAAACAATCAATGGGCGCATCAAGTAAAATATCTTAGATAAATCACTTTTTGCATTGGCCGTGTTCCGGGTTTCAGTTTTAGTAAGATCTGTTCTAAATGGTCAGTCGACCATTTAAGTCACGTGACATTGGAGGGGTTTGGTGTTGTAGAACGAGGGTAGACTCTGATTGGCGTTAACTTGGCAATGCCCAGTGTTGCAACTCTGACTACACATCAAATGTGCTTATCTTTACCTCCAAGTGGTAACCATCGGGTACTGGTCTCATCCAACCGGATTTGACTTGCTAAACGATAAGTGCGAGTGTTGATAACACGACGAAAAACAGCAACACTATAAACACCCTGGTGAGAATGGCACGGATGAATACCCGGCCTGCTGTCCCAGGCGAACCTAGATGAGCTGCTCTGACATATTCGGACAACAGGTTGTCTAGGAATTTCAAGGGTTAGTCAGGCCCCTTGAACAGAGATGGTGGCGGATGAACCGAAAGGCCAACGGCAGCGCTCAATCCCGTAGTGGATACTGATGGCCCCGTGTCCTAGGGGTATCTAATAAATTGGAACTGGCCCTCCAGGTTGGGGGTTGTGCTTTGGGTTAACTACCCACCCACAGAAAAAAAAAACATTGTTACGAAGCAACCAATAGCCTCGGAAAGGACTGATTTTATTGTTGACGACCCTGCTAAACGAAAAAAGGACAACGACGTTCGTATCTGCACCTGGAATGTGAGAACATTAAACAGGAGAGGTGCAGGCGAACAACTAGCGGAAGCCCTAAACTGCTAAAAAGCAGACATTACTGCCATCCAGGAAATACGATGGGATGGGCCGGGCAAAAAGAGGATGAAAAACTGTGACATCTACTACGGACCGTGTTATAGTGAGCAGAAACAGCGACTATTCGGATGCGGATTTGTTATAAGTGCCAGACTTAGGCAAGAAGTCTTATGTTTCCAAGACATTAGCGAACGCATAGTAACAATCCGCATCAAGGCCAAATTCGCCAACATAAGCCTTATATGCGCTCACGCTCCGACGGAAGAAAAAGATGATATAGCTAAGGATTGCTTCTACGAGCTCCTCGACAAAACCTATGAGCGACTACCGAAGTACGATGTTAAAATCGTGCTGGGAGATTTTAACGCAAAGGTAGGAAGAGAAGACATCTTTAGAAGTATTGTCGGAAAACATAGCCTACACGACAACACGTCTGGTAACGGACTTAGGCTAATTGATTTCGCTACGGAACGAAATGCCACTATAGCCAGCACACGGTTTCCTCACCTCGATATCCATAAGGGGACATGGCGGTCTCCAGATCAACGAACGGTCAACCAAATTGATCACATTGCGATAGATAAGAGGCACGCATCCAGTATTTTGGATGTCCGAACATTCCGAGGAGCTAACATCGACTCGGATCACTACCTTGTAGCAGCCAAGGTAAGAATGCGGATATCCACCACGCCACAACAATCCAGAAATACTGTGAAAAAATTTAATGTCGAAAGACTGCAATCGCAAGAGACCGCCAAGACCTTCGCACAACGCGTATCCCTTAATCTCTCGATTAACACCATTCCACCAGCATCGAATGTCGAAGAGCAATGGCAACGATGCCAACAGGCCATTAGATCAGCCGCAACTGATGTGCTAGGTTTCTCGCGCCCACCAGCAAGAAACCCCTGGTTTGAAGAGGAATGCCGACAGATGCTCGCAGCCAAGAACGAGGCCTACAAGGCTAAGCTGCAGGTGAAGACGAGAGCTGCCATTGAGCTCTATAGGCAAAGAAGAAGGGAAGAACATCGGCTTTTCAGCAAGAAGAAAAAAGAGCAAGAAAAGCGCGCGATCGAGGATATAGAGAGGTGCCACTCCAGGAACGATGTTCGCAAGTTTTACCAAAGTGTAAAACGTCAAAGCCAAGGATACAAGGCTCGAACAGAATCCTGTCGAGATGAACAAGGAAATATTGTAGTTGAGACACAGTCGATGCTGAGGATATGGAAGAACCACTTCCGCTGTCAGGCAGAACGAACCATTCAATATTGGCAACGACAGCGAAGACTGCCAACCACCCGACCTGAGTGAAGTGAGGATAGCAATATCTAAACTCAAGCTTAATAAGGCTGCCGGAAATGACGGCCTTCCCGCTGAGCTCTATAAGGCCGGCGGAGATGACTTGGTAAGTAACATCCACCAACTCATAAGCCAAATCTGGTCGGATGAAAATATGCCTGAAGAATGGAACCTCAGCATCGTTTGCCCGATCCACAAAAAAGGAGACCCTCTGAACTGCGCCAACTACAGATGCATAAGTCTCCTCAACATCGCCTACAAGATCCTATCTGCCGTAATATGTGAACGCCTGAAACCGTTTACCAACAACCTGATTGGCCCTTATCAGTGTGGTTTTAGGCCAGGAAAGTCCACAACCGATCAAATTTTCACACTTCGGCAGATCCTGGAAAAAACTCAAGAAGTCCAAATCGATACCCACCACCTATTCATCGATTTCAAAGCCGCATATGACAGCATTTATAGAGACGAACTGTACAGAGCCATGTCTAGTTTTGGTATACCGCCCAAACTCGTCCGTTTGTGTAGGATGACGATGGAGAATTCTCGCTGCTCCATCAGGGTCGGAAACGACCTCACCGACACATTCGATACCAAAAAAGGATTTAGGCAAGGCGATGCGCTGTCATGTGACTTCTTTAATCTGATTCTTGAGAGAATTGTGCAAAACTCCAAAGCCAACACCAGAGGCACAATTTTCCAAAAGTCGGTGCAACTACTACGCTGACGATATCGACATCATTGGTAGGACTCAACGTGATGTCATAGCCACGTTTGCTAGTATAGAGAAGGAAGCGGCTAAAATGGGTTTAGCAGTAAATGAGGGTAAGACTAAGTATATGCTGTCATCACGAAAGGACTCACAACATCGACGAATTGGACAGAACGTCACCATTGACAGATATAACTTTGAGGTAGTACGGGACTTTGTCTACCTCGGCTCCGCTATTAGCTCTGACAACAACATCTCGTCAGAAATTAAACTAAGAATTACTCTTGCCAACCGCTGTTTCTTCGGGCTAAGAAGGCAATTTAGTAGTAAAGCCCTCACTGGAACTACTAAGGAAACCCTATATAAGACCCTGATCATCCCAGTCCTGCTCTACGGCGCTGAAGCATGGACCGTATCAAAAGCGGATGAAGAAATCCTTGGTAGATTCGAGAGGAAAATTCTTCGAAAAATCTTCGGTCCCGTTTGCGTTGACGGGCTATGGAGACGAAGATTCAACCAAGAACTATACGAGCTGTACAGCGACATGCCCCTGGTCAAAAAACTCCGCATTGGACGTTTAAGATGGCTAGGACATGTAGAACGAATGGACACCAATACTCCGGCTCGCAGAGTCTTCGATTCCCAGCCAGACGTCGGACGCAGTAGAGGAAGACCTCGCCTTAAGTGGCGCGCACAAGTGGAAACCGACCTCAACCAACTTGGAGTGCACAACTGGAGGCAGTTAGCTAAGGACCGGGCTAATTGGAGAGGCATGTTGGTTGAAGCCCAGGTTCATTCCGGACTGTAGCGCCACTAAAGTAAGTAAGTAAGTAAGACATTGGAGGGGAAATGACTGACGAAAGGTTAAAAATGTTCGCACGCAGATATGAGTGAAAAAGCTGATTTTGCTCGTGCTGTTAATTTCTCATGCATTACAGGACAGATATTTTCACTATCAAGATAAATCGATCAATAGGATAAGGAATACACAAGGAAAAAATATGGAATATTTATTGCAAATGCCACCAAAGGATGCGGACTCGTTAATGGGAGCAGACTTAGGTAATCGAGTTTATCGGCTGTCAGACTTATATGTTAACACGACCCTATCGATCAAGGATAATTTAACGATTTTACTACCTACTCGGCTGCTTGGGGATTGCAATGCAAAAATCGAGAAGAAAAACATATTCGGCGGATTAGTAAGAAAGCATATCATCAAAGAAACCATTTATAAAATAATAGCTTCAGACTAACCGACTTTGCAGTAGCGTTCAATACTGTGATTAGCGGCACTAGATTTCCTCGACTGACTATATAAAAATAGTTACAGACGTACAGGGCATCGTAGATGTATTCACGCAGCATTTTCAGCAGCTTCTAAATAGGCATAGCTTCGAGAGCGTTTAGACTGGAAGCAATGAGTCCAGGAATGGAGGCAGCCATCCATTCTTTAAGAGTCAAGTCTCAGTCAAAGACACTCCACGGTTGGGAAGCCCTTTAAGCAAAAGTAAGTATTATCCAATTTTATTTTTAAAACTGTAATAGATCTCACGAAGTTGGTTTTGGTCGCATTCCATATGTATTCTAGGGTTATGGCTGTTGAGTGCCCATAGTATCCATAATATTAGTGTAAACATTTGTCTTCTTTTAACTGCTACTGTATACTACAGCAATGACAACAGTTGTTGCAGCCAAATAAAAGGCTATGTCTCCATAGATACGTATTATACAAAATAACATATTCTCATTCTTGCCACCCCAGCGACTAGGCTTTGTTTATTTTTTGTAAACAAACGTATCTCAACTGAATATTATTAATTTTTATTCCATAAATATATATTTTTAAAATAATAAATGTGCACAAAAGAAAAATAACTTAAAAATGAATAATAAAATATTTACGAAAAAACTAGAACGTCTCTACAAGCCACCATGCGATATTACCATGTACGACAATGAAGAGTACATGAAGAATCCGCTTTTGAAATTCCGTCTGTCCGATGTCAAGGAGCGGCGTCACTTTGCCTTGCTCAAGCAAAAAGCCGCACAAGAGAAAATTAAATTAGCTCGAAGGGCTGGCATTCATCTGGAGCCAATACGGCCAGAAAATGAGTCATATTATATTGATCGAATGCGGAGACATGTACGACAAATACCGGTTCCGAAAATGCTTCCTAGCATAGAGAAGAAAATCCGAAGCTATGCACCAAATCATCTAAAGGCCAAGTATCCAAAATTAGTAAAGGCATACATGGACGAGGTTCATAAAGATTTTGATCGGTTGATGAAAGTCTTTAGTATGAAAAGAATTCTTGTGCACCCGGAGTTCGACGATGAGGATCCGAAAGAATTTGATCTGACAAAACCAGATTTCTCATTTAAATTTCCTGGGCGGACAGTAACCTATGCAGAGGTATTCCTTGTGAACCGCAAAAAGCTAGCTGATAAACTTCTCATAGTTTATCCATTTATCCGAGCGATTCTGGCGCTATCCGAAACTGGTTTTCCGGAAATTATACACTATTTCGGCCGAAATGAGTATCTTCATCTTAGCAAGGATTTGGAAACTATTTTACTACATTCGTATGTAAAAGCTTGCAAGGGAGATATCGAGAAGAGAACTTCATTTATCCGCTGGAACTGGTACCCTCGCATTGTGGGGATTGTCAAGAAGCACTACCGCAAACGAACAATCCCCATGTCTCGATGGCCAAGAGCATTTAGTTGCATCGAAGGACTCATAAATCGGCAGATAAATAATTTGAAGATTAGTACATTGGAGAGGCTCTTTGAGTTGTGTGGAAACTCACGTCAAATACCACAGTTCAAATTAAATGTTGACTATGACCAGATATTAGAATGTATAGATCTAAGCCCAAGCTATGATGCAATCGAAGCTGGATTTTGTTCTATAGCTAGAGAAATAGCTACAGCTTCATCGGATATGGAACCATTGAGGCCTCAGATAAACCCGTACCTTTCTGGGAATAGTGGCGAGTTTTTACCCATCGAATTGAACGAAACCTACATAGAAGAGTTCCTCTCAAAACTAAGGCGACGTATCTTAGAGACGTATATTCCAGTTAAAAAGTATCTAACACAGTTTCAAAGAAAGTACTTTTGCCTATATAGTCGGGAGATTCGCTCTGATTTGGATGAATTTCTCGAGGAGCCGCGGACTTTCGAAGCATACTTTAAGAAGATAGAAACCTACTTTGCCTACATTGACATGCTACGAAGCGAACCGATGAAGGCTTTTTTTGAAGTAGCCCTGATAAATAATGGACCAGCTATTGAGAAGTTACGACAACTCGCCGACAATTTAATACAACGCATCACCAATCACATTGTAATCGAGCATATGAAAGCCGAGCAAAGGATCTGTGATTCATTTGAAGAAATCAAAACCAAAGCGTTGAAAATACCCCGTTCAACTGAAGAATTACTCGAAGGCGCAGAGCATATGATCTACGTGAAGAACACAAAAATGCTAGAATTACGGGATCAGATACAGTATTGCCTAAGAATCGGAACTGATCTAGTTTCGCTTACGGAAATGAGTCAGGAGCACATTGATTTGACGGTTCGCACGATCAATTGGCTTCGTGATACTAGTGAAGTGTTTGAGTTGAATGCTTCGCAGCATGAACAGTATAAGTTCATATTCGAGGAACACTTGCAGGATGTAGTAAAGAAATTGAATGAGGACATACTTAATTTCATACCCAAGATGACGGTTTTGGATGACATGTGTGATACAGATAAGTTTCGCGAGTATTATATTTTGCTTCAAAATTTCATCGATCAACTGAAAACGTTTGATGATTACATCAAGTGGATTAACAAGGAAGAAAAGCTATACAAGATTCCACAAACTCAATATCCCACTATGGAGGTGCTTAATGATTTTGTTTATCCGTTTGCCGCTTTAATGAGGTGAGAAAAGGCTTTTAAAGAAGAAAGGAGCATTATTTTTAATTATCTCGTTTAGACTATGCATACGTTGGCTAAGATATTATTTTGTCTGGATGGATGGACCATTTGAATATTTGGAGCCGAAATTCGTGGAAGAGACGACAGATAACTTTTACAAGGAGTTCCTGCAAAATCAAAAATACTATCGAAATAAAATCAAGCAGGATCTTATTGGAAACCCAGTATGCCGCTTTCGCGTAAGTTAATTTTTGTTTTGTAATTTTTTAAGGAGATGAAGGGTTTATTCTAATCATGTGTAGCTTTATGTCGATCAAAAATAACCATTTGTATCGCTTTTTCTATAAATACAATTTTGATAGTATGGCTTGGGTAGTTAGTTCCTGGATTATCTAAATAAAGGGTCCGCCAAATAACTTTTTTTTTTTTGGAAAACTATGAAAAAAAACTACTGAATATTTTCTCAAATTTCTTTTTTTTGAAAGTACAATCCTTCCGGTTAAAAATGGAAGATAATTTCATTCAAATGGCTGCATCGGCTGGCCATGCAGTAGCCTACACGATCGGTCCAATTTTTAAGCACATTATCGATTGTGTGCAGCTGTATTTCACCAATGGCTTCACGAATATTGTCCTTTAAAGCATCAATTGTCTCTGGCTTGTCGACGTAACACTTATCTTTTACGGCACCACACAAAAATAGTCCAACGGTGTCAAATCGCAGCTCCGAGGTGGCCAAACGACATCAGCTCTGCGGCTGATAATGCATTTGTAGATGCGAGTGTAGCTTCGGCTGTGTGGCACCAAAGATTATGAATTCTATACAGATGACGCATTGAGAACAAAAAAACAGAAACTTGTGCATGAAAACACATGAAAAACAAGAACAAAAAACATATGGCGGGCTGTGCCAGCACGACCCGCCATCTTCTCATCTTCTCTAAGTCGATCGCAGGCCCACTTAGCGAAGCGAAAACGCATTGGATGGTCAGTTGGCTTCAACTCCTGAACCAATTGGACTTTGTATGGCGTCATACCAAGGTCTTTATGCAAAATTCGTCTCAATGATGTCTCCGAAATGTTCAATTGTTGAGAACGACGGTGAATTGATGTTGATGGCGCTTCACGCACACTTTCTGTCACAGCAGATATTCTCGGGTGTACGCACTGTTTTTGGCTTTTCACGCTTTGGTTTATCGATGAGGATGCCAGTTTCTTTTACTTTTTCACGAGATAACGAACATACGGAGCTGACGGTGCTTCTCTTCTTCCAAAATCCGTACGCAATTTTCGCACACAGGATAAAGCTAATTATTTGTCAAATCAGACATGAGCTAAGTGTTACCATTCACGAAATAAGTACTATAGTTAAAAAAAAACGTTAGATGGCGGACCCGTTTTGTACAACACTTTAACCAATATTTTATCCGGTATAAAATGTAAACTCAATTGAATAGTCAACTCAATTTAGCTCAATTTAGGAGTGAGGTACAGTTAAAAAAAATCTTAAAATGGAATAAAAATTGTTTAAAAAACATCGGCATCACATAAAATAAAGTAGGTAATAGATCTGTTACTTTATCGAATTTTAACTTTCAGTTTTTTTTTTTTTCGAAATATTTTTAGAAAAAAATACTTTCAAACTCCTAATTCGAATTTTTCGTTTTCGATTGAGTAAAATAAAAAATCTTGATTGGAAGCGAGACTACACTCAGTTCTCCATCTTTTTCCATGGCAGATGTCCATAAATAAGTTACTGATCGCTTATTAATACATTCCTTTTTTACGGTAATTGTTTTTTTGGTGTTATTTGTATTTTTATATTCTATCCCATAGGGGTATAGTCCGTACCAAATCAGTTGGGCATTCTACTGCACAGGTCTCTAAAAATTTATTTTATAATATCTTAAATTTCTCTTAAATCCTCTCTCTGCGCAATCGACCATAATATAAAAGAAAGCCCCCAAAGCGTGTCTGTCTGTATGAATGCGCTAATATCGAGAACTGCTGAACTGATTTAGATGTGGTTTTCACTGTTATAAACTGTATTTTTCTGGACAGGATATAGGGTATTCAAAATTGCTCTCTCACTCACAGAAGTTTAACATTCGAGGTATAAATGGCAAAAATAAAATGTTCCTTCATTAAACAGTCCCTAACTCAACAACGGTTTATTGGATTTAAAAATAAAAGAAGTTGTATTTTGTAAATTCGTCCAAGATTCGTTTGAAAAATAAATCATCCTTCTGTGCTATCTTAAAGCTGAGCTATGTTCAAAACATTCATGAAATCATTGCCACCGAGTTTGCATCAGTAGACCGCAGCCAACACTCATGCAGCAGTGGGTGACGTCAAAATGTATATAAGCGCAGAACACTGATGTACAACAAATGCGCTGTATAAATGAACGATCAGTTTATAGGTCAGGAATCTGAGCTGAGCAGTATTGGTAGTGGTAAATTAATTCGAGGAAACTTTTTGCTGCCAGCTCCGTTACAGATATGTATAACAAAACGAATTGTGTAGAATTAAATGTATGCGGGCGAAGGCCCGACTTCGTTGTTAGTAGAGAAATAATTTAAATAGACATGTCGTACTAGGTATGAATCGATTCAGAATCGCTAGTTTTAATTTCCGAAATAAATATTTAGACTATGACATGGTAGATATTTCATCCACACAAAGTTTTTAGCTTTTAAAAGTTTAAGGAATTTCGAAAAATACATTTCGTGATATTAACTCAAGCCCACATTTAGGGGACATTTTACTTTAAAAGAACAAAAAACTAATTTAATACCATATCTTAAGTCCAAATTGTCCAGGGTGCTTATTTCCAAAAGGGGCGAATTGCTTTTGAAGGTGGATTTGTATTGTTATATACCAAAAAGCAATTTGCCTTTATTGAAAGCTATGACTGTAAAGGTGACGGATTATACCAAACCAACAAAAAACATAGAAGTAAGAAAACAAACTCCTATGACTGAAAACATCAGCTGCCAAATTTTTGGGATATCAAATGGAAAATTAGATGACATAAAAAAACATATGAGAAGGCTACAATCTGCTGTGCGGATAGTTTAATACCCTATCAAATCCCATCCTTAAAATTTATATCCCCAAATATTGAAAATGAAGTTGTCACGACATATTGTTCAAACAGTTTATCAAAATCTTTTGCGGTTCGACAAAAAAACAACGTTTTTCTCCTGCATATGCTATGGCGGGTATACAAATGGTTTTTGTAAGAAAACACCTACAACTAATAAATATGCATCAACCATTTTTGTTGAATATTTTACAATTGTACCGAAAAAGGTTTTTTTACTAAAAACGCCCTCAGCGTTTTGTTTGAACAAAATATAGATGTTTAGATAGTCTAAATATATTACTAAGACACTTTTTCAAAAATCCTAACCGTTTGTCCAAAAACTACGTAGCATGGGCGGATTTTGAAAATGTTTACACTTCTTCTGCTTCGTCGGCCAGAGAGTCTATGTACCATATTTCAACACTCTAGCTCAAAATTTAAGGAAACGAGAGGGAAGGGAGGAGTGTCCTCTCACTAAGGCACTCACTCTCGGCGGCAGCGGAGGAAATCCCTAGATGTAGTCAACGGTGGCGCCTTCAGCTCCAGTTAGATCGAACTGGTAGTGTAATCCATATATGAGTTGCTTCGACATATAAATATGAACACCAGGTCTATAGTGATTTCCAATACTGAGCCAGGGTGTTGGAAAAGAGTTGGTAGCGGAAGAGCCCTCAATGGGTCAACGGCAGAATTCATATCCCAAAATGGGCTACTGACATCGGTATTTCCAGCCCGATATCCTAGGGTCAAAGCAAGGGCCTGGACCTCCAGGTTATGGGTTGTGCCGTGGGGGTAACTTCCCGACCATGGAAAAAAACCATTAGTTTTGAGAGATATACAATCAGCCTCGGATAATGAAACTCCTCATATGGCAACAAGACCCGGAACGTCAATGTACTGTGATATGAGTATGAGAGTATGCACCTGGAATGTACGAACACTCTACACCCCGGGTGCTACTCAAAAACTTGAATCTGTCCTCACGCAAAAGATTGCATGTATTAGGATGCGGATTCGTAGTAGGAAATCGGCTAAGGACAAAAGTCATTGAAGGGAGGAAAAGAAGACCCTGCGTTGAAAGAAGAAGAACAAGGCCGCAGGTTCTGATGGCTTACCAGCAGAGCTTTTTAAATACGGTGGTGAGGTTTTGGTAGGGAGCATGCACCGAATCATCTGGACTATCAGCTCCATATGCCCCATCTGCATACAGACCAATATTTCACACTGAGGCAAATCCTGAAAAAGACCAAAGAATTTCAAGTCGAAACTCAATACCTTTTCATCGACTTCCAAGCTGCGTATGATAGCATACATCGTCAGGAGCTCTATATGGCGATGGCCGAATTCGGAAAGTCGCGTGACACTGGAAAAGAAGTAGCTCCTCCGAACTATTCCAAACATGTACCGGATTTCGGCAAGGAGAAGCGTTATCATGTTACTTCTTCAATCTCGTACTGGAGCAGAAAGTGCGCAGGGCAAGTGTTAACACGGAAGGCACTATTTTCAACAGGTCCGTCCAGCTGCTGGCTATGCGGACGATATTGACATCATCGGTCGCTCCCAACGTGCCGTGATAAAAGCGTTCACGGCGATTGAAGAACAGGTGACATCCGTTGGCTGTAAAAATGTAAACGCGTAGTTTTCTTAAACAAAAAAAACATATAATTTATTACGATACATTTACATTTATTGTGTTTGGTTTCAAATTTGTATTTTTAAAGTTGTCGCTGCCACTCCCATTGATACACTGGTTTTTCCTTACTTGCCCGCCGACGATATTTTAGAACGATGATTGCGATTGGTTAGCCAATAACCTCGCATTTTTTATTTGGAAACATCGCCATCTAGTTTTGAACAATTTCAGTGATGCCAAGCTTCGGCGACTGCGACATTCCACCCCCCGTGAAGCCTCAAGGAGATTCACGAACTATCTTCAATATAGCCAGTTTGGAAGCAGGTCGACGAAATGTTCCCTGTGACGTCTTGATGTCAGCACTTCTCACTTGCCCATCCTTGCCAGGATATACTCGGGTTACCTTCCCTCTCTGCCATTTGCTCCTGGGTTGACTGGAATCCGCAAATTATGATCAGGTTTCCGACTTCGCGGGGTGGTACGGCTTCATGCCACTTGCTCCGTTTTTTTAAATACACTATCAGATCTGTGTCGTAGCGAGCTTAATACAAGCGCATCTACGAGCAGAGATTTGCCACAGCATATAAAATGCATCCACAGGCTCATCATTTAGTGCATTTGTTAGTGGGACATAACAAAACACTGAAGTTAGTTTGACGTCACTAACAAAATCAATAAACGATGAAATTATTATTAACAAAACAAGAAAAAAAAATAAACATACACTTATTACGACTCTAGAATACAATTACGCAAAGTGTTTTTTAAACTACTTTTACTAACATGCAGTTCAACTACATCGCTATTTTTATTGTAAACTCTACTCATGCGACTTATAGCTTCATGCATACCATAGTTGTATTTATGATTAGGAATATGTAAAATATTTAGTCTACGAAGGTTATAGGAACCTCCACGGGTATTAAAACCAATAGCACTTAAAAGATCAGGAGCATCTATTTGTCCTGATAATATTTGGTGTAAGAAGACCATGTCATTGTTAAGTCTACGTTGAGACAAAGGCAACAACTGCAGCAGTTTAATTCGACACCTATACGGAGGCAAATTGTGTACATCATCCCATGGAAGTCCTCTCAAAGCAAATCTTATAAATTTGCGTTGGACTGCCTCAATTCTATTTGAGTGAACGACATAGAAGGGTGTCCACACCTGTGAGGCATACTCCAAGTGAGGGCGCACTAGACAATTATATAACGAAAGGGTGACATAAGGATCATTGAACTCTTTTGACCACCTTTTTATGAATCCCAACATAGAGTTGGATTTATTCACAATAACGTTTATGTGTTTATTAAACTCCAATTTAGGATCAAAATAAACACCAAGATCTTTAAAACTGTCAATACTCAGAGAGTGTGCCCCGACAGAGTATAACTGAAATTGGACGGAATACGTTTTCGTGAAAATGACATATGCTGGCACTTAGTGGGGTTCAGATTCAAACCGTTTTTAAAACACCATGTTGTAAAGCTATTCAAATCAGTTTGAAGTGAAAGCGAATCGCTTGGATCTCCTACACATTTGAAAATTTTCATGTCATCAGCATATATCAGTATTTTGCTCTCTCGAATACAAGCTTTTGCATCGTTAATAGCAAGAATAAATAAGATAGGGCCTAAATGACTACCTTGGGGTACTCCAGATTGGGCAACAAAAGGGTTGGATTTAGAGCCTCTAAATTTTACCTGATAAGTTCTTAGTGAGAGATATGATTGAACCCAATTTATGAAACCTGGAGGGAAACCATAAACCTTAAGTTTATAAATTATGATGTTATGTGATAACTGGTCAAAAGCTTTGGAAAAGTCAGTGTATATACATTCGACCTCTTTTTTATTTTCCAAACTATTGGAACAATGATGCATAAAAGTTAAGAGATTGGTGACAGTGGATCTATTTTTTACAAAGCCATGCTGCTCTTTACAGATAATGTTTCGACACAGGAATACCAATTTATCACAAATAATATGTTCAAATAACTTAGGAATGCAAGAGAGTTTTGAAATAGGTCTGTAATTAGAAATGTCTCCTCGTTCACCTTTTTTAAAAACAGGTGTAATAAATGCATTTTTCCATTGAGTTGGGAATACTCCTGTGGCAAGGGAGCTTTCAAACATATACTTAAGGTATGGCAAAAGAGCATCTTTGCATTGCTTTACGACTATTGGTGGGATTCCATCGGGCCCAGCAGAATAATCATTTTTTAATAAAGCGATATATTTAATTATTGTCTCATCGTCAAATGTGACGTTGCTGAAATTAACTTGAGAACAGTCATTGAGATAACTGAAATATTGTTCGTCTAAGACAAGAGGGGTATCAATAAATGATTTACTGAAATTCTCTGCGAATAAGTTAGATAAAATAATAGAGCTCGATATTTTTGAATTATTGTAAGAGAAGTTGGCTGGATATCCATCCGTTTTTCTCTTCGAATTGACAAAACTCCAAAAGCGTTTTGGGTCACTTTTAAGAGCGTTCTCCATATTGGCTATATAGCCATTATATAAACTATTTGACATCGCAGAGAATTCCTTAAAATAATTCAGGTATTTATCATAGTCGTATTGATTCTGACTTTTAACAAAATTATTCCAGGCCCGGTTACGTATATTCCGAAGAGATTTAAGATCTTTCGTGTACCAAGGATGCTGGATTTGAGCATTCTTAGAATGCTTGACTGGGATAGTTCTATCCATGCAATCTTTTATTAGAAGATAGAATTTGTTAACAGCTTCTTCTAAATTGGAGAGGCTGTCAATATTAATATTCGAAAGCATTATTTCTTCGGATAGCCTTTGAAAGTTCGCCTTCCGAAAGTCAAAAGAGTACGAACGATCATACGAGTCAGAATGTTCGTACAGATGTCCGCCTATGTCAATAAAAATATCTAATGGAGGATGATTTTTGTCTATGTTAGTGATACTGGTACTAGATTCTAATACTGCAGTACTAACAGAGTCAGAAGAAAAAACTAAATCGAGAATTCGATTATTATGATTTTTTATACAGCTTGTTTGCTGTAAGTCAAATGATAAAATGTTATCAAGTAATGATAGCTCTTGTTGTGCAGAGACTTCTGATGGTATAAAATGAGCTTCTCCTTCCGAAGGCACCCATTCTATGTGTGGTAAATTGAAATCACCCAGCAACAAAATATTACTGTCACAACAAGATAAGTCAAAAATATATTCTAAAGCCTTTGATAGCTCAGAATACAGAGTGCCAAGACGATAGGAGGGAATGTACGCATTTGCGACATAAAGGTATTTATTTCCAATAGTTATCTTAACACAAATTATTTCGGTATTAAGAATGAATGGAAAATCAATTTTCTCAGAGGTAAGGTGACTGCGAACCGCAGTAAGAACACCTCCTCCAAGCGCTTTTAGGTCATTTATGTGACGGTCATTCCTATATACTAAGAACTCATGATTAAAGAGTTCCGAGTCAAGTATACTGGCGTTAAGCCACGTTTCGGTTAAGGAGAATATGTCGTGTGAAAAGGCTTGAGAGTTTAGAAATATATTTTTTGCTTTTGTTCGGAGCCCTCTTACATTTTGGTAGTAGAGGGACAGTCGGTAGAGTTTTTTGGTGCCGAGCTTTTAACTCCGCGTTTAGCTCTCCGTGGCTTAAACTCATTGACAATAGTATTTACGGGCCATGAGTTAGTGTCACATACTTTTTCGAAAAGATTTGTCAACATTGGCAAATATTCGGCGATCCACCTCTTCCAAAATCTGTTCTTCAGCTGTTGCGCTATTCTCCACTGCTTCCTGCAGCAAATAGGTCTATCCTCCAGGTTAGGTGTCTGAGTAGAATTTGGGCAGCCGATCAAAAGATGGTTAGGAGTCAGCGGCTCGTCCTCCTCCGAAGTCAGCGGGAGTTCGGTTAATGGTCGCGAGTTCACTATGTTTTCTGCTTCGATTAAAAGGCTTCTCAATGTCTCCACTCGTGGTGCTTCCTCGCGCATAGTTACAAGCAGGACCTTTTTGACCGACTGCACCATTCGCTCCCATGCTCCTCCTTCACTGGGATTTAAGGGGCATATGAACTTCCATTCTATACCTCTGTCCGTCATCTCATTTTGAATGCGGTCGGTGTCAAACAATTTTGATTCGCTGGCAAGCTCTTTCTTTGCCCCAACGAAATTCGTCCCATTATCGCTTCGAATTCGAATTGGAGTTCCTCGGCGGTTGATGAAGTTCCTCAGGCAAAGAATAAAGGCATCGGTGGGCAAGTCTGCAGCTAGCTGATGGTGAGACAAGTAAATAAGGCAACCCACCGCTTTTCTCTCCTCCGTCCAACAGTAACTTGCAAGGGCCCGAAATAATCCACTCCTGTATAAGTAAATGGGCGGATAAACGGTGTAAGTCGGTCTTCTGGCAGCTGTCCCATGAGCGGAGTTGCAGGCTTGGCCCGAGCATACTTGCATTTCCAACAAGTTCCTTTGACGTTTTTCAAGACTGACCTGATTCGAGGAATCCAGTATCTTTGACGGACTTCGTTGATAATAGGAGAGTCATTCTGGTGGTGAAGACGATGGTGATAATGAGAAACGATGAGGCGTGTGAGCGGATGTTTCTGCGGCAATATAAGCGGGGTTTTGGCATCAGCTGATAAGAATGCGGCTGCGTTAGTACGTCCGCTAAGACGAAGTAATCGTTCCTTGTCTAAGAATGGGCTGAGGTTAAAAATTGGACTTGACTTTGAAACCGGATGGTCTTTTTCCAATCCCGATATTTCTTGGTAAAACTCTTCTTGTTGGGCTTGACGATATAGGAATTTCTCGGCAGTCAATATCTCATCGACTGTTAGTACGGTTCTTGAATTGTTGTACGAAGAGTGACTAGTATTAATTTTATTAGATGTTGTGGTTATTTTAGATCTTGCACGACACAACCAGGTGAGGCATCTCATTACCCAAGCTATTACCCGTCTAAGTCTGTTAAACGAAGAAAAATTTACAATGTTAATCAGAGTGTCACCTGGTTGATATATATGGAAAATTCTTGGTCGAAGTTCTTCCTCCGCCGTCTCTGCAACTGGATCCGTAAGGCATTGCGGCCATTGACTTTCTGAGAGTCGCAGGAATCCTGGACCGCCCAACCATCTGCTGTCCTTTGCAAATTTAGGTGGACTGATGGCACGTGTTGCATCGTCCGCCACATTTAAGTCCGTTGGCAACCAACGCCACTCCTCAACTTCCGATGAGTCCAAGATCTCTGCTACCCTATGGGCGACGAATGGTTTGAATCTCCTTTTAGATGATCGAATCCATGATATAATGGTTTTGGAATCACTCCAATAAACCACACGGGAAATGGTGACATCATGAACTGCCTTTATAGTTGCTTGTAGACGAGTTCCCAAAACTGCTGCCTGCAGTTCCAACCGAGGGATTGATAGAAGTTTCTGTGGTGCACATCTGGTTTTCCCAGAGACGAAGCCGACCTCCACCTGGTCTTGAAACACTATTCGGAAATACCCCACTGCAGAGAATGCACTTTCGCTAGCGTCTGTAAATATGTGCAACTCGATAGCATCTGCATTGAACAGATTTGGCGAATAACAGCGACTTACGCGAAAGTGATGGATGTTTTTTAGCTCTGCCCACCAAAGCTTCCAACGGCAGTAGAGACTTTCAGGGAGTTCTTCATCCCATCCGATACCACACTTCCACGTCTCCTGCAGGAGTATTTTTGAATACACAAGGAAGTCAGCAAGAAAACCATAGGGATCGAAGACGGCCATCACTATTCCCAGCATCTCCCTCTTCGTCGGTGGCTTTAATAACTCTAGAACGTCCTTTTTTATTCGGTTGAACTTCAGTCGAAATCGAAACGTATCGTCCTCCGTGTTCCAGTACATGCCAAGAACTTTTTCATCGATTTTGTCACCCTCCAGGTATACGGTAGAATCGACGTTGCATGATGGGCTATTCAACTTGTCCTGTATAGCCTTGACGTTGCAGACGAAGTTCCGAATGTTAAACCCACCTTCAGCATGAATTCGGCGAACTTCTAAGCTGAGCTCTGCGTCACCTTCGTTGGAAAAGCTACATACATAATCGTCCACATAGTGGTTATTGACGATTGCGTTAACTGCTTCTGGGAACTCGTTCTGGAATGTTTTGGCGTTTAGGTTTTTTATATATTCTGCTGTGCATGGCGAGCACGCAGCCCCAAAAATCATTGAAGACATGGCATACGTCCTCACTGGCTGGTCCTGAAATCCTTCTCTCCATAGGAATCTCTGGGCGCTTACATCCTGGCTACGAATTCTCACCTGCGAGAACATTTCTTCGATGTCGGCAGTGACACCGACGATTCCTTGGCGAAATTTAAAAAGAATTGATAAGAGCGGTTTGGCTTGCTCTGGCCCCTTCAACAGCATCGAGTGAGATGCCGCCGACCTCAGCGGCTGCGTCAAACACAACTCTTACCTTATTTGGTTTGTGTGGGTTGATAACCCCAAAGTGGGGAAGGTACCATATTTTAGGGTCGTGGCTTGCTAATTCCTCATCCGACAGCTCCTTGGCGTAGCCTTTTGTTATATACTTTCCTATTTCCATTTTGTACTTATCGGCAAAGTCTCGATTATTTTTCATTTTATTTTCTAAAGTTGTTAAACGCTTTCTTGCCATTTGGAAACTGTTCGGTAGAATGACCTCGTCTGTGCGCCAGAGCAAGCCTGTCTCAAAATGCTTTCCCATTCGACGTGTTTGTTCTCTTAGGATATCATCATCAGCTTCGAGAACTCGATCGGACTTGGAAACGCCAAAGTTTTCTATGGAGAAATATGATTCTACGAGTTCGTCTAGGTTCCTAAGCACTTCCCTTTGCTTGAGATGAAGAACGACCGGTTGGAATTTTGCATTACTACGCTGCGGTCCATAGGCCACCCAGCCTAGTTTGGTATCTGTTGCAACAATCCTACTTGGGCCCTTCACAACGGCAGCTCTAATCGGAGCACCCAGATGGCAATTGTCGAGTCCGATAAGGAGCGCTGGCTTGGCATCATCGTAGTTAGCCACTGGGACGTCATTTAAATGTTCTATGCCCTCTTTGGCGAATGATTGTATCGGCAATCCAAGATTTCGGACAGTTCGAATATTTTTAATAGGGAAACATGTGGATTCCTTTTGAAGGCCGCGTATTTCTACGATGTCGTGAATTGTCCTCGATGGCTCATTCACAACTTTTCCACCAAACCACTGAAGAGTTAATGTTTGTCTTTTTCCTTGTAGACCAAGATCCAATGCTATTTTTTCTTCCAAAAGTGTGATCGAAGAACCTTCATCAAACATCGCAAATATCTGTTTCTCCCCACGTGGCCCAGAAAGGATTACTGGCAAAATACGAAACAGGTATTTGCTTTGACCCAATGCACGGCAGTTATGGAGTCTCTGCGGTAGTGGCGGTGAAGAATCATTGACCGAGTCGTGAAGAAGCTTGTGGTGAAATCTGCGACAACCGTGCACTTCGCATCTTCTCTTATATCGACAAGATGAAGTACCATGTCCTGGCTTTAGGCATGAGAAGCAGAGGTGCTTGGTCTTAACCACGTTCCACCGTTCCTCCACTAACAATTGCTTGAATATTTCGCACTCGCTCACATGGTGATTCGATTCACAACTACCGCACTTTCCTTTACCTGACTCCAATTTCTTCCCTTCGGTGGTGTGCAATAGTCTGCGCGTACTGCTCAACTGCCCCTTGGCGGCTACTATTGCGTTGTTTTGTGGTATTAGTTGAACGACTTTTGCGAGTTCTGTGAGCCAAACAGAAAAATTCCGTATAGTAGGATATGGTTGTATTCCTAAGGCGTATTTGGCCCAATCAAACCGCTTCGTCATCGGCAATTTTGTGACAAGTTCGTCCAGCAACGTGGGGTTGGAGAGGTGTTGTTCACATTTGGCAGATAAGAGAAACGCTACAACATTTTCTACCAGAGAAGCAAATGGGATTAATTGTTCGACCCGGGCATCGTGTATCACAGGAAACTGTTGAATCTTCGTGAGTTGGGCCTTCACCAACAGATCTGGACGACCAAAACGAAAGGCGAGGGTTTTAATAACCTGTCCCACGTTATTTGGGTGGATTAGCAACGCTGATACGGCTTCCCTGGCTTCTCCTTGAAGGCATTTTTGGAGACGTATTGTATTTTCCATGGGAGAGTACTGAAAATTGTTGGTTGTCTCTTCGAAGTTAGCTAAAAAGAGTGGCCAATCGTCTGGTCTTCCAGTAAACGGTGGTAGGTCGTACATTTTTTTGTAAACATGATGTGACGGTCCTGTTAACGATGATTCCGTTGACTGCAGAACAGGAGTTTCCGTTGTTCTGTAATTTAGTTCCATTCCGGCTCCATTAGACCCATTTTGTCTATCCACTGCTTCTCGTAATAATTGCGTCTCTACTTTGTTAACGCTCGTATCGACTCGTAATTGTTCAACTGAATCCTTGAGAGCGCTGATTTGTGCCACTAAAGTGATCAGCAGTTGGTCCTGTTGAGGCGGTGGTGTTTGTTGGGGCTGGTGGTATTGGTGATGGAAATCTGGCTGTGTCTCTTTATATATAGATGAATGTTGTTGTTGCAGCTGCAGATGCGGCTGGTGTTGTGAGTTTGGCTGTAGCTGTTGCTGCAGCTGGTGCAGCGAAGCTGGCTGTGACTTCGGCGGCTGGTGTTGCAATGTTGATGGCTGCGGTTGTTGCTGCGGCTCTTGCAGCGAAGCTGGCTGTGACTTCGGCGGCTGGTGTTGCAATGTTGATGGCTGCGGTTGTTGCTGCGGCTCTTGCAGCGAAGCTGGCTGTGACTGCGGCTGTTGTTGTTGCAGTGTTGATGGCTGTAGCTTTTGCTGCGGCTGTTGCAGCAAAGCTGGCTGTGACTGCGGCTGTTGTTGTTGCAGTGTTGATGGCTGTAGCTTTTGCTGCGGCTCTTGCAGCGAAGCTGGCTGTGACTGCGGCTTTTGTTTGTGGTTGTCTTGGCTGCTCATCGTGTCAGATCTTCGGTAGCGAATAGGTGTGTTTCCTTTCGTAGTTCTTGTGCTGGTCCGCGGCTGTGGTAACATATGTTCGTTTGGAAGGTAAACGTATAAGATGTAAATGCTTTGTGGTACTTACTCAGCTGCTGTAGCTCAGTTGAGCCACAGCAGGACCGGTATATGGCAATGTAGACCACTCTGGCCAGCACTCAGGTACTCGGATACGTCCGGACAACAGCGATACAACAGCAGTTCCTTCCAAAATGCAACAGGATTATATTGCATGAAGGCAATATAATTGGATATCGAGCACTTCTGGGCAATTCACGTGCAGTCCAATTTGTGGTAACTTATTCCATGAACCAAAAGGGAATTATCAGCTGGCAAATATTTGCTGGCTGGTTGAGTGCGGCTGAATTCCCACGAAATGGCGCGGCTTGGTGGTGGAACTAAGTATTATTTTTTGGCAAATTCTTTGGTAGTGGCAGCGGAACGAAATTTGAAAACTTGTAAAAATGTAAACGCGTAGTTTTCTTAAACAAAAAAAAACATATAATTTATTACGATACATTTACATTTATTGTGTTTGGTTTCAAATTTGTATTTTTAAAGTTGTCGCTGCCACTCCCATTGATACACTGGTTTTTCCTTTACTTGCCCGCCGACGATATTTTAGAACGATGATTGCGATTGGTTAGCCAATAACCTCGCATTTTTTTATTTGGAAACATCGCCATCTAGTTTTGAACAATTTCAGTGATGCCAAGCTTCGGCGACTGCGACATTGGCTTTGAAGTAAGTGAGGACAAGGCTAAGTACATGCTACCAGCAAACAAACAAGCATCTGTCCACCGCCTAGGACAAAACGTCACTATTGATAGCAGCATTTCGAGCTAGTAAATGAGTTCACCTACCTCGGAGTTAACATAAACTCTACGAATGACACCCTATAGTGGAGATCCGTCGAAGAATTACCCTAGGAAACCGTTGCTACTTCGGTTTGGCGAAACAACTGGGTTCAAAACTCTTAACTCGACGGACGAAATGTGTGCTCTACAAAACCCTTATCCTGCCAGTTCTGCTTTATGGTGCCGAGTGCTGGACTATAGCAAGAAGGAAGATACTGGGCTCCTTCTAAAGATAAATACTCCCAGCCCTAGGTTGAGAAGGCAAGGAAGACCGAACCTCCGCTTCAAAGACCAAGCCATCGCGGATGCCAGAGCGCTTGGACTAGGCAACTGGAAGCTGCGAGCCAGGGATCGTAGAGGCTGCAGTGTCTCAGGCAGAGGCTCTTTACGGGTCGGGAGCCCGATAAGTAAGTAGTAGTACAAACATAATGTCAAAACTAATATACCCCTATGGGATATTGTATAGAAACTGGGATGCTCCGAAAATGCCATTTTTGTCTGCATTCACTTTTGAAAATAACAATTGTGAAGTCGAAGTCGGTCGAAGTATTGCTTTCAATACGATCAGGATTTGCGAATTAAGCCCTAGACTGTCTCCTCATATTTCGAGGTTGAAATTTAAATACGCCATCAGTTCTAATTAAGGGAACAAATTACCATTATTACTTGAATGCCAAAGACCCTCTTACTCTTTCATTGTATGCATTCTTTGTTGGTTCTGTTGTTAGATTGGCTATTGTTCGCTGGTGAATGGAAACTTATAACTTTCTTCAGTTGGATCTGTTGAACCATGGTTTGTTGGATCCTGGTTTTTATATAGATTGAAGGCAGAATATTTCCAAACCAAGAATAATGATCTCTATTACTGCCTCTGGGTAAGTATTGACATCTATATGCTTAAAACAAAGGTCTTCTCAAGAAAGAGAACTGGGTCCTCATTCCGTAAAGTGATTATCGTTTGACGAGAACATTACGACGGTACATCTTGCAACACGTAAGATCAATAGTCGTTTTTGCTGTCGGCGATATCACTTTATTTGCTTCTCTTAAAACAATAATCGTCAAATTACAGATAATTATTGAGCGACTACTTTGATTGATTGGTCATATCCAATCAAGCTTTTCGGCTAAATGTAGAAACAGCATAAATACAGCACATGCATTGTGAAATCTCGAAAGACAAGAAACCCTACAACATTAAGGTTAAGGTTCCATGAATTCCTCTCTCAAGTGTGCGCATATAGACCAATGTTAACACGATGACGTTCGTGCAGTTTGTAATCAGGGAAAGCAGAGGTTTTTGTGTCTATTATAAGAAATAAAAAGTCTTAATTCAACTCATAATGCAGATTCATTCAATCCACCTGGTATTTTCTCTTCTTCTAGGGACAAACTGAAGATCCCAACCCAGAAAAGCATCCGGTACCACTAAAACTTTGCGGAAAAATGATCAATTGGATCAAGGACTTTCGATTGGGAGTGTTTATGGTGAACGTTATGTGTAATCCAGCTCTGAGAAAACGCCACTGGGCAGAAATGTCTGAAATAGCTGATTTTGATATAACACCCGATGCTGGAACCACCCTCAGAAAGTTGATCAACTTTAAACTCGATGCCAAATTGGATAGCTTCGAAATTATTAGTATTAGTGCCAACAAGGAGTTACAGCTCCAAAACAATCTACATGCCATGATTAAGGAATGGTGTACCATACATTTTCCCACTGGATTGTACAAAGAAACAAGTGTTCCAATTCTCTCCAATTTAGATGATATCCAGGCTTTGCTAGACGATCACATTATCAAGACGCTTTCGATGCGTGGCTCGGCATTCATGAAGCCCTGTGAACATGAAGTTCTCGCTTGGTATGAGAAATTGATTCGAGTAAATCGAACCCTCGAACAGTGGAGTAAAGTTCAAGCTAACTTTCTGTACCTTTTGCCTATATTCTCGTCGAAGGATATTATAGCCCAGATGCCAGAAGAAGGTCGATTGTTTGTACAGGTGGAACAGACTTTTAAGCTGAATATGGCGATGATCATGAGAAATCCGTTAGTCATGGAAACGGGACCTGCTGTGGGAATGTTGGAGTCACTTGAAAAGGCTGTCAAACTGTTGGAAGACATTACAAACGGCGTCAATGACTACCTTGAAAAGAAACGTTTATATTTTCCTAGATTTTTCTTTTTGTCTAACGATGGAATGCTGGAGATTCTATCTGAAACAAAGGATGCTCTTCGAGTCCAACCGCATTTGAGCAAATGTTTTGAGGGCATCAGTTGCCTTGAGTTTGATAATCAAATGAATGTTCTGTCCATGACCAGTGCGGAGAAGGAAAATATCAAGTTTGTTGAAAAAGTTTCTACCTCAGATGCAGGTGGCAGTGTCGAAATCTGGTTGGCCGGCGTAGAGAAGGA
This sequence comes from Rhingia campestris, assembly GCA_932526625.1. Taxonomy (NCBI): domain Eukaryota; kingdom Metazoa; phylum Arthropoda; class Insecta; order Diptera; family Syrphidae; genus Rhingia; species Rhingia campestris. Next base: position 53,601,537 of record OW052184.1, on the reverse strand, counting down.
GATGCTGTCTGCGGTGCGTTATCAAACCGAGCTCAGCTACAATGATTACCCGACGAAGAGTCTATGTGACTGGGTTCTTGCTTGGCCACAGATGGTTGTCTTATGTATATCGCAGATTTATTGGTCCGCCAATGTTCACCATAATTTACGGTCTACAGCACACAATGCCATGGGGAGCTTTTTCAAACAGCTCAACGGCGATTTGACAGACATAGTTGCATTAATTCGCCGCAACGACATATCGAACTTGGGGCGGATAACCATCAAAACGTTGATCGTCATCAATGTACATGCTAAAGATGTGATCGATGAACTTGTTCATGAAAACGTTACCGACGAGTCCGATTTTATGTGGTTGTCTCAGCTAAGGTACTACTGGGAGAAGGACGAGACATTGGTACGGATTATAAACGCTACGGTGAACTATGCGAATGAGTACATAGGTAATTCGGACAGGCTTGTAATAACTCCTCTTACCGATCGCTGTTATCGTACCCTGATTGGAGCCTACCAGTTGCATTTAAATGGTGCACCAGAGGGTCCAGCAGGTACCGGAAAAACAGAAACTACAAAGGACTTAGCCAAGGCTCTTGCTGTACAGTGCAAGGTTTTCAACTGCTCGGATGGTCTGGACTACAAGGCGATGGGGAAGTTTTTTAAAGGCTTGGCATCATGCGGTGCATGGGCGTGCTTTGATGAGTTTAATCGGATAGAGTTAGATGTCTTATCCGTAGTGGCACAGCAAATTCTCTGTATAATGCAATCTGTTAGAAGTAAAGTCACGAAATTTATGTTTGAGGGAACCGAATTAACTTTAAATCCATCCTGCTATGTGTGCATCACCATGAATCCTGGCTATGCTGGTCGCTCAGAGCTCCCAGACAATTTAAAAGTCCTTTTCCGATCGGTGGCAATGATGGTCCCAGATTATGCCATGATCGGTGAGATTTCTCTCTACTCCTTTGGATTTGTGAATGCCCGAAATCTAGCAGTTAAAATTGTAACCACGTACAGGCTATGTTCCGAGCAGCTGTCATCGCAGAATCACTATGATTATGGCATGCGTGCCGTAAAAAGTGTGCTTTCTGCCTGCGGAAACATAAAAAAGGCATTTCCAGATAAGAACGAGGATATAATTTTGCTTCGATCATTGTTGGATGTTAATTTACCCAAATTCATGTCCTTTGATATACCACTCTTCGAGGGAATCATCAGTGACGTATTCCCGGGAATTGAACTGCCCAATCCTGACTATAATTTAATAACCGATGCCTTCAATCGAATCTGCAGCGAAATGAATCTCCAACCGAAAAAGAGTTTTCTTACCAAAGTTATTCAAACATACGAGATGATGATTGTTCGGCACGGTTTTATGTTGGTCGGAGAGCCTTTGGCTGGAAAGACCAAAACTTTGCAGGTATTGGCGAGGATACTATCCTCATTGAAGAATAACGGAGCGAGTCCATACTTTCAAGACGTACAAATGGGGGTGGTTAATCCGAAGGCGATAACAATGAATCAGTTATACGGCGCATTTGACCCAGTATCCTGTGAATGGACAGACGGAATAGTATCTACGATTTTTCGTAATTTTGCAAAGAACACTTCTCTAGATCGGAAGTGGGTGAGTGGAAATTGACTTGAATAGTTTTGACGTCATTATTTATTCTTCTATGTTCGTAGGTAATTTTCGATGGACCAGTGGATGCGGTTTGGATTGAAAATATGAATACGGTGTTGGATGATAACAAGAAACTCTGCTTGATCTCGGGTGAAGTTATAACTATGTCAAGTGAAATGTCCATGATCTTTGAAGTAATGGACTTGACGCAGGCATCACCGGCCACTGTGTCTCGGTGCGGTATGATTTATATGGAAACGGCAACTTTGGGTTGGAAAACATTTGCCAAATCGTGGCTCAATCAATGCGATGAAAGATGGGCCGACGATGATGGTAAGGCGTATATAATGATGCTGCTTGGGTGGCTTTTACCTCCGGTAAGTCTGTAAGAGATTTTTGTTTATTAAGATTGCTTTCCTTTAGTAGTTGAAAAAAAGAGAGAATGTCTTTGGTTATCATTAGTTCGAAGTATTCATGGTGATCTAAGTTTTTAGGTAAATACAACATGAGCTCTTTTATTAGTAGTAGACACAACATTTCAGATATACAATACAGATTATTAAAGTCTTTCCTTAATTTACGGCTGATGTTCGAGCATTCAGAGGACAACCGTCTTTACAAATTTTGCAAATTTTTAGAATCCTAAGGAGCAACTTACGTATTTAAACAAGTGGATTGCACTTTGTGGTTTAGATCGGTGTATTCCAATAGATGTGTGTTTGATGCCTATTTTGGAAATCGGAAGTCGGAACTTGAAGGCTTTTATATGAACAGAGTCTACGTGCTTGCCACTCGGAAAGCTATCCAGTAAATTATTTTTGGCGTGAAATGGTAAGGCTCACGAATTTTGGTGACCTATAAATCTTTTGGCTTTAAGGCTATCCATTAGGGAAGACAAAAATTGCCAGCCTAATAGTACTTTATGCCCTTGATTGATATTATATATCGTTTTATTTTTGTGAGTGTAATCTTACATAAAATTTATTTCTGAAATAAATTAAAATTCATTAACGCCACATAATTAGCTTCTCCAATTGGGTCAAATGGTTGTGATGATGATCACAGTCACGTAATTGGCTCTAAGTCGACGAAAATATGATGGATCTTGACTTGAAATCCTTTCATAACATGGATATGTTTCGGTAGTTGTTGTAAGGGTCATAAGGACATAAGGGTCGGCGGGCATGCTTTTGTCCATTCAGCCCATGGAACACATAAGCACATATGATATTGGATTGACCTAATTTGGTTGGCGATTCAAAGACTTGATAGAATCTTTAGTCTAGTCTAGTAGACTTTGCAAAACGTATATCTGATGCGGATAACAGCCCGGCGATCACTAATTGGCTAAAAGGCAACCCCTTTTGACCTGAGTCTTATCACCTTAAAAAAATTGCATCCTATATATCCAGCTATAATAAATGTCGCATGTTTTTCATTTTTATATGTTCTCTGATCCTTTTATGTAACGCGCAAGGATGGATTCATGTTATTGAGTACCATCCGGGTGTACAGCGTACGAACGTTACAATCGCATACTCTAAGCCGTTTGCCGTTGTCAATCCGGGTCTGAGAGCAATTTAAGGAGATCCGATTTCCGATTTTCGATGCTGTAGTCTCTCTCCTAACTAGCAGTTTTTTAAGTTGTAAGAAAGTTACCCTGACGACACAACCACCAACCCAGAGGATCAGTTCCATATTTTTTTTGTAAATATCCCTTGGGCTCGGGGCCATCATATATCTACTACGAGCTATCATTGTTAGTATGGTTTATCCGCCTTCTATGCTCAACTGACTAACCCCTCGGCTTCCAAGAAAAAAATGTTGTCCGAATATTTCGTTGCAGTTTATTTATGTTTTTCACTTTGTCCATCCTAACTGGGATTGCAGACGCCATCGTTGATTTCATCTTGGAAATTCTTTCGCCACCATCTTTGAAAAGGAGGAGGTATATGGACATCGTCAGCTACGTGAAAACATTTTTGTTTTATTTAATAAACAATTTTGGTAAAAGTTAAAAAAAACAGAATTTTAAGACAACTAGGTACATACGGTTTGAACATTTTTAGCTCTAAAAAGTGGGCGTGGTTCGATGTTTTATAATATGTTGCTCAGATTTTTCCTTTTTTGCAATTTCAGTGTCAGGCATTTATTAGACGATCATGCAGCCAGCTCTTAAGACCAGGAGAATTCAGTGTCCTGCGCACAACGTTTAATTTATTTGAAATGCTAATGCAAGAAGCGATCGAGGAAAATATCGATGATTATCAACGCTATATGACGTCTTATTACCAAGCGTCGATTCTGTATTCAATTGTCTGGGGTATCGGAGGAATATTGGATACTAACTCACGTCAACGTTTCGACACGTTTTTAAGAAAGGTATATACAATTTTTGCAATATATTTCGCACTTTTATTAAAAAAAATTGAGCCAGCTATGGAATCCGGATGAAGATGAAAACAATCCCATGCCACAGGGTATTGGCCGAATAGAAGTAGGATTTCCAGCCGAAGGACTTCTTACCGACTATGTATATGTGTACAAGCAGAAAGGCACCTGGAAATATTGGCCTGAATTAGTGAAGAAAATGGAGCCAGAAGAAACTCCATCTGGTGTGCAAATTCCAACAATAGATACCGCCAGATATATGCATCTGCTAGAAATGCATGTCAAAGTAAGTTCGTAACTACTATTGCGTTTTTGCGAGCAAGACAAATCTTCTGATTTGGAGATACAAAAGAGTTTCGAAAAATTTGGCTTAATTCCAGATTATAGTTCCAACCCTTTTGTATTTTAGCATAGAAAAAAGATCCTGCTTGTCGGACCAACTGGGACCGGTAAGAGTGCCTATATTCAAAATATGCTAATGAACAAAGTATCGCCTGAGAAGTACATGTCTGCATTTGTGACGTTTACGGTAATGATCACAGCCAATCAAACTCAAGATCTTCTTATTTCAAAGGTGAGACGTTACGTCCTATTATACCTACAATATAATCTATCATTCTTTCTTGCAGCTTTTTAAGCTGAAGCGTGGTGTGTATGGACCACCAAAGGGGCAAACAGCTCTAATATTTGTCGATGACATGAACATGCCTGTCAAGGAGACCTATGGAGCTCAACCACCACTCGAGTTACTCCGTCAATACTTTGATTTTGGTCACCTTTATGATTTGAAAGACACCTCAAAAATCTACCTTCAAAATATAATGATCATCTGCGCGTGTGGTTTACCGGGTGGTAGCCGCCAAGACGTCTACGCCCGATTCTTAAGTCACTTTAATATATTTTCCATTAACACATTTTCCGAAGATACCATGAATCGAATCTTTGTAAATGTCCTTCTAAATGGATTTAAAAAGTCGGGTCACAGTCACGATGTGCTACTTAGCACACAGCAGATTGTCAGTGCTACTCAGCAGGTCTATAAATACGTTCAGAGCGAGTTGAGGGCCACACCGGAGAAGTCGCATTATATATTTAACCCTAGAGACATATCACGTGTGGTCACGGGTTGTACCTTGCTTAGGAAGGAGTCAGTGGATAACAAAAGAATCTTCGCCAGGCTCTGGTACCACGAGGCAATGCGGGTGTTTTATGATCGCCTAGTCGATAAGAATGATCAGATATCGATGTTTGGTAAGCTTAACGAATGCGTTAAGGACAACTTCAAAGAACGAGTGGAGAATCTGTTCGAACAATACGCTGAGGATGATGGTCGAGTGACCCTGACTGGAGTAAATCGCATGATATTTGGCGTGTATCTGGATGAAGATAATGAACCGGACGAAAAGAAGTACGAGGAGGTACCTTCGATGGAAGTTTTTAGTAAGCTGGCATATAAAAACCTCGAGGAATACAATGCGACACGACGGACCAAAATGGATATAGTTCTTTTCAACTATGCACTACAGCACTTGAACAAGATCTGTCGCATCATTTCGATTCAGGGCGGAAGTGCCTTGTTGGTGGGTATCGGAGGTTCCGGAAGGCAATCACTAACAAAGCTAGCTGTAATAATTTGTGGAACGTCGCTATTCCAACCAGAGATCACGAAGAACTATGGAGTTAACGACTGGCACAATGACATAAAAAGTGTTTTAAAGGAAGCGGGTGGAATTGGAAAGCACACCGTTTTTTTGATGACAGAGAATCAGATGAAAATGGAACTCTTCTTGCAGGACATTGACTGCCTTTTAAATCAAGGAGAGGTACCCAACATATATGCCATCGATGAGAAACAAGAGCTGTTGGAAATGGTGCGGTTGTCCGCTCAAGGGGGAAATAGAAACATGGATATCTCGCCCCTTCAGGTGTTTTCATTCTTTGTGAACCGCTGCAGACAGAAGCTACACATATTTCTTTGCTTCAGCCCAATTGGCGATGCTCTTCGAACAAGGATTGGACTCTATCCGTCGTTAGTGAACTGCTGTACCATTGATTGGTTCCATATATGGCCAGAAGAAGCCCTACAAATGGTTGCAAACATATCTATGGAGGATGTAAATGTAGAACCAGAGGTTAAGGAGTCCATAGTGGTGAGCTGCCAATATTTCCATCTAAGCGCAAATCGAACTATTACGGAGTTTCGAGTTGAGACTAATCGCATTGTGTACATCACCTCAGCGTCATTTCTAGAGCTGATACGTTCATTCCGAAAGCTTGTAGCCCGCAAACAGGCCGAAGTCATGGACGCTAAGATGCGATATATTGGTGGTCTGGAAACCCTTAAAGTAGCTGCAGAAGCTATATCAGTGATGCAAGTACAACTAAATGCCCTTCAGCCGAAACTGGTTGAAATGGCAATAGTCTCACGCCGGATGATGGAAGAGATCAACACGGAGACAATAGCTGCAAGTGCAGCAGCCGAACAGGTGAAAAAAGATGAAGTTGTGGCTGGCGCACAAGCAAAGGCTGCGCAAGCTCTGAAGGATGAATGTGAAAAGGACCTGGCTCAAGCGATTCCGGTGTTAGAAGACGCTATTTCAGCGCTAAATACACTCAAACCAGCTGATATAACGCTCGTCAAGTCGATGAAGAATCCACCATCAGTAATCAAACTCGTTATGGCTGCCGTTTGTGTAATAAAAGGTGTTCCATCTGATCGAATCATTGACCCGACAACAGGCAAAATGATCAATGATTACTGGGGCCCAAGTAAACGTATTCTGGGAGACATGAACTTCCTACAGGCCCTCAAGGACTTCGACAAGGATAACATCAATCCAGATATCATGAAGAAAATTCGCAAGGAATTTATTCCCCACAAGGATTTTCAACCAAAAATTGTCGCCAAAGCATCTAGTGCTGCCGAGGGCTTGTGCAAATGGATCATTGCAATGGACTTGTACGACAACGTGGCCAAAATTGTAGCTCCAAAAAAGGCAAAGCTACAGGCAGCTGAAAAAGAGTACGCAGATACAATGCAAATTCTTAATGAGAAACGAGAAATGGCGGATGCTTTAGAGAGAAAAGTTGCCCTACTTCATGAGGACCTGGAACGGGCAAATATAGAAATGCAGAGAACACAAGATGTTGCAGATTTATGCCAAAATAAACTCTTGCGTGCTGAAGCATTAATTGGCGGACTGGGTGGTGAAAAGGACCGTTGGACTAATGCAGCGGCAACCTTACAGGCTACATACGATAATCTTCCAGGTGACATTTTGCTTTCATGTGGTATCATTGCATATTTAGCAAGTTTAACAGCACCATACCGCAATCGGTGTGTTGAGGATTGGTTCCAAAAATGTCAGTCACTGGAAATCCCTTGCTCTGATGTGTACAACATCATAAGCAGCCTCGGTACAGAAATTGCAATACAACAATGGAACATTTACGGTCTGCCAAGAGATGCATTTTCATCTGAAAATGCCATCATTTATTCAAATTCTGGGCGGTATAGTTTGTTTATCGACCCTCAGGGTCAGGCCAATAAGTGGATTAAGAATATGGAAAGGGCCAATCGTCTAAATGTGATCAAATTCAGTCAGAATAACTATATGAAGGTAATCGAGTCCTCCCTGGAAAATGGCGAGCCGGTACTAATAGAGAACATTTTGGAAGATTTAGAGGTTCCACTAGATCCGATTCTGCACAATAAAACATTCATCCAGGGTGGACAGGAATATGTTAGTTTGGGCGACAAAATTGTACCGATTTCAAAGAATTTCCGTTTGTATATGACCTGTAGCATAAGAAATCCACATTTTTTACCAGAAATCTACAACAAGGTGACCGTAATAAACTTTGCTCTTACACAGAGTGGATTGGAAGATCAACTGTTGAGCATAGTAGTTGCAAAAGAACGCCCTGATCTGCAGAAATTACGAGAAGAGTTAACTGAGGAGGCCGCGAAGAATAAAGCTTCTCTAAAGGACGCTGAAGATATGGTTTTAAAGACACTCTCCTTAGCGCAAGGTGACATCCTTGAAGATGAACGTGCGATTCAAATCTTGGACGAGTCACAAAAGCTCTCTGTTGAAATAGTATCCAAACAGTCTGCAACAAAAAAAACTGTGGAAAAGATCGAAGCATTCCGCCTTAATTACAAACCAGTTGCTGCTCATTCTGCTGTCTTGTATTATACTATTACCGATCTGCCAAACATTGATCATATGTATCAATTCTCCTTGAGCTGGTATATAAACGTGTTCATCTATTCGATTGAAAATTCGAACAAGTCTAAAGATTTAGCTAGACGCGTCAAGTTTCTAGTGGACGCGCTTACCCAAAACCTATACAACAACGTGTGCCGGTCAATCTATGAGAAAGACAAATTGTTATATTCCTTCATATTGACAACCAAACTAATGCTGGAGACGGGTCAGATAGAAATGTCTCATGTGATGCATCTACTTACCGGTGGAGGTACAAAAGATGTGTCAGACGATGATCCGAACCCGGATCAATCATGGATAACAGATGTGATGTGGCAATCCATTAGAAAATTGAAGCAATTGTCCATCTTCAAAACGTTTGTGGATTCATTTCGGAAGAGTTTACGAGATTGGCGAGAATTTTACGATCATCCTGATCCGCAAACATTACCATTGCCATCCAATTGGGACACCAAGTGCACACAATTCGAGAAAATACTCATACTGCAAGCTTTGCGACCGGACAAGGTGTTTCTGGCTATCAATCTTTTTATCGTTGCAGAATTGGGGACAAAATTTGTATCACCACCTCCGTTTGATATCGCCAACTCGTTCCAAGAATCAAATTGTCTGACGCCATTGATATTTATTTTATCCCCTGGTGCGGATCCAATGGGATCGCTTCTCTTGTTTGCCGAACGCATGGGGTTTAACAAAACACTCCAGACCATATCGCTTGGACAGGGTCAGGGTCCAATCGCTATGAAATTGATTCAAGAAGCTCAGAGCTCTGGGTATTGGGTGTGCTTGCAGAATTGTCATCTAGCCGCGTCATGGATGCCAGCACTTGAGTACATATGGGAGAATATGAACACATTTAATACATTACGTGAGTATTGTAAAAGTAAAGGGATACAAGAAATTCAGACATTTTCTATGTTTCATCCATATAATGTATTTTTTTAAAATTTTAATTAAAACTCTTGTAGCAACCTTCCGTTTGTGGCTGACAAGCTATCCCAGCAATGAATTTCCCATATCTTTGCTGCAAAATGGAGTTAAAATGACAAATGAACCACCAACCGGGCTTCAACAGAACCTTATTCGTTCCTACAACTCGGAACCGATGAATGATCCCATGTTTTACTCGGGTAAAGCGTTTCGCAAGGACAATTATATTGGAGTTTTTAATTTCACATATATCCATAGGATGCCCCAAGCAGAACCGTGCATTCACCCGCCTACTTTATGGAATATGCTTCTTTCACGCAGTTGTTCAGGAACGACGAAAATTCGGTCCTCTTGGGTGGAACATTCCGTACGGATTTAATGAGTCGGACTTTCAAATATCCGTACAGCAACTTCATGTAAGACTGACAAACTCCCCAAAGCACATAGTTCGTAATTTGTTTGTTTCTTTAGATGTTCCTCAATCAATATGACCACGTTCCATATGCCGCAATTTCTTACCTTACAGCTGAATGCAACTACGGGGGCCGAGTGACAGACGTATGGGATCGCCGTGCTATAATTACCATTTTGGAAGATTATGTAAACAAGACAGCTGCCACCGATCACAAGTTTAAGTTTGCCAATGATGATGTGTACATCTTGCCTAGGAAAACTGAACATAGGGAAGTTCTTAGATACATTCAGGAATACATACCGTCACTACCGCCACCAGAAGTCTATGGACTTCATGGTAATGCTGGGATCACCCGAGATCTTCAAACGACCAACGCCCTCTTAGACTCGATGCTCCTTACTCTGAGCAGTTCATCCGCTGGTATTTGTGAAGTGGATAGTGAAGCTGCTCTACTTGAGATTATTAATCATATCCAAATCAATATGCCTGCAGAATTTGATATCGAACAGACAAAGGAGAAGTACCCAGTTGATTACAATGATTCAATGAACACCGTTATTGTTCAGGAAATGGAACGATTTTCAAATCTTCGCAATGAAATCCTCAACACTTGCATGGAGTTGCAAAGAGCTATTAAGGGTATTTCGGTAATGACACCAGAGCTCGAATCAGTTAAACAAGCAATAAAATTTAAAAAGATACCCGGTAAATGGATGTCTAAGTCGTATCCCAGTCTAAAACCGTTAAGTTCGTATATTAATGACTTTTATGGGCGTTTACAATGGCTACACAATTGGTAAAGAACAACTAAATTGATAACTCCTTTCTGTAACAATGTTAAATACTTTTAGGTATGATCACGGTAAGCCGTCAACGTTTTGGATTTCAGGATTCTTTTTTACGCAAGCCTTTCTAACCGGAGCTATGCAAAATTTTGCTCGGAAGTATAAAATTCCTATCGATACGCTCACATTTGATTTTAACGTTCTTAAAGTGGCAAGGTAAACAAAAACCGTGAACTTTCTTAAAGGAACATGTGCTACAATTACAATTTCTTTAGCATGGAAAAACCACCTGAAGATGGAGTTTACATTAATGGAATCTTCCTAGAAGGAGCGCGCTGGCACTGGGAAACTCAATATCTGGATGAGCAAATACCAAAGATTCTGATATCAGATGTACCAGCAATTCATCTTATAGTGAGTTATAATTATTGAAGATGAAGTCACAGTAATAAAATTGTGATTTTCCTTTAGCCAATACTGACGGTCAAGATGAATGAGGGTGACCGTTACAAGTGTCCACTTTATAAGACTTCGGAACGGAAGGGTATCCTATCGACTACGGGGCATTCGACAAATTATGTGATCCCAATTTTATTAGACACGCGTGTGCCTGCTGCTCACTGGGTGAAGCGAAGTGCTGCATTGATTTGTCAGACAAGTTCCTAGGATTTCTGCATTTATTTTTACAAATATATACATTTATTTTACTTATTGAATACTTTTTTAATACTTCATTTCAACAACAAAATTAAAAAGAAGACTTAATACCCGCCACCAATGATACAACAAGTACACTTACTGTTGACTTTAAAATTTCAATCGAAGGCAATTTGGCCTGAATAAGACACGTTTTAAACAATTTGGACTGTAGGAAAGTCACTGGACCTGACGAGATTGACCCTATTGTTATAAGAAAGTGTGCTACTTAATGGATACACTCGCGATCACAAGGATTAGGCCATACATTTTGCAAACGATTTTCACTATTTGTACCTGGTGGAGATTTTGTAGCCGGAAACTTTTACTACCTGTGATACGACCGTTGGAATTTCCCTAGATCAACCAATGAACTACTTGAAAAGCGTATAAAAAGATGCGCCACTAGGATGAGGCCATTGCGAATATTTCGTTGAACGAGTTCACATCAGCGATTTGAGCGTTAAACAAAATAGGTTCCGAAAAGACTTTGAGATCGACAGAAAAATAAAAATAGATGCTTTCAAGGAATTAGGATGAGAAATTGCAAGGGGGCTTAGTAGAAATAAGACTCTTGTAAACAGTTATCGTGCGTATCTACAACTATGTGAAGAAGCAACAACATAGCGAGAAAAGCTGTGATTCCTACGGCTTGCCTTAAATTCTACCACCAGCGACTTAAATAAGGGCCAACAGCGATGTTGGCCGAAAGATAATTCCAATAAAGTACAGAGATGAAAACCTTTAAAGAAACTTGTTTTGAAAAAAAAACAAGGAGCATCGAATGAATTTTGCAGGACAGTATGGCCAAGAAGTGGTACTATACAGAGAAGAAAATTTAAAAAGAAACCTGTTTTGAAAAAAAAAATCATTCGATGCTCCTTGCAAGTAGGTACACCAGAATTTTGCAGGAGAACATGTCGCTTGAATTGAAACGCGTTGTCTTTTCGGATGATCGATGGTAATAACTTTTATTTCCATGACTTAAGAAATGAGGAGCTTTTACCTACAATGGCACAATCGAGTTGGAGTTCTTGTCCACAATAATGAACGGAAACAACTACAAATGACTTCTGGAATGATCATTTCCAAAAGTGAAAAATATTTTCGGACCCCTGCCTTGGATATTCCAACAAGAAAATGCCCACATCCATACTTCCAAGATTGTAGAAGTTGGATTCAATACGTGGAACTTTTGCTATTACCGATCTATTCACCAGACATAATCGAAAATGTTTGGGCATGGTTATCTCGTAAAGTGTGTAAAGGCGGCAGACAATTTGAAGACAAGAACACTTTAATCGACGTAATTCGTAATTCCTAAATTCGATAAATTTCTCTTGTATTTAAAAAACCAGGGGTGAGTGCACGACTGGTTCCTTTATTTCGGAATTTGAAGGAATTGGTTGGGTGTTGTAGATCGAGGTTAGAATCTGATTGGGTTTAACTTGGCAATGCCCAGTGGTTGTAATTCTGACTACACATCAAATGTGCTTATTTTTACCTCCAAGTGGTAACCATCGGGTACTGGTCTCATCCAACCGGATTTGACTTGCTAAACGATAAGTGCGAGTGTTGATAACAAGACGAAAAACGGCAACACTATAATAACCCTGATCAGAATGGCATGGAATGAATACCCGGTCTGCCGTTCCAGGCGAACCTAGATGAATTGCTTCGACATATTCGGACAACAGGTTATCTAGGAATCTCAAGGGTCAGGCCCCTTGAACAGAGTTGGTGGCGGATGAAACGAAAGGTCAACGGCAGCGCTCAATCCAGTAGTGGATACTGATGGCCCAGTGTCCTAGGGGTATCTAGTAAATTGAAACTGGCCCTTCAGGTTGGGGGTTGTGCTTTGAGTTAACTAACCACTCATGAAAAAAAAACATATGTTACGAAGCAACCAATAGCCTCGGAAAGGACTGATATTATTGTTTACGACCCTGATAAACGAAAAAAAGGACAACGACGTTCGTATCTGGCCCTGGAATGTGAGAACAGTAAACAGGAGAGGTGCAGGCGAACAACTAGGGGAAGCCATCAACAGCTAAAACGCAGATATTACTGCCATCCAGAAAATACGAAGAGATTAGCCGGGCTAGGTTTCTCGCGGCCACCAAGAAGAAAAAAGAAAAAGAAAAGCGTGCGGTCGAGGATATAAAAAGGTGCCACTCCAGGAACGATGTTCGCAAGTTTTACCAAAAGGTAAAACGTCAATGATACAAGGCTCGAACAGAATCCTGTCGAGATGAACAAGGAAATATAATAGTATGTCTCAACTACGACATTTCCTTGTTGTCGTTGCTGAGGATATGGAAGAACCACTTCTGCAGACTGTTAAACGGCGACGATCGAACCATTCAATATTGGCAACGACTGCGAAAACTGCCAACCACCCGACCTAAGTGAAGTGAGGATATCAATATCTAAACTCAAGCTTAATAAGACCGCCGGAAATGACGGTCGTTCCGCTGAGCTTTATAATCTGGCGGAGATGACTTGGTAAGTAACATCCACCAACTCATAAGCCAAATCTGGTCGGATGAAAGTATGCCTGAAGAATGAACTTCAGCATCGTATGCCAGAGCCACAAAAATGGAGACCCTCTGAACTGCGCCAGTTACAGTGGCTTAAGTCTCCTTAACATCGCCTACAAGATAAGATCTTGTATCTATCTGCTGTAATATGTGAACGCCTGAAATCGTTTACCAACAACCTGGTCGGCCTTATCAGTGTGATTTTAGGCCAGGAAAGTCCACAACCGATTTTCACACTTCGGCAGATCCTGAAAAAAAATTAAGAAGTCCAAATCGATACCCACCACTTATTATCGATTTTAAAGCCACATATCACAGCATTTATAGAGACGAACTGTACAGTTCGAGTTTTGGTATATCGTCCAACCTCGTCCGTTTGTGTAGGATGACAATGGAGAGTTCTCGCTGCTCCATCAGGGTCGGAAACGACCTCACCGACGCATTCGATACCAAAAAAGGATTTAGGCAAATTTGCGCATTTGCACAAGCAAATAATGGAACGAACTTTCAAAAGACGTTTAATTCAAGAGCAGAGTCAATAAACAAAAAAAAGCATTATCTCAGTGCGCAATTTGAGCGTTATAGATTCAATGCAGTGCAATAACCCCCGCGAAAAACCCATGGGGCTTAATTCCCAAAAACAAAGGAAATAAATCCTGTGGGGGTTAATGCCTTTTGCTCGTGGGGGTTGTTTCCCAAGCAGGGGTATTGCCCGGGTGTTAATGCTTTTTTGTATTGGGGCTTATTTCTGTGGGGGTTATTTAGCGCGCGCTAAAGGGATTATTGATACCCTTATGGTGTTTAAGCACAGCGCGGGCATTAAGGAAATAGAGGAGTATAAAAGAGGAGATACCGATGTGCGTTGGTTTTGAATGTCTGTAAATTGTAATGGAGAGCAAAAACTGAGTTTGGTAAAGAATTCCACATTCGTGTTGTTCGGTTAAGGAATTAATCTCTATATTTCATAGTACGTCCGAAGATAGGCTTTAGGGTGAACTCATGAACTGATTAGCATTCGTGGTACGGCGAGTATTACGGTTGAATTGTTGAAGGGGCGGAATGCAGCTGGCTATTTCGTTAGATCATTTGTTGTTGTAATAGCGGTAAAAGAGTGTAAGGCACGAGTGTACGATGTTCCAGCGAAACTATGGAGTTCGCTATGGTTGGATCTCCTATCAATTTTATCGCACGCTTTTGTATCCTATCTAGTAGGTGCAATGATGTTTTGGCTGTACGTGACCATATGTGGGCGTTGATTTCAATTTTGGGGCGTATGCACGCTTTATATATTGAGGCCGGATCAGAAGGGGTGAAGTATTTGCTACATCGATTAAGGAAACCTAAACATTTTGCTGCATTTTTGGCGATTTCGAATATGTGGTCGTTCCAACGAAGGTCGTTCCTGATACACATACCGAGCATGGAAAGTTTTTCGGTTTCGACGATGCAAGTGCCACTCATGGATAGTGGCTGTTTGGTTTCGCTTAATAAAAATTCATGTAATTCCACTCTATTAGATTTACCCCATTTAATTATGCTGTCGAGGTTGGAATTTAATGAACTTAACATATTTTGTCGTTTTTCATCCACATCCGAAGGTGAGGGGCGTGCATTCGAGAACGAATATGAAAAGCTGAGGGAACTGTCATCAGCGAAGGAATGGATTGGATTAGAAGTGGCAGACAATAGGTCATTAATAAAAATGAGAAAGGGTGTCGGAGACAAAGCTGAGCCTTGGGGAACACCAGCATTTATTTGGTGAGTAGCAGACTTGAAACCGTCCAAAACTACTTGAATTGAACGTTTCGAGAGGTAGTTTCTAATCCAATGAAGAAGAGTATCATCGATACCAAAAGTACGCATTTTCGACAAAAGGGCTTGATGCCAAACCCTGTCAAATGCCTTTGAAATATCAACTGCAACGATCTTGTTTTCGCCACCAAGGTGGATTGATTGGTTCCACTTTTCGGTGAGATATGACATCAAATCACCAGTGGACCTGTTGCTACGAAAACCATATTGTCGGTCATTGAGGAGTTTTCGTGATTCAAGTTATTTCATAAGCTGACGGTTTATCAGCGTTTCCATGAGAGAGAAGATTCGCATTTTCGGGGACGGGCTGTACAAATGAAGTTTTCCATCGACTCGGAAAGAGTCCTGATGAATAGGACAGATGGAAAAGCTTATGCAGTGGTTTTGCCAGCGTTGAAGAACACTTCTTCAGAATTATGGGGGAGATACCATCTGGACCATACGATTTGTGTATGTCAAGCTCGATTAATACTCTTGCGACTGTAGGAATACGAAAGTGGATTGGTCCCATAGAACGTTCTACGTTCTCTAGTACAGGGGGAGACTGGGCACAATCTGGCAGCGTGGAATTGGCTGCAAAATGAGCAGCGAGCAGATTGGCTTTGTCTAGAGAGGAGACAGCTGGAATGTCATTGTATATGAGCGTTGGGATGGAAGATGAGGTCGAATTCTAAATGTTTTTTACAAACGACCAAAAGTTTTTACTACCTTTGGGACATAGTAGAATTTTTTGCCTGCACCTATAGATTCACCTCACCTGAGTAGTAAATTATA
The DNA here is from genome assembly GCA_932526625.1 of Rhingia campestris. Classification (NCBI taxonomy): domain Eukaryota; kingdom Metazoa; phylum Arthropoda; class Insecta; order Diptera; family Syrphidae; genus Rhingia; species Rhingia campestris. The sequence goes on along the minus strand of OW052184.1, from coordinate 53,585,341 downwards.
TAAAGTTATATGATGATACCCAACAGCATGAATTAGACATATTTTTGGGATCACGTTCTCCCTTTTCCTTTTGGTCACACAAGACTATCTAAAAATTTGATAATGGGCTATAGTAGTTGTTTTTTTTTTTAAATCGTAGAAATATTGGCTTGCAAGTGTTTGTTCCTTAATGTTTGACACTTCGGTTGCTGTAGTTTCTAGCCAGAGTACTCGTGATAAGTGAAATAATGTAGATTACCCTTGATGTTCTCAAAATTAGGCGTTGCATAATATTTTGTTAAATGTTTCTGCGAGCGTGGATTCTTGACATCATGCAATCCAGAATCCACCCTCTTTCCATTTGTATATATATGATCTCCAATATTTTATCATACATTAGATGATCCTCAGTCAATCCTTTCGCAAGCTAAAATTTACGCGGGCAAATTAAACCACTAACCTCGTATTAATAAACATTGAATAGCTCCACATATTTCTTATTGAGACAAAAAGCGATTAGCTAATCAGAATTTATAAATACAGAGGAAATATTTTTATTTAAATAGTAATTTCATAATACAGTCGATTTATTGACACATAATATATATTTGAATGTACAGTTAATTGAATTAACTTGCATACGAACACGGCGTTATATGCTTGGAAGTACATAGTACACATTTGCGTTAGTTCAATCAATAAAACAACGTGACCTTTATGCATAATAATAAAGATAAGTGATATTAACTAAAGTGAAAAAAAAAACAAAAACTGTAATGCCAATTGAAAACCGACCGTTAATGTCGTACATCTATGACTCAAGGCAATCATTTACTTAATTCATTTATCATCATATTTATTTGTTCTTCGATGTGAACACAAAATATTGATAAATTAAAGTTAACAATAAAAACTAAACAAACCGAAATTGATTTATCAACAACAATAGCGAAACAAAATCTAATGACGTACTGCTTATTGCGGGTTACATGATGGTCGCAAAACACGTGCAATTTGATCATTCGAAAATTGATATTCCTCATCGGAGTTACTGCTACTTGTGTTTGACGCCTGCCAATCGAGATCATTTAGGCTGGAATCATTGTTGTCGCTTGGTCGCGAATTCCGCAAGAATTGACGCACGAAATAATAAAACTGACGATCGTCGAATCCGTCCACTTCTTCGACCACATTTCGTTTAAGATTTTTCTTAACACATTTCTCTAATTTGGTCATAGCTGGTGGATACTGTAAATGGAGAAGAAAAAAATATTGCACATGGTCATTACGGTGGTGGGTGATTAGATGACAATAAGATTTACGCTATCACTGTTTGGAGCCCATATTTTAATGTTGTGATCCAATCCTGAGGTAGCAAGTACCGGTATTGATGGATGTGGTTCTAAGCAGTTTACCTAAAAATAAGTAAATAATATTTTACCGTCATTGTTTTTGTTTGTCTTTTTATTTAATGTTGGAAATGAGTTAAAATTGGATTTTTGTTTATAACGGGTGATTTTTGAAGAGGTTTAGAACTTTTTTAAAAAAAAAAAACACAAAAAATTCGAAAAAATGAATGAAATATTTATTTGAATCGATAGTTTGAACCTTGCAATTTAATGTTTTAAGATAATTTCATGCAAATGTTGACCGCGGCTGCGTCTCAGGTAGCCCATCCGCTGAGTCCAATTTTGGCATACTCTTTCACACATATCGGCCGGTATCTCACGAATGAATGCATGGATGTTGGCTTCCAGTGCGTCAATCGAAGCGGGCTTGTCCCTATAGACATTAGCCTTGACATACCCCCACAAAAAATAATCTAATGGTGTCAAATCGCACGATCTAGGCGGCCAATTGACCGGCCCGAAACGTGAAATTAACTGTTCACTAAACTCGCCTCGCAATTGCGTCATTGTTTCGCGTGCTGTGTGGCATGTGGCACCGTCTTGTTGAAACCACATATCATGCAAGTCAAGAACTTCCATTTCGGGCAAAAAAAAGTTTGTTATCATCGCTCGGTAGCGTTCACCATTGACAGTAACGCTGCGATTCGCATCATCTTTGAAGAAATATGGCCCAATAATGCCGCCGGCCCATAAACCGCACCAAACAGTGGCTTTTTCGGGATGCATTGGTAGCTGTTGCAATGCTTCTGGCTGATCTTCACTCCAAATGCGGCAATTTTGCTTATTTACGTACCCATTCAACCAAAAATGAGCCTCATCGCTGAACACAATTTTTCGATAAAAAAGCGGATCCTCGGCCAGCTTTCCAAGAGCCCATTCACCAAAAATTCGGCGTTGTGGTAGGTCGGCTGGCTTTAGTTCTTGCACCAGCTGTATCTTAAAAGGCTTTACGCCCAAATCCTTCCGCAAAATTTTCCACGTAGTGCTGTAACAAAGACCTAACTGCTGGGAACGGCGCCGAATCGACATTTCGCGGTCTTCTGTCACACTAGCTGATACGGCCGCAATATTTTCTTCACTACGCACAGTACGTAAACGTGTTGGTGGTTTAATGTCCAACAAAGTAAATTTGGTGCGAAATTTGGTCACAATCTTCCGAATAGACTGCTCAGAAGGTCGAGAATGCCGATCATAAAATGGAAGCAGCGCGCGATGAACATTTCGAACCGAGCACGAATTTTGATAGTAAAATTCAATAATTTGCAAGCGTTGTTCATTTGTAAGACGATCCATGGTTAAATTGCAAACCAAACTGAAACCAAGGTACTAAACACACGTCATCTGTCAAAACCAGTGTTGCCAAAACCAAACCAGCTAAAAAATCACCCGTTATAATAAAAATTATCTGCAAAAACAAACTTAATATAAGTGGCGCCACAGTCCGTGTTGAACCTGGGTCACACAAAAAAAAAACTTCAGATAGCTCAATCCTGAGGTGGTGAGACAGTAGATGATGCTATTTAATGAGAACACAAGTGATTTCGCGTAGGCAACCGAGGCAACCACTGGGTGCCTAGACCTTAACCGTAGAATAAGTTTTAGCATAACTTGGATGCAGCAGTTAGGGTGAAGAAAGTGAACAATCTAAATGAACTGCTCTGACATAATCGTACGACAGGTCATACAAACATTTTCTGACAGACGAAAAAGATGGCATTACTAAGGACTGTTCGAGATCCTGAACAAAAATAATATGCTATTACCGAAGTACGATGTTAAAATTGTGTTTGGTGATTTTATTAAGTAAAACAGGACATCAATATTGTCGGAAAAGACAGAATACAGAACACCACGTCTCAAAACGGTAATAGGCTAATTGACTTCGCTGGGGAACGAAATATAACTTAAGGGTCATGAAAGTCTCCAGGCAAACAAAAGGCCAATCAAATAAAGAACCGTATTCTGACAAGAATCAAATAATGGATTACCTTTACTAACCGCTGCTTTACTATTTTCTTAACCGCTGAAGGCAATCAGTACTAAAATTACTAGGAAGATTCTTATAATACCCTGATCATGCCACTTCTACTTTACGGCGCTGAAGGACGGCCTGTATCAATGCGGATCAGTAGAAACCGACCTCAACCAACTTGAAGCTGCTGTCTAAAGACCGAACTAATTCAAAACCATGTTAGATGATTTACACTAGACTGTACCACCAACGAAATAAGTAAGTAATATTCGTTTATCGAATGAATTTGTCAGCATCTTATCTTTGCTCAGTTTTGATGTGTTTGCAGTGTTTGCAGATGTGTTGGAATCTCTCCAGGTACATTTATCCAAAAGATTATTAATATAAAATCGAATCAGTGTAGGAGAGAAAATAGACCCTTATGGCACATCAAGTTTTATAGAGAACCTTTCTTAAGATTTGTTGGTAAAAAAGTCAAGAAAAGCTTGATGCATTCCGTATACTATTAATGTACGTACTAACGCTCTGTCCAAACTCAATCAAATGCCTTGATAGATTCGTATTAAAAGTTATCGATTGTTATATAGCTCAATAGGTTGTCGAAACCATTGAATTCTAGTTAGAAATATTTTCAGAGGTATAAAAAGAAGTTACTAGGAAGATTCTTATAATACCCTGATCATGCCACTTCTACTTTACGGCGCTGAAGCACGGCCTGTATCAATGCGGATCAGTAGAAACCGACCTCAACCAACTTGAAGCTGCTGTCTAAAGACCGAACTAATTCAAAACCATGTTAGATGAATTACACTAGACTGTATTACACGCCAACGAAATAAGTAAGTAATATTCGTTTATCGAATGAATTTGTCAGCATCTTATCTTTGCTCAGCTTTGATAAGTGTTTGCAGATGTGTTGGAATCTCTCCAGGTACATTTATCCAAAAGATTATTAATATAAAATCGAATCAGTGTAGGAGAGAAAATAGACCCTTATGGCACATCAAGTTTTATAGAGAACCTCTCTTAAGATTTGTTGGTAAAAAAGTCAAGGAAACCTTGATGCATTCCGTATAATATTAATGTACGTACTAACGCTCTGTCCAACCTCAATCAAATGCCTTGATAGATTCGTATTAAAAGTTATCGATTGTTATATAGCTCAATAGGTAGTCGAAACCATTGAATTCTAGTTAGAAATATTTTCAGAGGTATAAAAAGAAGTACGATAAGGATTTTTATTTTGGCCATTGATTATCACCGGCATTGCAGCAATGAACGACGAAGAATATAATGTTCAATATGAAAACAATGGTAGCCATAGTTTCAGTTATTTAGCACTACACCATAATTCGTCAGATCGTGGTTAGTTTTATTGTACCTGGACCACCATCGCGGGTTTCCGCAGCGATTACCAATTGGTTTCTATGTCCAAGGATAGACATAAAATTCCATGAGCAGTAATCGATGTCTGTTACATATCTTGTTTTTGATTTATCGATGCTACATGATCATCACCTTATGGCGGGAATTCCATGATGATCAGCATGCAAGAGAAACCAACATTTCAGGGAGCTAACCGCTGATTATTTTAATAAATACGTTGGTGCAAGTAGGCATATGATGAAAAGGAAAATTATTAAAATTTACTTACCACACCAGAATTATCGCCTTCCATGAAGTTAATAATCGCTTCAGTGTTCTTATCCCAAAAGAAAATGTTACCGCAATCGCTGCCACTTATCACGTACTCCGAATTTGGACCGAAAAAGTTAACCCCCTTTATCGTTTTGTGATTGCTACAAGACGCAAAATGTAATCAAAATGATTAAGCCCGTTTCATTTCCTACTTACTAATGGCCCCTGTAACGATGAGCATACTGCCCAGGTATGTAGTTTTGGTTATTGAACAGGTAGATGTCATCATCACTATATGAAGCCAAGATCTCCGAACCAGTGCTGTTGTATACACAGCATGTAATGTGTGGTATTATAGTCTGCTATTAGAAAATATAAAAAAAAATATTCAGTACTTTTCCTGGGAGTTGTACACTACCTACCTCAACCAAACGTTGGGGACACATTTTATTTACAGTCTTGGCCATATTTCGCTTATCATACACTCTTACGTTATCGTCGTTGCCGCTAACACAAACTTCTGGATTGAACGGATGATGGGCTATGCTATAGAGGGGTACAGCTCGCTTGTTCTCCTTGACAGTTTTCAAAGCGTTTGCCGACGACTTGCGCAGATCACAGCAGTAGATTTGGCCATCCTCACCGGCGCTTAAGACAACACTTGGATTTTGTGGGCAAAGAGCCAGTTTGTGAACAGCTCCCATGTGTTTATAGAGTGTGCGTGGCCGGATTTTACCACCACTAGGAGGAATTGTCGCTGCACGCACTAAGCCGTCGCGACTTGTGGAAACTATTTCAATGCAACCGTTTGATTCAACAAATTTCGTCTGAAAAATATTCTCCGAGTGACCAGACTTGTAGGAGAATTTTGGTTTGTTCGCAGCCCAATCCCAGACGATTACCTTCATGTCGTCCGAACCAGTACATAGGAGGTTGCCTACGTAATTGATGATGTTATATTAAATAGTTGCCTCCTTATGAAGAAAAAAGAAAAATGACTTACCTGCTCGGTTAAAATTTAAACAATTGACGCATCCTGTGTGCTTATGCATTGAGTGTAAGAGTTTCATCTTCTCCACTACATGACGCGACCCATAGAACCCCGTTTGAAAGCCACTTGACATTCCATTGCGTAGTGAACGCCGTCCATCGCCAGAGAGCCCACGTTCCCTGTGCATGATCTCATATGCCGAACACCAAGTGTAGCTGGGTTTTTGTTTGTTCATAATCTCGTTGAAGAGATTTAAATCGCCATCGTCAGCGCCTGCCGCTTCGTCTTCATTGCTGCTGGTATATACGTCAAAGCCATGAAAGTAGTTCGCGTCAGAATCAGACGTTCTCGACGAATCTTGTGATAGTTCAGGAGGAGGAGAATTAGAATCGCTAGAGTTGGCATCTTGCTCTGGTGGTGTCCTTGAGTGAGATCGACGTGTTGGTACCCGGAGTAATACTCCCTCCAAAGAATCGGAAGAACTTGACGATGAAGACGAAGTTATCATACTACTTCTGTAGTTGCGTCTAATGGTCAAGCGACGAGAACGAGAACGAAATCGTACTTCTGGTGAAGGGGCAGCCTCGTCGTTACCATCGGCATCACCACCTTGAATAGGTGTGTGAGGAGGTGGAGGTGGTGGTGGTGATAGGTTGGCATCTTCTCGTTCTAGTTCGATTCTTTCCTCCACCACAATGCCACTGTCTCCAATTTGTTTATCCTCATTTGAAAGATCACGAAAGGATTCACCTGCTGCAATAGCAGATGAGTTGGCATTATTGTTCTGCAAACGACACGAAGTGCTGCAACAAAACAAACGAAGTTATGCAACGCAAATAAGATTTTAGCAATTAAAAAATGCACCTTGGCTCAGCCGTGTTGTCGTTTTGCTCAGTTTCGTCCGATTTACGTCTTTTGTTGGTTCTTGATGGGCTCGATTCGTTATCCATTGTTCTATACGACTTTTAGCAGATTCCAAAAGAGATCGACTCTTCAAAACAGAATTTTACAAATCTAACCTCTCTTATAAGATGTTTAGTGTTTGGAAATTCAATTTCGATGCGTTTTGCTCGATTTTCATTTAATTAGAAAATCAATTTAGAGACGGACATATTTGTTTTTCATCAAAAAATGTCGCTCACTCCTTCGATATTGATAAAAAGTTGTTTGCGTTTGCGAATATTTTTTCGATATGGATACGATGTTGATAGCCTTTTTATTAGACTGTCGAAGCAGATTATGTTGGCGGATTTCCGAATCCGGTGAATGTTTTAAGACATGTAAAAATAAGGAAATGATTTTGCTCGAAATTAAAAGGAAACTTACAAGTTGCAGACGAAAAAACTCTATTTTGCTTTTGTAGTTTTGTGTTGAAATTTGACGTTTGTAGAACTGCAACGGGGTGGTTAAGGTAGCGCTTACATTTTGACAATCGGTTGGGAAACGGTTCTACCTAGGGTGAACTTGCATGTGTCCATTTGTTTGCGCCGGAAATGGGTCAAGAGACGTCTATCATTAATAAACTTCAGTGTCAAATGCATCGAATTTGTTTGGATTTATTGTTTATGAGTGATGAATACCACAATGGAAACAAAAACCGAAGTTAAAATTAGTGTTCAATGTTCCCCAAAAACATTCCAACGAATGCAAGTTGGTAAGCTTCTGGAAATATATACATATTAATCTAGAAATATTGTTCTTAATAAATATGTATTTTACAGATCCAAAATATAGAGATGAGGTTACCCAACATATAAAAGAAACCCATGGTGATTTTAAAGAAATTGAGGTAGGTTTATCTGCAGCGGAAGGAGAACAAGCAGCAGAACCAAGCCAACTTAGCCAAGAAGATGTGGAGTGGAATGATTCAAGATTCAAGACAATGAGGAAAATTTTGCACATTACCAGAGTCAATGCGAAGAAGATGGTAATGCAGGGCACTCCAGAAGCCATTGGCTTGAAGCGCCAACCAAGCTGATGATATCACTATACGATAAGTACCGTCCTCTGGTTGGCAAATCAACCATTTTAAAAACAAAAAATAAAATGTGGCAGCTAATCTCCAAAGAGATTCAAGAGAAGGGTTACCATTTTTCATCAACCCAGGTCCAAGCTAAATATCAAGCTCTGGAGAGGCAATTCAAAAAAACGAAATTGCACAACTCAAAAACTGGACGTTATAAAAAAACTTGCGCCTTTGAAAGGTAATAATTTACGATTTATGTATGTACGTATATTTTATGTAAAGATCATTTTGTTTGAACAGTGAGCTTAATCGGTCAATGGAACAGAAACGGGGCTGGATTACGGATTAAACATTGGACAATGAGGAGGTAGAGGGAACATCCAGGGAACAAATGTTGGTGAATGCAGGAATGAATTCGACCAATGATACAGATGGTGACGATGATCTATTTCCTTCAACAAGCGACGAAAATGCGACAACAACGCCACAAGCCACACCACCTATTAAGAGAAGGAAACAAAATTCAACGCAAGAAAGAATACTTGCAAAAATAAATGATATTTATATTTGATATTTTATTTCCGAAAGAGCATCCTACCACGACATAATTCTACAGTTTCTTGAAAGAAAAGAAGATCGAGAAAATAAAAAAATTAAGATCTTAGAGGAAATACTCGCCAACATTAAACGCGAATGAATCCATCATATTGTTTGCAATATTGTTTCTTTTTTTTTTTAGTTTTGAATGATGTTTTTTTTTGTTATTGTTATTTTTATATTTATATTATATTTTTTTTGTTGTTTACTCTTTCTTTATCCTTTATACGATTTATTTATTTTGTTTATAGTAAGTCCTCAGTACAAAGTGAAATAATAATAATACTTATATATATGTTTGTTTTTGAAAAAAAAATGAAAGTGTTTTATAACTATTGCTGAAGTTGTGTACAAATTGGGTCCCTCACAGAATTTCCTCTTGCGGTTTCGCCATATTCCAATTCTTCGGTATTACTACTATTTTCATACAAATCCTCAGTAGTAAAGTCCAAACGCAACATGCTCTTATAAAATGACACAACTTCTTTGAACCTTTCAGTTTACAATAGTAAAGTTGGCGGAACCGTTGTTTCAGAATACCAAAAGTGTGTTCTATGGCCACTCTAGATGAACTGAGTTTGATATTGAAGTTCTTTTGAGCCCTTGCCAGGTGTCCATTATCTCTGTAGGGTGTCACGAGATGCTTTGTACAGGCATAGGCCGAATCGCCTAGTAGATAATGATCTGGAAACGATTTTTAGATTAATAATTGATCTAATTACAAAATTATGAATCGGTAGGTATTACCTCCACAAGCAGCTGCCAGTTTTTTGCCAATTGAAGAGTTTTTGAAGATCCAACTATCGTGCGAAGAGCCAGGAAATCCAACGAAAATGTTTATAAACTTTTTATTTTCATTACAGATTGCCTGCAAACAAATGCTTGTACATCCTTTTCGATCAATATAGTCATCTTTGCATTTGTTTGGAGGGTCAATTGTAATGTGTGTACCATCGATGCAGCCTACGAGAAAAAACAGTTGAGAGTTTTTAATCACAATTGAATGATTTTTCTTACCAATTGCTTTAAAAATCCACTATTTTTCAAGAAAACATTATTACTTTTCTGCTTACGCTCTTCATTAGGCCATTTGATGACTTCAAGACTTAGGCTGCTAATGAACATAATAGCTCTTTCCATAATTCGACATACTGAAGATAACGATACTAACAAAATCTATCTCCAACAATAATTTAATTTGCAATACATTTTTTAATTTTATATTATTATTTTGTTTTAGAACAATGTTCAGAATCAATAAAGAGTGTGAGTTGGTGTCTGAAAGTGTCAAATCCTTTGTATCATCTTGTGTTTTATGATAAAACAATGGATTTGGTATTTTCGGACACTGCTTATGATCATTTACCCCCGTATTAATAAACGCTGATTATCTAATCAATGGCTAACTTTAAAATCTTCTCCATAAGAAACACTCGCGCAAATGTCAAAAGTTAGTCACTGATTAGATAATCGTTTATTAATAGAGGGGTAATTGTTTTAAAAAGGGCAAACGAAATGTATAATTTTATTCGGACATATTCATAAAGATTTATTAATTTTATATAAACTCATTATCTGCTATTCATAACTATTTTTACAGCTGTGAGTTGTTAAACTCCAGTTTAAATTATGTTCTACTACAATTACACTTCATATGATGACAGTCAGATGTATATTGGTTAAGAACATGTGTGCTCTTCTTTGATTTATAGGGCGGATGGAGTCGAAAGGGAAATAAATAAAGAAAAAATCATTAAGATTGGGCGCGAGACTCTTATATTCCTTGCTTATTATACCCTATCCCATAGGGGTGTATTAGTTTTGATACATAGTTTGTAACATAGAGAAATAATTTAGCTACATATACCTCAAAGTATATGGATCGACTCAGAATCGCTAGCTGAGTCGATTTAGCCATGTCTGTCCATCCGTACGTCACCAGTTTTTGGGCCTTAAATTTTGAGCTAGAAGGATGAAATTTGGTACACGTGCTCTTTGTTGCTCCCAGCAGAACAAGTGTAAAAATTTTTGAAATCTGCCCACTGCCACGCCCTCTTTTTAGAAAAACGTATCTGAGAAACGTAGTTAGACAATCGTTATATCTATATTTCGTTCATATAAAGTTTTTTGCCACGCCCAGTTTTTGGGGCGTTTTTAATAAAAAAACCTTTTACGGTCAAATTTTAAAATTTTCGAAAAAAATTTTGATGCAGAATAATTAGTAATATTGATAGAAACATTTCGTCCATAGATAATTTTAGCCACCGCCCACTTTTTGGGGGCGTTTTCTTACAAAAACCGTTTGTATACCCTACCCCTTAGCATATGCAGGAAGAAAACGATGTGTTTTGTCAAACAACAAAATATTCTGATAAACTGTTTGAACAACATATTGTTGTGACAATGTCATTTTCTATATTATAGGCTAATAAAGCCCACTTTTTGGAGATATTAATTTTAAAGATGGGATGGGATAGGGTATTCAACGATCCGCACAGCGGATTGTAGCCTTCTCATATGTTTTTTTTTTTCTTTTTTGAGTGTCTTACATTCGTGATGATCTGACAAATCATCCGAGCAGTATCAATTGTCAAGAATAGCTTATCTCAACTTAGCCGTTCGGAGTCGGCATAAAACAGGAGGTCCCGCCATCGTGCAAGAAGTACACACGCACACATGAATGGTTGTGAGAAAGCTAGGCCCTTGGTACTAACGAGCCTGTTGCGCCAAAAATTTTGTATTTTTTTTTTTTGAGTGTCTTACATATTTGTTGTTCGTTAATTATTTTTATTGTTCGAAAAATCATTCACTCACTAAGTGCTTGCCACACGTTCATCCCAACGACTTTCATTCCCATGAACGCCATAGCCACACACAAAAAAGCGTCGTTGGAATGAAGTCAGCTTTTACACGCGGAACACGAGGAAATCTGAAACTAACCCCCTCATGTTTTCGTGTCCCTATTATGTACCAATATTGCGGTCTGAACTCGGCGAAGGCAAGTATTTTTGTCAAAATGAAATGGTTTGGAAGTGAAACGTTCATGCCCACACCGAGAATTCAGATTGAAATGGATTCTCGGTGGATTTTCGGTGTAATCTTCCTTTCTCTTTTTGGCTCACATAAAATCTACCTGTCTCGTTGGTGATGACTTTCATTCCAATGAACGTGTGTCCAGGAACTAATAATGTATATATTGCGAAATAGCAAGCTGTTGTAAAACATTTATATATATGCGAATGTGTTGACTTGTGTTGACTTTCCAGTTAGCCCGGTCCTTAGCTTACTGCCTCCAGTTGCGCACTCCAAGTTGGTTGAGGTCGGTTTCTACTTGTGCGCACGATGTCTGGCGCGTCCGATGTCTGGCTGGGAATCAAAGACTCTGAGAGCCGGAGTATTTGTGACCATTCGTTCTACATGTCCTAGCCATCTTAAACGTCCAATGCGGAGTTTTTTGACCAGGGGTATGTCGCTGTACAGCTCGTATAGTTCTTGGTTGAATCTTCGTCTCCAATTGCCTCGAAGAAACAGCGGTTGACAAGAGTAATTCTTCGTTTGATTTCTGACGAGATGTTGTTGTCAGAGTTAATAGCGGAGCCGAAGTAGACAAAGTCCCGTACTACCTCAAAGTTATATCTGTCAATGGTGACGTTCTGTCCAATTCGTCGATGTTGTGTGTCCTTTCGTGTTGATAGCATATACTTAGTCTTAACCTCATTTACTGCTAAACCCATTTCTGCCGCTTCCTTCTCTATACTGTAGCAAACGTGGCTATGACATCACGTTGAGTCCTACCAATGATGTCAATGTCGTCAGCGGATGCTAGTAAATGTACCAATTTTTGAAAATTGTGCCTCTCAAGAATCATATGAAGAAGTCACATGACAGCGCATCGCCTTCCCTTAACCTTTTTTCGGTATCGAATGTGTCGGTGAGGTCGTTTCCGACCCTGATGGACCAGCGAGAATTCTCCATCGTCATCCTACACAAACGGACAAGTTTGGGAGGTATACCAAAACTAGACATATCTCTGTATAGTTCGTCTCTATAAATGCTGTCGTATGCGGCTTTGAAATTAAATAAATGGTTCGTTCTGCCTGACAGCGGAATGTTGTTCGTCATCACCGTTTAACAGTCTACAGAAGTGGTTCTTCAATATCCTCAGCATCGACTGTGTCTCAACTACGATATTTCCTTGTTCATCTCGACAGGATTCTGTTCGCGCCTTTTATCCTATTCGCTTTGACGTTTTATACTTTGGTAAAGCTCGCGAACATCGTTCCTGGAGTGGCACCTCTCTATATCCTCGATCGCGCGCTTTACTTGCTCTTTTTTTTTCTTTCTGAAAAGCCGGTGTTCTTCCCTTCTTCTTTGCCAATAGAGCTCAATGGCAGCTCTCGTCTTCACATGCGACTGTTCGTTGATCTGGAGACCGTGATGTCCTTATGTATATCGAGGTGAGGAAACCGTGTGCTGGCTATAGTGGGATTGTTCCGTAGCGAAGTCAATTAGCCTAAGTCCGTTACTAGACGTGTTGTCGTGTAGGCTATATTTCCCGACAATACTGCTTCCTACTTTGGTAGTCGCTCATAGGTTTTGTCAAGGAGCTCATAGAACAATCGCTAGTTATATCATCTTATTCCTCCGTCGGAGCATGAGCGCATATAAGGCTTTTGTTGGCGAATTTGACCTTGATGCGGATTGTTACAATGCGTTCGCTAATGTCTTGGAAATTGCCTAAGTCTGGCACTTATAACAAATCCGCATCCAAATAGTCGCTGTTTCTGCTCACTATAACACATTCCATTCCGTAGATGTCACAGTTTTTCATCCTCTTTTTGCCCGGCCCATCCCATCGTATTTTCTGGATGGCAGTAATATCTGCTTTGTAGCAGTTTAGGGCTTCCGCTAGTTGTTCGCCTGTTTAATGTTCTCACATTCCAGGTGCAGATACGAACGTCGTTGTCCTTTTTTCGTTTAGCAGGGTCGTCAACAGTAATATCAGTCCTTTCCGAGGCTATTAGTTGCTTCGTAGCAATGGTTTTTTTTTTCCATGGGTGGGTAGTTAACCCAAAGCACAACCTCCAACCTGGAGGGCCAGTTCCAATTTATTAGATACCGCTAGGACATAAGGCCATCAGTATCCACTACTGGATTGAGCGCTGCCGTTGACCTTTCGGTTCATCCGCCACCATCTCTGTTCAAGGGGCCTGACTTACCCTTGAATTTCCTAGATAACCTGTTGTCCGAATATGTCGAAGCAGCTTATCAAGGTTCGCCTGGGACGGCAGACCGGGTATTCATTCCGCGCCATTCTGACCAGGGTGATTATAGTGTTGCTGTTTTACGTCTTGTTATCAACACTCGCACTGATCGTTTAACAAGTCAAATCCGCTTAGATGAGACCAGTACCCGATGGTTACCACTTGGAGGTAAAAAATAAGCACATTTGATGTGTAGTCAGAGTTGCGAGCACTGGGCATTGCCAAGTTAAAGCCAATCAGAATCTACCCTCGTTCTACAACACCCAACCATCATATAACTCCATCAACTTCTCTTGAACCTTTCTTCTCTTCTTAAGTGACGCTACAGTTAGGAATGAACGAGGGCCTCAACCAGCATGATTCTCCAATTAGCCCGGTCCTTAGCTCATTGCCTCCAGTTGCGCACTTGGCAAGGATTCTTTGTTTAATTTCTGACGAGATGTTGTTGTCAGAGTTAATAGAAGACCCCAGGTAAATAAAGTAACGTAATACCTTAAAGTTATGTGTGTCGATGGTGACGCTCTGTCCAATTCGTCGATGTTGTGTGTTCGTTTTGACAGATATACTTAGTCTTACCCTTATTTACTTGAAAACGCATTTTTTCCGCTTCCTTCCCATGCGTTGAAGGCGAACTACGAACTTAACATAGATCTGGCTAAAAAAAACTCAGCATTATGGACGTTTAAGATGACTAGATCATGAAGTTCGAATGGACACAAATAATTCGCAGATTCTACGATTTCAAGCCAGATAGTAAATGCAACTTTTAATAAATGACCTTTATCTGTAAACAATACGTTTTTTTTCAATAGTTGTCGTTTTCTTTTTCACCCAAGACCTAGTACCGGAGATCGAATAGTGTGACCTCATGTCCCGTCTGCGGCTCACTACAATCAAGTTCCACGAATTTCAATGACCCAAAACGAAACTCGTATTTGCGTTACAGTTAAACACCCTAACGATCCTAACCCTAACCTAGGAACTAGCTATTTGGTCATGTTCTTGTATCTTAATTTATTCACAAAAAAAACAGCTCCATTCAATGTCCGATGCAGAGGGATTGCAATTGTACACAATACGCACCCACAAGGGTGTTTCTGTTCAAACACAGACTTTCACCCTAATTAAACGTAAGATCGAACACATACAAAAAATGGAACAGTGAAACTGCATAAGCAGCACAGCCGTTGTCAACTCGAGCTCATTGTATGGTACACCTGACCTAACTACGGAAAAAGATATGTGGGAACATGCCTACCTACAAAAGTAACTCCACCGCGACAACAATAACAATAAAAAAAAGTAACAACAACAATTCCAACTTGAAAACCATGTCGTGCCACACCATTACTGCCTTGCCGTCGTTGTCGTCATCAGTAAGAGATATACAAAACTCAAGCTTAATGGTGGAACGAAGAAATAAAGAAATCCATCCATTCGTCTGGGCGTCTGGCGGTTGGGCTTAAGCGCATTTTGCCAATTCAGCTCAGTTAGTTAAAGAAAACCTATCGACTTGGTTGTGGTGGCGGCTAGCTTGCGTATCGCGTGTGTTCTAAGATTGTGGTTGAGCTTTTCAATCTTTTATTTCTCTATTTCGACTTGTTTTTTTGTTTTTCACGGTTTCTTAATTTTTAAGGTGTTTACCCAGCCCAGACTTAAAACCCTAAAAAAGGTGAGTTTGGCCAAAAATGAATACACGAATATTTCCGGTTTAATTGGTCGTTTGAAACTGAGATCCAGATTCGAGATACTGGTTTTTCGTTTCGTTTTTTAATATATAAATGTGAAGTGCGCGGGTTGATGTGATGACCAATATAATACGTTGATTACACATGTAGGTGAAGTGTTTTTTTTTTTTTTTTGGAAATGGTGAAGACCAAAAGCAATTTGTAAAGCGCGACTTTGTGCCTTTCACTTAGTGAAGATCAAAAGCTTTTTCTCTCTCTGTACTTCATCATATGGTAACCTTCAGCTGGATCGTAGCATTTGGAGTATGAAGTTGAAATGGAGTTTCGCATCGAAGAGCCGTACCCAGAGAGAGACTCGAATTCAGCTGAAAAAAGAGTCGTGGAGGGTTGTCCATTTAAAGTTGGAATTGCAATAGTACACGCAGTTTTTTGTATCTAAAGGTGTGGTTGCCTGGCCTCCATGCCGTTCCATCGGTTTTCCAATTATCAACATTTCGGGATAAACTAATTATTATGTCCGGATAATTACCCGATTTCGTGGTATTTTAAAAGGTCACACTCGCAGGAACGTGAGCAAAATAATGATTGTTAAAATATTCAATATTCGATATCCGCATACGTACAGACAGAGTATTTAACGCTTGTCTATAGGTACGATGTTGAATTTTTTTCATTTGATTTCCTGAACCCAAATTAAATTTGAGAGAACGAGTTCATATTATATCCACTCTGTGTATCTCTGCGTGAATTGTATTAAATGACAATAAATTGCCGAGAGTTTATATGGATATTTAATTCATTACTCATACGAATCATATAGTTCTATAATGCAGTATTACATATTATTTATATGTACGTATATCCGATTATTTGTATTCTTCCATCGAGAGTATAACTAATTAACACCCGCTGATAATAACTTGTACAGATGCGTAGATACATATTCAAAATGTAATCATAAAGCATTTGTTCGAGGAAACGAGTTTATTTCCATTGCTTTCAGTTTTTGTCATATTTGAAGGCTTCTTCGTGTTGTGTTTTCAATTTTACTGCAGTAATTTTGTATACAAATTTATTGGCGGTTAAACCTGCTAAAGTGGTTTGATATCGATATGTGTTTGTATATATGAAATTGGTTGACTTAATTAATACCCCTGCTAATCTTTAAAGCTTTGTTTTAATCGAGTTCTATACACAACCAACAATAAGCTATTATCTGTTAGCAACTATTAGGATGTTATTTTTCTAATTATTTAACGAAGAATTATGTTGCAAAAATATAGTTACATAAGGGAATTTGTTATATGTTAATTAAATTAAAATTTAAAAAATAAATAATCGAGGATACCATGATCAGGTTTGTTTGTTAAGTATTTATATATACATTCGCGTAAATGGTTGTGCTATATACAAACGTATTTACATACTGGAATTATTAACATTCTTTTAGTATTAATCATTGTAATATTCTATTGATTAGTTACATTTTGACAAGAAAATAATGTGTCATCGGAGATGACAAACAAGAAACAACATCTGCAGTAAAATTAGGAAGGCGGAGTGGTTATCCAGGATGGCCCCAAAAACACTCATTCGATGTTGTGTTGATATATCTTTTTGAATTTTGTTTTCTTGGATTGGGGCTATATTCCCAAATTTAGAGCTTCATTTTGTTCGATAGGACCGAGCAGTTACAAAGGTGATGGAATATTGTTTCTTCTTTCTCCTTCCTTCTGCAGCTCCTTCAGAAGTCATTTGAGTGGAGGCCTAGCCTTTTCGCATGTCTGCCTATTAAATAGTGTCCAGTGATGACACCTATTGACGAGTGGAAAAGTTTGAAAAGCGCCTCTACATGTGAAAAAATAACATGTTAAGTGCTATAGTACTTATTTACTTAAGTGGCGCTACAGTCCGGAATGAACCTGGGCCTCAACCAACATGCCTCTCCAAAAGTGCTATAGAATTAAGGGAAATTTTCATTTATGCAGGATTGCCATAAGAAAACTGTGTTTAAGACGAAAATCCAAACGCGTATTTCCAAACATTTTACTATAAGGCAATATACAAGTTGATATGGCATTTAATGCAATAAATAATGGACTTTTTAAATATATGAATGCTGTGCGATTAGATTAACATTTTAATACAAAAATGTAATTTTAATTTGGCGCTATTTTTCCATACGAATAGCGCCACTTTTGCGACTAGTAGAGAACAAGGGAATATTACAATGTATACCAAAATGCTAGCCTTCAGTCGTCAATGTACGATCTATCAAGCGCTCCTTGTGCCCCTGGTTTTCACATTTTACACTTTAGTAGACCTTACGAACATCTTTCCTGGAGAAGCACCTCTCTATGTCTTCGATCGAACGCTTGCCGTGCTCTCTTTTTCCACATTCTGAAAGATGGTATTCTTCTTTTCCTATAAAGCTCAATTGCAGTGATGACACCTTTAGTTGCGCTAATGTACGATCTATCAAGCGAAATAAGTCCCATGGATCTTCTCAAATCCAGCTTTGGACAGATATGTTTGGTTACTTGACACGTCGTGCCAAGACTCCATCTGAGATTTGATTTGTTGTTAGCATGTTGCGCTAGTAAGCTTTTAGATGTAGTCATAGGAATACCTAGTGCACCCATGTATGGTGGTAATTTAGTTCCATTTCTGGCGAGTTCATCAGCCTTACAGTTCCCTGGAGTGTCACTATGCCCAGGCACCCAGCATAGGTGAATGTTAAAATGCTTTGACATTTCCTGCAGAGATGATCGGCAATCGAGGGTTGTCTTAGAATTTGTTGAGACTGATTCCATGGATTTGATGGCCGCTTGGCTGTCCAAGCCAAGAAAATGCTAATATCCTTGGCAGATATTACATTCTCTTTCAGGATTTTTTGATCGCCATGAGTTTCGCCTATGACACGCTGTAATGATCAGGAAGACGGAATGATAGGATGAGATTTAGCCTATCCGAGAAGACACCAGCACCCACTCCGTCATTTGTTTTGGAGTCATCGGTATAGAAATCGATCGAGTCATTATGCACAGGTTCGTTACTCTCCCATGACGATCTGTCTGGGATTGTGACCTGGAAACTGTTATCAAAGTTTAACCTGGTGAGGGTGTAGTCGTTGTTTTCAGGAATATTTGTGGTTTCGTTTAGAATTGTTGAGTAGAAGTATGACTAAATAAGTTGCCATTTGCTTGCCGAAAATATCTAGTGGTAGTAGGTGAAAAAGAATCTCTAGTGCTGCTGAAGGTGTTGTGCGGAGTGCACCACCGTTACACAGACAAGCAGTTCTTTGTACCTTGGCTAGTTTTTTGCTGTTTATACTAATCTCTAGCGTTTTCCATCATACTACTACTACTTCAAGAAGTATCGGTCTTATAACCGAGATATAGAGCCAATACGTGATACGAGGTTTCATTACCCATTTCATGCCTATGGCTCTCTTGCAGGAATAAAGTGCTACTGTCGCTTTCTTTATTCTTATATGGCTATAGTGGCATTTCGTTCAGCGATTCCTCCTCTGCTAGAAGAGGAATCATGTAGGCTGTATTTTCCGACAATACTGCTAGAGATGTCCTTTCTTTCTATCTTTGCGTTCAAATTTGCTACAACGCACATAGTCGCTCGTAAGTTTTGTCCAGGAGCTCGTAGAAACGGTTCTTACTAATTTCATCTGTTTCCTACGTCGGAGCGTGAGCTCTAATAAGTCTATTGCTGTCGAATTTGACATTGATGCGGATTATTATAATGGGTTCGACTTCTTGTCTACGTCTGTTTACTATAACACAGACCGTGGTACGACCAGTTCAAATTATTTAGATACACCTAGGAAATGGGGCCATCAGTATCCACTATGGAATTGATCGCTGGCTTTTGGCTCACCCGCCACCATGTCTGTTCAAGGATCTTGTATAACTCTTAAAACGCCTATATGTCCAGTTGTACAAATATTTCAGAGCAGCTCATGTAAGCTTTTTTAGTTCGTATAAGCACCACTTGGGAAGTCTTTCTCTGACGTCTGGGAACGTTTTTTTTTAATTGAAAACTTTAGATACCCCTAGATAGTTTTGGAAAGCGAGTGGTATTTGATTTCCCACCTACCCTGCATATCAACGTCCGTCGAGGACGTTTCAAATGGGGTAGGAACAAACATTATTTTAAAAACTGCATTTTTGTTTTTACTGATAACAATGTTAATGTGAATGTGAATGTGAAATTCAGAATCCACTTTTCATTTAAAAAAATAACATCTAGAAGTTACATTTACACATTTATCTAGCTTTACTCTTATACCGTAACCTTGTATCTAAAAATTCTTCTCTTACCAGGAGTGGGTAATTTAAATTTTAATGTACAATTGAATCACCTGAAAAACACGTGTGTGGTAAGTTTAAATGAAATTGTTTCTCCGAATAAGGGCTAGTCTTCGTGATTGCTTTTATTGGGATCGTCATCAGCCGTATGTATTCTCAAGGTCCGTGTAATTTCATGATCGTACAATATATAAAAATTAAAAAAAATTAGAAGGCTACAATCCGCTGTGCGTTGAATATCCTATAGGGCCAACCAGATTGCGTATCTGTAGCTGAGTGAAAGGTTAAAAACAAGGCAACCCGTAAGCGCATACACAATGTGTATCTTCGTGAATCTGTAGCTTGAAGTTGAATAGAGGGCAACTTCATGCAAGATATTTAGCTTTTTTTGACAGCGATGCAAGATACCAGCTACAGATATGCATTCTGGGAAGGCTTTATCTCATCCCACCTCTAAAACTTATAAAAAGTGGAAATGGCTTAAAACACGATGGGATTAAATATAGAAAATGACATTGTCACAACAAATTGTTCAGACAGTTTATAAACCACCAAAAAGTGGGCGTGGCAAAAAAAAAAATTGGACAAAATATAGATATAAGGATTGTCTAAATATCTTGTCCACAAACTTTTTTAAAATTCCTAACCGTTTGATCAAAAATAACGTTTTTCTTAAAAGTGGCAGTGGGCGGATTTTAAAAATGTGTACACTTGTTTTGTAGGCACCGGAAGGGACCCTATATACCAAATTTCATTATCCTAGCTCAAAATTTAAGGCCTAAAAATCGGTGACGTACAGACGGACGGACAGACAGACATGGCTCAATCGACTCAGTTTGCGATTCTGAGTCGATCCATATACTTTTAATTATACGTAGCTTAATTATTTTTCTATGTTACAAACTATGTATCAAAATTAATATACCCCTACAAGGTAGCCTTCCATGCTGTTCGATTCTGGAAACGCTCTGGCATCCGCGATCGCTTGATCCTGAAACTGGAGGTTCGGTCTTACCTGTCGCCTCTAACCTGAAGATTTTTTTGGCTGTAGGATTGTTTTTCATTCGCTCGATGTGGCCGAGCCAATGTAGTCTACATGTTTTTACCTTTTGTACCAACATGTGGACGTAATCTTGGTACAGATCATAAAGTTCGCATTTGTATCATCTTCGTGTACCAAAAATTCGACGAAAAAATTATTCTTTAGTTAAATTTGAGGAATTTTGAATAAAACACAAATTATTTAGGAAAATATTGTCATTTCTTTTTATTATGATAATATTTGTATGGTTCCATTATGTATGGAACAAAATGTCGGCCAAATGGCCGCCGAATTATCTCATCCTTTAGCTCTTGATTTTTTGCTGGCTTATCGACGTACACCTTTTCTTTCAAATAACCCCAAAGAAAGAATTCCAACGGTGTCAAATCACATGATCTTGACGGCCAATTGACATCGCCACCACGTGAGATAACACGGCCATTGAATTTATCGCGCAAAAGTGCCATTGTTTCGTTAGCTGTGTGGCAAGTGGCACCGTCCTGTTGAAACCACATATCTTCCAATTCGGGCCATAAAAAGTTCATTATCATTTTCGATTTTTTGATAGCATATACTTTGTCTTGCCCTCGTTGACTACAAGACCAATGCGTTTCGCCTCTTCCGAGGCGACTACAACGGCACGGTTGGAGCTACCAATGATGTCGATTTCGATAGCGTACCCTAGTAGGTGGACAGATTTGTTCAAGATGGTGTCTTCCGTATTAACTCCTGCCCTGCCCGATGGTACCGTGATAAGTGCCTCTTCTGTCATCTCTTTTTGGTATGCAAATATCATGGTGGTTTCGGTTACTTCTTTGTTGATATTACGATACTGTATCCATTAAGTTTTGACATTGGGAAATGATGAAGGAACAGCGGGGTGTCTCTCACTCCGTTTTTGTTTGTAGACTCTGGCAATCTCTGGCTCACTAAGGCGTCCAACGTGAAGTCTCTTTTTAGTACCATTCACTAAAGATGTTAAACTAACCGATTTTCGCATTGAAGTCCCCTACGGACAGACTCCGTAGGCTCCGTTCAGGAGCTCGTTAAATTCCTCATTGATAGGGTCTTCAGTCTCATCGGTAGATCCTCAGATTGCAAAATGTTGCTCTGATGTGGATCACAGCCAGTTGATCACTAACTTAAAGATGATTATTCTTGACCGGAGTCGGCCCCCCTCAATGAATCCGCACCATAATATGTAATAAATATCGCATATTTTTTAGTTTGTGTATTCCTGGTCCTGTCCAACGTATTTCCTCTAATGTCTGCCCTGTACCACTCGAGGACAGATTCAAGTTTTTGAGTAGCCCCTGGTGTTTACAGCGTACGTACTTACGAGTCGTTGGCCGTGGACGTTCCGCAGTTCTGATAGATATTTGAAGGGATCTGTTATCCGAGGCTGTTGTCTCTCTCATAACTATTTATTTTTACGTGGTAAGCACAACTCTCAACCTGGAGGGCCAGTTCCAATTTAGTAGATACGCCTAGAACATGGGGCCATCAGTATTCTCAAAATAATATGTAATAAAAATCAGCTCAAGTAGATAAAAAAACTTACCTTTGTAACTATGTGTGTGAAGTTATATTTTAACGAATGGCCAATTTTAAAACTTCTCTTGATAGTTTAATACTTTTGGATGCACTTGACTCTTGGAGTATGACTATGAGCTCAGTAACGATGAACTGCGAATAGAACCCATTGCTGCAGCCGTTCAGATTGGGCGTAAAACATGAGATACCACCATCATCCAAGAAGTACACACGCACACATGAATGGTTGTAAAAACATATGAGAGGGCTACAAATCTACAATCCGCTGTGCGGATCGTTGTATACCCTATCCCATCCCATTTGTAAAACTAATATCCCCAAAATGTGGACATGGCTTAAAACACGATGGGGAAATGAAATGACAATGCCACAACAAATTGCACGGTTCTAAAAAAGACAAGGTTTTTCCCCTGCATATCTTATGGGGTAGTGTATAAAAATGGTTTTTATATAAAAACTCCCTCTAGAAGTGGGCGTGGGTTAAAATGGTCTATAGACGAAATGTTTATATTAATATAACTAATTATTCTGCATCAAATTTTTTTTCGAACATATTAATATTTGACCGTAAAACGTTTTTTATTAAAAACGACCCCAAAAAGTGGGCGTGGCAAAAACTTTATATGAACGAAATATAGATATTAGGAAGGTCTAACTACGCTTCTCAGACAATTTTTTTTAAATTCCTTACGGTTTGGCCAAAACTACGTTTTTCTGAAAAGGGGGCGTGGCAGTGGGCGGATTTCAATTTTTTTTAGACTTGTTGTGCTGGGAGCAACAAAGATCACGTGTACCAAATTTCATCATTCTAGCTCAAAATTTAAGGCCCAAAAACTGGTGACGTACGGACGGACGGACGGACAGACATGGCTAAATCGACTCAGCTATCGATTCTGAGTCGATCCATATGCTTTGAGGCATATGTAGGTAGCTAAATGATTTCTCCATGTTACAAACTATGTATCAAAACTAATATACCCCTATGGAATAGGTTATAAAAAGTTAGACCCTGCATAGGTACTATGGAGCCTGTTGCGCCAAAAATTTATATATTTTGTTTGGATGTTCGTCAGAATTTAACAAAAGGTCGCAGTTTAACAAACTATTTGTTGTTACTCGGGATTTAAACCAGGGAGGCAAACTACTGATCAACTGCACCCAATATAAGACATATTTATTAACATTCTAGCACCTGTATATAATGGATTTTTTTAAAAGTGCGCAAAAGTTGTTTCGATGAGCATAGATACTTAAATATTTAAAATGACTCTCATCAACATTACCTAAATTCTTTAAATTCTTTTAAAAAATCTTTATAAATTCCTATGAGCATTTGTTCTAAACGTCAGTTCTGTCAAAATCCATGAAAAAATAATCCAAAGAAATAAAAATTCGGTAGTTACTCACCTAAAAGTACACCAACTTGAAAATTCTTCATAAGGGTGATTTTTTAAGAGTAAGTTTTGCAGGTTGGCATGGCGTTAGTAATAGCATCCAAACGTCATCTGCCAAAGTGAAAAGTTTTCAGTATACTCTGCCATTTAATCATGGAAAGACAAACGAGCAATGATTGCAAATTATTGAAATTTATTATCAAAATTCATGCTCTGTTAAAAATGTGCACCGTTTGTTACGACCATATTATGGTCGTCATAATCGACCAAATTTCGCACCAAATTTACTTTGTTGGACTTTAAACCATCGACTCGCATGCGTACAGTGCGTACCGAAGGGAATATTACAGTCGTAGCGTCCAATGTTTGGTGTGGTTTATGGGATGGTGGCATCATCGGTCCATTTTTCTTCAAAGACGACCGTGGAAGAAACGTTACCGTCAACGGCGAACGATACGAAACTTTTTTTTGCCCCCGTTGGCTAAGTTGAACTTGGTTGACATGTGGTTTCATCAAGACGGTGCCACATGCCACACAGCAGCTTATCACTCGAAATGGCCCTGTGAATTGGCCGCCAAGATCATGCAAATTAATTGCCTCTTGATTTTTTCTATGTGGACATAACACGCGTAATTCGTGGAATACAGGCCGAAATGCTCGAAAATTGGACCTTCCGAATGGACCATTCGAAACGGAGTCGCGGACAATATTTACATTTAAAACGTAAAGGCCTATTTATAGATAACAATAAAAATTTTGAATATTTGATGCAAATTTGAGTGTTTTATTCGATTTTAAAAAAAATAAATACGCTTAAAAATCACCCGTTAACTTCCCAAATTTAGTTTGGACATCACACATGGAGATGGAGAAGTATCCACTACATCCAACATCTTACCTATCACTTTCATTCTTTCCATTCTTGAGTGCACGCAAATTCTAAAGGAAATGAATTCTCATGGTATGTTAATTATTGAGATATTTAGGCATACGGGTGGTATCTTGCGATTCGAGTCACTCGGCATAACATTGTTATACACATTATTACGCATTTGTTGTGGCGAGGTCGATACCTGCATTCTTACTTTGGCTGTAACAAAGTAGTGGTCGATATTAATCCATAGTCAATATTATTGACGGTGTTGATCTGAAGACCGCCATGTTCCCTTACGGATATCATAGTGACCAAACGGTGTAAGTTCTCTTGCAGTGAAGTCTTCTTACTTTTAATTTACTCGCTGGTAGCCACTCTAACCTAGGTTAGAATGTTCGCCAGCACACTTAGACCTTTTTTGGCCCATTTTGATAAATATTAACATAAAACTAGAGAAAAATGCTTAAATCTTACTCATCACTAATAAATAATCTTAATCCTTCTTAATTGCCCTTTGCGGCTACTCTATGCTGATCATTAAATGTACTGCCATTGCCTTTCGGCCTTAAACTATCAATACGTTAACGTTTAGTTATTATTTGAATGTTAAAGAAAGATATAAACTGTTTTGTTTACACATACAACAACCTAGCTAAAACTACTTAAACCAACCTTTAAGAGAAGCAAGCACTTGTTGCCTTATGGCTCGAATGGTCACCATCCTAAATGCATCTTTGAGGACTCGGTCAGTTGTGATAGACCATCACACTAAACAGGCGTATTGTCGTGTAGACAATAAAAACTGCTCAAGATGTCGTCTCTTCCAGCTATGACAGTACGATTTTAACTTCGTCTCCGATAAGTATTGGCCAGGATCTCATAGAATAAATGCTTAACAATGTCAATGTTCTTTAGTATATGCAACAAATCCGCATCCGAATAGTAGCTGCCATATTAAATTTCACAGTTTTTCATCCTCCGTTTGCTTGGCCCTTCCCATCGTATTTCCTGGAATGCCATAATGTATTCTTTGAACCAGCGTGGGGCTTCCGCTTGTTGTTCTGTTGCAACTTCCCTATAAGTCGTTTTAACATTTCAGGTGCAGATGTGAACGTCATCATCCTATTTCATTTAGGATAGTCGTCAACAGTATAATTACATCAAATACCGAAAGAGAAGGATTTGAAATAAAATCCGACAAAAAAACAATAATGCAAAAATATGATGGGTGGCGGGTTTTTAATTGTTTTTAAAAAGAAAGCACAATTGACGTGTCGCTTTGCAAGAATTCCTTCGACTCATTTCCGCTCTTGGTAAGCAGTCAGTAATGGCTGCTAACAAATAGATAATAGATAACGATCGAGTACCTGCATTAAAACTTGCTAAACGAGAACCAAACTAGGCAAACACTTAAGACTGTAGCGATTAGAACACAAACCTATTTCGAAAACAACACTCCAATGAATCATTGCAATCATTCTCAGAAACTCGAACCAGATTGAAGTTCTTTAATTAATTCTGTTTGTATACATTTTCTCCTACATAGACGATGATTTCATTGTCGACAACGATGGTGCGATGGCCTTTGATGGTTCTAGTTGCGGCACTTCTATGCATCGCATTGACAGCAGCAAAAACCGGTAAGTCTCCGCATGTAAAATGTTTAATGTCAAAGTTATAAAAATAAAACGTTTTGCATTCCAGGTCCCACACACGACCGAGTGGTCGTTTGCTACATGTCCACATGGGCTGTCTACCGGCCGGGCAAAGGCTCCTATGCAATTGAAAATTTCGATGCGAATCTATGCACTCATGTTGTGTACGCTTTTGCCGGATTGGATATCACCCAGGATGCCATCAAATCCTTAGGTAAGGCTTCATTTTTGTTCAAGTGTCACAGCGAAGTAATTGATATGAGCGAGTTAATTCGTCTTGCTATGCATACAAAGGAAACTCTGTGGTTTTTGCGAAAACAGTGTTGTTTCCGTTCAACAACGGTTCTTTTGTATTTCCTGCCAGAATATAGACACATTCATGTATAGCGGTGTTGTGTTTCCATTATTGTGGAATGAGTGTTTCTTTGTTTTGTTTTGATGTCGTGCTTCGATTGTGAAATAATTATCGAACTCGCTAAATGTGTTACACTTTTAATTTTTGTTTAACACTTTTCGCATTTGTGTATGAAACTTTCGAATTTTGGTGCCTTTGCCACTTATGACCCATACAGTCTTACATGTTATGACAACACGGCAAACATAGATACAAAGCAAGTTTATGTATAGATATTCAAATTATTGTGATGCTTCGGTATGTGCACAGAATGGTGAATATTTGACATCGAAGTGAATTCGTAAATTTATGTAGCCCGCGTTATTATGCAATGGTTTGTGTTTAATTTATTTTTTGAATAACATCTTTCAGTTTAGTTTTTATAACCATAACCAATATATCACGTATTTGGTAGGTAAATAAACTATAAATATACTGCCCAACGAAACCGGGCCCCCATTCCGTAAATTGATTGTCGTTTGACGATAACATTTCGACGGTAGATCTTGCATCACTGTCAGCGTTATCACTTTATTTGCTTCACAAAAAAAAATCACAGACGATTATTGAGCGATTGCTCATGAGATCTCGACTACCGTCTGAGTGATAATCATATTCAAAGTTACGGAATGACTCCCCAGCTTTGACAAATTTTCATGAGATAAATTTTAGCGTCACTACTCTTTCTTTACCCGTTGTGTTAATAAGAGAATCCAATTCCATAGAAGGTCTGTGGACAATTGGACATACTATTTATTAGGGAAATTCGGAACAGGGTTCCCACTTGAATATGAGTTTTTTTATTATTCAAGGAACAACTAAGTAATAAGAAACATTAATTGCAGATCCCAGACTAGTTAGACCAGGTTAATAAGTGCTTAGTTAGCTCTGAGTTAACTCAGAGTCATCTAACTATGGCTTTAATTGAATTCATGAGTACTGATTCAATATAAGATTTTCCTTCCATTTTTTTCAAAAATAATGTTTTTTTTTCTCCAAAAGGATCTGCGATCCGGAGCATTGGTGTCGATTCGTTCTACATGTCCTGGCCATCTTAAACGTCCAATGCGGAGTTTTTTTTTTTGACCAGGGGTATGTCGCTGTACAGCGCGTATAGTTCGTGGTTGAATCTTCGTCTCCATAGCCCGTCAACGCAAACGGGACTGAATATTTTTCAAAGAAATTTTCTCTCGAAACGACCAAGGATTTTTTCATCCGCTTTTGATACGGTCCATGCTTCAGCGCCGTAGAACAGGACTGGGATGTTCAGGGTCTTATATAGGAGTAGTCTTATATAGGAGTTATATAGTAGTTCGAGTGAGGGCTTAACTTCGTTTGATTTTTCACGCGATGTTGTTGTCAGAGTTAATAGCGAAGCCGAGGTAGACAAAGTCCCGTACTACCTTAAAGTAATATCGGTTCTGTCCAATTCATCGATGTTGTGTGTCCTTTCGTGTTGACAGCATATACTTAGTCTTACCCTCAATTACTGCTAAACCCATTTTTGCCGCTTCCTTCTCTATACTAGCAAACGTGACTATGACATCACGTTGCTAGATGTCACCGTTAATTCCATCTTAGGAATTCAACCTCTGCCGTTTGGGGAGGATTTTCTATTGATGACTTTACCCCTAGCTAGTTTTGTTCGAAAACGCTCGCGGGCAACCAGCGAGTTATTTTTTTAGTATACTCTATCCCATAGGGTGTATTTGTTTTGATAGATATTATTTCGTCTTATGTAAGCATGTTGCCAAAGCACAATGTGGTGTTTACAGCTGCGTAATTTGAATTGATTTTTCATTACAAAAAATCGTTTTATAATTTCGATAGGAAAGGAGGTTGATTGTAGGGTGAACGAAGGATTCAGGGCGAGAAAGGAGGTTTTTAAACTTCTTGGTTAAAAAAGGAGGATTACCTCCCAAAAGTTGGATAGATGGGA
The DNA here is from genome assembly GCA_932526625.1 of Rhingia campestris. Lineage (NCBI taxonomy): Eukaryota > Metazoa > Arthropoda > Insecta > Diptera > Syrphidae > Rhingia > Rhingia campestris. The sequence goes on along the minus strand of OW052184.1, from coordinate 53,556,663 downwards.
TAGTTAAGTATCACCGATGATATATCGATTTTAATGTCAAAAAGTTATCGAAACGTATCGATTTTGCAACAGCTTAGCTATTTGGTTTTTATAATAGCCGGTAACCGGTAATTTGACAGCACTTGTCTGTTGCCATTTTGCTATTTTATTGTTTTTTCAATGCAAATAGACATTTTATTAATTTGTCAACATTCGTCACCGAAGCCAGACTTTAAACTAAATGACCAGCGAAGCTTTCCTACGTTAAACGTATCGATTTTGCAACAGCTTAGCTATTTGGTTTTTATAATAGCCGGTAACCGGTAATTTGACAGCACTTGTCTGTTGCCATTTTGCTGTTTTATTGTTTTTTCAATGCAAATAGACATTTTATTAATTTGTCAACATTCGTCACCGAAGCCAGACTTTAAACTAAATGACCAGCGAAGCTTTCCTACGTTAAACGCTAAACTCTTCTCTGAGAAGATAAAGGTGGAGACTTTATCTTCTCAGATAATGTTGGAGAGATTTTAATTTGACCAATTTCTCTTGCACACCTCGAGTTTGATTATGCAAAATGCCGAGTGTGGAAGTGAAGTGGCTCTTTATATTCTCTGATGTTTGTTTATTACTTTTCTTGATTTTAGCAAAGAAACATTTAGAATTAATTTTTATTTTATTTAACTTTATGGATAATACATTCATGGAGTTGTCAACCTAACTTGCAAGCAAAATGTTTCGAACAATCAGCCTGCAAGAGCTCTCGTGTACAGATACACTAACACATAGTTGAATTTATTATATGCAAATCTAAACCCCGGGTCAGATATGATTTTACCCGTATTTCTAAGAAATTTAATTCTTTGCTTTACTACAGCCAAAATAGCCGGTGTTGTAAACAGTGTATTGTTGCGTACTTAGAAAATGTATTTATCTTCGTGAGGTACATTTTTCCCCGCTCGGGAAACCAGAGATCTATATAAATTATGTTATGCACTATATCAGTAAAACACTGGAGTTTCCGATATTTGCATGGGTATTTCAAGTGGCTGCCGGTCATATTTAGCTAAGTTGCAAACATCACAGTTGTTGACAAATTTTTGAATCTCCTTTTGTAAATAAGAATAGAAATTGAGGTTTTTATGCTCTAAAAGCATTTCACCGATTCCTCTATGATTCTTGCTTATGTGTTCTGTTTTAAAAATAGTGATTAGCTCATTTTTATCAACAATATCCCTTAGCTTAATGCAAGATTTTAATATTTTTAATTTCTTGTTCATCGAAAAATTGTTGACGTATAATTCTTGAAACTTAAGAAACATAGATATATTATTGCAATAAACCCACATTAAACCATTGTTTATTAAAACCTTTTTTTAAATACGAAGAAGATTCGAAGTTTTCTTTTTAACTTGAATATAATTTTAAATTCTTTTATACGTAAGATTTTCATTGAATCTTTTTCTTTTTCTCCATACGTTAGGTATATTTGATTTTTGTATAAATTAATTGTTTTTATGTTATATATATATGACGTGTTTCATTCTCCAATGCACTATGGATAGTTGCACCTGTTGATAAGACTTCACCGTCATTGTCGATTGGAAGGCTTGAAACAGCGGGTACAATTTCATCGTCATTAACGCGTACGTCAGAAAAAGAACACCTCGTTGTTAAAAATATCAGCAATACTAACTTCTTCTGGTTAATATACCTACATCAGCCACGCAATTTTCCTTACCTCGAAAGTATTCAACATTGAAAGCATACTCGTTAAGCATAATTTTCCAACGCTGGAGCTTCATGTTCGGTTCGTATAAACCATTGAGCCAAACAAGTGGTTAGTGATCAGTCCGAACAGTAAATATCCTTTCATACAAATAAAAATTGGGTGGTGATTTTGGCTAAGAACTGCTTCGCAAGAAATTGAGCTGTTGTTAGAAAATGTGGAAAATTATAAAAATTTTATTCGCACATAAATATGATTAAAACTATTTGATCATGTGCCAAAAGCATTTGATAATTTAATTCAGGGTTATCTCACAAAACGTCCAGGTTAACTTCATTGGATTACAATTAATTGAAAAACTAGTTGCTCGAGTTAAATTCCAAAACAAGGATGATCTCGGGCTGAAAAACCGGGCCTTATTCGACATATTATTCATTGAATAATAGACTTTCATTGATGCGTGGGTACATTGTTACTTAGCTGTAGATAAATTTTGGGCGATTGTTTTTTATTTGCTATGTTCATATGGTAAGTGACAACACTTAATTAAAATTGGCAACCTTTCGAGACTCAGATTACATCAGAATACTAAGGTAAGATGATTTCAAAGGCAAAATTTAACCTGATAAGAAAGAGAGTGATAGGAAAGATGAAAGATGTAATGGTGATGTCCGAACTAACTTCGGGCAGTCACTGTTTTTTGTGCTCGTAATATTCGCAGAATTTTTAAATTGGAGTATACTTGTAGGCGTGTAACTACCGAAATTGTTATTTGTTTTTTTTACTCTGGATTTTAACTGGAATTGAACGTTTAAACATCCATTCAACTAAGTACTCAGGCGAAATTTGTTACCTGTTTCGTCAGGCACTATAACTCAACTACCATTTACCCTTTTTCATATCTATAGAATCCTGTTCGTGGGTTAAATCTCTGGCTTCGACGTTTTACACTTTGGTGGAAACTTACGAACTTATACAAACCTGTGGCTATTCTCTTTTTTCTTCTCTCTGAAAAAGCCGGTGTTCTTTCCTCCTACTTTGCTTATACACTCAATGGTAGCTTCTTTAGGAACTTTCTTCTTCATCTGTAGCGTTGCTTATTGAGCTTTAATTTTGGCTGCGAGCATTGGACAGCATTCTTCGTTTCTGGGGGTGGGCGGAAGAAAAGGGACACATTGTGGTTTGTTAACAACGTCTCCATTAATCTTCGAGATTTAGATGCGATTACAGGATAAGCGTTCGGCGAAGCTCAGTCGATTGCTGCCTTTCGAAATTATATGTTCGCATATAATTTTGCCCTTGTTGTGGCGCATTGTTGGATATCCGAATTCTTATTTTGGATGCAATATGAAAATGACCCGAGTCTATGTAAGGCCCTTGGAATAACTGCATGCGTACCTCTTCTCTATCTCAATGTGGTCAATTTGATTGACGTTGTTGTTCCGGGAACCGATATATCAACTAATGAATATAAAGGTTGGGAAACTGTGTGGTGGCTATGGTAACATATCGTTCAGCAGCATATTCAATTAGCCTAAGTCCTTTGCCAGACGTGGTGTTGGTATGCTGTTTTTCGACATTATTGTGTCATCTTGGCATGTTGTTCCCCAGCATGATTTAAACTTTTTACTTTTTTTGATTCGTCACTGTTGTGAGTCTACGTAGGCCACGGAGGCATCCCTGATGTTGGAGAGAAGAAAGTTGCTTTATGTTGACCCCGGACGGACTTAAAAGGACTCTAAAAGGAAAAGGAAAGATTCAAGAAAAAGCTTAAAAGAAATGATCAAAAGCCTATGTCTATACTACTGAAAAACGATTAGGAAAACTTGTTTCCAATGTTCATCAGCAGTATAGATTCGACTAGATCCCAAAACATGCCGGTTGTTATTGGAAAAGGCTAGCCTTCCCACCCTTCAAGTCCCGAGAGACTTCCTATGGCTATCCCTCTGGCCACGTTTATGAGAGATAGCCCCTTAATCACCTCCCAGTCACAACGTCCTGAAAATTAGAAACCGTCCGTTTATTGTCACAGTGCCGATGTCTTCGAAGCATAAGGTATTTCCTTAAATCTGTGTTGTTTTACAAACCCGCAACCAAATAGTAGTAGTAAATGACACAGTTTTCCCATTTGTCTCCTGGATGATGGCAATCCTTACATTTTCAAGGCAAAAGAACTAAATTTGTTGAATTTTTTTTGTTTAGCATTTCCGAGTCGCAGGTCAAGTAGGTTTATAAAAGTCCATCCTAACTGGGACTATATACGCCACCATAGACACCACCACTGTAGTTAAAGACAACTGTGAAAGTCCGGAAATCAATTAAATAAAATAGCAAGTTTAGAATTTAAATACAAAAGATAACTTTATTAGAAAAAACTACTTGCGATCAGTGTGGATGACAAAGTACAAGTGAAGTAAGAAAAACTGACAAAAGTATGACAACCATTGACAGCTTAAGGGTTTGTTGTTATTACAACATAAGGGTACGTTTTGTTTATGAAGTGCGTTTGTAGGTTCAACAACCACACCATAGACTATCTTGGAAATTCTTCTGCTTCGGCGGGACCTCCTGTTTTATGCCGACTCCGAACGGCTAAGTTGAGATAAGCTATTCTTGACAATTGATACTACTCGGATGATTTGTCAGATACTCAGATCATCACGAGAGGAGGGCCAGTGAAAAATCATTTAGTTGGTGCTACTGCTGGGAATCAAACCCAGACCTTCTGCGCGGCAGTTCATCGCACTAACCATCGCGCCACTGAGCCCTCTAAAAGGGATGAAATGCTCTAGTGAAAAAAGACTTTTCCGCCAATCTTATCTGCTGCTAGACACTATACCTCAACTAAGTGAAAACGCTTGTATTTTCATGTAATCGTATTGCTTACCATTTGACTCGTCGATACAGACTTTTATTTAAATAAAATTAAATTTTAAATTTGAAAACTTACTAAATGGTTTCCAAATGCATTGCATTCCTTCAAACCTCTCCGCATATTGATTCAACAAAAAGAATAATCTCTATAGCACGCACTAAAACCTGTCAGTATAACCACATTTCTGGTAGGTTTTATAGGCCCGCTCTATCAACCTTCACTGCAAGTAAAACGATTAGCAGCATTCAAATGCGAGTCACGTTTCAATCAAATGCCGAAAATAAACGATTTCCTCAAAGAATTTCGGGTACGCGCACACACTCACAGGTAGCGGTATACACTCGTCTTATGTTTGCTATGCCAATCGCATTTCAATTCAATTCTTTGCAAGTGGACATTGAAGCTCAAGTTACCAACGTTAATTTCAATAGACTTTCAATTCCATTTAATTAACCAATTGCTTTGACGTTGTTTTTCCAGATCCATGGCAAGATTTAAAGGAAAATTACGGAAAGGGGGGATTCGACCGTATTAACGGTTTAAAGAAAACCCATCCGCACTTGAAAGTCACTTTGGCTATTGGCGGTTGGAATGAAGGGTCGACAAACTACTCGATAATGGCCGCCGATCCACATCGACGACAGAAGTTTGTGCAACAAGTGTCCAGTTTTATACGCAAACACAACTTTGATGGCTTAGACCTGGATTGGGAATATCCAACACAGCGAGGCGGTGATCCAAAAGATCGTGATACGTTTGTTCTCTTGTGCAAGGAATTACGCGAAGATTTTAATAAACACAATCTACTCTTGACATCTGCATTTGGTGCTTCAAAGACGGTAATTGATCAAGCCTATAATGTCAAGGAACTGGCTAAGTATTTGGACTATATGCACATTATGTGTTACGACTATCACGGCAGTTGGGACAAGAAGGTCGGTCCTAATGCTCCCCTGGAAGATGATGGATTCTTGAGTGTGGTAAGTTATTGTAAAGTATGTCTTTGTAACACAAGATTTTAAAAGGTATTCCTTTTCAGAGGTTTACGATCGAGTACATGCTGCAGTTAGGCTGCCCTGCATCGAAAATAGTTATGGGCCTTCCGTTTTATGGAAGATCCTTCAAAACCGCCCTCGATGGGTACTATGGTGATGATACCGACGATGGTGGTTTTCAAGGTCCATACACTCGGGAAGACGGTTTCTTGGGCTACAATGAGATATGCCCCCTATTGAGCAACAAAACTCTCGGCTGGACAAAAACCTGGGATGATAGAACCGCTCAAGCGATAGCCCGTTTCCACGATCAAGGCATAACCAAAGTAGTCACCTACGACAGTACCCGTTCGATAGCCAATAAAGTTCGATTTGCCATGCAAAAGAACTTGGGCGGCACTATGGTCTGGTCGGTCGATACAGATGATTTCCTTGGCGAATGTGAACCCGAAACAGACACCTTTATGGAATACGGCAATATGCAAGGTGTTAAACTGGCCATACCTAGAAGAATCAATTCAAATTACCCTCTGCTGAGAACCATCAACGAGGGCATCGTACTGGCTCTGGAAGAAATCGACCAACAGAATGCCATTGAGAATGACAGGAATCACATTGACCAAAATGAGATTCCACATGGCACCGTGGAGGACCATAAGGGTAGTCATTCGGGAGCTTTAAATGTTGCTGCAGCAACGCTATCTACTATTCTGGTCACGTTTTCGTTTGTTAGTTTTATTTGTTGGACCTAGCTATGAATCCGTAAGTCTGTTCGAGTTTGTTGTGTAAGAAAAGGAATATATTGTAAAAAAAAATTATTTAGTTTAAGAAAGAAATACGTTTACAAAATAATAAGATGGTTAAGTTACTTGAAGAATGTGAAAAATGGATTTTTAATATCTTTGTTGTGATTGCGAGCGAAATGTGATGCTATTTTAGTAAGTATTAAAGCTTCGTGCTCAGAATAAATACCTACTCAGTATTCCAGAACTGTCATTTCTTTTGTGCAAAAATATTGTTGCTTTGACCTTGACATTATTTTAATCCAAATTAAGGGTTCAATCGAGCAAAGTTAAAATTGTTTAGAAGACGAATTGTTGGCTTACATTTTTACTGGAAGTTATATGTTCGCATAGTTTGTATAGAATTCGGTAAATTTAGTGGTAAAAAATGCTTACCAACTAGTTATTTAAAAAAACGAGTGGTGGGTGCACGACTGGGTCGTACGCAACTTTCTCTTTCACAGCGAGTTGGGCGTTAGATCAAATAGAACGCATTTTGATTATTAATGCTACAAATTATATAAAATGTCGAAATATGATTATACGAACGTTTACTCTGAAATTTGAAGGAATCGGTGGCTATGTGAAAAATAATTATTTTTCGTTGTTGGCCAAAACTGAAAATTCCGTTAAGTGATAGTTGGGCTAAAACTAATTATGTGGAATTGTTTAAAACTATAATAGTAGTATATATATTAAATTTCATTCAATTTGACATAGTAGTTTGCGAGAAATTAACAATTTTCTTTATATGGCTTGAATGACAAAATCCGTTATATGGATTTTCTCGAAAAAACTAGGTATGCAGTTTTGTAGGAACTAATATGCTTAAAGTATACATAAAGTTTAATCAAAATCGTTAAAGCCGTTTTCGAGAAAATTGAGGTTTTGTGTAATTTTTATATGGCTAAAATATTAATTAATAACATGGCTAAAAGCAAACAAAAAAAATGGCCTAGAATTATGACCAAAATAAACTTGGGTACGAAATTTGAAGACAATCGGTCAAGCCGTTTAGGCTGGTGAGACCATTACGGACAGACGGACCGACCAACCGACGGACGGAATTCCAAAAAAAAACACTTTTTTGGGCTCCGCTATCATCGTAATGTTAGAATCAATCAAAATCTCGAAGTCGAAAATTTTCACGAAAACAATATCTTTCTCTTTGTAAGAGATAGTTAAAAATTAGGGTGGGTTTCTACTTCTGTTCTCCACCTAAGGTGTTGCTTTCGTATACAGTGTCTACACTCTACAGTGTGCCTGGGAATCGAAAACTTTGCCACTCTTCAAATTGTAGCTTTTTTAAACGTCGATTACGCTGTACAAAGTGTGTGACATTAACTCATGGCCCTTAAACACTATTGTCAATGGCGTTTATCATTGGGAAAAAAATAAATTTTTTTTGATCTGAAGACCGATTTTGACAGTTGATGTGTTCCATTGGGCGAAAAAAATTGATTTTTTTTTTGATCAGAGATCAATTTTGCAAAATCTGAATTTTTCGGCAGATTTACCAATAGTACCAATACAAATGATAGCTGTCAGTTTGACAAGAGTGATTTTCATTTTGATTTTTTACTTCGGTTGTGAAAAACAAGAGTGCTTTGCGTTTGGATTTATTAATGGATATAGACACAGAAAATAAAGTTATACGTGAACTATTAAATTGATTGAATGAATTAAATGAAGATAATTTCTGTATTTTCAAATGTTTGTTATGTTTTTAATGTTGGCAGCTACACCGACGCTAACTTCACAGACACGAAATGACACCAATACAATGACAAAAAAAATAAATCTGAATCGTGTTCCATTGACACTCAAAAAGATCAAATTTCAGATCAAAATCAAGATTCCCCAATGGAAAACGCCATAAACCACGTAGAGCTTAACACAGAGTCAACAGCTCTGCGTCAAAAAACTCTAAAGACTGTCCCTCTACTACCAAAATGTAAGACGGCTCCGAACAAAAACCAAACCTTTTTTTTCTTAATTCCCAAACCCTTTCAAACGACATATTCTCCCTGACTGAAACCTTAACGCCAGTATACTTGACTCGGAACTCTTTAACCACGAGTTCTCCGAATATAGGAATGACCGCCATGTAAATGACTTAAAGGCGCTTAAAGGAGGTGTTCTTACTGCGGTTCGCAGTCATCTTACCTCTGAAAAAATTGAATTGCCATTTCCTCTTAATATTGAATTAATCTGTGTAATGGTAACTTATGGAAAAAATATCTTTTTGTATTTGTTGCAAATGCGTACATTCCCTCATATCGTCTTTGCACTCTGTATTCTGAGCTATCAAAGGCTTTAGAATACATATTTGACTCATCTTGTTGTGACAGTACTATTTTGTTGCTGGGCGATTTCAACTTGCCACACATAGACTGGGTTCCTTCGGTGGGAGAACCTTATTTTAATACCATCAGAAGTCTCTGCACAACAAGAGCTATCATAGCTTGACAAAATTTTATTATTTGACTTACCTCAAACAAGCTGTATACAAAATCATTATAATCGAATTCTTGATTTAGTTTTTTTCTTCTGACACTGTTAGTACTAATCTAGTAGAACCTATTACCAGCATTACTAACATAGATTGACATAGGCGGACATCTGTACGAAAATGCTAACTCGTATGATCGCTCATACTCTTTTGACTTTCGGAAAGCGAACTTTCAAAGGCTGTCCACAGAAATTATTCAATCGAATGTGAATAAGCTGTTAAAAAATGCTATCTTCTAATAAAAGATTGCATGGATAAAACTATCCCAATCAAACTTTCTAAAAATGCTGAAATGTAGCATCCTTGGTACAAGAAAGAGCTTATATCTCTTCGAAATAGACGTAACTGGGCCTGGAATAATTTTGTAAAAAGCCAAAATCATTACGACTATGATTTCTAGTAGTTTTAAGTACTAGTAGTTCAATATGGAGAACGCTCTTAAAAGTGACCCTAAACGCTTTTTGGGATTCGTCAATTTGAAAAGAAAAACGGATGAATATCCAGCCAATTTCTCTTACAATACTACAAAAACATCGATCTCGCAAATTACATCAAACTTATTCGCAGAAAACTTCAGTAAATCATCTATTGATACCCCACAAGTCTTAGACGAACATAATTTTAGTTATCACAATAACTGCCCTCAAGTAAGCTTCAGTAACGTTACATTTGACGATGAAACACTACTTAAATATATCTCTTGATTAAATAATGACTATTCTGCGGGGCCCGATGGAATCCCACTAATAGTCGTAAAGCAATGCAAAGATGCTTTTTTGCCATAACTTAAGTATATGTTTGAAAACTCCCTCGCCACAGGAGTATTCCCAACTCAATGGAAAAATGCATTTATAACGCCTGTTTTTAAGAAAGATGAGCAAAAGGATATCTCTAACTATAGAACTTTCTTGAATTCCCAAGTTATTAGAACATATTATTTGTGATAAGCTCGTCTTCCTTTGTCGAAACCTTATCTGTGAAGAACAGCATGGCTTTGTAAAAAATCGACCCACTGTCACAAACCTCTTAACATTTATGCATCATTGCTCCAATAGTTTGGAAAATAAAAAAAAGGAATCGATTGTATATATACTGACTTCTCCAAAGCATTTGACCAGTTATCACTTAACGTCATAATTTTTAAACTTAAGGCATAAGGTTTCCCTCCAGGATTCAGAGAGAGAACTTATCAAGTTAAGTTTAGAGACTCTAAGTCCAATCATTTTGTTGCCCAATCTGGAGTACCTCAAGGAAGTCATTTAGGACCAATTTAATGTAATGTAAAAGCTTGTATTCGAGATAGCAAAATATTGATATATGCTGATCACATGAGCAACTTTAATTGCGTAGGAGATCTAAACGATTCTCTTTCACTTCAAACCGATTTGAATAGTTTAACCACATGGTGTCTTAAAAACGGTCTGAATCTGAACCCTACAAAATGCCAGCATATGTCATTTTCACGAAAACATGCTCCCTCTGATTTTGATTATACTCTGTCTAGCCACACTCTTTGTCGTGTAGACAATACCAACAAGCCATTAGATCAGCCGCAACTGATGTTCTAGGTTTCTCGCGGCCACCAGAAAGGAACCCCTGGTTTGATGAGGAATGCCGACAGATGCTCGCAGCCAAGAACGAGGCCTACAAGGCTAAGCAGCAGGTGAAGACGAGAGCTACCATTGAGCTCTATAGGCAAAGAAGAAGGGAAGAACACCGGCTTTTCAGAAAAAAGAAAAAAGAGCAAGAAAAGCGCCCGATCGAGGATATAGAGAAGTGCCACTCCAGGAACGATGTTCGCAAGTTTTACCAAAGTGTAAAACGTCAAAGCCAAGGATACACGGCTCGATCAGAATCCCGTGGAGATGAACAAGGAAATGTCGTAGTTGAGACACAGTCGATGCTGAGAATATAAATGTTCGATGACGAACAACAATTCGCTGTCAGGCGGATAACTGCCAACCATCCGACCTAAGTGAAGTGAGGATAGCAATATCTAAACTCAAGCTTAATAAGGCCGCCGGAAATGACGGCCTTCCCGCTGAGCTTTATAAAGCTGGCGGAGATGACTTGGTAAGTAACACCCACCAACTCATGAGCCAAATCTGGTCGGATGTAAGTATGTCTGAAGAATGGAACCTCAGCATCGTTTGCCCGATCCACAAAAAAGGAGACCCTCTGAACTGCGCCAACTACAGAGGCATAAGTCTCCTCAACATCGCCTACAAGTCCTTATCTGCCGTAATATGTGAACGCCTGAAACCGTTTACCAACAACCTGATTGGCCCTTATCAGTGTGGTTTTAGGCCAGGAAAGTTCACAACCGATCAAATTTTCACACTTCGGCAGATCCTGGAAAAAACTCAAGAAGTCCAAATCGATACCCACCTATTCATCGATTTCAAAGCCGCATATGACAGCATTTATAGAGACGAACTGTACAGAGCCATGTCTAGTTTTGGTATACCGCCCAAACTCGTCCGTTTGTGTAGGACGACGATGGAGGATTCTCGCTGCTCCATCAATTTCAAAAACGGCCTCACCGACACATTCGATACCAAAAAAAGGATTTAGGCAAGGCGATGCGCTGTCATGTGATTTCTTTAATTTGATTCTTGAAAGGATTGTGGAAAACTCCCTAGCCAACACCAGAGGCACAATTTTCCAAAAATCGGTGCAACTACTAGCATATGCCGACGATATTGACATCATTGGTAGGACTCAACGTGATGTCATATCAACGTTTGCTAGTATAGAGAAGGAAAAGGCAAAAATGGATTTAGCAGTAAATGAGGGTAAGACTAACTATATGCTGTAAACACGAAAGGACACACAACATCGACGAATTGGATAGAACGTCACCATTGACAGATATAACCTTGAGGTAGTACGGGTCTTTGTCTACCTCGGCTCCGCTATTAACTCTGACAACAACATCTCGTCAGAAATCTAACGAAGAATTACTCTTGCCAACTGCTGTTTCTTCGGGCTAAGAAGGCAATTTAGTAGTAAAGCCCTCACTCGAACTACTAAGGAGATCCTATATAAGACCATGATTATCCCAGCCCTGCTCTACGGCGCTGAAGCATGGAATGTATCAAAAGCGGATGAAGAAATCCTTGGTCGATTCGAGAGAAAAATTCTTCGAAAAATCTTCGGTCCCGTTTGCGTTGACGGGCTATGGAGACGAAGATTCAACCAAGAAATATACGAGCTGTACAGCCCCATATCCCTGGGCAAAAAACTCCGCATTGGACGTTTAAGATAGATGGCTAGGACATGTAGAACGAATGGACACCAATACTCCGGTTCGCAGAGTCTTCGATTCCCAGCCAGACGTCGGACGCAGTAGAGGAAGACCTCGCCTTAAGTGGCGCGCACAAGTGGAAACCGACCTCAACCAACTTGGAGTGCGCAACTGGAGGCAGTTAGCTAAGGACCGGGCTAATTGGAGAGGCATGTTGGTTGAGGCCCAGGTTCATCCCGGACTGTAGTGCCACTTAAGTAAGTAAGTAAGTTTTCTTTGACCCTAAAATGGATTTTAATAAACACATTAGCATTATCGTCAATAAATCCAACTCTATGTTGGAATTTATAAAAAAAGATGGTCAAAAGAGTTTAATGACACTTACGTCACCCTTTCGCTGTCTCGTTTGCCCTCATTTGGAGTATGCCTCACAAGTTTGGACACCCTTCTATGCAGTTCATACAAATAGAATTGAATCAGTCAAACGTAAGTTCATAAGAATTTTCCCCCGTATAGGTGTCGTTTTAAACTACTGCAACTGTCGCCTTTGTCTCAACGTAGACTTAACAATGACATGGTTTTCTTACACCAGCTATTATCAGGACAAATTGATGCTTCTGATCTTTTAAGTGCTATTGGTTTCAATACCCGGGGAGGTTCCTATAACCTGCGTAGTTTAAATATTTTACATATACCTAATCATAAACACAACTATGGTATGCATGAGGCTGTTAGTCGCATGAGTAGAGTTTACAATAAAAATAACGATGTAGTTGAACTGCATGTTAGTAAAAGTAGTTTGAAAAACACTCTGCGAAACTGTGTGCTAGAGCCGTAATAAGTGTAAGTAAATTTTGTTTCTTGTTTAATAATATTCATCTGTTACTACTTCGTCCCTCTTCCACTGAGCTCTGGTAGGTGTGATGTAGTCTATTGGAAATGTGACCATGCCGTTTAGAAACGTGTCCAGGATATTACTGTGGACATACGGCCTTGCCGTACAGCATCCTTACTGATGAAGGGGTAATGATTTGGGACATTATGGCAGCGTCAGGAGTTGCGGAGTTAGTGTTCATTGGTAATACAATGTACAAAATAGATTACTTCAACATTTAGAAACAAAATCAGGGGCCATATTTTATAAAACGAATATCGTTGAAATCACCTCGTTCTCGTTGAAATTCGATTATATAAAACGAGTATTGCTCTTGATTTTACGATACTCGTAATTTTTTACGACCGGCATTGGGCAGTCGTATAGCTTTCGCTTTCGTTGAGCTGTCATAAATTTCTCGCTTTACACAATCGCGGTTTGTCGCGACTATCGTTTACTTCTGTTTCGTTTACTTGCCGTTCGTTTCGTTTTATGTAATAGAGCCCCTGAAATCTGGTATTTTAAAATTGGGTTTACCAAGCACCTGGAGGTTTCAACAAGACAACGATTTAGGTACTGCTCGATATATTACTCGTATAGTTAAGGAATGGTTGTAAGACTCCAAAACATCTAGATGCCATCGAACCTATGGAAACATTTGGACAGGAAAATACAACAAATGCAATTCTCTAGTACAGCTGCCATTCGAGAGGCGTTAAATGAAGATTGGATCAATATAAGTGCCGACTTATGGAGTACATCCTCAGAAGACCGGCTTGATCCAGACGCATGGATTTTGGAGGTTGTGAAATGTATGATCTTTTTGTTGACGAAGGTGAACTTTGAGATAAGTTTGAAATGCAAGATAGTGCTGGAGATGCTGGAGACGATGGTGATGGTGTATCTGATTGCATGCTTGGAAGGTTTGCCAATGGACGACCTCTTTTGCGTTGGTTTACTGGCGCAATATCAGAAGCGTGTAGAAGCTCGTTTGCTATCAGCAATTGAAAATTTAGCAATGACATATGTTTCGTTCTTCCGTCTTCATTTTTTAGGTCTCTTCTATATAACAACCAGCTATTGACAACCGCTGTGCTGAGGCACCAGTATACAATACGCATATACCATTTCTTAGTCTAACAACATGTCAGCCAGGTCTACGCCTCCCATATGCTTGTTATAACACTCGACAATAGCAGGTCTAGGTATATTCATATACTTCTTTTGTTTTCGACACCAGCGTTTGAGACAAGTTGAACGCTCTTGTTGTCGTACCAGCGGCAGGCAACTAAATTATGTGCTGCCTCAAACTTAAAATCATACGATCCACGACCCTTTTTCATGAGCTCTTTTTCATTCATAAGGCAACAATGTTTCATTCGATTGCCTCGAATTGTTCCTGCTGCTAAAATGCCTTTGTCTTTAAGCGCAATTATCAGGCTTATGGAAGTGAACCAATTATCGAAAAATAATTTGTAGTTCTTGTTTTGTGGAACATTACATGCTAAGTGCAATACGATATCTGAAGATATACCTAATCCAAAAGATGTACACGTTCCTTCTCCAACATGGAGGGCAAAATCGTATACGATACCTGAAACTCCAGCTCTTGTAAACATTTTAAAACCCCACTTATTGGGCTTCATTGGTAGGTACTGTTTTAGATTGTGACGTCCTTTATATTTTATCATTTTTTGTTCATCGATGCTCTGGTGTTCCTCCTGGTCTATTTTGTTGCATTTTTCTTTCATTTTATCCAGTAATGGACGTATTTTAAAAAGTTTGTCGTAATTATTTGATCCACGTTCCGGCTGTTGAGTATTATCATTTATATGAAACGCTTCTTGTCAAGCGTACTCTTGACAAAGAATCTGCAACAGCTGATAATCGGAAGTTTGGCATCCAAGCCATTCGTAAATTTGGAACTTGTATTACGCCTAAATAAAGAAATACACCAAAGAATCGTCTTATCTCGAATGGTAAACAATTTAGCACTACGCCTTTCGTTTGCATCGAATATAGATTTGTTTCGTTGCAAATCTTGTTTATAATTTCATCATCGAAGAACTCATTGAAATATTTAATTGGATCTTTGATTTCTCGACAAACTGTTTCTTCTTTCCAAGTTGTTTCGCAAACGGGTAAACTCGTGTTCCTCCATCTCAAACTCTCCAGATTGATTTTTTCGAAACATTCTGTGACGATGTTTTCGGTATCCCCTTTATTTTTAACATCTTCATCATGTACATCTTCTTCAACAATTCTGGTCATCAAATTTAATTCAACGTTTTCTCCTCTTTCCCTTACCTGTACGGGATTTCAATATATTCAATAGAACGAAATAAGTAACTTACTAAAATGTAAAATATAATAACAACCTGATCAATTGTTTCTTCAATGACTCGCTCCAAATTGGAATCATATAAGCCTTCTTCTTCTTCAACTTCTTCGTCATCAGAATTATTCCAGTCGAAATCGAATATTTGTTTTATTTCTGATTCTGTTAGACCTTTTGGACGCATTTCTAAAAGAGCATATGAAAAGGCTACAATTAAAATTGGTCAACTGGTGACACACAGATGGACACAGTACGGGCGGACAGACGACGGATGGGCAGACGACGGACGGACAGACGAACAGACGAAGATATGGCCAGATCGACTATAATAAAATAATAATCCATATGTCTATCAACATTATTTTTCTATGTTACAAACTATGTATCAAAACCTCGATCAAAACTAACATATACCTCTATGGAATAATATACATATAAAAAAAAAACAAAAATAGTGATAGCTCCTATGGACAAATGTTGCCTATAAGCAACATTGTGTTCATGAAATTCCTGACATAACAATAAAAACTTTTTTCAAGTTTTGCAAACTTTATTTCATTTTCTAACCTGTTATTTATAATAAAATTCACTTTTTATAAAAAAATTCTTGAGTGTTAAGGTTTTTTTTTAAACTTTAGTACACAAACGTTTTCCACTTTTTTTGGCACACGACTGAATACCACTTCAATTAGCTCGCAAATGAATACTTGTAATGCTTTTACAAATGTAACTTCGTAAACAAATGCTCACACATTTTAATTTCACTTCAAAAAAAAGCCGTTAGCGAAAATTAAAAAAAATATAGAAACTATGACCGAAAATATGCAATGTTGCCTATAAGCAACAAATGACATCAAAGGGCTAGGTTACTAAGTGAGTTGGTTACAATATCCAAACCGGAAACATAAAAATGTAAACGGATTTTTTTTTTGACAGTTGGATTGCGTTTCTAACTTTCTCTTACAAAGAGAAAAATATTGTTTTCGTGAAAATTTTCGACCTCGAGATTTTGATTGGTTCTAACATTACGATGATAGCGGAAACCAATAAATTGGTTTTTGGAAATTCGTCCTTCGGTCCATCTGTCCGTTAAGGTCTCCCCAGCCTAAACAGCTATACCGATTTTCTTCAAATTTCGTATACATGTTTGTTTTGGTCATAATTCTGGGCCATTTTTTGTTTGCTTTTAGCCAAGTTATTAAACTTTATATATACTATAAGCATATTACTTCCAACAAAACTGCATACCCAGTTTTTACGAGAAAATCCATATAACGGATTTTGTCATTTAGGCCATATAAAGAAAATTGTTTATTTCTCTCAAACTATTATGTCAAATTGAATGAAATTTAATATGTATACTACTATTCGAATTTGAAACATTTCCACATAATTTGTCTTAGCCAAACTATCAATAAACGGAATTTTCAGTTTTTGCCAATAACGGAAAATCATTATTATTGACTAGACACCGATTCGTTCAAATTTCGAAGTAAACGTTTGTGTAATCACATTTCGAAATTATTTATATCAATAAGCATCAATAATCAAAATGCTTATATTTGATCTAACGCCCAACTCGCTGTGAAAGAAAAAGTTACGTACGACCCAGTCGTGCACCCACCACTCGTTTTTTGGTGGGAACACAATTTTCAAATGTTTAATTTGGTAAATGAAATGACGAGTTTTGGTACGGAGGAAATGTACATAAATGCGTTTAATAAAGCCTTTACTTTAACTAAAATTTAATTTTTTAAAAAGTTTTTAAAAGTGTTCTCTCATTTCTGAATCGTATTTTTTGATTTTTTTTTAGTTTTGCTTATCATTTTATTATAATCGTATAATATACGCTTCAATAAAATAACAAATAATGAAAAAAATAAATCATTTTATTCGGTTATTTACCTATTCCATTAAAAAGGACGATTTTTATGTGCACTCACTGTATATCAACATAATTTTCACCCACTAATTCAATTTTTTAATTCAATAATATTGTTAACTGAATAGAAATGTAAATTTAAAACTGACGTAAGAAAGTTGTCAGATGTTCTGCTGCTACAGTTAGGTGTAAGCCTCGCTCAGTATTGAAATTTTTCTTAAATTGATATAAGCTTAGATAAGATAATTTTTCCCAATCGAATATATAAATCAATTAAGTGCAAACAAATCTGGATAAAAGAATAGCATTTTTTCCAATCGAAAACGCTGTAAGATAGTAAAAATTATGAAAATAAAAACAACAGCATTATTACTTTTTTTTTTAATATATGTATATTTTTTAAAGAATATTTTATATATTTTCTCCATTACAATTTATAGTACATTTTCCTATATGTACTACTGTTTTATTTATTTTGTTAACAATTATTCATCAATAAATTCATATTTTAATACACAAATTTTTCATCCCTTTTGTGTTCCAAAGTATACACGGATTTTTGTTAAATATTTGAATATAATGAATATATTTATATTTAATACTATCTTAACTTAGAAAATATTTAACTTATTAAATAAAAAAAAACATCACATTAAAGAAATAAACATTTTATTTGTAAATATATGTACGAATGAATGGGTTGAGCGTTATGAACTTAAATTTATTGTACCTATTTAACAAAAAGTCCTTTCTATTGTCATATTGCATCCTTGACTTTCTACTTTACCTTCCATTAATCGATAGTGACAAAATATTCGCTCAGTAAAAAAATAACATTTTATGTAATTCCATGGAGGTCGTAATCTATTTAAACCCTCGATAAAATTCCACAAAAAAATGTACGGCCATCAATACTCATAAAGTGTGTTCTCCACCATGTCAGTTTCTAAAACACACTCTCGTTTGTATCTGAAAACTACTTGTAACGTAAAAAATAAAAAAAATACTTTCTGAGTTTCTGTACATGGCACCAATAAAGGAATATGTTACAAACAAATTTAATTAATAATTCAAATGGAAACAATTTTTTTATGACACCAAGGACACACAGAATCGATGGCATTATCAAGGACTCAATTTCAATCTAGATCTCAATGAATTATTGATTTTCTACGTGTACTTTGTACAGGAAGGGGACATCTTTTCAATTTGTAAAGGTCTATATTGTCACACGAATGGATGTCTATACAATTCTAACAATTTTATCTTACAACATGTAGTTTTGTGCTAATTTCATTTTAAATATACATTTTCTAACATATTCGTATAACTCTGTACCAACAGCTGATGAATACCCATCGCATCAAAAGAACCCCAACTGATTCAAAGAACGGAATGAGAGAATACAGAGATACAAAATGAGATAAAAAGTTAATCCAAGGACGGATAATTAATACTTTCGAGGTTATTTCTGATGCACAGGATATACGTGTCAGTGAGTCGTATATATTTACAAATGGACGTAGACTTCTATTTTTTTTTTTGTAGTTGAAAACATCTCTTAATCATGATATGAGCTTATAACTTGCAACACAATAAGGACACGTTTTGGCGTGTTGCGTGTTTTTAGTTGGAAAATGTGTATTGGGTTGTCTTTAATAGTTTTGAGTTCTCTTATGAATGTTTGATTTCAATTACTATACATTAGGTCTGTTCCCGTACAATATTAATTTTACTAATTCTTACTAAATTTTACTTAATATCGTTCCCGTACACAAAAATTATAGCATTTTAAATTTTTTTTATCTAGATCACTTTTTTGCTCTAGGTCAATTTTCTCGTTTTCGATTGGGATAAAAAAAACACAATTTTTTTGATCTAGACCACTTTTGAAAAATCTCGATTTCAAGTGCACCAACACATACACATTTGACACCTGACTTATGTCAGCTTGAAGTTTGCATTTCGCAGTTTGATTTGTGTTTTATTTAGAGTTTCTTTTGATATCTGTTTTATGACAATTGTACGAAACTTATGATTTTTACTGTAATTTACTTAAACTTGTTCCCGTACTTTTCAATATAATCTGTCTCTTTCCGAGAGGATTTTCCAAGGAATTTGGGAATGTACTATTTTTTTTGCTGCTAAAGGCCTATTGGCTGCGTTCCGAAATCAAGATAACAGGTCTGTTTTTGAAGTTTTTTTTTATATTAGGGAAATAGAGGAGTAGAAAAGAGGAGGTACCGATGCGCGTTGGTTTTGAGAGGAAAAACTGAGTTTGGTAAAGCATTCCACACTCGTGTTGTTCGGTTAAGAATGAATCTCTATATTTCATAGTACGTCCGAAGATAGGCTTTAGGGTGAACTGATTAGCATTCGTGGTATGGCGAGTATTACGGTTGAATTGTTGAAGGGGTGGAATGCAGTTGGCTATTTTGTTAGAGCATTTGTTGTTGTAATAGCGGTAAAAGAGTGTAAGGCAGGAGACATTCCTACGATGTTCGAGCGAAACTATGGAGTTCGCTATAGTTGGATCTCTTATCAATCAATCTTATCCTATCTAGTAGGTGCAATATTGTTTTGGCTGCACCTGACCATATGTGGGCGTTGAACTCAAGTTTGGGGCGTATGCACGCTTTATATATTGAGGCCAGATCAGAAGGGGTGAAATATTTTTTGCATCGTTTAAGGAAACCGAGACATTTTGCTGCATTTTTGGCGATTTCAAATATGTGGTCGTTCCAACGAAGGTCGTTACTAACACATATACCGAGCATGGAAAGTTTTTCGGCTACGATGCAAGTGCCTTTCATGGATAATGGCTGTAAATTTTGGTTTCGCTTAGATGACAGAAGACAGCATTGCGTTTTGGAAGCATTAAATTCCACTCTATTAGACTTACCTACCCCATTTATTTATGCTGTCAAGGTCGGAATTTAATGAACTTAACATATTTTGTCGTTTATGTTCCACATCCGAAGGTGAAGGGAGTGAATTCGAGAAGCTGAGGGTACTGTGATCAGCGAAGGAATGGATAAGATTAGATGTTGCAGACAATAGGTCATTAATGAAAATGAGAAAGAGTGTCGGCGACAAAACGGAGCCTTGGGGAACATCAGCATTTATTTGGTGAGTAGCAGATTTGAAACCGTCCAAAACTACTTGAATTGAACGTTTCGAGTAGTTTCTAATCCATTGAAGAAGAGTATCATCGAAACCAAAAGCACGCATTGTCGACCAAAGGGCTTGATGCCAAACTCTGTCAAATGCCAAATCAAGTGCAACGATCTTGTTTTCGCCACCAAGGTGGATTGATTGGTTCCACTTTTCGGTAAGATATGACATCAAATCACCAGTGGACCTGTTGTAATGAAAACCATTTTGTCGGTCATTGAGGAGTTTTCGTGATTCAAGATATTTCATAAGCTGACGGTTTATCAGAGTTTCCCATTAACTTAGAAAGAGGGGAGGTAAGTGCAATTGGTCGGTAGTTGGAGAGAGAAGAAAATTCGCCTTTTTTGGGGACGGGCTGGACAAATGCTGTTTTCCATCGACTTGGAAAGAGTCCAGATGAATAGGACAGATTGAAAAGCTTATGCAGTTGTTTTGCCAGCGTTGAAGAACACCTCTTCAGAATTATGGGGGAGATACCATCTGGACCAGACGATTTGTGTATGTCAAGAACGATTAATACTCTTGCGACTGAATGAGTACGAAAGTGGATTGTTCCTATAGAATGTTCTACGTTCTCTAGTACAGGGGGAGACCGGGCACAACCTGGCAGTGTGGAATTGGCTGCAAAATGAGCAGCGAGCAGATTGGTTTGTCTAGAGAGGTGACAGTTGAAATGTCATTGTAAATGAGCGTTGGGATGCAAGATGAGGTCGAATTCTTAATGTTTTTTTTACAAACGACCAAAAGTTGTTACAACCTTTGGGACAAGTAGAATTCTTTGCCTCAACTTTTGGTCGTGGAAGAATTTGACACGCTTAATGTGGGCATTGCAGTCATTTCTGGCTCGTAGTAGTAGATTTCCTTCCTGATTCTTACTCAGTTTTACTTATTGCCGTTCCCGAATGCCAAAATTAGTAAAAGAGGGAGCTCATGATTACTATAAAATCATTAAAAAATTGACAGAAGACATTTTATTAGTAAACTGGGGCCTTATTTTATAAAACGAATATCGTTGAAATCACTTCGTTCTAGTTGAAATTTGATTACATAAAACGAGTATCGTTCTTGATTTTACGATACTCGCAATTTCTTACGACTGGCATTGGGCAGTCGTATAGCTTTCGTTTTCGTTGAGCTGTCATAAATTTCTCGTTTTACACAATCGCGCTTTGTCGTGAATATCGTTTACTTCTGTTTCGTTTACTTGCCGTTCATTTCGTTTTATGTAATAGAGCCCCTGTTATCTAAAAGTGACAAATCGTTTGTTTTGACATATATTTTATGTCGTTTGCCTTGCTATATTCCACTTAACCACGTTTTCGTAGTTTTTAGTTAATTTGTTTGTCTCTAAAAAATTCACCACCACTTCAAGGAGTTTGAGAATATACTAAGTTTTATTGCAAAAGTACAGGAGCAAACCTAACATCTGTTTAGTAAGGTGATTTGCAACAAAAAATCTGAACAGAATGGATATGCAGACGTCAAATATACTAAGTTTTACTGCAAAAGTACAGGAGCAAACCTAACATCTGTTTAGTAAGGTGATTTGCACCTAAAAATCTGAACAGAATGGATATGCAGAAGTCATTTGCAATTGCATTTTTCATATTTATAGGAATAGTAACTTGGATCTGATTATAATAAGATAATCTAATCACATTGGTTATTGCCCATCGGAAATATAATAAGTAACTGAAATCGAACATATTTTAATTTACCGTTCAGCAGTTTTTTTTTAAATAGGTACACTATTATCTAATCTAAGCAGTCAGTCGAAAATCCCATGCTATGGATTTCATTTCAGTAAATTGTATCGATTGACCAATGAGAATCTAGTATATCGTACCAAATCTAACGTTTTGAACTCTATCGACTCCAAGTTATGTATCACTTTCATATAATCTTGCCAACTAAACTGATTCTAAGGCATGCTCTTTTGGTTTTGGGGAGGTGCGAATAAGAAAATATTCGTTGCTTAAGTTAAGTTTAGTGAATAATCTGGCCGGGCCTTACTTTAAACTACATTACAAAAAATATCTACAGAATTAAAATTTGTCGTAGCAGCTTGGCAACTCAGTTTTCTGTTTATCAGCTCAATTGTTTTTCTTTAATTAATGGCGTCGTAAAAATGCCAAACGAACTGTTAGCTTTCTTTTACGAAGTATTTCATAAATTTAGGTCTGTTTTTTGGGTACGAAAATTGAGTAGGGGAACCGTTTTAAGTTAAATTCAGTAAAAACTACCTTTACGTAATCAGATCAATTATTTTTAACGCAACAGGCTTGTTAGTACCCGGGCCTAGCTCTTTCTCACAACCGTTTATGGGAGTTGGCGTACTTCTTGTACGGAACCCGCTGTTTTAGGACGAGTCCAAACGGCTGAGTTGGGATAAGTTTTTCTTGAAAATTGATAGTACTTGGATAGTTTGTCAGATCATTACTAGAGGATGGGGTGGTGAAATACCACTTAGGTTACCTTCTGCGCGGATTGTTTATTGCACTAGCCATCGCGGAACTGAGCTGGTCAATTGGTCTTCCCATACAGAAAAATTAGAAAACGAGAGAAATGACGAAATTTCTGTAAATTGTCAGTTGGTATCTGAAAGTACCACGAATGCACGGTGTACAGTGAATGCCTTAAAAAATGCGGTTGAAGGAAAAGTCTATAGCTTTTGATTACTAACTTTTAACTAGATATTTCCAAAGATAAAATGAGAAATTAAACAGCTTATAGTACATTATGATTGCTTATTGTTTCATTTGTTGACTTCCTGCTGTTAAGGTAGTCATGCATTCATTTCCTGTGAAAAAAAACAAATATCATTGAGTTAGTTTAACCGAATCTAAAAGAGCTTGGTTGACCCTGCATTATTTTCAATATCAGAACCTATAAACCTTTATGCAATTTTATGATATTGAAGGCTTTTTAAAAAGAAAGCAAAACACTTATTATACAAACAGTCTTATAACTGAAAACTGAAACTATTGCTTGTTAAATCCTAAACCTTTATAAAACTTTTCCAGTTACCTGATGTCAGTTATCAGTTTCCAGACACACAGCTCTTACGCAACTCAGGGTTATGCAAAATATAAAATAAATCTTAAACAGTTAATAGTTAACGATATTACAATACTATTTCTTAGACTGTACCTTTCTCTATTCACCCCATTAAGCACAATCTAAACAAACACTTCCTTTCACAACCGCCTGTCACTACTATCGGACCATTCATTGTCCGATGCGGTTACATTGCCAGTCCGCTCCACTTTCGATAAAATCTGATGTGCACCATCCTGTGTGACGTCTCTCCGGCTATCCGGGTATAACAGTCCTATATCAGTGTTGCCCAAGTTCTGTATAATACTGGTTATGTTCGGCCTTTTGACTGGTGTATGCTGGCCCTTCTGGAAGTGACTAGTTGGCGGTGTCTTGAAACTGACATCATTGTCGTAAGTGGCCATTGTGAGTGGCGTATTCTCAAACTGATTTGGCTCCTTGATCACTTCGTATTGTGCGTCTGGCGCAAGAAAGACAACATCTTGAATATTTTTGGTTGATCTTCGATGTGCCTCTTGACTCTGCTCTGACGAGAAAGGGAATGAAGCCACAAAGTTAGACCGTGACGAGGCTTCGGTTAAGTCGTTGGCCTGATTGGCATAACCACCATTGTTAGTGGCACTTGGAAAATGTGAGGAAGGATGTGCAAAGTTGGTGCAAGGTGTCGCCGGGGATAGATCAGTGAAATCAGTCTTCTCTCCAGAGTCCACGGAACACATACTCTGTCTGGAAATATCTTTGGGTATAAGGCTCTGCCTTGATTGGACTGGCAGATTGAGCTTGTCATGATCTGGTCGGGAGGTTGATTGCTGAGGGAAGGGCAGTCGGCACCGGACCGAGTTCTCGCGCTGGCCAAATCGCTGGGCTAGGTAGTCTTCGTTTTCGTTACTCTCCGGTTGGTCGGTTTGTTGATTTGTCGTTATCGGTTTCTCCTTGTTTGATGGGCGATGTTGGTTCGCATCATCGTAGTAGTTATCGTTTTTCACAGACACGTTGCAGCAGCTGCTCACATCGGCAAAATAGACTTCGGATTCGGTTGGATCGCCATTGCGAACGACTCCACCCTCTTCTGTGGAGTCAGGAAGATTCTCACCATTATTCTGGAAGCCGGAGTTCTCGACACCACCCGTTTTCAGTCTCTTCACCTTAGGTTGGCAAGTGGATGGCTGACCGGAGGTATTGCTGCTCATCGATTCGTGATGATTACCCACCGGGTTCGGCTCGTTGTACTCGTGCTCCATAAAAACGTTTTGCACATTGACTCTCTGTGTCGAATGGGAATTGGGTCCGATACTCTTGGCACCCACCTCCATTACGCGCTTTTTGGTCTTGCGAACAGGTAGTGTATTCGAAAAACGATCCCTCGGACCGTCACTGTCTGACGGTGTGTTCTCATAGGTATCCTTCGGAGTTTTAAACACGCCATTGCCACCAGCAGCACTCTGCCGCTTGATCATGTTCCTGTTCGATTGTTGCGAACAGAAGGGCTCCAAAGAGTGACTGTCTGTCGATGAACTATGCTGATGACACTCTATGCTGGGAATTTGCGAGTGGGAAGGTTGCGCCGTCCCCGGCATCTGACGCTCCATCAGCATGTTTTGGCACTGATTTGAGTGTGGGTGCATATATTGATAACGACCTCGTCTTGCCGGACTATTAGGATCACTGTAAGGTGGCGGCGGGCCCCACACTCCATACGGGAGACCATTGGCCATTACAAATGCTGCTTGCTGGTTCTGTTGGGCCATACTACAACCACCCCTCTCATCAGTCATAATGGCTTCGCCGCCAGCTGACGCATTATTTGAGAATCCGTACTGAGAGTCTGGACTGGATGGTGTCTGACGGTATCGCGAATTCGGATCTGGCGAACTCCTCTGCCACGGCATTCGTGGCCAACTCCACCCAGCCACCCTTGCTCGCTGACTGCCCTGATTTAGTACACGACCATTCCCTCCACCGGCGGCTAAATCATCTCCACCCGGATTGGGCGAATAAAAATTTCCCGGCGGTTGTCCCGTCCAGAATCGTCCATCGGCACCAGCGTCCCAGGGGTACGATGAAGGTGGCA
The DNA here is from genome assembly GCA_932526625.1 of Rhingia campestris. Lineage (NCBI taxonomy): Eukaryota > Metazoa > Arthropoda > Insecta > Diptera > Syrphidae > Rhingia > Rhingia campestris. The sequence goes on along the minus strand of OW052184.1, from coordinate 53,531,148 downwards.
ATGCCTGCCTATGGGCATGACATTGTTCACAGCAACGGCACATGTTCGCTCGCGGTCCACTAATTACCCCGGCTGGTCCGTTCGGTGGCATCGGTCCATTTGGCGAAGGTCCTTGTTGGCTTGTGGTATACAGCGACCGACATCGCAGCTCCAATTGCTCCCAGTACATCTTTTTACGTTCATGACTGTGTGTGAGAGGCAAATAGGAACAATTAATGGATTTTATTATCGTGCAATAAAAAAAACCTTCCACCCACCTTAGTAGTTGATAGACCAGCATACAGCTAAATACGGCCACCAGGACTCCGGCCACCGACAATCCGAAAATAGCCCGTAGGCACGAATACAGGGATCCATGCACCACCCCACAATCTGACAGTGAATCGAAAACGAGCCTTACACCCTCTGCTTTGCAATAAGTGGTTTCATTACGATGGATAGATGAGGTGGGAAAGAAAAAAAATATAAAAACACGTTAGCAAGAAGATCATATGGAGGCGTTGGATGTTTGCCGAGATTCGATATAAACCGTATCTCGCACCCATCCATCGCTATGACATCATCCGTTGTTGTTATCATCATCATCGACTTGATGGATTCCGATTCTTACCTTTATCCACTCGTTCAACTTGTGACTCAATCATGTCGGAATAGCATGTACACGTCCGAGTTTTTTGTGCGTACTCGCACTCCCGCAATGCCTGTAGTCGACTCATGTGTAGGACCGTCGTCGTCACCGTAACCAAGGCACATGTCAGGGCCGAAACCAAGCCGCACGCTCCAGACAGTTTTATCTGCAAAATACAAGGATGAATGAAAACGATATCAAGAGGAAGGCGGGTGGTGACTGTTAGGTAGGATTGAAAAGTTGAAAACAACATGAGGACGACGGAAATTGAAAATCATGGACGCATTGATTTGAAAGTAACTTTTTGAAATTTCATTCCATTTGCCATTATTGTTGTACCTTCAAGGATGTATCTACCGTACCATGTGTTATCGCTTCCTAGATAGACACAAACGGAAGTTTAATCATAGCACAAGCAAGTCGAAAAGTAGGTCGGGTAGCACTGATTTGGCTTCGACACGAACAAAGAAAAGGCTACAACACAGATGCCTATGATAGAAAGCTCTCAAGGCAATTAGGCTATTTCTGTACAGGAACGACATTAAAGAGTGGATACCACACCTGGGGGAATTAAATTAATATTTAGGGACGAATCTAATAAATTGAACAAAATGGAAGAAGTTCACTGAGCTGAAAATATGACGTGACTTTTGAAGGTTAGTGAGGGGAAGGAAGTTCCTGTTAGGAATCAGATGTGTTAAAAGATGAAATATTTCTTTTAAATGTTTTATATGTGAATTGTAAACGGGAGCAAAATATTTTAAGATTGTCCTCTGTCCCCACAAGCCATATATGGCACTTGATATTCAAGTGTCGACTCCAAGGTCTGCGCGACATACACGGTACAGACACAAAGTACATCGGTTATTTCAATTTTTGTTTATTGCAGTGGCGATAAAATGATTCCAGCAAGTTCATTTTATAAAACAAGAAGGTTTTGTGATATTCCTGGCGATGGATTTGAGAGTGAAGATGAAATTCTGGAGTGAGAAAATTTACAAGCTGAAAATGGCGAAGAACATGTGGAGATACCAGAAACCTATGAGAGCAGTGAGTATGAACCGGAAGACTTCGGGCCCCTGTCTAGTGTCAGAAAACAAAAGAAAAAGGAGGATAATGTAAAATGGAAGAACAAAAAACTTGCTTCGTACAAGTAAAGCGACTAAACATTTTTAGGATCTAAGGATCTTCCAGAGGAAATGTCTGGTTTTGAGACCCCTGCCGACTTTTTTTTTATCTTTTCACGAATGAGCTGTTCGACATGATTGTGGAGGAATCCAATAAAAAAGCACTACAGGATAATATTAATAAGCCGGTCAACATAACTCGAGATGAAATGGAACAATTTGTCGCTATTTGTTTATTTACATCCCTCATCATTGGGACTATCAATGTGAACAGTCTTTCGTTTATGAGACTATGTCACGTAAGCGGTGGGGAAGACATATAACGTTTCCTACATTTCGCGGATAATAATGAGTTTGTGAAGTTTGGTCTACCTGGACACGGTAAGCTGTTCAAAATCAGACCACTTCTGAACAAAATAAGGTCCAGACTACTTCTTATTCCAAAAGAACAATACCTCACAGTGGACGAGCAAATAATACCCACTAAGTGCCGACACCACATTAAGCAATACAACCCAAAAAAGCCACATAAATGGGGTTACAAAAATCGTGTTCTGAGCGGAATATCAGGATTCAGCTATGACTTCGACATATTCGACATATGTGTCAAGGTTGACACATTCGGTTCCACGGCATTTTCACCACAAGGTATTTTTCGATAACTGGTTCAATAACCCAAAACTGCAGGTATACCTATCCAAAACGGGTCTTTTACCATTGGGAACGGTGAGATTGAATAGGGATCCCAACATTGCCGTTCCAACTGAAAGGGAAGGTTAGGTTAGGTTGGTGGGTTGATGAGGCAGATGGTGTGTATAATATGGTGGTTATAATAGATCCGTGAGGTCATGGAAAAAGTATTTTCCTAAGGTTCTCATTCTTAATTGGCTGAGGCCTGGGCAGTGGCACAGAAAGTGGAGGGTATCCTCGTGTATTTCTTCATCACCGCAGCCTCTACCCTGAAACTGAAAGGGAAAGAAAGAAGAATAGATGGGGATGTGGGGAAAATCGATGGGGTCGACGTTTCTTTTGTGTCATGGTTTGACAATAAAATTGTCAATATGCTTTCACCATTTGTTGGAAGCAAAAGGTATTTCAGAAAAGAAAAAAAAAAAAAATACATAGAGGTAGACTGTCCGAAGATAATAGACGAATATAACATATATATGGGGGGGCGTCGATCTTTTGGATTCCACGCTCGGACTGTATCGAATCGCTATAAGATCGAAAAAATGGTATCTTAAGATATTCTTTCACTTTTTGGATTTGTGTGTGGTCAACGCTTGGATCTTGTGGCGACGACAGAGTGATGTGTACATGCCCCTGTACATTTTAAATTTGCAATAGCAGAACACCTAAGCAAGGTTGGTAAGGTCAGTAAGAAAAGAGGCCGTCCTTCTTCATACTCGAGCACTCCAACACGCCAAAAGACAAGTTCTTATGCCCAACCTTCAACTCCGAAGTTCCCATCCATGGACCACGGCGTCGTGGAATCTCACTTAATTCTGTTAGTTTGGATTCAACAGACCACATTCCAGAATGGCAAGAAAGAAAGCAGCAACGCCAAAATGACTGTCAGTTCAGGTCCTTTATAAGGTCTATTCCCGTACTTTTGCAGTAAAAATTAATAAATTCTCAAATTTTATGGAGTGTGGGTAAATTATCTCAGAAAGAGACAAAATTACCAAAAAGTAGGGGAACGCGTTTAAGTAAAAAATTAGTACGATAATTTTTAAACAGAATGATCAGGTTTATGACGATTTCTTTTGGGATAAATGAATATGTAGGAACTGTCGATTGGCGGCACTACTCTTTTAAATTATTGTAATATTGCAAGGACGAGTACTTTTCTGTCCGCGAACGCATTGCAACAATCAGGAATAAACTCACCGACATACGCGTTAAATGCGCTCACAAAGAAATAGATGACATAGCATGTTTCTACGAAATCCTTGAAAACATGAATCGATGCATCAAAGCATCTAAAAACAAACCCTACTGTCGAACACGAGAGCGATAAAGGACATAGAGATATGACAATTTAGACAATTTATTAAGACGGCTACCTTCTGAGTCAATTCGCATGTGTTAGTTCGAAGGCTTAAATGTAAACAGATTTGCATTCATAGCGTAGATAGTATTGCGGCTGAACTCCGCTAGAACAAATAGTGCATATGAAAGCATGGAATTCACTATGATTAACAAATCTGTCAAGCTACTGGAATACGCAGACAAAATATATGCTATCACAAACAAATTATTGTCGACTCACAACTTTTTAACGAAGATTGACACTTGGAAACCGATGCTACTTTGGCGAAACTAAAATGCTCAAAACCCCTAACTCGAAAGTACCTTTAGATTCAAAATGGTCATTATAGTTGGAGCTGTTGCCGAAACACGCGAAAATAAAAACGCCTTGCTCTCATGCGCATGCGCTAAAGGCTATTAGTGAATAACATCATCCGCTGTTAGTTTAGAGATTCTACAACAGAGTAGGGTAGTATGGATATGCTAACATGATTTTTATATTATCAGCTCGCAACTTAAATTGAAAACTAATATTAAATCCGAAGTTAGTAAAATTTAAAATCAAATTTAACGAATATGTTTAATGTCAGTTTTTATAAATTATACTCACCAAGTAGCTGTAACGATTCCGTCTCCTCGCCAGACTCATGATGCATAATCCGGTTAAGATCAACTGCAATGGAATAAATGAAAATAACTTTTATTATAAAATTCTCCCAACATCTTTTGCTAACGTAATTTATAATAATTTTGAAATCCTCTAAATCAAATGTAAGTATCCAATTCAAAATGAAAGGCTAATCGCCAACAAGTGGAAATGTGCTCTAAATTGAACGAAGTGACATTTCTACAATCTCAGTGTAATCCTCCCTTGAGAACGATGCGTTATTTAAAAGGACGACACGTCTACAACAAACGTTTGTCTTCGCTCTTGTATGTTTAAAAGGATCTCACGATTACTCTAGGGCAAACGCATTCCTATATCATCCACAGTCAGTGTGGGATGGGGGTGATAAAAGGAAAAAATAAGGAAAAGCTGATATGTATTGCACACATTGCCATCAGATAAGGCGTCAAGCGAGCGAATGAAAGAAGATTGCTTCACACAGAGGCAGGACGTGTGACAAGGCAACGAACTGCCTGTCGATGTTGCTTCTACACTGAAACCCCCCTTTTGAGTTGCGTTCTTCCTCGTCGCAAATACATTTTTTTTTTTTGCATCACCAAGGGTTGTATGCAATAAGAAGTTGAAGGCGGATAAAATGGTACAGTGGCCAAATGCCACCCATCTATTTTAATTCGTCATTTGCCGGAATATACAGAGTCCTCCGTTTCAGGATGAGATATATCATCGACGTAGTCGTCGTCTTCATCATCGTCATCTGCCCCCCTGTTTGGATGTACTATAATAATGTTTGCACAGCACCCTGTGCATAGGAAAAACATGTTGCCAACATTACAAAAGGACTAAACAACCCTCGGGGGTGGGTTCTTCTTGCTGCTGGTGCATTGTCGGCCCGGTTCAATGATATTTGAGGAGATTTTTTAATGGCCACTTAAGCACAAATGTGTACAGTATTTGTTTTGCATTAAGCAGTAAGCTAAAATGGCCACCCGTACTGTAGCCACTACCACCAGTGATGAGGGAGGACTAGGGAGAGGCTAAAATTAATTGCACTCAAGATGTCGAAAGCGTAGCATCGTACCGTCCAACTTTTTAATTATTTCGCAATTTCAGAATTTTAATTGGAAAGAGGCTACCGACTCGGTAAGTCCTTTTAGTGAATCTCCTTAAAATAGGTCATTCTAGATGAGATTCAATTTATACATAATTTATGAGAACAGTATACAAACGGTGGAAAGAAATTAATCTGCGAAGGCCCATAACAACAGAGATGATGCATATATGTTGGTATGTAAGGACTAAACTATGAAAACATTTGTCTGTTCGCGTACTAATGTTCAAGTATTTGAACAGACTTGGATATACAACTTCGCGTACTGACAAATTTGTAAACAATTTATGAAGAAAATATTTTATGCAAACAAAATCCAACTTTCGATATTTGCCAAAATATTAGATTTTAATAATGTTTAAGAGAACCCACGTCTAGTTCCACTACCTAATATAGAAGAAGTTGGCCTAGCTATAAAAAAGATTAAGAACAACAATGCCGCAAGTTCTGATGGCTTACCAGCGGAGCTTTTTAAATACGGCGGTGATGTTTTGGTAGGGAGCATGCACCGAATCATCAACCAAGTATGGGTGGAAGAAAACATGCCCAGTGACTGGACTATCAGCTCCATATGCCCCATCTACAAAAAAAGGTGATCCTATGTCTTGCAAGAACTATCGAGGCATATCCCTGCTTAATGTCGCATACAAGATACTATCCAACGTAATGTGTGAACGTCTAAAACCGGCACTAATCGGCACGTACCAGTGTGGTTTCCGGCCTGGCAGATCGACAATAGACCAAATTTTCACACTGAGGCAAATCTTGGAAAAGACCAACGAATTTCAAGTCGAAACTCACCACCTATTCATCGACTTCAAAGCCGCGTATGATAGCATACAACGTCAGGAGCTCTATATGGCGATGTCCGAATTCGGAATCCCGGCAAAACTGATTCAGCTGTGTCGCGTGACGTTGGAAAACAAGCGATGCAACGTGCATTTTGGAAGTAGCTCCTCCGAACTATTCCAAACATGCACCGGATTTTGGCAAGGAGACGCGGTATCATGTGACTTCTTCAATCTTGTACTGGAGTAGATAGTGCGCAGGGCAGATGTTAACACGGAAGGCACTATTTTCAATAGGTCCCTCCAGCTGTTGGGCTATGCGGACGATATTGACATCATCGGTCGATCCCAACATGCCGTGATAAAATCGTTCAGATTGAAGAACAGGCGAAATCCGTTGGCCTTGAAGTAGATGACGACAAGACTAAGAACATGCTATCAACAAACAAACATGCATCTGTCCACCGCCTAGGACAAAACGTCACTATTGATAGCAGCAATTTAGGGGTAGTTAAGGAGTTCACCTACCTCGGAGTTAACATAAACTCCGCGAATGACACCCTAGTGGAGATCCGTCGAAGAATTACCCTAGGAAACCGTTGCTACTTCGGTTTGGCGAAACAACTGGGTTCAAAACTCCTAAATCGAAGGATGAAATGTGTGCCCTACAAAACCCTTATCCTGTCAGTTCTGCTTTATGTTGCCGAGAGCTGGACCATAAGCAAGAAGGGAGAGCTGATACTGGGCTCCTTCGAAAGAAAAATACTTCGACGGATTTTTGGTCCTGTGCACGAGAAGGGCGAATGGAGGAGAAGATACAACCGCGAACTCTATGAGCTGTACCAAGATGTAGATGTAGTCCAAAAAGCCACAACACGTCGACTACATTGGCTCGGCTACATCGAGCGAATGGACAATAATGCTCCAGCTAAGAGGCTCTTCGAATCCCAGCCCCCAGGTTCGAGAAGGCAAGGAAGACCGAACCTCCGTTTGAAAGACCAAGCCATCGGGGATGCCAGAGGGCTTGGTCTAGACAACTAGAAGCAGCAAGCCAGGGATCGTAGAGGATGGAAGGCTGCAGTGTCTCAGGCAGAGACTCTCCACGGGTCGGGAGCCCGATAAGTAAAGCAAGTATTTAATTTTAAGTTTAAGAGAATTTAGTGAACAGCAGCATTTGAGTTTGAGCAGCATTTTCTAATAATTTTTTTTATTGCAAATAAAGCGGTATTTGACAGATGATTTTGCGAGTGGTTCAGTTTAAAGATTACTGATAAAAACTCTGTTCCCGTACGATATTATTTTTGAATATTCTTTCTGAATTTTACTGATTTTTACTTATGCCGTTCTCCTATGCAAAAATTAGTATAAAAATCGCAGCAAACTGAATATTATCAGAAAGTGATAAGTAGTTTTTTTTAAATCTGTTTTATGTCATTTATTCTTTAAAATTTAATTTGAAAGTTCATTGCTAGAATTCGATCGAAATGGATTCGATGCCGCGTTTCTGCTGATATACCGGTTTTATAACACGTGGATTTTATTTAGTTTGCTTCGTTTGTTCATTGCGAAAAATAACAACAGCAGTTTTGTGACAGATATTGTTTTGCAATTTAGTGCATTATCCTTGAAAACAAATTAAACATGCCTGGAAAGAATCTGTTAGTGATCGGAAGTGGTGGTTGGGAGCATGCGATCTGCTGGAAGCTTTCGCAAAGTGTTAAAGTGCAAAAGATTTACGTTTTAAGCTTAGTACGCAGCTCGCGCTAAATTTTATCTACTCTCCACTTGTTTTCTCCAATCCAAAGATAAATGCTCGCTAAATTCGTACACAGCATATAGCTGAGTCAGGGAAATGTCATACATTCGCAGATGTCAGTAAATGTCAGATAATCAGTCGCGTCAATAAAATTTGTTTACCATTTGAGTCAAAATAAAATTCTTCCATCAAATATTCTTCTTAATTTTCTTCCATTTTTATTTTTTATTAAAATTTCGCCGATTTAAATGCCTCGCACATTAATTTCGCGAGATAAATAAGTGGAGACCTGTCATCCGCCGAGTATAACACTTTTCGTATAACACATAATATTGTTATAACCTACCTATATTTTGTGTGTCCCATCTTTATGAAGTTAAGAATATTCTCGCGAGCTGCGTACTGCACTAATAAATTTGCTCGCTAAATTTTATCTCTGTAGAGATTTTTGTATGGGAGGAAAATTTAGCGCGAGCTGCTACTGGGCTTTACCCGGCATTGAACAAGTGGATAATTGTGAAAACATGAAGGGCATTAACATCAAAGATTTTGAGGCCGTGAGCACATGGTGCAAAAACACTTCTATTGATCTAGTAATCTTGCATAAGCACAAAATTCGCTGCTTTTGCCCTCAGAAAGAAGGAGCACAGATCGAATCTGATACAAAATGGGCTAAGGACTTTATGATTCACCACAAAATCCCAACGGCTCGCTTTGAATCATTCTCAGATGCAGACAAGGCCAAGGAATTTATTAAGAATGCTCCCTTCAACCCACTTGTAGTGAAAGCTAGTGGTTTAGCAGCCGGAAAAGGTGTTGTGGTAGCTGCAATCGAAATGCGTCCTGTCTGGCAGTTGATGATCTTAAGACAAAAGACATATGGTTCATCTTGGGATGTGCTGGTCATTGAAGAGCTTCTAACCGGTGAAGAGATATCTCTCCTTGCCTTTGTCGATTACAAAAATATATCCACCATGCTTCCTGCACAAGATCATAAACGTCTAAAGAAAAATGATGAAGGATGAGGTGCCTATTGCTCATGCCCACTTATATCGAAAGTCGATCTTGAAATGGTTAAAAATAAGGTTGTACCAATTTTTTTAGACAATTACCGTTTCGGTGATCCTGAAACTCAAGTTATTCTTCCGCTATCAGAAAACGATCTTTATGATGTAATGAGTGCCTGCTGGGATAATACACTTTACAAAATAGAACTGAAATGGAAAGATAAACTCACTGCAGTTGGGGTCATAATGCAAATGCTGGTTATCCAAAGACATCAACTTAAGGATGTCTAATTGGAGGAATTAAAGAAAATTCGGAAAATCAACTCGTTTTTCGTAGTGGTATGGCTGTTGATCAAGCAGGAAGTTTGATAACAAATGGTGGGCGAGACTTAATTGCAGTTGCTCTACGTAAGGATCTCAAAGTGGCTGCAGCTGAAGCGACGAATACAAAAACAAATTTTTGGCGCAACAGGCTCGTTAGTACCCAGGGCCTAGCTTTCTCACAACCATTCATGTGTGTGTGTGTACTTCTTGCACGATGGCGGGACCTCCTGTTTTATGCCGACTCCGAACGGCTAAGTTGAGATAAGCTTTTCTTGACAATTGATACTGCTCGAACGATTTGTCAGATCATCACGAGAGGAGGGCCGGTGAAAAATCATTTAGGTGTTGCTACGGCTGGGAATCGAACCCAGACCTTCTGCGCGGCAGTTCATCGCACTAACCATCGCGCCACTGAGCCCTCATCTACTGAAGCTGAAGCGACGAAAATTTGTCAAAAAATAACATTCTCTGTTCCACAGTGATATGGCACAGTTCCGCACTGACATAGCTCAAAAGGTATTTAAATTGTAATTTTTCTAAATATTTTTTTATTAATGTAATGCTTATTGAAATTGCTTATATTTGTATAAACACAAACGTTCACAAATGTTTTTAAATCTATATCGTTACTAACTTGACTGGAATCAATGTCAAAAGGATCGAAGAAGATGAAAGGCTGTGACACTTAACGTTAGTATCTCCTACATGGATTTATCAGAGTGGCCTGTGGATTCGGTGCTGGCATAAGTTGATCATAGCAGTGCGTGTTACAAACTCAGGCCTTGGCAATAACAGAAGCGGCATGTGGTAGAAGTGCCACATGATGTTATTACCATATTCGTTTACATCCCAGCGTATAAAATAAATATCCGCTACTTAAATCAAATTCAGGCTAGCCCGTCTGTCGGAGAATGCTCAAAACTCTCAAAAATTAATAATGTTACGAACTGGCAGAAATTGATCTGCAATAAATAGTTTTTATTCTCACAACCATACGACGATAGTGGGACATATCATTTTGGCCTAACAAGTTCGTTAAGACCCAGAGCCGAAATCAATCTCATTTTCGGCCCATACACCAAAATGACGACGCATTGCATGGTCTCGCGGCTTTAATTCTTGCACAAGCTGGATCTTGTAAGGTCGTAAGGCAAGAACTTTGCGCAAAATCTTCCATAAAGTTGATGTACAAAGCTCCAATTGCTGCGCACGGTGGCGAATCGATTCATTCGGGTCCTCTTCAACACTTTGTTCTACAGTGGCAATTGTTTCTTCGGTGCGCACTGTTCTACGTCTCTGCGGATGCGTATTATCACATAGAGTAAACGTTGTGCGAAAACGATCCATGGTTAACTGAATTAATTGCTCTGATGGACGATTATGTCGACCATAAAATGGACGGAGCATGCGGTAAACTTCGCGAACTGAACCATTATTTTCGAAATAAATTTTAACGATTTGCAAGCGGTGTTCATTTGTCAACCTGTTCATGGTGAAATGGCAAACCAAACTGAACATAAATGGCATTAGAGTGGCCCGATTTGATCGCAAAATGTCAGTTTTATATCTATTCGAAAACCAACCTCTAAAAAAACACCCTTAAACATCTATACATCTGGTCCCTTCAATTTAAATTAGGTTCATAAATGTCTGCTAGATGATGGCACTGTCGTTTGGTGATTTATTCAACAATCCCTCTTAGGATAGTGTTCTTAACCGACTCGTTAACTTAATCTGACTGAGCTGCGCAACTTATTATAAAACTATTACCTCAATCGAAATCACTAGAATGGCAAGTTGCCATCAAATACGTGTGTACAGTTATCGTCATCGTATTCAACCCTATAAACATGTCACAAATATTAGGTTCAAAACCATTTTTAAAGAATAGGGTCTTGTTATGGTGACTTTAGTTTTAATACGATTAAAAGAATTTTTTTTTATTCAATATTGCCATCAGTTACTTCCTAAAGATACAACATTACAGAGAAATAGATGACAATTTTAATTGACTATGTACAACCATTGTTTTTAAGCTCTGAAAAGCACTTGAAAATCCCATTCAATGTATGTATATCCTGATGACATTCCACCTGACTCTCGCAAAATTGATTTATACAACCACAAGTTTAATTAACTTCCCGATCACCGCAAACGATAACAACGGTACGGAGGACTTTAAATCGTTGGTGGCTCTTGGTGTTTTGCAATGAACGTGCTTAAAATATAGAACAGTGTGTCCTCCCACCCCCTCTCCCGAAACTAACCAGTCAACCGCCATCTAGCCGACCCACCCTATGAACAATTTTAATTAAAAACTTTGGAGCTATACGAATATACGGTTTCTCCATTTGGCTGTCTTTATCCCTGCTCAGTATTCCAAGCGGAATACAACGACTGCAATAAAATCATGAATGTTTACTTTTTATTCAGAAAAACCAATAGAAATGGACCCAGCACTTCAGGCAACTTTCTACGCGATTCGATGAAAATCCATAGTTACATGACGAGAAGTTGAATTAACAATCGAGTTTTCCATCATAAAATCAAAAACGACAGCAGGATAAATCACAATAACTCATAGCTGTGAATTTTACGTTACTCAGGACTACATAGTCTGTTGCAAAACATTTTTATTAATTAACTCTGCCTTTTGTTAAGTTTAGAGTGGCTCTTCATAGGAGGTGCATTTATAGCATAAAAAGTTCTTGTACGACTAGGAGTAGCAGGGTTACTATGCTTTAGCTCCTGTCACCAATTTCATCTGTTTAGCTTGACCGTAATAGGATTAGCGTCAAATCGCCCAAAATTAGTTTGAATGATGTAACGTTTTGTCGTATCGACCAAATCTCAAAAATCTTCTTAAAACAATTTTTTTGACCATTTTGAGATTTCTAAATTTTTGGGGATCTGTGACAGTGTAAAATTTATAGCGTCTAATATTATGAGCTAAGTGATATTTTTCTTATTTCAAAGATTTGATAAGGTCCCGCCGTCATAACGTTGCTGTTAAACGTTGAAGGCATCTAGATTGGCTTTGCTGATAGCTTGTCCTCATTCTAGTCTCTGCAGCTTCTACAGAAATATCGTTGCAGGCAATATAAAGATGAAGTGCATGCCTATCTAGCATGCAGTGCCCTGTGATGTTATTGGTATATATGGAGGAATAAGGTATCCTCATAGACCTGTTGGTGTCAACGTCAAGTGCTGGTAAATAAGCCGAGCCGCATTTTTGTAGATCAGCTGTGACCACCTGTAAATAGTCACAATATCCTTACGTTATATCATTTTTTTTCTCAACCAATCGGTAACCAGACTTATTTCTAATTCGGTGGAGCAAACCTGATCTGTATCGATCGATGGAGATTTTCCCCATTGGACATCCAGTTATTTTCCAGTTTGTATGCAAAATGTGAAATCCAGGCTTAAGTTCGATAGGGTAAGTAGAAGTTTGGTTTTACTTTGTAGATTATGTTGTAATGTTAGAATTTTGGCATATCCCACATTAAATAATTCAGCCGCAATTCCCACTATCAGTTGATGTGTCATCGGGCCTTTTTTTGTTTTGCTAGGATCTCATGGATTACTGTGATAGATTGATCAATATCAGGTCTGTTCCCGTCCTTTTTCAGTAAAAATTAGTAAATTCTCAAATTTCTTGGAGTGGGGGTAAATTATTTCAGAAAGAGACAAAATTACCAAAAAGTACGGGAACGCGTTTAAGTAAAAAACAGTAAAATTATATATTTTGTATGCCTTTTAAAGAACAAATGACATAAATGTCCTGTCAAAACATGCAAGTTGTCACTTTTAGATACCAACTGACAGTTTACTGATTTTTACCAACAGAAATTTCTGCAGTAAATTTTTTTACAGATTTTTATGGAGGGGTAGTTTTTTGCTCTCTCGTGAGCTGTCTCTTTTACATATTTTTGCGTACGGGAACGGCAGTAAGTAAAAATCAGTAAGAATCAGTAAATATTATTTTTTACGGGTACAGACCTATCATTTGTTTCATCTGTCATTAAGTTACAAATTCAAATAAACTTTTCTATTCCGCCCGGGGTATTTTACTACTGCGTCCGACGTCGGACTGGAAATCTAAGACTGTTCGAGTCGGATTATTAGTGTCCATTAGTGTCTTTTCGCTCTACATGTCCAACGCATCTTAAACGTCCAATGTGTAGCACGTACAGTTCTGGGTCGGTACCGAAGATTTTCTGAAGAGTTTTTCGCTGAAATCGACCGGGCTAATTGAAGAGCCATGTTGGTTGAGGCCCAGGGTCGATTCCGACTATAGCGACAATTAATAAAAAAAAATTTATTTAATTTCTCACAAAATTACAGCCAGTTCACATTATGAAATGATTTGTATTTGACGGTAACAAGTGTTGAGCTGTTGCCAACCAAACAAAGTGTTTGAATGTCAACTGTTAGTGAATGTTGAATACGCGTTTTTATGATAAAACAGTTTAGGTATATATACAAATATGAATCGATATTATTTGTCAAGCGAAGACGAATCTTCATGGCATGATACATCTACTACAGATATAACACGAAGATGATATCTGTTTAGATGTATCATGAGTCATCCTTATAGAAATTTGTCAATTTAATCAAATTTAGTATGAATATGCGTGTTGCGTTACAAAATTATCAAACTGGAGAAGTTATTTTAAAACAATTGGTGGACTGGCAATAGCAAAATGCCTGTCGATACTTCGCCTGGATGCATTTAATTCCCTGTCTATTTCTGGCAGTTCACCGAATCAAAACCGAATTCATCTAGAAACTCGAACAAGCTATATTGTCTTCAAACAACATTGATGTCAATAAAATGAATTTCCAAATTCAAAATGGAATTGCTGGCGAATTGATGACATATTTTAAATCGGTTGATTCGTTCACTAGCAAACGGAATTTTTAAACTCACTGGAATTGCTGGATTAGTGCCTCATAATCTACAATTAAAAGTCAGATCAGCAATAATTTAATTGCGAAATATTAACCAACCAAGTCTTTACAATTCTTAAGGGAAAATACAAAGAAGAATACGTTTTGATCCTACGCATTCCCATCGACAAGCCATTTGACTTTAAACGGTTGCAATTTTCAGTGCTGCTTGCATTCGCAATTTCGAAAGGTTATTTGCTGAGTGTTTACGGCATTAAACTGAAAAATTCATGCTCTTCAGATTCTCAATTATAAGTCGCCTGTTATCGTGTCGAAAAACCATCATTCGTATCAGACAAGGAAACAAATGTCTTTACTTTTAATAGTGCAATTCAGAAAAAATGTTACTCTAAGATAAAAATTAAATACACTTTCATAGTTCTTGTAATTTTAAAGTTAAATTTATAAAATATAATATCTAGTAAACTTAACATTTAATTTTAAATTTAAATTAAATATTTGTCTACTTATTTATTCCTCATCCAATTGAGAAGGCAAGACAACAACGTTCGTTTGACAGCCAGAGTTCGCAAATTTCGTATGAAATATGGTCGGGAATCGGAATAGTGGTTTAACTTTGTCAACTGTGTTAATAGTAATTGAAATTCAGGGAGACTGGGTCAATTAAGGATGGTTAACTTAAGGGCCCCTTCAATAATAAGCCGTTGAGATGTTAATATCAAATATCAGTACTTCGAAGAATTGGTGGAAGTTCAGGAACATTGTGGAAAAGAGTTGCAATTTCCAAGAATCTCTCCCTCTCCCTGCGTCTTCATACTCGCAAACTTCAATTAGCATAACAACTGCAAAAACTGAAACATGATTAGCGTAGCACAGCGAAGAGAATTCGTTGAAAGGATTATTGAACATCAACATTAAAAAGGGGATGCTAATCTTTCGAGCAAAATCATCTCGTAAGTGATGAAGTTCTTTTTACTCTTATGGCTTCGTAGGGGTCCAGTTATAGCTAGTATTGAACAACTTCATTGGAACACAAAACATGATGGAACTGAAATTTAGGTATATAGCTGGTTATAGGAATCATTGGAAAATTGTGTTTCATTTGGGTGGAATAAGAAACAATACTTCAGAAAAATAAATCGTGAACATTGAAACACAAAAATCTTTAATTAAAAATTTAAATATTATTGGATAATCTTGTTTTAAAATTAAAAATTGAATTTATTAACATATGAGAAGGCTACAATCCCATCCCATCCTTAAAATTAATATCTCCAAAAAGTGGGCTTTATTAGCCTATAATATAGAAAATGACATTGTCGCAACATATTGTTCAAACAGTTTATCAGAATCTTTTGTTGTTTGACAAAAAACATCGTTTTTCTCCTGAATATATACGGTTTTTGTAAGAAAACGCCCCAAAAAGTGGGCGTGGGCTAAAATGGTCTATAGACGAAATGTTCATATTAATATTACTAATGATTCTGCATCAAAATGTTTTTTTCAAAATATTTAAAACTTGGCCAAAAAACGTTTTTTATCAAAACCGCCCAAAAAGTGGGCGTGGCAAAAAACTTTAAATGAACGAAATATAGATATTACGATTGTCTAACTACGCTTCTCAAACACTTTTTTTTAAATTCCTTACGGTTTGGCTAAAAACTACGTTCTTCTGAAAAGGGGGCGTGGCAGTGGGCGGATTTCAAATATGTTTACGCTTGTTCTGCTGGGAGCAACAAAGAGCACGTGTACCAAATTTCATCCTTCTAGCTCAAAATTTAAGGCCCAAAAACTGGTGACGTACGGACGGACAGACACGGCTAAATCGACTCAGCTATCGATTCTGAGTCGATCCGTATACTTTGAGGTATATGTAGCTAAATTATTTCTCTATGTTACAAACTATGTATCAAAACTAATATACCCCTATGGGATAGGGTATAAAAATTCCGCAAGAAGTAAAAGAAAATTTTCAATGATAGATGTAACTGGAACCTAAGTCTCTTCAAAATTAATGCATTTGGGGTTTAGAGAACAAACATGTGATTATTGAAAAGCAAATGGATCGACAATCATTGGATCACCACAGCACGATATGAAACTTCAATATATCGCGACTTGATAACCGAGTTCTTTTTTGTCTAAATTGAATGAAATTGATGTGAACGACTTGTGATTTCATCGAGACGGCGCGCGGCACAGGCCATATATAATTCGTAAAAAATCAATTATTGCATGAGACATTTCCTGATAGTATAATTCAATTAGTGCATGAGACATTTCCTGATAGTATACTCTGGATACAGTGATTGGAATTGGCCTTTAGATCATCTGAATTACACCACTGGATTTCTGTTATCTATTTCATTCAAATCTCGCTTAAATTTTGATACAACCTTTACATAAAATCATAGCGTACGTGTTGAACTAAATATGCAGTGCATCAGAAGCTGTTTGCTTAGTAAAATTTAACATTTAGAAGAAAAGAAGGTTATCACTACAAAATCCGTTGTCACTTCATTCACATTGCAAATTATATTTTTATACCCTATCTCATAGGGGTATATTAGTTTTGATACATAGTTTGTAACATAGAGAAATAATTTAGCTAGATATGCCTTAACTATATGGATCGACTAAGAATCGATAGCTGACTCGATTTAGCCATGTCTGTCAGTCCGTCCTTACGTCACCAGTTTTTGGGCCTTAAATTTTGAGCAAGAATGATGAAATTTAGTACACGTGCTCTTTGTTGCTCCCAGCAGAACAAGTGTAAACATTTTTAAATCCGCCCACTGCCACACCCCCTTTTTAGAAAAACGAAATTTTTGGCCAAACCGTAAGGAATTTTGAAAAAGTAATATTTATTTATTTTATTTTGTTATGGTACATTTTAAAAATATTTGCAAAAATTTTCGATGTAAAATCATTATATATGTGTGAACATTTCGTCTATAGGTACATCATATTAATCCACGCCAACTATTTGGGGGCGTTTTTCTACAAAAAATTCGTATACCCTACCCCAAGACATCCGTGAGTTCATAATTGCAAACAATGTTGCCCAAACCATGCAACAAATATTCATTGAACACATTTATGAACGCAAACGTAGCTGCATGAATTCGGTCGTCATGCATTGACAAAAGTGAGTTCATAATTGCATGTAAAACAAAGTCATAAATGACAGTATTAAAAATCATTCTGTCAATGACAACTCGTATACCAAATATTTTTAATAAGTTTTAGATACACCATCACTCAACATGGCTGATAAAAAAATGATATTAAGACTCATTTTAAATCTCTTGGATGGCATAAACTTGGAAAGCATCCCAAAAAAAACTGGCGGAAAGAAAAATTCGAAAAAAAGGAAGTTATATTTGTTTTCTACTATGAATTGGAGAGTGATGGCCAGACATATTCCAAAAAACAGGACCTTTTACAAAACAATTTATGAATTTCCCGATGATGTTTTTCGAAATCATTTCCGTATGACCAGGTCAACATTTAAGGTACTTTTTCGGTTAATGCTATATATAATTTTCAAGTTTGAAAATTAATTCTGTTAGGTTGTGGAGAATGAATTAAATCCATTTTGGAAAAAAAGTAATTTCGGTCGGCTTAAAACTGGTTTGAGGCTAGCACTTTACCTAACTATTTGGAAGCTTGCCAATAACTGTTCATTTAGGGAAATCAGTAACTTGTTTAATATTGCTAAGGGAGCAGCTTTCAAATATTTCATTGAAATAACCAAATTGCTAATAACATCAGAGCTTCATCAATATATCTTACTTAAACTGAGACCCGGAACACGGCCATTGACAAAAGCAGCGAATAATCTTCATTTTGATGCATCATAGACGGTCGAGTTTGGCAAGGATGTCTTAACTAAACTCGTTTACTCCTGCCATTTTTCTGCAGCTCGGCAACAAAACAAAAACACATGCACAATTGACAGCATGTTGACTGTCAATTTTCTTTTATGAACGCAGGTGCTGCCAAAATCCTGCAATGATAATGCAGCATTTTTACATTTATGAACTCGACCCATATGCAATAGAAAAACCGATGTTTTTTGTCGAACCATAGAAGATTTTGATAAACCGTCTGCACAATATGTTGTCATAACGTCATTTTCAAAATTTTATGGCCATAATGCCCACATTTTGGGGATATTAATTTTGAGGATGGGATGGGATAGGGTATTAAACGATCCGCGTAGCAGATTGTAGCCTTCTCGTATGTTTAGATATCAAATTCATCATCTTATCTTTGTACACTTAAATTTGTTAACATTTTTTATTTATAAGAAAATATTTTAGAATTTAAATTTGATTCTGTTTGGTATTTAAATGGTTTTCGCAACTGCATCGACACCAGTCATTTTGTCACACCATCTACTTCCTTGTTGCCATTACCCGTCCCAGTACCATTTTATGAAAGATTTTCTCCGAGAAATTCTCAACTGAAAAGTATTTAATTTCTTTATTTCTCTCTCTTCCTCTGCAAAAAAAAACACATTCGTCCTACATACTCACTAAGGCATCCTACTCATTTCCATTCACCACTTATATTTTTAATTAAATAACACAAGAATGTCCAACGGCAGCAGCAGGAATAAATACAAAACGAAATAAAGAGTGTATAAAATAGAGGAAAAACCCTAAAAATAAAAGCAAATGCATGCATCCAGCAACTGAAAAGGAAAAAAAAACCTAAATCCAGGCTCACGAAAGGATGAACAGCAACAGGACGGGCATACTGTGCATATAATAGAAAAAAAGAGGGATTACAGCCGTTTGGGACACAAAACAATAATAATGATGTAAGGCAGGAGCGCACTATATGGTCGACGCGGGTGTAAATAGGACGAAATGCATGCTGTTGTTCCAGTTGTGCTGAAGGTATAGAAAAAATAATAACACATACTAAACACTAAGAATAAAAGATTTTTCTCGTTTTAAGGACTATATATGCCGTGCCAACATATTATGCAAAAAAATACCAAACTATTCTACCAACAAACAAAACCGACTATACTTGTCATGGTGTAAGTAATTTGGTATTCACCTTAAGCTACCGCCTTCAGATTAAGATACGAGGTCGGTTTTTTAAAGATTTTTTTTCTTCTATCCCAAAAAAGCATAAGAAAAATACGTTCAGTTGGTACTCTGAACTATGAAAAAAATATATTGAGCTAATAACAAACGAACGCAGTAATAGATATTTAATAGCGATCCAGAAATAGGAGAGACTATGAACTACCCCAACTACAAGGTTGACCTTAAGTAGTCATCCGATGTTGTTTTGGCCCTTCTGAATATCGGTTGTGGCTCGCGCAGCGTGTGCCGTTGCTCCGTCCTGTTAGAACCACATGTCCTCCAGTTCTACTTCTAATTCGTCCAATAGCGCCAAAAAAAACTCGATTAACTTGGCCCTATAGCGCGCACCGTCCACTGTTGTCATTTGACCAGTGGCGTTCTCGAAAAAAATAGCCCGCCAGCGTGAGCAGCGCACCATGCAGTAGCTTTGAGCGGGTGTAACGGCTCCTCGTGCATTACTCGTGGATTTTCGGTGCCCCAGAATAGTTTTTTTGTTCACGTACCCGCTGAGGTGGAAATGAGCCTCATCGCTCATTATGATTTTGGTCAAAAAATCGTCCACTTCGTCCTCGAGATTGAGGACGTAGGTTACACGTGATTGGCGGTCGACAGGCAGCAGCTGATGCACGGACTGGACTTTGTACGGGAACATGCGCAAGTCTTTGACCAAAATTCGCCTTAGGGACGACCGGTTGATGGCTAATTGCGAGGCATGGCGTCTGGTCGATGTTTCCGCCGACAGCTCGACATCCTCGGCAACAGCGGCGATTTTCTCGGCACAACGGGCGCTCCGGGGCCGGCCACTATGGCAACGTCTCGTGGTCCCATACTCTTCAAGGTTGGTAGCCAAAGGGCGCAGTGTTTGCGCAGTCGATGTCGGATGGCCGGGGAATCAGCGACGGAATTCGCGCTGGGCCAACACTAGAGACGAATTGTTACGCAAAAAAATAGACCCGATTATTCCGCGTTCTTGGTGAGTGTATCGCTCCATGACTTGTTCACTTGTATTCTACATCTGTCTAGTCCACAAATGTCAAAACAGAGTTGACATTGCCGGCCATTTGCAAAAATTAGAGCATCATCCAATAGGGTGATCTCTTTTGGCCCACCTTGTACAAAGGCATACGTCTCCTCAACATTGATTCTTTCTGCCGTATTATTGGAATGAATAAAACTGTTTGCCAAAAATGAGATCAAGCCCTATCAGTGTTGTTTTGTTCAGGTGTCTGGTCCATCACATATTCATCAATTTTAAAGCCGCATTTGGTGAACTGCCAAAAATCGTCGATCTGTACTGAATAATGATGAAGAATGCTCTCAGCTCCATCAAGGTCGGCAACGACATCAGCCAAACGGTCGATACAATCGGTATCAAACGAAAAATTTATCCGTTTTTTTTGGAATAAAAATAAATTTTTTTTTTTATTTAACCCCCACTCGAATTACTAAGGAAATCTTATTTTAAGAACCTAACCATTGCAGTCCGCTCTATGGCGCTGCAGCATGGACCGTATCAAAAACGTGAGAAAAATCCTTGGTCTTAACCTTGTTTGGTTAAAATCCAAACAAAAATCTTCGGAAAGTCATATCCCGTTTGGTTTAACGGGTTTGGAGATTCGATATAATGATTAAGCCACGAATCTTAAAAGCTGTACATATACATAGAAACAAAAAATGTAAAAAAAAAATAAAAACATGGGACTCTGCGCTAAGTTGTCCAACGCACAAACCAATAAATCACTGCACCCACATAGGCCTGCTCACAAAATATTTTGTCGATTTATAGTCCTTGAAAACCTAAAACAAAACTACGTAGTACAAGCAACTCTCACTGTTCCAATAAACAGCTGATCATAATATAAACATAATGTAAGCTCAATTTAACTCTCAACTCCATGGGACTTCATCAGATACCCCCAATTAAGAAATCACATTCTGCAAAACTGCCAACTAACTTTTAGCCTGTATTTGAGAACTTTTCCACACACAACTTTTGAAATCAAAGGAAAATTTCACATCCCTTGCCTCAATAGAACAAGCAAAGCACTACGAGTAATTTTATGGTGAACCAACTCGAAACTCATAAAAGCAAAGTGCGTATAAGGACTCTTGCAAATAAAACTGGCAATATACGATAGTCATATGACTCATTTTGCTATGTGTACACCCCACCAACATTTAGCCAAATGAATACAATAAAAAAAAAACTATGTAAGCACATTTTTGTTTAAGCTCATAACTTTGCATTGAGGATTTGCGAACCGGAGACGCTTTATTGTGTCCTTTCCTAACCATGGCCTAGAAAAATGTATATTGTTGTCCCGTCAGCACATGTATATAAAAAGGAATCAAACACAATAGCCGTGCAATGTGTTTTTAGCAAACAAACACATAAACAAGACAAAGAAAAAGTGTAGAATGTGTTGTATTTCTAAAACAAAATGGGCTACAAAAAAGTTAATGCAAAACACAACAGCAAGGATATGTACACTTCCCTATTTCATTCACTCCCACACGGTCTATGTGTGGCATTTGCGCCCCATAAATATAAGGGATTTTCCCCGCAAGGACATTACACAAGTCATTTTACATTGTTGGCTCTGAAACGCACACACATACAACCCTGTGAGCAAATTCTAGGCCCCATCAAACCAAAATGATTCTCATCTGCTTTATAAATAAAACGGTGGTAATCCTTTTTAGCTATAGCTAACCCACACCACAAGCTAAACCCGAATCCGAAACGAAGCCTAAAACTGCTGAAAAAAAACCCTTTTGTGTTGTTTTGTCTGGCTGCTTGAAGAACAAGGAAGTTGTGTGTGCACTTTCACATACAACGCACAGATATAAACTTTCTAATTGCGATCCTTCGCACGGAACCAAACCGAGAGGAGTATTCAGGATTTTGAACTTTTCAACACGAAACGAGTATTTCGTAAAGTACAGACAGACAGACGGAAGTCGGTGGGTGAAGAGAAATGAGAATAACGTAGGTCGTTGTTTTGGGATAAACTTCGAAATAGAGTTGGATTTAGGCAGTTTTCTGGGAAAAGATTGCGGATATTAAAGTAGGATCTCCGGATAGGTGTCATTCCATTTAATTGCATTCCTCGATTCTGAACTTGTTCGGGCGGCATTTTAATAAAGAAATTGGAGTATGGTTGTTGATTGAGCAGTGTTGCCAAGGGATTTAAGTTAGGTTAGAGTGGCTGCCAGCGATTCGCCAACACTTAGACCAGTTTTTGGGCCATTTTGATACCACGGGGATCTTGTGCTTTCGCCTAGTTACCTGTAGGAAAACCAATCTGTGCCTTCAATGAAACGGAGGAGAATTCTCACGTCCGTGTTTGACCAACCGTAAAGATTTTGAAGAAGTAAGCTCCAAGATGAAGCTTCATTTTGTTTGATAAAGCCGGCCAGTAACAAAGAAGATGAAGTATTGTTTCTTCTTCCTCTTGCCCCATAGAGCTCCTGCAGAAGTCAGGAGGAGTCCTAGCCTTTATGCGTTCATACCTATTAGAGAGTGTCCACTGATGACACCTATGGTGGCGCTAATACATTGCCTGGTGAGCAAGATCAGTCCCTTAGATATTTTTCCAACTGATTTTATAAAGGGTGTTTTTTTTTAGAGGTTGGTTTTTTGAATAGAGATAATACTGACATTTCGTGGTCAAATCGGGCAACTCTAATGTCATTTATGTTCAGTTTGGTTTGCCATTTCATCATGAACAGGTTGACAAATGAACAACGCTTGCAAATCGTGCAAATTTATTTCGAAAATAATGGTTCAGTTCGAAGTTTACCGCAAGCTCCGTCCATTTTTTGGCGACATTATCGTACATCAGAACAATTACTTCAGTTACTCTATGTGATAATACACATCCGCAGAGACGTGGAACATTGCGCACAGAAGAAACAATTGTCGCTAGAAAGCAAAGTGTTGAAGAGGACCCGAATGAATCGATTCGCCACCGTGCACAGCAATTGGAGCTTTGTCCATCAAATTTATGGAAGATTTTGCGCAAAGATCTTGGATTACGACCTTAGATCCAGCTTGTGCAAGAATTAAAGCCTCGAGACCATGCAATGCGTAGATTTTGGTGTATGGGCCGAAAATGAGATTGATCTCGATGCTCATCGCAAAATTTTGTTCAGGGATGAGGCTCATTTTTGGTTGAATGGCTACGTCAAGCAATATTGCCGCATTTGGGGTAAAGAGAATCCACATGAGACCTACATGCCACACAGCGCATGTAGCGCATAATTTCGCGGAATGGACCTGCCAATTGGCCACCAAGATCGTGTGATTTGACACTATTGGATTATTTTCTTTGGGAATATGTAAGCCAACATTTGTGGCGTTATTGCCGACATACGGCTCCAAATGCTCGAAAAAGTGGTTGAAAATATGACATCTAAACTTGGCTTTATTCGAATCAGCCGCGTCGGCCACATGTCCGAAATCATATTTAATCACATTAATGGCATAAAATTATCCTTATCCAATAAAGCCAAATTGATGGACACTAAAACGATTTTCTTGTGTTTTTTTGTAATTCGAAGTTCTATACCTCTAAAAAAACACCTTATGAATTCTTTTGTATGGTAATTTTCAATTTCTCCAGGTCACGCTTAAATACAATTCACCAGCACAGCTAAGACAGTGAATAAACAAAAGCCATTCAATATATACTTTCTTCAGATTAACTAACTGCAGCAACGTGTAATACCACTTTGAATACACAAAGTCCAACCATGGTTTGTATGTATGTAAACCGAACATCCTGGATTTAACTTGATTCCGAGGCTCTAAATCCGACTGTTACCTTTTTTTCGTTGCAATAAAACTCAGAGCTTGACTTTCCAACAGGAAAAAGAGCGATATCCTGACCCTACATAGAATACCTGATTGAGAATGGAGTTCCTACAGCAATATCAACACTCAGTGTATGCAATATTGAAAGATTAGTAACAAGAAAAAAAACTTAATGGGTGGTCCAACCATAATGCCCCATAATATAAATTGTGAGTCACACCTTAACGTCAAGTTTTTTGCCCAACATAATTTGACATATCTTTTTTCAGTTTTTTACAAATTCATCCCTATGGAGAGGTACACAATTTACCAGCGCGTTAAGATTGTTGAATCCTTTTTCGAAAATGGGCGTTCAAATCAAAATGCATTTCGTGAACTTCGTGATTTTATGGTCAGCATAATCGACCAAATGTGTCCACGATCGGGATAATTGTGCGCAAATTTTAGCAAACCGGGTCTGTAGAAAATGTGAAAACACCTGTGCATCCCAGTACGTTCTGCAGAAAAAATTGCTGTTGTTCGCGATAGTGTGGCATAAGAGACGTAGCGGTCTTCGTACCCAACAATTGAACATCTCACGAACATCACTGATGCGAACTTTGAATAAAGATTTGAATTTACACGCTTACAAGGTTCAATGGACTCAAGAGCTGAAGCCAACTGACCATTTCAAGCGTCGTCAATACGCCGAATAGTTGGTTGAACAGACAAAAGTGAAGTGACCTCAGTATGGATTCGTTAAAAAGTAGAATTGCCGCATTTGGGCAAATGAGAATCCACGAGAGATTGTTGAAAAGCCGATGCATCCCCAAAGAGTGACTGGTGTGGTTTATGGGCTGGCGGCTTCTTCGAAAATGAGGTCGTCCAGCAGTTACCGTGAATGAAATTGAGGATTTGGACCTTTCCGATATGTGCTTCGAACAGGATGGTGCCACTTGCCACACAGCCAACGAAACAATGGCTCTTTTGCGCGAGAAATTCAATGGCCCTGTTATCTCACGTCGTGGAAGAAAAAGTGAACGTCAATAAGCCAAGAACAATTCAAGAGATAAAGTATGAGATAATTCGACACATTAATGACATTTAACCTCAATTATGTCTCAGAGTCATGGGGAATATGGACTATCGGATAGAGGTATGCCACCGAAGCCGTGGCGAGCATTTGGTCGATATTTTCTTTCAAACATAATGGTCATAGATCCTTCTTTCATAGTAAACAATATTAAGAAAATTCTCTGAAAGCTTTTTGTTTTATTTACAATTAACATCGTGCGTTTTCGTTGGACCAACCTTTAGTAGAAGGGAAGCGAAAAAAAAACCTAGGAAAAAAATAATACACGCTGCCTCAGCTTAGGGATTAGGTTTTGTCGACAGACCAACATACGTCAGTCCTACAGAAAAACTAAACCACTGAAAACTAAACCTAGTCTCAGACGCGCAAGGAATCGTTGATCGTGGGCTATAGAGCAAGCAATTAGCACATCTCCGGTTAAGGAAGGGATAAACCTTTCATCTCAATACTGGGCCTATTAAAATACGCAGGTGATAATCCTCCAATACCAACAGCCAAGTCTGGATGAACGAAGGCATCTCAGATGATTCTATATGTCTGATCTACAGGAAATGCGAACTCATGATTTGCTCCTGCTACATAGGCATTTTCCCACTTTATTTAGTATACAAGATCCAATCCAACGTGGTCTTTGAACGTCTGGAAGACTTCCTGCAGACGCGTATCTATCGGCCGGCACGGAAGCAAAAGTATGCTCGACCAAATACCAAATTTTTACACAAAGTTAGGAAAAACAAACAATTTTCAGATAGGGAAATAAAAGTTGGCACATCCTTTACGAGTATCCCTGTTGTTGACTATGGTGTTTAGCAAGTGAAAGAAATCACCAGATCATGCGTAACCTTGTCTAAATCCATTTATAATATATAGAATGTTTCGATGAGATCAAACTTGATCCTAGACAGACAGAACAGTTAGTTCGGTATACTAAACTAGACATGGCTTTTTATAGTTCATCCATACAAATACTTTTGTTGGCTTAAAGTTGTTTAGGTTGTGTTTTTCAAAAAAAATGCTAAAGATCTCCTCTCTCTTAATACTTATTGGCGTTCATATCACCCAGAACCAATTTTCAATTATACTTCCCCAGTAGTTTCTCTAGGAACTCGTAAAAACAGATTTTAGTGATGCCGCACCTTTTTCTTTCGCCGGATTGTGGGCGCATGTAGGGCTTACATTGGCTATGTGTCGCATCGGAATAGTCGCTGATTCTACTCACATTAACATAGATCATAGTAAAATGCATATTCCGTCGTATTTTTTTTTTATGGCATCAGCTGTGTTCCACCGGTTCATGTTTATTGACCGACTTTAGGCCCTAGATATCACAAGTCATATCGTAAAAAAATTAAATGTCACGGAATTTAAAACATAACGCAAACAAGCCGATGTTATTCAATCCATAACGGATGTTTTCAATTACTGAGCAAACGAAAATATTAAATGTGGACTTTGGTGAACAACTTTATCGAACATGGATTACCACACTAGCAAAAGAGGGCAAAAATCTATAATTCTTGTTGCTACGGTGCGGAATCGAGTCCAGATCGTCTGCGAGCAATTCGTATCAAAGGAATCACCTTGGCCTTCGATTTCAGAGAATCCCGCAAGCGATCCAGATTTTAACCCTCGTTAATAGGAAATAATAATTCTCTGCTTTCATATAATATCTAGTTTCTACTTACCAAGGTTGCAGGTACAAATGTGGGCACAGTCTCGAAATTCCCCACCGTTATGGTGTACGAGTGCAGCAGGAAATAAACTCCCAAGAATAGCACCCCTAAAAGGCATGAGAATCCTCCGCATATCAGACACCATACCACGTACTTCTTGATGCCGGTCGTATGGGGTACTGCAAATGACAGAATATACACGTTTTTTTTTTAATTTTATTTACATTAAATTAATTGTTTTGTATAATTTGTATTTTCATTAAAATGTCAACGAATCGGTTAACCAATTAAGGCATTCTAAAAATAGCACATTTAAGTATTTAAATTCTACTTTCGTCGGCTGTCATTGTGCTGCACGATGGTAATTGCTGTGAAATGCAAAATTGCTACCTACATATCCCTAATTAAAAAAAAAATAGCATTGCTATGCAGATGAAGAAGAGATTTCCTCAGCGCTACCTGAATGCAGACGTCTACGATGAGAGCAGTAGTTTTCCACTAATTGCACTGCAATTAGATGAATGTATACTTTGGCTATAAAAGGCGCTTCAATGAAGATAGTTTCGATGGAAAATGTCTGCTTCTTTGTCGCTTACTCGTTGTTTCCTCAAAACGATTTTATTCTGTTAAATAGGTTTCATACAAAATAGAGTATCTAGAGTCCTTGTCTTGCTAAATGGAAACACAATTTGCCGCACTTCTAAGCGGTGTAAGTTATTTAAAAGCAATAAAGCAATTTTGTGAAATTTTCGAATGTCCTTATAGCTGTAGATACTCTCCCCCCTCGTTAAAACGAACATTTATTCTCGGATTAGCGTTTTATTCCGGTAGTACGCGAAATTTCTTATATAAACTGCTTCTTGACGTGGAATATCTGTGGAATAACAAAACCTGCAGATAAGGTCATTCTTTCGCGCAACACAATGAAACAACTTTTTTGTGTTAAGTTCCAATGGGCAACAAATCCATAGGAGTAAATGTCATTCTGCATGGTAATTCAGACCAGAGCTTCAACACATTTTTTATTGATTGATTATAGTAATTGCATATTGCCATGCCAGTCTAGTTAGTCAATAGATCATCCATGGAATAGACGTGCCTAATAATACGGTCGTAATTTTTTGAAGTGAAACTTCTTTTGGGACGGTGTGAATTAGATCTTATAAAACATACATCACGATGACGGTGTTTTGATCCGGTTCCTCCCATCGGTGATCGCTTGTTGTTGGCTCACCAGCTTTCTTTGAAGTGAAACTTATTTTTGTACAGCTGTTGTTTAGGGAGATTTTAACGCAAAGGTAGGAAGAGAAGACATCTTTAGAAGTATTGTCGGAAAACATAGCCTACACGACAACACGTCTGGTAACGGACTTAGGCTAATTGATTTCGCTACGGAACGAAATGCCACTATAGCCAGCACACGGTTTCCTCACCTCGATATCCATAAGGGGACATGGCGGTCTCCAGATCAACGAACGGTCAACCAAATTGATCACATTGCGATAGATAAGAGGCACGCATCCAGTATTTTGGATGTCCGAACATTCCGAGGAGCTAACATCGACTCGGATCACTACCTTGTAGCAGCCAAGGTAAGAATGCGGATATCCACCACGCCACAACAATCCAGAAATACTGTGAAAAAATTTAATGTCGGAAGACTGCAATCGCAAGAGACCGCCAAGACCTTCGCACAACGCGTATCCCTTAACCTCTCGATTAACACCATACCACCAGCATCGAATGTCGAAGAGCAATGGCAACGATGCCAACAGGCCATTAGATCAGCCGCAACTGATGTGCTAGGTTTCTCGTGCCCACCAGCAAGAAACCCCTGGTTTGATGAGGAATGCCGACAGATGCTCGCAGCCAAGAACGAGGCCTACAAGGCTAAGCTGCAGGTGAAGACGAGAGCTGCCATTGAGCTCTATAGGCAAAGAAGAATGGAAGAACATCGGCTTTTCAGCAAAAAGAAAAAAGAGCAAGAAAAGCGCGCGATCGAGGATATAGAGAGGTGCCACTCCAGGAACGATGTTCGCAAGTTTTACCATAGTGTAAAACGTCAAAGCCAAGGATACAAGGCTCGAACAGAATCCTATCGAGATGAACAAGGAAATATTGTAGTTGAGACACAGTCGATGCTGAGGATATGGAAGAACCACTTCTGCAGACTGTTAAACGGCGATGACGAACAACATTCCGCTGTCAGGCAGAACGAACCATTCAATATTGGCAACGACAGCGAAAACTGCCAACCACCCGACCTGAGTGAAGTGAGGATAGCAATATCTAAACTCAAGCTTAATAAGGCTGCCGGAAATGACGGCCTTCCCGCTGAGCTCTATAAGGCCGGCGGAGATGACTTGGTAAGTAACATCCACCAACTCATAAGCCAAATCTGGTCGGATGAAAATATGCCTGAAGAATGGAACCTCAGCATCGTTTGCCCGATCCACAAAAAAGGAGACCCTCTGAACTGCGCCAACTACAGAGGCATAAGTCTCCTCAACATCGCCTACAAGATCCTATCTGCCGTAATATGTGAACGCCTGAAACCGTTTACCAACAACCTGATTGGCCCTTATCAGTGTGGTTTTAGGCCAGGAAAGTCCACAACCGATCAAATTTTCACACTTCGGCAGATCCTGGAAAAAACTCAAGAAGTCCAAATCGATACCCACTACCTATTCATCGATTTCAAAGCCGCATATGACAGCATTTATAGAGACGAACTGTACAGAGCCATGTCTAGTTTTGGTATACCGCCCAAACTCGTCCGTTTGTGTAGGATGACGATGGAGAATTCTCGCTGCTCCATCAGGGTCGGAAACGACCTCACCGACACATTCGATACCAAAAAAGGATTTAGGCAAGGCGATGCGCTGTCATGTGACTTCTTTAATCTGATTCTTGAGAGAATTGTGCAAAACTCCAAAGCCAACACCAGAGGCACAATTTTCCAAAAGTCGGTGCAACTACTAGCATACGCTGACGATATTGACATCATTGGTAGGACTCAACGTGATGTCATAGCCACGTTTGCTAGTATAGAGAAGGAAGCGGCGAAAATGGGTTTAGCAGTAAATGAGGGTAAGACTAAGTATATGCTGTCAACACTAAAGGACACACAACATCGACGAATTGGACAGAACGTCACCATTGACAGATATAACTTTGAGGTAGTACGGGACTTTGTCTACCTCGGCTCCGCTATTAACTCTGACAACAACATCTCGTCAGAAATTAAACGAAGAATTACTCTTGCCAACCGCTGTTTCTTCGGGCTAAGAAGGCAATTTAGTAGTAAAGCCCTCACTCGAACTACTAAGGAGATCCTATATAAGACCCTGATCATCCCAGTCCTGCTCTACGGCGCTGAAGCATGGACCGTATCAAAAGCGGATGAAGAAATCCTTGGTAGATTCGAGAGGAAAATTCTTCGAAAAATCTTCGGTCCCGTTTGCGTTGACGGGCTATGGAGACGAAGATTCAACCAAGAACTATACGAGCTGTACAGCGACATGCCCCTGGTCAAAAAACTCCGCATTGGACGTTTAAGATGGCTAGGACATGTAGAACGAATGGACACCAATACTCCGGCTCGCAGAGTCTTCGATTCCCAGCCAGACGTCGGACGCAGTAGAGGAAGACCTCGCCTTAAGTGGCGCGCACAAGTGGAAACCGACCTCAACCAACTTGGAGTGCGCAACTGGAGGCAGTTAGCTAAGGACCGGGCTAATTGGAGAGGCATGTTGGTTGAGGCCCAGGTTCATTCCGGACTGTAGCGCCACTTAAGTAAGTAAGTAAGTTGTTTAGGCTGTTTGATCGTGTGTATGGACTTGTATCTCAGGCAACACGTACGTTGGTGTGCAAAAAGGGATGGTTTCTTGTTGACATGTTGGTTAGAGAAAGGAAGTTAGTGTACCGGTATGTATCAATAAAGTGTGTTGTCTGTCAATAAGTAATTATAGGTACGTTGGATCGTGTGTGAGAAGACACAAATAATGAAACTAATCGGTGAGTCCAGAAAAGCAATATCCATTTTTGTATGGAATCAAACGAAAGTTGCTACATATATGGATGCGACATTTGGTAACATATAGGTGTCCAAAATGGTTATTCCCTCTGAATGTTGAAATGACAGCTGATTTTGGTGTCATAAATGTGTTTTAGCGAAGGCGTGTGTCTGACGTCTGGAGT
Organism: Rhingia campestris; assembly: GCA_932526625.1. NCBI lineage: Eukaryota > Metazoa > Arthropoda > Insecta > Diptera > Syrphidae > Rhingia > Rhingia campestris. The sequence continues at coordinate 53,499,968 of OW052184.1, read as the reverse complement.
TTGTAATTGAAGCTTGAATACGAACATATGAGAAGGGTCCAACCCGCTGTGCGGATCGTTGAATACCCTATCCGATCTTATCAGTACTGCTAAAATCCCCAAAAAGTGGACATGGTTTCAAACACGATGTGGATTAAATACAGAAAATGACATTGTGACAAAAAATTGTTCAGACTGCTTATAAAACACTTTCACGGTTCTACAAAAGACAAGGTTTTTCTCCTGCATATGTTATGGGGTAGTGTATAAAAATGTTTTTTATATAAAAACGCCCCCAAAAAGTAGACGTGGGTTAAAATGTTCTATAGACGAAATGTTCATATTAATGATTGTATCGAAATTTTTTTTGAAAAATTTAAAATTTGGCCGAAAAAAGGTTTTCACTGAAAACGCCCCCAAAAAGTGGGCGTGGCAAAAAAACTTAATATGGACGAATGTCTAACAATGTTGTTCAGAAACTTTTTTCAAAATTCCTTACGGTCAGCTAGCGATTCTGAGTCGATCCATATATTACTTTGAGGTATATCTAGCTAAATTATTTCTCTATGTTACAAACTATGTATCAAAACTAATTTAATATTATTTATTTATTAAAATGAGATGCTAGATATCGGGAACGTCTCTTAGGTTTATGGGTTTAAATACACATTGCGGTACAGTAAAACCCAGTTAAGAGAAACCCTCTGGGAGAAAAATCCACTTATCTGAAACACTTTTTTCATACCTGAGTATTTGTCGAACAAACATAAACACTATAAAACACTCCGCTTAAGCGAAACTCGCTTAAGTAAAGAACCCGGATACCTGAAACATATTTTCAATTATTTTTTATTGAAAAAAAAAAACACTTTTAAGTGCAAAAAATATTGAGTCGAACAGAACAAAACAAAATTGCTTAAAGCTTTTACTTCTTTTTTCTCGAAAATGGCATTCGAATTTCTGATATGTCACAATAAGCGTCTATTTTCTATTTGTAAACTAATTTCGAGCTTTAAATTTAGGCATAATGGAATTTTTAAACCCGCTTAATTGACATATTGTTTCACTTATCCGGAATTTTTTTTTCAATTAAGCGGGGTCCGTTATAGTGAAAGACCCGTTTAAGTGAAAAAAGACTATGACATTTTGCTGTTTCTCTTAAGCGGGTTTTACTGTACTTTGAAAAAGAAAGATTGGACAAGAGAGGCTGCAATTTGAAGATGAAAATTGGTATGTGGCCTGATTCGGGTGGGATGACTTATTCAGATCTGGTGTATGAGTTGTATAACGGTACTTTTGAATGTTTGATGGTTTAGTCGATATTAAGGATTCTTCCCGAAACGTGGAGCGTTGGATTTTTATTGGATTTAGTGCTTACATTGACCGTTATGAAATATCTTCTTTACACTGGAGATCTTGAAGAAGGGACTAATGACGATATTTGTATGATTGTGTTTTCGAATTCACTTGGGACGTTGTGAATTCAATTCCATGAAACGAAAAAGTGTAACGAAAAAGAGATCAAACAAAATATCGGTTGTCGTCTGATCACTGAAACCTAGTAGCGTCGGTTGCGGTTAGTACTTAGATATGGGTACGCTTGGGAACACCGCGTGTTGTTGGTTATTGTAAGAGAATGAGATGAGTTCGGGGTAAGAAATAGTTGAAATTCTTCAACCAAGTTTGTGTGGTAGAACAATGTTGAAAATTAATCAAAACACATTTTTAACCAATTAATTCAATTTATTATCAATATGTCGAATAAAATGAATACACTATGGAGGTGGTAAACAGAGAGACAGAGAGAAATTAAGCAGAGTACAGGGGTCGAATTACCACATTAGTTGGGATGATCACATACGAATGTTCACGTATCGAATGCACAATTAAAATTGTACCAATTGTACATGCTGCTACATTGATGTTTGATGGCTGACAATGTCAAATGTTTTGTTTTTCTGTAAATGTTATTAAAATAAATTCTTAAATTTTAAATGGAGTATGAAAATGTACTCGATCACTGATTACAGAATACCAAAAATCCGACACTCGAATCTCGTATGAGATCATACCAAATCAACATTTTTCAGTCACGCTGTAGAACTCGATAACTTATGTGGTAATTCGACTCCAGTTTCACTTCTGCCGCGTGTGAACTCACACTCGATTTTTTTAATTACAGTGGGCGAGTGATAATTTGAAAATTAAAAAATAATTAATGGCGCCTTATGTTTGAATAGCACAAATTGTCAGAAAGGTCCAACACGCCTTCTCAATAAAATAACATTTATGTTGGACTTAGGAATCCATCTGAAATCTCCAAAAAATCAGTGAAAGCGAACACGATTGATACTTGAAAAAGCGGAGAGATATTTTTGTTTGTATTCATTTCCTTACATTTTTTGCTTAATTTGTGAGTTAAGCAAAAAGCTGGGCATTTTGTATGTATGAATGGAATTCATCATAATAATAAGCTAAAAAAATAAGGAAACGGTTGTTTGACATAACTAGTTCCCTTCCGGCGATTGGAATTTTACATAATCAAAAAAATCGCAACTGAGGCAAGACAACGGAGCAAAATTGTTGATGATTTCGTAAGAGAAGTTCATGACTTGGAGTATTGATAAGCAATGGTAATGCTTAGGTCCAGGTATGGTCATAGTAAGAATATCACCAGACATGCCCTCTATTGGTAGATATTTTTATTTATGTATCCTTTTGATAAGATTTCTCTTGTGAAGTGATGACGGATAAGGTATTTATATGAAAAAAAATGTTCAGTACGAATATCTAAAAACTACTTTCGTTACATATTGTGACGTCATCCGCTATTACGTAACGTCATTATTAAAAATAATCTTTAGAAGCTTCAATCAAATCCTCCGAAATGTCCATATACTCAGCTTTCGTGGAAGATAAAGCCACACTCCTTTGTTTTTTGAGATTTTCAACTAATGACAGCCTTCCCACCGAATTTTATAAAACCGGTGGAAATGATTTGTAAAGTAGCATTCACCAAAATTTGGTCGGATGAAACTATGTCTGAAGAATAAAACCTCAAAAAGGAGATCATCTGCAGTAATATGTGAATACCTGTACCTGATCGGCTTTTATCAGTATGGTTTTAGGCCATGAAAATCCACTATACAGAGCCATGTCTAGTTTTGGTATACCGCCCAAACTAGTCCGTCTATGCAGGATAACTGATCCATCAGGGTTGGCAACGACCTCCCTGAAACCTCCGATACAAAAAAAAGCGATTAAGGCAAGGCGACGCACTATCATGCGACTTCTTTAGCATCATTCTAGAGAGGATTGAGCAAAACTCCCGAGACAACAGCAGAGGCACACCGACATCATTCATCGGACTCAACGCAATGTCACAGTCAGGTTTGCTAGTATAGAGAAAAAAGCGGCAAAAATGGGTTCAAGTATATCTGTCAAGACGAAAGCATCTCTCTCTCTCTCAAGGTATTCAATTTAATTCAATTTGACCAAACAGTTTGCGAGAAGTTGACAATTTCCTTATATAGCCTAAATCCAAAGATCCGTTATGTAGATTTTCTCGAAATGATTGGGTATGCATAGTTAACATAGTTAAAGTCGTTTTCGAGAAAATTGACGCTATGTGTAATTTTTATATGGCTTGCCATATACCGTTAACAACATGGCTAAGAGTAAACAAAAATGGCCTAGAATTGTGACCAAAAAAACGTAAAAATCAGTCTAGCAGTAAAAGCTGGAGAAGCCATTATGGACAGACGAACGGAATTGCCAAAACCATTTTTTACAAAAAACAATATTCTCTTTGGAAGAGGGAGTTAAAAAGCATTCTAACCCCGATGCGCGATCAAGTGCGATTTAGAACGAATCAGAGAAAAAATTCTTCCGAACGGATACCTCAATAATAACAGAACAGAACGTCTACATTGAAGAGATTACTTTGAGGTAGTAGGTACGGGTGTTTGTGAACCTTGGCTCCGCTTTTAACTCTTACAACAACATCTGGTCACAAATAAAACGAAGAATTACTCTTGCCATTCGCTGTTTCTTCGGGCTAAAAATGCATTTTAGTAGTAAAGCCCTTAACCTCCTCTACTGCGTTCACCACCTAGCCAACTTAAACTCCAATGGTAAGTTTTTTTTTGACCGGGTTTATCAGTTTGTAAAGTATGAGTTTGAATTTTCGTTTCTACAACGCAAATGGGACTAAAGATTTTTCGCTCGAAAAGACTATGAATTTCTCCATCCGATTTTGATGGCGTTTATGCTTCAGCGCTGTGAAGTAGAACTGGAATGTTAAGGGTTTTATATAGTTTCTGCTTATTAGTTCCAGCAAGGGCTTAATTGAACTTTGTAAGCATGAAAGACAGATTTTAATGAGAATATAGTGTAGAGAGCTTCTTGAAATTTGCAGTTCTAGTCCACGACGACGAATTCCTGTACTTGCACAAATACTCTCACGTACACTCCTTCGATATTAACATTTGAACGGGTTGTTATTAAACGGGAAGTGTGGTTAGCATCAATAATCAATCCAGACTTCCTCAATTTTTTAATTACTATCTCACAGTGGACGAAGTTACCATATTTTGTACGAAATTTGCAAATTGTGGCAGCCAAACTTTTATGTTTGTAATATTGTTCAATAATGAAAACGCGGGTTGCTACTGTATAGTATACCTTTTTAACTTACCCTAAACTATCAACTGTTGAACAGTCTTTTCTTGCTTACACTTTCCCTCATCTACTGTTAAACTGTAACCCCCTTATTAAAAAACGCTGATTAGGTATTCAATGACTAACTTTTGACATTTGCGCGAGTATATCTTATAGGGGAAACTGTCAACTTAGCCATTGATTAGGTAATCAGCGTTTAAAGATTTAACACATCTAATTGTCCTCAAAAATGTTTTTAATAAAGTAAGTTATACACAGTTATGGTTCTAAACAAGTTCTCAAAATGTTTCACATGTTTGATATTTAATTCAACAATCAAAGGAGAAAAGGCAGAGGTTGCTGAATCAAGCAATAGGAAGCCAATGTGTGATGTCTAAATGTGGCACCAGGCCATCAAAGGACCCCTTTTCTAATCCAGCTTGATTTGGCTATTTGCGCACTATGGATACCTAATCATAGATTTATGCCCGAAACACATGTTCAGTGGTTCTGGATGCAGTGCGGCATACAGTGCAGCAAGCAAGACACATGAGCAGAAATGTTTTTGACATACATGCAGTGCAGTGGCTCCTGTCATTACATTCAGCTTACTGTAGTGGTGTTTGGTGATATTGGCCGTGTTCCGGATTTTAGATTACAACTGCAAAATGAGGTGAGGTGATGTGGAACTCAAAATCTTATCGAATGGTAAGGTAAATGTCAAACTATGCCAACCCTTATTATGCAATTTTATTTTATACCATATTTATAGATTTTTATTAACTTTTATCCGTTCAGAATAATTATTCTTTATCAGAAAAGTAAGAAATAACTTAAATGAACCTATAATTTCAAGTAAATTTACTGAAATCAAAAACAACTTCATGACAGGTCGACGCAAAATCAACTGTTTCTCTCATCTCTGAGTGCCGATGTGTTAATTTTCAACTTCTTTCGCCAGTTATTTTCCCTCAAATGTCACGTGACTCAAATAGTCGATTGACCAATGAGAACAGTGCATCGGCAAAGTTAACTTGGTAAAACTAAAACCCGGAATGCGGCCATTTATTTGACGTCTTTACTTTACTTTTTTTATATGTTAATGTATTGTGGTTCGTAATAGGGGCATTTGTGAATAATTTCGCCCCAACGTAAAAGATTTGGTTGCGTTGAGAAAAAGTCTCTCTTTCATTTTTGATACTATTGTTTTGTTTTGGCGGAATAAACGTCTTAATTCAATGATGCCAAATATCTTTAAATTACGTTTTTCTCTTTTGTGTTGTGGTGGCCATGACTTTTGCAGTGCATTTAGAAATAGAGACAATTTGCTGAATGCAACGCTTGCAGATTTTACATGTTTTCGCTCCATTGAAAACTGTATGATCTATCTTTTCTGCAAGGAGAATTATGCACATTTCTGCGCAGATCAGGACCAACGAATTTTTAATATATATTGATATTGATTAGACTGCAATGGCTGTAAGAAGTCTTATAGCGTTTTCGATTGGGATACAAAAAGCACTCTTTTTATACTCTAGAGCACTTTTTTTTACTCTAGATCTATTTTTTCGTTTTCGATTGGGATACAAAAAGCACTCTTTTTTTACTCTAGAGTACTTTTGAAGAATCTGGATTCCAAGTCAGATTTACACCAACATGCACCAACAAAAAAACATTTAACATCTGACTTAATATGTCAATTTGAAGTTTGCATTTCGAAGTTTGATGATTAAAAAGTTATTTTCAGGGAAAACTATAATTAGAAATTAAAATATTTTTGGATAATCATGTTCTAAAATCCATAAGCTTTGTTTTGACACCATCTCGCCAATGGTAGAGTTTATAAAAAAGCCGCAATGAGTAAAAGAAAATTTCAAATGATGGTTTACATTGATAGCTAATAGCTATAATTGCGGCCTAAAGATAAACAATAAGCTGTCAAATGGCACACTTACACACACAGAAAACCAGAGTAACCTCTTTAATGTTCGATTGGGACGGGTAAAATCTGAAATCTGAGAGTAAATCTAAAAATCCCAATCGAAAACGCTATTAGACTTCCTTTTGACAACACTAAAGTGAATTGAAGACTAATGCAATCAGTTGATGCCAGTGTTTCAACATGTGATCCCGGCACAGGTGAATTTTCAACTTTTTCGTCTGTACGAAAGTGTCTTTTTGACAAATAATACTCTAACTTGAAGGGCCCATGTGTCATACTTACCATGGACACCTTCTCAAGCCTCGTTTAAATGCTTAAACTTATTTTGTCATAAACTGAAGAGCACGAATTCTAAAGGATGTCCAACAATTGTAATAAGCTTTTTAATTATAGGTATTAGAGACATTTAACTTTCTAAGAACCACCTTAAGTATCCATCAGTTAGCTGTCTGAAAATTGGCAGAAAATACTCCCTTATTTGAATAAATGCGTTGCTGAAAGTGAATCTAAATGTAGACCATCATTTGTTGCTCATGATATATAAAAGAATTCGGTATGCTTTCACAATTCTATTGCATCACATTCACACAACCAAGAAAATACATTCGAAGGACATTGATTGAAATGGGTCAAGAATAGATTGGGTATATATTGTCAATTGCTGACTGAATATGGTGGCTGTGATCTAAATTTTTCCTTGGAATCGAAAGGAATACTTATTTTTACTTTTACTTGTACATGCGCAATATTTGAAAACAAGAGCCAGTGTTAGTGTACACTAAATTTGGCATAGAATTTATTTAGATGCGAAAGGGATATATTGTATATGTACTATATTCGCATCCAAGCCATAAAGCAAAGCTCACTGTAAATTTAAAAGACTTTAAGCATGTTTATAGTTGACTAGGTTGCCAGCGTCGCGTCGGTGCGTAGTACCTTACTTAGGTTCAACTGCTTGCGAATTCAGTAGTGCTAGATTATTTTGTTCCATGATGTCTTCGAATCACAAGACTTTTAGCGTCGTCCGTGAACACATTGAGACAGCCTATATAGAGGACAATCTATCCGTTTTAACCTTATTACAGTTTAACGTAGATAATTATTATATCAATATTATGTGTTTTTCTGAGATCCGCGACTGAAGTACGATATTAAAATTGTGCTTTAACGTCAAGATAAGAAGAGAGGACATCTTTAGCAGTATAGTCGGAAAACCTACCCTACACAGCACCAACGAGAGTGTTGAGAGTTTTACCCTCGAGTCTTATAGGAAATGGAAAAGAAACAAATACCAAAAAGAAGAAAGAGAGAAAAATAGCGCGCTATTTCAGATAGGTACCAAACTGTCAATGCAGGAATGACGTTTGGTCGTTTTCCAAAAAAATGTAAATCGTTCAAACTTTATTGGTTAATGAGATAAGTCCTGAAGAGAATCCTCCCGAGATGCACAAGAACTAATCGTAGTTAAGTCAGGTTGGTGCTGAGAATTTAAAATACCAATGTAGACAAAATTTCCCACATTTAAAAATAACGGACAGCTTTTAAATTTACGACAATAGTCTTCCAAGTAAGGACAGCTGAAGCTACCGGGAATGATATGGTTTTCCTGCCAAAGCATACACCAATTTACACCAATAACCCCCATTTTTGAAATGGAGATAAACCCTGCGGGGGTTAATGCCATTTGCTTGTGGGGCTTGTTTCCTTTTCATACAATCTACCTCGCACGCAACCCAAATCCAAGAGTGAGCCCAAGCAGGGGGTAGCATGCATATTCAAACATTGCAAATACCCAAAGTCGCACTCGCATTTATGCAAAGCGTGAATCCTCCTGGTCGGAAACGACCTCACCGACACATTCGATACCAAAAAAGGATTTAGGCAAGGCGATGCGCTGTCATGTGACTTCTTCCATTTGATTCTTGAGAGGATTGTGCAAAACTCCCGAGCTAACACCAGAGGCACAATTTTCTAAAAATCGGTGCAACTACTAGCATACGCCGACGATGTTGATATCATTGGTAGGACTCAACGTGATGTCATAGCCACGTTTGCTAGTATAGAGAAGGAAGCGGCAAAAATGGGTTTAGCAGTAAATAAGGGTAAGACTAAGTATATGCTGTCAACACGAAAGGACACACAACATCGACGAGTTGGACATAACGTCACCATTGACAGATATTACTTTGAGGTAGTACGGGACTTTGTCTACCTCGGCTCCGCTATTAACTCTGACAACAACATCTCGTCAGACATCAAACGAAGAATTACTCTTGCCAATCGCTGTTTCTTCGGGCTAAGAAGGCAATTTAGTAGTAAAGTCCTCACTCGAACTAGTAAGGAGATCCTATATAAGACCCTGATCATCCCAGTCCTGCTCTACGGGGCTGAAGCATGGACCGTATCAAAAGCGGATGAAGAAATCCTTAGTCGATTCAAGAGAAAAAGTCTTCGAAAAATCTTCGGTCCCGTTTGCGTTGACGGGCTATGGAGACGAAGATTCAACCACGAACTGTATGAGCTGTACAGCGTTATACCCCTAGTCAGAAAACTCCGCATTGGACGTTTAAGATGGCTATAGGACATGTAGAACGAATGGATACAAATACTCCGGCTCGCAGAGTCTTCGATTCCCAGCCAGACGTCGGACGGAGCAGAGGAAGACCTCGGCTTAAGTGGCGCGCACAAGTAGAAACCGACCTCAACCAACTTGGAGTGCGCAACTGGAGGCAATTAGCTAAGGACCGGGCTAATTGGAGAGGCATGTTGGTTGATGCCCAGGTTCATCCCGGTCTGTAGCGCCACTTAAGTAAGTAAGTAGAATCCTCCTGGGTAGGCCACTGTTGGATTTATGATGGGTGCGAAATTGCTGCGCCCCTGCAACCCCCCTGCTTGGGTCCACTGTTGGATTTGGGTTGCCTGCTAGGTTGGGTGTATAGAATGCCAATTTCAAATGGCAATAACCTCCGCGGGTGTTAATGCCTTTTCGTCGCTGGGCTTATTTCCATTTCGAAAAGGAAACAAACCCCGTGGGGTCTACTTCCTTTTGTTTGGGAATTAAACCCCATGGGGCTTATTTCTCCGGGGGTTATTTCACTGCACCTGACTACTGACTTCAATCTTCGGTAACCAACGAATACATGAACGATTGAGCAACATGGAACGTAGAATGTATTAATTCAACACAAATCGTGTTATTGAAACTCAAAAAGGAGGAACCTCTTGACAGAGCCCAACAAAAGTGGGACAGGATGTCTACGCATGAAACACAACGTCGCTGGGTTGTTACTGTTAAGTCGTTCGTAAGGTAGTCACGTGTAAACGCGAGTAGGTCAGAAGTTATCAGCACGAGCACACCCTGTATCGATTTTGAATAAAGGAATAAACAAGTAAAGAACTGTTGGTGATCTTTTAAAAAAAGCAGACGCGATGTTTAGGACAGTTGCAATTTTTGTATTTGTATCTTTCGTTAATTATAAATTAAACGATTATTTTTTTAGAACAGAAAGGACGGGGTGGAGTTGGAAACAAGAAGGGAAGAGGATAATAATTTCTGACTTAAGCAAATTAGTAGATGGCGATGCTGCGATCGAAAGTAATATATGTTTTCTCTTCCCGGAAATAAATTGTGTTAATATTTAAGAAATTAAAATATCATTCGCGTGCTATCTTGTGATAGAGCTATAGTTCCGAGCTCTAGTTGGGGGTTGGTATCAAATGAAAATGACACACTTTTTGAATATATTATATCAAGTATTAATTTTTGTCGATGTATAATAAATACAGGGCCTCAAACCTACTTTTACCATTATTTTGTGTTCCATTTCCCAACCAAGAATGAGACCTGCAGTTTAACGCCGATTCCGAACGGAATCATGTCAGTGTTAAACTTTTGGATATTTGTCAGACTTTTGCAGATTGTGGAGCAGTATACAAGACCTAGGCGTATGCGGCATTTGAGCTAGGGACCCATTGTTCCTGGTGGTTATTTTGCTTTGTAGTCCAATGCAGTAACCACAAGGCCACTGCACACATGTTTACGAACATCAATCTTAAACAATATCCGTAACTTATCACTGCTAAGTCCGCTAATGTCTGCTTCTACCAGATCTAATATATCCGACACTTTCCAAAAGTATCATGCTCAATAACCATTTAAATTGATTCTTGTGGTCAATTTCGATATCTGTATTCCCAACGGAAAAGGCAATTCAAAACCAAGACATCAACTTATCCCTTTCCCCCTCCTTTTTGTCTAAAACAAAAGGACCTTTCATAGGTTATTGTGGATATCATATTTCAAGGACTAGCGTAGGCGAAACATGAAAGGAATTTCAGCTCGCAATTGGCAAGAGGTGTTCAAGTGAAAAGCATGAATAATCTGTGTCATTATTGTACTCCTTGAGGATATTCAGTTGAAAGTAATTCCAATATCAACCGTAACGTAACATTATGCATATTTACTAACCTGCAGATGGTGGTCGATGTGGATCGTTTGGCGGTACCCAAGTGCATGGTGGTGGTACACTGTACTGCACAAACTGCATAACCGGATATCCATGCATTTCGTTCACTGAATCCTTCTACCGCTTGTCTCACTGACGAAAGATTTTTCACTGGTTTCCCTTAATTAAACATATCACAAGGATAGCACTTCACTTCAAGCACGTGTTCACTTTTAAAAAAATTAACTGATTTGGGTTTCCTATTTTTAAAATCAATACATACAAAAAAATTCACCCTTGAGTAGAGAAGGAAATCTTTTATAAGTCCATCTGGAAGCTCGTCGAACCTTCATCAACTTCCATGGCCATCGCCACGGAATTAGCAGTCCCTTGACTATCCTCCACCGCGTGGGATTCCTCCATGGAACTTATCTCCAAAAGCTTTTTTTTTTTCCTTTCTCCGCCCGAAATAGGAAACAAGATTGTAATGGAATTGGGTATGTTTTTTTTATTCTTCGTCCTGATTCATAAAACTTTGTTTACCTTTCGACATAGTTCGGTCCAGAGAAAGGAATATTTCAAATGTTGTTCATTCCTTTTATCTGGGTAAATACATAAATTGCAAAATTACACAAAAGGAGGTGGGTGGCATTGGGGCGAAGGATCAGAAAACATCCTGGGTATTCTTCGAAATTCACGACGGTAGGGTAGAAGACAAATATTTTGTTTCAAAATAAAGAAAAGGATTCTTTGTTTATATTCCCGTTGATGTGGATAAAACACTCTCTCTCTCTTTTTCGTAATTTGTGATGTTGAAAGGGAGGTGAGCGCTCTTTTCAGTTAAACAATTCAAGGCAAGAAAAAAAGCTTAAGGAGACGAAGAGGATGTCAATAATGCTGTTGATGATGGCGATGAAAACGAGATTGTATCCATAGGAATTTTCAAATCCCACGCAGGGATATATTTTTTTATTTTCACTTATCACAACAAAATTGGTTTACTTTTTCACCTTGGCTTTAACTATTTTGTATCTTGTTACTCGAGATACCAATCTCCAATCTTCTTAGATGTAATGGAGAATTTCACTTTTTTCACGACGTCGTCGTCCACGCACGATAACCGTCCGCCCTTTTCCTAATGGCATTCGCGTCTCGACAATGACTAATTTCCTCAGCTCCTTCGGGATGTATTCCAAGTCTATACACAGCGCCTATTCCACAGCTCTATACAAAAGTTGGGAGTTTACTGCAAAAGCTTTATCAGTGTATTGTAAGGGTTGCAATTGTTGTGAATCTTCGTCACCCTGTAACTGGTGCGTGCTTGTGTCATGCGCAGGTGTATCCCCTTCCCCATAAACCATGCAGAAAAAAAAAAACATAAAATATGAGGCAAATACCCCCTCAGTCGATTTTAGAAGATGACATTACTGAAATGCCATCACGCAAAGTGGAAGTACACAGGCAAGCGGCGGCAGCAGGTGTCAAACAGGATAAGAGTGTGTTATGTTTGTGTGAACGGATATGTTGGGATTGGGATTATCATTTTAAAATGCTAAACAGAGTGTAAGGTCAATGCATTTTCGCATTAGGGAAATGAAAGACGATTTTCAATTACAATAGAGAGGTGAGATGAATTCCTTTTTGTGGAATAGTGTGTGGGTATGAATGTTTGACAATCAAACGATGACGAAGAATGCGTGGGATTGGGAATGTTGTTCGAAAATGTGGGCGTCCTTTTCATTGGCAAGACTTCATCCGCTGTTACATTTGCATCAGTTGATTCTGATGTTCCTGGTCACGTTTTGTCGATGAAGAATCTTTCAATTGCCATCATAACTCAAGTCTCGTAATGTATTCTCGATAGATTAATGGGCTGTACGATAAAGAATGAAGGTGACAACTCAAACGTTTTTGGTAGGTATCAGAAATTTTCTTTTATATCGAACTGCTTTATCACCCTTTCTTCATTTGAATTTAACTCTTGATGAAATAGGACTTAGAGGGTAATGATCTTTATAGGTCATAACTCTCACTTATATTCTCAGCCCGTGCTGCTTCTCTAACTGGAAGAAAGGCTTTAGCAGAATTTTACCAGAACAAACAATGTCAGAGTAGATATGAGATTAATTCCATAATGGAATAATGTGATATACCAAATGATTAATTAAAGAAAATCCGTTACGTTAGTTTTAACCATAAACATTAATTAATTATTTCTACCCAAAGACAAAGCTTTGCAAAGAATGTGAACAGACTGCCAGATTTTCAAAACAAAACCAAACAAATGACCAGAAAGGCTCGCGAACGAGGGTATGCTTCTCTCCATATCCTCGAAGAATGATAGTCGGAGGCATCAAAAACCTTCATGGAGACCTAAGTTCTCCTGTTAGATAGACATAAAACACAAGAATAGCACGCAATAAAATATATGGAGAGGTACCATTCCAAGATGGTGTTCGGAAATTTTACCAAATGTCTAAACAAGGAAATCTCGTAGTTAAGAGGACTTTGCAGACTTATAAAGCTCTGGGCAGCAACCTTCAGCTGTCAGACAGACCGAAGAGTTCAATATTTAGCTTAGTACGCTGCTCGAGCGTACAAAATTCTCTCCAAAAATTAGCTGAGCTAAATTTAAGCGAATCCATTTAGCCGAGCGGTACGCTGCTTCAGTTAAAAAATCAAACTTTCATTTCAGACTGTCCTGTTTGTAACGGGTCCGCCACCTAACTTTTTTTTTCAACTAGTGCTTATTTCGTGAATGGTAACACTTAGCTCATGTCTGATTTGACAGATAATTAGTTTTATCCTTCCGCTGAACGAATGTGGTTGTGTATACGCTTGAGCAACGATGGAAAATATTGTGACATTACTTTGAAAATCATGGTAATGTTGCAGAATGTGTGCGAAAATCGCGTACGGATTTTGGAAGAAGAGAAGCACGAGCAAAAAGTGAAAGAAACTGGCATCCTCATCGATAAACCAAATCGTGAAAAGCCAAAAACAGTGCGTACACCCGAGAATATTGCTGCTGTGGCAGAAAGTGTGCGTGAAGCGCCATCAACATCAATTCACCGTCGTTCTCAACAATTGAACATTTCGGAGACATCATTGAGACAAATTTTATATAAAGACCTTGGTATGACGCCATACAAAGTCCAATTGGTTAAGGAGTTGAAGCCAACTGACCATGCAATGCGTTTTCGCTTCGCTAAGTGGGCCTGCGATCGACTTAGAGAAGATGCCGATTTTGCCAAAAAAAATCATCTTTTCAGATGAAGCTCATTTTGATCTTGGCGGGTATGTAAACAAGCAAAATTGTCGCATTTGGGGCACAGAAAACCCGCACGCATACATTAAAAAGCCGATACACCCAAAACGAGTCACTGTTTGGTGCGGATTTTGGTCCAGACGCATAATTGGGCCATTTTTCTTCGAAAATGAGCAAGGAGTGGCCGTTACAGTCAATGGCGATCGTTATCGGGCCATGTTGAACGAATTTTTGTTCACAAAAATTGAAGAGGAGTATATTGGCAACATTTAGTTTCAACAGGATGGAGCTACGTGCCACACAGCCGAAGTTACACTCGATGTTTTGCGCCCTGTTTTTGAAGATCGCATTAATGTCGTTTGGCCACCTCGGAGCTGCGATTTGACACCGTTGGACTATTATTTGTGTGGTGCCGTAAAAAATAAGTGTAACGCCGACAAGCCAGAGACAATTGACGCTTTAAAGGACAATATGCGTGAAGCCATTGGTGCAATACAGCTGCACACAATCGATAATGTGTTTAAAAATTGGACCGATCGTGTATGCTACTGCATTGCCAGACGAGGCAGCTTTTTGAATGAAGTTATTTTCCATTATTAACCGAAAGAATTGTACTTTAAAATAAAAAAAAAAGTTTGAGAAAATATTCAGTAGTTTTTTTTTTAGTAGCATTTTCAAAAAAAAAGTTATTTGGCGGACCATTTATCCGTCACAATTTAGCGCGCCCATGAATTGTTCGGGACATTTTCTCAAGCTAAATTTTGACACATCGTATTGTTTTTTTCTTTTGTGCTTTTGAGTTGTTGAAATTTTTGAAGAAACTGATTTTTCAAAGAACAGCTGTTTGTTGTGACACTTAACCATAAAGCACTCTATGTCAAAATTTAGCGAGGATTTTAGCTAGTGTTTGGAGAGAAATAATGGAGTGCAGCTAAAATTTAGTTTCGCTCGAGCAGCGTACTAAGCTTTAGCGATGATAGCGAAAAACATCACCCATCAGAATTTAAAAATTAAATGAAATGAAATATCTGGCATTTAGGCCCCATAAAGGACACCAAACCTTCATTTGTGTGTGTGAAGTTATTATTTTTGCCACAAAGAAGGGGATGTCGAACTGATGTTATTTTAGAGCAATCACTTCTGCAGACTGCTAAACCGCGATGGCGGTTCATTTCCAGCTGTAAGCCCTACCGAACCTTTTAATATTATCCATAAAAGAAAACCATAATCCAAAAGCATATGTTTTGTAAGAATGCTGGAACTGATGTCATTTATGCCAGAAAATGACTAGGGGTTAGTATACAACAGCTCTTACTTTATGTGGAGCTTCAGCACAGGGTGACACTAGTAATTAACCAAACTCCCTCCAGTTATTCAATTCAAGTCGGTTGAGGTCGGTTAATCACCAGCCCAATAGCAACATTTGTTCGGATGAAAACATTCCTGAAAAATAGAATCTCAGGATCGCTTGTCCGATCCACAAAAATGTAGTCGCTGTAAACTGGGCCAACTCCAGAGTAAATATTCTACCTCCCGTGTACGATAAATCAGAATGGGAGAACACATGCAATATTTTGCAATGTATTTTGGATTCACAGGTGCTTCACATCACACGTCTATAGTGAAATCAGTAGCATCTATACGTAGTTACCTTTTCAAAGCTATGATTTTTTGCAATAGCATAGCTACTTCTAAACTATAATATGTGGTACAAGCAAGACCAGATCTTGAGTTTGTTTCCTAAACGCAATAAACAATTTTTATATTTATTACTTCATATCAAGAACGTGTAGTCAAGTCAGGAGGTAGAACTTTATTATACAAACATGGCCAATAACGATAGCTCGGTAATATAAACTTTTACCATTCTTCTGACTAAAACATTGGCAACAATTTACGAGGCTATCGCTGCTACAATGGTCATATTTCGAATTTACTCTCAAGAAACCATGCTCAATTAATCAATGAAATTTCACAACTTACTGATTCAAGCTCCTTAAAGCGATAAATATACTTCGAAGGAAACTCTGCAACTCACCCCCATTACTCATTCGATAGATTAATTTCAAAGCCCTCCCCAACCCATCCAGCATAAACTTATTGTACATTTTCAATTTAATTGCACCTCCCAACAAATGGTCGCTCTACTTACGGGTAAAATTGGCCGGCACATTCCTCGGACGAGGTGGTGGTCGAGGTGGCAGTGGTGGCCCCTGATCTTCCTCCGAAGTGGCACCATCTGTAACCTTTACACCGGAATCCGCTCCATCGCTATAAACCTCAATGCCGGTCGAGTAATTTTCCTCATCAATTCTGGAACGCTTCTGCATGCTGCCAGCTCTTGCCTTCGAGCCCAGGAGTTGATCCCCTAATCTGTTCCTGCAAGATGGATGTGTGACGTGAGAACAACTCGTGTGGCCTACTCGAGTTCGTGTATTGCTATACCTGTGGCTTTTTCTGTGATTGTGCTGGCAACATCGCTGCAGAATGGTCGTGTTGTCTTCTGAGCCGCTTGGAATAATCTCATCCGCAGACACGAGCCGTGATGAGCTGCGTTCACTCGGATGGTCGGCGTTAGCGTGGTGAGCATTCGCTTCACAACACTCGCAGTCGTCGTGCTCGTCATTTGTGGTATCATCGAGCGCCTGATACTGATGATGCAGCGAATGCTGGGATGCTTGGGTTGCGGGTGCTGATGCAGATGCCGGATGATGCTGGTGCACTGTCACTGCTACATGCGTCTCTCCACCACTAATTTGCCTGTCGTTGTTATCCTCGCATGTGGATTGGCAGCAGCCAATGCGTTCGGGCAGTAGAGGTGGCGGCAGTGGGGGTGTCGATGCTCGATTGGGACTATTAGGCCGATGGTGCTGATGTTGGATGTAATGATAGTGGTGGGAGCAAATGCAGGAACTGCTATCGCCGAGACTAGATGATGAAGGCGGGTGTATGGGGGCTGTTTGAACAGCTGGCATGTGGTGGCAGTGGCATCCTGGCGAAAGAGGTCGATACATGGACGTGCGGTGGTGGTGGTCACACGTGATGTTGGCATTAGGACGGGATATTTCGTTTAGACGCATTTGCGATGACATTTTGTACTTGGTTTTATTATCCATAGGTAGGCTCTGAAAGGAAAGAGACAAATAAGTTTTTTTTAAGTAAGAGATTGAAGAATATTTTTGTTTATAAGATAACAGGGTCGACGTTAACAATGCAAATCTTATGTTAATGGCTCAAAGAAGAAAACTTACACAGCTCACCTAAACACGGTTATCGAATAAATTTCCATATTCCGTAAAGAAAATTCTGAATACGAATTCTGCGCCTGTCACCTATTATCGATATCAAAGGCTTGAGATGATGTTTATCATCAATCATGCTGAGATCATGTTTGATTGTCATTATTTATGTGACGTGTTGTCAAAAGCCTTATGTTTTTTTGCTTATTGATATAAACTAACGACTTAACGTAATTCTGTAAAAATAAATCAAACGGCGCGGGCGGTAAATAGCATGAGAGAAGTGGCCATTCAACCGATTACATACCGAACTTATCTTTTAATACGGAAATTACATTTCCAGCTGTGGGACATGTGGAATGTGGCACCTATTGTTGAAACCACATATCACTGATGTCAAGTCCGGACAATTCTGGACAAAAATAGTCTTTGAACATGACCGTACCATGGTATTCTACGAAAAAATACGGTCCAATCATGTGATCTTTGTTCCAGTCAAATCTTTCTGGCATTAGGCCATAAACGAGCTTATTCCCTAGAGATGATTTTTGATAAAATGAAGTATTTTCTTCAAACTTTTTCAGAAGCTAATCGGAGAAGTTTAAAATAATTATGAAGCTTCAGTTCTTGAATTAATAAGATCGGGTAAATATGTGGTCTAAGTCCTTTATGCAAAATTCGACACAATGTAGACTAAGAGATTCGCAATTTCTGTAGGCGGCGTGGAATCGGCTTATTTGGCCTATTTTGAACTAAAACACTTACTCCGCTAGTATTTTCTGTTCTTCGACGGGCGAGCGGCGGCGCTTTCACAGGAACATTCGATAGTGAATATGTTGACTCGCATTTATCAAAGTATGCACAGCCTGAACGCTTTCAACCCAAAATTGGGGTAAACGCTCCTGTAATAATTTCCAAACATTCCTCATTTGTGAAGGTTTTGACAGATCATAAAACAGTTCAAGTGTGCATTTTTATTAAAAAACAAAATTGTAATGTCCTTTGTAAAAAAAATCTGACAGTTGCCCAATTGTTTATCAATGAATGCAAATAGGAATTTTTGATTAACAGAATCGTAAGGAATGGGCATAGATTTAACTCACAACCATTCATAGTGCGTGCATACTTCTTGCACAATGGCTGAACTAAAAGTTTTAAACCGAATCAGAATAGCTGAGCTGAGATAAGCTTTTTACTCATCGTAATTTGAATAAACTTGTTACTGCACCACCAGAATAGCGACTAAATCACCATTGATGATGATTAGCCGTCATGCAGGATAAAATGCACTATATGTATGTGTATGTATCAATACCATTAGACTATCGTGGAACGTATCTATTAACGGGTGATTTTTTAGCTGGTTTGGTTTTGGCAACACTGGTTTTGACAGCTGACGTGTGTTTAGTACCTTGTGTCACTGTCAAACAGCTTCAGTTTGGTTTGCAATTTAACCATGGATCTTACAAATGAACAACGCTTGCAAATTATTGAATTTTACTATCAAAATTCGTGCTCGGTTCGAAATGTCCATCGCGCGCTGCTTCCATTTTATGAACGGCATTCTCGACCTTCTGAGCAGTCTATTCGGAAGATTGTGACCAAATTTCGCACCAAATTTACTTTGTTGGACATTAAACCACCAACACGTTTACGTACTGTGCGTAGTGAAGAAAATATTGCGGCCGTATCAGCTAGTGTGACAGAAGACCGCGAAATGTCGATTCGGCGCCGTTCCCAGCAGTTAGGCCTTTGTTACAGCACTACGTGGAAAATTTTGCGGAAGGATTTGGGCGTAAAGCCTTTTAAGATACAGCTGGTGCAAGAACTAAAGCCAGCCGACCTACCACAACGCCGAATTTTTGGTGAATGGGCTCTTGGAAAGCTGGCCGAGGATCCGCTTTTTTATCGAAAAATTGTGTTCAGCGATGAGGCTCATTTTTGGTTGAATGGGTACGTAAATAAGCAAAATTGCCGCATTTGGAGTGAAGATCAGCCAGAAGCATTGCAACAGCTACCAATGCATCCCGATAAAGCCACTGTTTGGTGCGGTTTATGGGCCGGCGGCATTATTGGGCCATATTTCTTCAAAGATGATGCGAATCGCAGCGTTACTGTCAATGGTGAACGCTACCGAGCGATGACAAACTTTTTTTTGCCCGAAATGGAAGTTCTTGACTTGCATGATATGTGGTTTCAACAAGACGGTGCCACATGCCACACAGCACGCGAAACAATGGCGCAATTGCGAGGCGAGTTTGGTGAACAGTTAATTTCACGCTTCGGGCCGGTCAATTGGCCGCCTAGATCGTGCGATTTGACACCATTAGATTATTTTTTGTGGGGGTATGTCAAGGCTAATGTCTATAGGGACAAGCCCGCTTCGATTGACGCACTGGAAGCCAACATCCATTCATTCATTCGTGAGATACCGGCCGATATGTGTGAAAGAGTATGCCAAAATTGGACTCAGCGGATGGGCTACCTGAGACGCAGCCGCGATCAACATTTGCATGAAATTATCTTTAAACATTAAATTGCAATTCAAACTATCGATTCAAATAAATATTTCATTCATTTTTTTCGAATTTTTTGTGTTTTTTTTTAAAAAAAAGTTCTAAACCTCTTAAAAAATCACCCGTTACAGCTATCTTGGTATCTTAATAATACTTAACTGGGATCTAGTTACGTCTAATAGGTTGTTCGAGAATCGGCTGAGTTAAACTAGAAATGGTAACGGACTTTTTGATAATGGTCGCATAATCCATAATACAGACTAAAGGATGATTTAGAAAATTCTTTCATTGCTTGACTTTATTGGGCTGGCTTTTATAACTACATTAGGAATAGGTGGCTGCTCGATATGCTAGGAGTCTCACAATCAAAGTATGCTTACTGAAGGAGGAATCCCAGAAGGGTAAGGATTATAGTAAATACCGGTAGACGGGGAGAATTCGAAGTTATAGCTTATACTTTAAATAACAACATCGACTTTAACCAAACAGTAATTCGCGCCCTTGTTTTGGTGGAAGTGTAAGGTTCAACCCCGTCCAATAGCTTGTGTGGATCTAGTAAGAGATGAGGCGGACACATACGCATTGAAGCCAACCATTTCCGACTACTTAGAGATCAGAGAGCCACGTTTTAACCTCAGTCTAAAATTTACACACATATGCCTATGCCTATGCATTGCAAGTATCGAAAAAGAGATGCCAGAAGAGGCTCAACAGAACCAGAACAGTTTGGCAAGAATACTGACTCAAAAGGCAAAAAACTTACGTCGGAAGCTTTGTGATTTCAACAAAACGTATTCAGATGTAGTCACTTAATTTGTGATATAGAATTACGCTTGGATGCTGCTCTTCTGAATGGCAGCTAGTGGGCCTATTATTTGATTTCGCAATCTTATGTTGGAACAGGTAGACAATGTTTAAAAAATTCGTTCACATCTATAAATAAGCAGACGATATGGACCATATAATGCCAGTGTGTAGTTCCAGATACTTTTAGAGAATGTGATTTAAGCCCCACGAATGTTACCGTTGCATTGATCCTCGAAGTACATCATCGTAGTGCATCATACTTGAAAGTCCAAAACTACGGCTGCTAGTTCTACTTCACGTCGCAGAAAATCCACTTTACTGGAAGATTTTCAGAAAAAAAGAACTCTCAATGGAACGGAATAAATAAGTAAAAGTAAGAATAGATCAGGAACTAGATGGTTGGATCACTTTTCTTACAATTTTCGGTGCGTATATAGTCTCTGATTTTTTAGAATCCTTGGATTACTTACTTACTTAAGAGATGACCTGTGCTAAAACAAACATGGCTATCTAATTAGCTCGGCCTTTAGCTAGTTAGTTGAGGTCGGTTTCTTTTTATGGGTCATAGGGTCTTCAGCTACTGTGTCTAACTTTTATCAAAAAATCGAAGAGTCTGTAGCTCGGAGAATCGGGGTCCATTCGCTTTACATGTTCTAGCCATCTTAAACATCAAATGCGGAGTTTTTTGGTCAGGTATATGTCGCTTTACATATGGCATACCTCTTGGTTGAATCTTCATCTTCAGAACCCATCAATAGAAACGGAACTGATGGGATATTTATATTTATCTTTAAAAGACCAAGAATTTCTACTTCCGATTTTAATACGCTCCATTCTTTACTGCTTTAGCATCATAGGACTGATAAAATATGGGTCTTATATAGTATCCCTTAAATAATTCAAGTACCTAGATTGGTACACCAAATGCAGCAACTTTGGATTTACTACAGTCCCGAATTTACTTGGGGCTCAACCAACATGCCTCTCTAATCAGCCCGGTCCTTAGTTAACTGCCTCTTGAAGTAGCTTGAGGTCGGTTTATTTTTGAGGGGGCCACTTAAAGCAAAGTACACTTCGGGTAACGTCTAGCCGAAGAATCGAATATTCTGCGGGGCGGTGTTTTTTGTTGAGGAGTATTATTCCATGCTGCTTTTTGGATGGTATCGATAAAGGAGTCAACCGCGACTTCGAGTAACAATGGAGTACTGAGCGATACACCCAGTCGTATATTATTTTCAATATCGTTTTTGAAACCTTCCCAGTTGGTTTTCCCGTTTTTTAGTCTGGGTGGTTTTTCATTTATAATGAGTGACTCGCCGGAGTATTGGTTTTATGTACATGCTTGGTCGCCTTAGACCAGGACTGGAGCACTTATATAGGTTCCTTGGTAGTACCAGTGGGATGTCGTTTTCAAAGCTGATACCGGATAATCCATTATTATCTCCAAGTTAAAGCTATCCATGGTGACATTCTTTCCAATTTGTAGATGATACGTGAACCCTGGTGCTGCCTATGGATATTCACAAAATCCTCTCAAAAATGATGTAAGAGAAGTCATACAAAATGCGCCACCTTGCCTAAATACTTTTGTTGTTCAACAAGATTTTTGTATCACAGGCGAACGAGTTTGGGCGGTATACCAAAACTAGACATACATCTGTATAGTTCATCTCTAATGGCGTTTTCCATTGGTAAATATGGATTTTGATCTAAAATTTGATCTTTTTGTGTGCCAATGGAACACGATTTCAGATTAATTTTTTTGTCTCTGTATTATAGTAATTTCTTGTCTGTGATGTTGGTGTCGGTGTAGCTGTTATAGAATTCATAATCATTGGTTACAAGTCACACAGGTTGATTGTTTTTCATTTAATTTATATTTCATATTGAACTGCTACAGCTTTCATGATTAATAATAGTTTTTCACAAACGAAATATTAATAAATAAAAACTAAAATCAGTCTGGTCAAACTGACAGCTATCATTTGTATTAGTTCAAGGAGCGATAAATCTGCTGAAAAATCCAGATTTGCAAAATTGATCTTAGAAAAAAAAATCAATCTTTTGCCCTATGGAACACAACAACTGCCAAAATCGGTCTTTTGACAGATTTAATCAAAAAAAGATTGATTTTTTTATGAGAAGCTACAATCCGCTGTGCGGATCGTTAAATACCCTATGTATCCCATCTTATCCTATCTTTAAAACTAATGTCCCCAAAAAGAAGGCGTGGCTAAAAACGTTTTGGGGATAAAATTAGAAAATGACAGTGTGACAGCATACATACATACACACAGTTGATCAAAATATTTTATAGCTACAATGACGCTTTGGAGCTTCGCTTTGTCGACATTACGCCCAACTACTTTGCGCACGCTTTAACATATTCAGCCCTAGCGAGGTATCCGTCGGAGCGGAAAATTCTCCGATTTTGTACGATTCGGAGGATTTTTGCTTCGAGGTATTCTTTTGAAAAGCTGTTCGGAATATTTCTCCGACATTTTGTTACACATCCCGACGAATTGCGTTAAAGTGCGTTCAGGTGCATTTTTCGTGCAATTTTTGGCAGCTAAGTACAGTTATTTTTCCGATTTCCTCCGCCGTAGTATTTTTTTTCCGATGACACATACCTCGAATGAAATTTAAACCTCCGACGAAGTATGCGTTGCGGAAAATTGTCCGCTTTGACGGATACCTAGGGCCGATTAACTTGCTCAGCGGTTTCAACTTCTGCTACAAAAATGGGGGAAATGATTAAAATCTTTGCTAAAAATATCGTACTCAATAACCCTCTCAAAAAATTACCCAGAAAACTATAACAAATATTTTGATAATTCACACTTTTTCCAACATTTGCGCACGGCGCTTTACAGCAACCATACGTTAAGATTTTATATTTTCCATTATGAGGTTGAATCTCAACGCAATTTAGCTAGATATGCCTCAGACTCAGAGTCAGAATCGCTAGCTGAGTCGATTAAGCCATGTCTGTCTATCCGTCCGTCCGTCCGTCTGTATGTCACCGATTTTTAGGTCTTGTATTTTGAGGAGAATGAGAATGAATTTTTTATATAGGAATAGGATCCTTAAGCGTTGCTTCAGAACAAGTGTAATTATTTTCAAAATTGGCCCACTGCCATGCCCACTTTTCAGAAAAACGTCGTTTTTGGTCAAATGGTAGAAAATTATGAAGAACAACATACCTAGACAATCCCAATAATTATATTTTGTCTATACAAAGTTGTTTGTTTTTTAGGGGCGTTTTCAGTAAAAAACCTATTTTTTAAAATATTCGAAAAAAAACTTTGATTCAAAAACTTTAATGAAATTAATATGAACATTTCGTCCTTAGACTACTTTAACTCACGCCCCCTTTTTGGGGCGTTTTCCTACAAAAACCATTTATATACCCTACCCCAAGGCATATGTAATAGGAAAACGTTGTCAAACTATAAAATATTTATTAAACTGTCTTGAAAAAAATGTTATGACAACGTCATTTTCTATATTTCATCGCCATAAAGCCCAATTTTTGGGGATACTATTTTTTTCTTTGTTCCTTTTGGTCAATTTATTATCCTCTATTCTTTCGAGGTGGCGGTGCGCGGTGTTTGTGGATCAAAATAGGTTTAAAATAGCCTCCGATGAATGGATAGGCTATTGAAAATGATGAAGATAGCTAAAAAAAAAACTGTCAGCGTCAAAATAAAATACAACCCAAAACCGTGTTCCCATTTCTATTTTGAATTTGCGTTAACGCTTGACTGTCACTTTCTAAAAACAACAGCAATTAGTAACATCAATCTAATACGATGAATGAAGTTACTTATCACATCATTCATAAGGGGCAATCCATAAAAGTGTGCAATCAAAGCGAACAAAAATTTAAATAATGCCCCTTCGGCGGTCTTTACGGCCCGTTTGTTTGATAAAAATTCCAACAAAAAATAAGTTATACTGCAGAAATGAAATATTTCTCAGCAAACAAAAAAGGAAAAAAAAACTTTTATTGGGGAAAGCGCCAGCCGGTGTCGTACTTTAGCCCGCCGACGGGCAAGTTAACCAAAAACCTTTCGTTTACTCTTTTAATCAATAGATACACCGCCATACCACTCAATCGTGAGTTCTTTCCCATGATGAGGCCTAACCAGTTTTGGCGGGTGTTCACTCCACAGTACACCGCGAAACAAGATGTGAAACTGGTTTCAAGTCTAACCTCTGGGGATTGTCGGTTTGGTCTTGGTTTTGGGTCCCAGTTCTATTGAAACCGAAAATTCCTTTAGTTGACTGAACTAGATGATGATCTCGGGCGGGAATGAAAGGTGTTGACATGCAGCTATAAGATACAGCGGTGGATTTTGTATCTATCTACCTACGGATTGAAATTTAATTGAACATTCCCAGAGGTATTAATAGTAAATGAGATGGATGATGGATTCCGATGAGAGCAGTTTGGTGCATTTTTAATTGACTCTAATGCGCGGGTGGTCAACTGGGTGTCAGGATCTTTCTCTACAAATTAAAGCGAAATAAGGAGGAAAGGTAACACAAACAAAAAAAAATTTACATGAAATTTATTTTATCTGCTGATATCCATATACACACACTATGGAGAACGTTGCAGCGGCGTTAACATCGTTTGATCGAGAACGTGTCAAAACTTCCCATAAATTCCAGACTTGATACCTTATAACGATCCTCGTTTCGAACGTGTTTTATTTTCAATTCTTGTTTGCCTCCTCGGGAAGAGAATAAATACGTTTGTCGGTTGGTTAGTAATTATGGAGGCCCTCGTCAATATTTATTGTACCCTCCGATTGGATGGAATTGAGTTTTTTTTTTGTTATTCTCTGTTCATTGTAAGGTGGGATGTAAATTAGAACGATGGGACATGATCATTGCAGATGTGGTTCTGGGTGCGTGTTTACTCCATTTGTCAATCCATAATGAATATAAAATTTAATTTTATTTCTTCAATTTTACAGGTCTTTTATCCATACGAATAATGTTCTATGCAGGCGCAAGATGCCTTTAAGTTTTATATACTCAATGAAGATGTTCCATATAACGGTGTTTTGATTGGTTTATTCATACATGTGTAGGTTTTTATATCCGCTTGTATTTTAATTCAATATGTTCTTTAGTTTCATTTTAAATTGGTAGCGATCTAAATTTATTTACTTGTAATGTTGTTTATTGACACTTATTTATTTAATCTAACTTCTATGCTAATTGATAGTGGTGAGAATTAAAATATTCCACAATTAAAGCGGAGTTAAGTTTTTGCTAAACCACCGATTAAATAGCTATAACCGCGTTGTAGTTAAATTATGTATGTAAATAAGCATTCGAATAAGGTGATTTGTGAAGTTTTCGACAGTATTTTGATAGGCTTTGATTTAGGGAATATGGCACAGCGAGCATAAAAGATTGTTTATACAGTCGCAACAAAGCAAACTTTTCTGGTATGCGCGGCATTCAGCCTGTAAGGGTCGTAGGAAAGGGGTCTTATTTGACAGGCGGGGATTTAAATTATTGTCACCTACTCAGTCAGTCGCCATTTTGCATAAGATTAATGAGGAGCCGTCGAAGGTAGCTTTCCATATGAATGATCTGTGACTGCAACCCCGTCCTCCTTCCAAAAAGGCTTCAATGTAGCCTCGTTGGGACCTGTCGTAGACTGCAAATTAATTGTTACATGAGGGACTACGTTCAGACAAATCACCTAAAAGCAGCATTGAGACAGTTGTGGAGTTTTGCAAACTAAAATGCATTTGCACTTTAACTTTCTGATCGTTCAGTAAGGCAAGTTCTTACCGATGAGTACAAGTTGTAAAAGAAATCCAAAGGAGTCAAATTATATGCCCAAGGTCAGCGATGAACAGGTCTATTTCTTTAAATGATTCGCTCACCAAATGTGTTGCATATTGCCACTTGCATACATGTTTCTTATTAGGTTTTCAGATCGAACCAAAAACCAGAAATTAAATAAGGATCAAATATGTACCTGCTCTGTGACGAAAACTGTGTTTTCTACAAAAAGTTTTCGAAAACTACTTAACGCTTTCACACCGAACATCGATTAAGTTTCGCTGAAGTTTAAAAAAATGTGAATAATACCTACACTTCGTTTATAAAGTTGTATGCACCAATTTATTTTTTAAATCACATTTAAAGGCATAATCTCAAATAGCCGGTTGAAATCATTAATGTCAATAAAATCATGTCAAGACGTCTGCGACGCGGTTTCAGAGGGTTAAAAAACTTTTTCTATAAAGGTTTCAGTTGTTTTAGCGATAAAAATCGCAAATCAATTGCCTATTGCTGCGGCCATTGACTTCATCTTCAGATTTAAAATTAAAAATGAGACAATTATGTCTCCGACATGCAAAAAGGGATATAATGGGGTTTCGATAGTCTTATGAAGATTTTGCTCACTTCATAAATGGCAATTTATGGCGTTTTCCATTGGGAAAAAAATCAATTTTTTTTTTATCTGAAGACCGATTTTGACAGTTGTTGTGTTCCATTGGGCGAAAAAATTGATTTTTTTATTTTAATCAGAGATCAATTTTGCAAATCTGAATTTTTCGGCAGATTTACCAATACCAATACAAATGATAGCTGTCAGTTTGACAAGAGTGATTTTCATTTTGATTTTTTACTTCGGTTGTGAAAAACAAGAGTGCTTTGGGTTTAGATATCAATAATGGATATAGACACAGAAAAGAAAGTTATACGTGAACTATTAAATTGATTGAATGAATTAAATGAAGATAATTTCTGTATTTTCAAATGTTTGTTATGTTTTTAATGTTGGCAGCTACACCGACGCTAACTTTACAGGCACGAAATGACACCAATACAATGACAAAAAAAATAAATCTGAATCGTGTTCCATTGACACTCAAAAAGATCAAATTTCAGATCAAAATCAAGATTTCCCAATGGAAAACGCCATTAGATTGTTTGCACACATACTACGACTTGCACATGCTAAAGTGTATACACATAATTGGAAAATGACAGATGCCCAATCTGACAGCTGGTTTAACAGATTAACTAAACGGAAATTGTATACATCAAAAAAAAAAAACTTTATAAATATATTAAAGCCTGGCTCTAACGTCACGAACAAATGACACATTTGAGTTTAATTTTGGTTGCAGGAAAATTGTGATTACTCGACATGAGGATTTTGAGGTTGTTTCCTCTATTGGATCCGCCCTCACTTCATAAGCCTAAGTGGTTGAACCGACTTTCTTGAAACGCCGCGCCGTGTTGAAGTTTTTTCGGACTCATTCCAAGTGATTTTTAAATAATAAAGACGAGAACTTTAAACAATAATTTCCATGATTGCGTCCGTCCGTTAATCCGTCGTTCTAATGTCCATCTGTGTGCGCAGTGACCGAGTGGTTAGTGCTTTAGATTACTAAGAACAGGGTCCCTAATTCAAATTGCAAAAGTAACAACGTAACAGTACGTTTCCGCCGAACCGAAACTCGTCATTTCATTAGCGAAATTCAACATTTGAAAATAGTGTTCCTACCAAAAAAAACGCATTCCAACTGTCAAAACATTTTTTTTTTTCATTGACCTTCTCCGACAAATCATCCGAGTAGGTACCAACCACTGTCAAGAAAAGCTTATCTCAACTCAACCGTTCGGATTCGGCATAAAATCGGAGTTATGAATAATTTTGGAAAACTTAGGCCCTAGGTTCTAACGACAGTGTTACCCCAAACAAATTGTATTTGTTTTTTTTTATGGGATCACTACACTATTCAATAGGCCTACTCGCAGATTAGGCCGTGCTACCAATGACATTTGCAGAAGCTATTTGGACATGAAAAAGCAGGAGAACATGCATCGAATGTTCATTAATTAAAAGTATTTTGATGTTTTCATAGATTTCAATTTGTTTTCTGAAAGATTTGTTTTTTTTTGACATAATTCGGTTGGACCTCGTTTGAGGAATGCCAAATTTCGGAATGTGAAATTGTATGGCGGAATGCTTCGCATTTCGCTGAAATGACGCATTTTAACTCTGTGGAAACGTACTATAAAAGTTGATTTGAGTCCCTCACCCCTTGCGAAAAATTAACAACCATCCAAAAGTACACAACTGTCATAAGAAACTTCTCAAATTTGCGGTTCGGAACCGGTGTTAAACAGGAAGTCTTTTTCTTTGTGACAAAAATCTAGTACACACAAATGAAGGGAGAAGCTAGATATGGGAATATGAGCGATCAGCTCATGTAGGGTGCTCACTTTGTCCTGCTTAACTGAAAATGTAGGCGCCATTATTGACTCCATCTTAGTAACTCTCCAGCGGCCTAAATAAAATGACAAATTTAATCAAAATGACAACCAGTTCAGAATATGATATGGCATTACTTTATCCCGAACTGTTGTCTATCTATCCAAGCATTTTCTAGTTTTTTAAGGACCAAACCACTAGTTAGTTGATTAAATTCGTTAGCGCAGGTGAAATCGAACCATATACTGCTTTAAATGTACCTGCAACTGGGCCCGAACACCAGATAATACGTCTTAACTTTTCTTAACTTAACTGTTGGTCACAACAGTGCAATTATACCCTAGGTCAAGATGCAACCTCAACAGTTTGGAAGGCACTTAGCTGATGATGAGTTAATATGATAAATGATCCAAGATCCATCAAGAGATAATGGACCTAAGTGAGTAGGTACACATGGCATCCTGTTAAGTAGCCTTCAGCGAGTAGATATATATATATATATATATATATATATACCCAAGAGAATGTGATAATCCCACCCTTTTCCGATATACAAATAATTAATCAGTACCACTACGTTCGAGTACCTACTATGGTGAGCCCACTCAAGCATTCTCCGAAGTGAGTCCAAATTGTATGTCTTCATGGATAATGCATACGCAACATGTGCCTCATATGAGTTAACCACTTTAGGAATACAAGGCTCACGCAAACCCATGTAGCCGTGCATGCATAACGTTTTTAAACTTCATCCACCCATGATATCGGGCAACTAGAAGAGCCCGTAACTGCTAAGTCAACACTAAGTGGATTCATCCATTTACCTACCACTTTCTTGTTGTTGTTGTTGCTTCTTTTGAATTGAATTATCTCCATTCGCATCATAATCCTTGTTGCGCGAGTACAAGCACCTTCTCCATGTTACCGCCGTTGCACAGCATAGTAATGAGACTCAAGGTTGTTCATAAGCTTGTTGTTGATGTTGTTATTGCTAGTTTCTTCTGTTCTTTAACTCCTTTAATCGATGAGGCATATTTTAACAAAACACAGCTGACAAAAACAAAAAAAGACATGCAAAATGCGCACGCTCATCAAGTAACACGATACTAAAACGCCTTAAAGCGTCTTGACCACATCTGCGGCAGAGGCACACAACCGCAAATTAAAATCGCTATGACTAAGCAGTGGTTTTGTCAAATATATTATATTCACTTCGCACTTTGTTTTATTTTTTTAAGGATGTGCCAATATATTTTTTTTGTAAATCATTTCGTTTTTGGTCGATATTTCAGAAAATAATATTTTATGTATGAAATCGCTTAACAGAATCACTCTTCGCAGAAGATACAAAGCATTTTTTTAACAGATACAAAGATACACGACCCGATAGCGACCTCTCCTTTTATGCTCTTCTCTCTTGTTTTCCTTACAATTTTCAAACTCACACACATAGTTCAGACTCACTGAAAAATTTCCGGAATTCGTTGAACTACCTTTTTGTAAGTAAGGATCATTTCAAAAGTGCCGAATTCAATGCGAAGCCATTAAAACAAAAGGGAACGTTATATTATTCACTAATAAAAAATACACACTTTTTTGCTCTATTTGATTTTGCAAAAGATATATTTAATAGATAGATATATCTAGCTTAAACACAGAAAATTAGAAAAAAAATCACTCGAATAAAAATCAATCCATAACCGAAACATCGCGTTCGCGCATGAGCACAACTCGATCTCAACTAATCCCGGAATCAGAAGAGAATTTTTACCTGTTACCTTGCCTGGTGCTGGTTGTGGGTACTGGCACTGGGTACCTACTCTAAGATACACCTGAATCATTGGTGGAAGTTGTTGTTGCATGGTTACACCTACAGTTTGTAGGTAAGAAAAACACAAAACAAAAAAAAATAATAAAATAAAAGAGGCAGCTTGACCAGTGGTGCCCTCTTGCAGTTGATGTTTTGTTTTGTTTTTCATTTCTCAGAAAATCAGGTTTTCGCCCTATAACCAAGCAAGATATACCAAATCGAACAGAAAATTTAAATCGGTGCTGGTGGCAGTAGTTTTGGGTCGATTTGATGCTGCTGAAGCTGGGGTACAACCGTAATGCGAGCTCTTCTTCTACGTTGTAGAAGCGTTATGTGTGGTGTCTCTGGATGTGCATTTTGTGCTGCATATATGGATGCAATTTGTAGGGTTACCTATGGGTTATATCTTTTTTCGGAATAGGTACTGCTTTTGAGTTAAATGTTTACTTGATTTTTTCTATTGGGCAAGTATTGGTTTCATGAAAAAAAATCCAACTTATTATTTTAATCAAACCTACGATTTATGTTATGCTATGCCTTTGAGAGCATCAATTATTTGCAGTTCAGATATATCTGTGATTTAAGATATCCCCAAAAGAATAGGTCTAGGGTCGTTAAACGCATGATGAGTCTTCATGGATTTCATTGTTTATTTATTCACACAAATTCTAATTATTTCCGAATTAACATCCGACCTCATTTTCAGAAATTCATGGAACTTTTCGATAGGATCATACATTATACCATACTAGTACAAACAAAAAGTCTTTATGGCGCTAAACCTTCTTAATTCACTTGTTTAGCTGAATTCTGAATTCAGAGTTCGGAACCAAGAAGACCTCTCCTTATTTACTGAATTGCCGGATCCATTTTTTCAAGGTTCTCCATCATTTTAGTGATAGGTTTGATTAAAATCTCGAGCAAATTTTTTTTTTTACTAAACTGCTCTCTTAGAAGCAAGTTAAACTCTTTTTTTCAAGCTACTCCACCATTTAAATGATAGGTTTGATTAAAATCTTGAGTAAAGTTTTTTTTATTAAACTGCTCTCTTAGAAGCAAGTTAAACTCTATTAAATGTTGTACAAGAGGCCTCATTTTTTGTGGCAAAAATATAACTTTGCCTATATAACCCTTAGTGGCAGAAGTTTATATCTTTTTTTCAGTGTGAGTGTGCATTTAGCTATTTTTAGAAGCCCAAATATGGACAGAAACTCGACTTTTAATGAGTTTGATGAGCTGTCTGACTCCATCTCAAGAATTGTATCCCTGTTTCACACTGAAATCGTCATTGCGGGCGATTTCAATGTACACAATTCATCGTAGCTTCGACATTCTGGACAGTCAACACCCGAAGGAAGGTATGTTGAGATCTTTGCTGAGGTAAACAACTTAACCCAGCTTGTAAATGAGCCAATGCGAATTCCGGACATTCACAGTCAAGCGTTAACACTGTGGACTTGTTTCTGACCTCTCATCCTAATAAATACACTATCAATCTGCTATCGCCTCTAGGCTCGTCAGACCACTGTATCGTATCGTCTAATTTCTCGTACTCCAAAGACGTAGTTAAAGAACAAATTCTAAAATGAACCATATGGCAATACGAGAAAGCCAACTGTGAAGCTCTTAACAGTTTCTTTAAGAATTTTAACTGGTCATTATGCTTCCTCGATAATGACGTGGATGCTACTGCCGATGCGATAACGAACACCATTCTCCTGGGTATGAAATCCTTTATCCCTCAAAGAGTATCAAACCTAAGGCAACGAGTGGTATGACTCGAGCTGCAAAAAGACTGTTAGGCTGAAAGAGTTATGTTTTCGGTTACAAAGACTTATCCTACTGAGGAAAACCGACTTAAGTTCAAACGAGCCAGAAACGACTGTAATGCTAGCATCAAGCGTGTTAAATTCTCCCACGACCATAAGCTGAGGCAAAAAATTTTACAATGTCCCAAAGGTAGTAAAAACGTTTGGTCGTTTGTCAAAAACATTAAGGATTCGACCTTATCTTCCATTCCCACGCTCATTTAAAATGACATTCCAGCTGTCACCACTTTAGACAAAGCCAATCTGCTTGCTGTCCATTTTGCAGCCAGTTCCACGCTGCCAGATTGTGCCCAGTCTCCTCCTGTACTTGAGAATGGACCAATCCACTTCCGTACTCGTACAGTCGCAAGAGTATTATTAGATCTTCACATTCACAAATCGTCTGGTCCAGAAAGAGTCCAATAGAGTGGAATTTAATGCTTCCAAAACACAATGCTGCCTTCTGTTATCCAAGCGAGACCAAAATTTACAGCCATTATAAAATATTGCTTACTATTGCTTCAATAAAAAGCTTCATATGAATGACTGAATTAACAGCGTGTCAAACATTTTGTTAAATACCCTAACTCCACAGGGTCAAACAAACACAGGGTCAAAATCGAGCTTTAATTATTCGAGTTATAGACGAAAATTTTCCAGAGGATAATGTATACATTGAAAATTAATTTTATATGTAAGCATAAAACCAAATTGTATGGTTTAAGCACATGAAATCGATTATATATATTTAAGGAAATCTGTTATGGCAACCCTGTCCATAGGTTACTGATAAAACCGGTGCTGTGAGGATATTCCGTGATTCATTCAGGGTTCACTTGCATTTGTTTTCCTTTTTGGGATTTTATTTTTTGATGCAGCATAGGTAGGTATATATATTTACATTTATTGGTTTCCGTATGTAGAGATTGGTACTCTTAACAATCTCTCCCCATTTTTACATTACTCTCCTTAATTGTTTTTAATTAATTTAAGAGAGCATGTTCGCTGAAATTCGAATAATTGATCGCTGAATTTACCTGTGAAAATTGGTTTTCTTTGTATGATACACCGCCCTTAAATGGATTAAATTACCGTCAAAATGTCACTTCTAAGGAATCGATCAATTGCCTGTAGTGCCAATTGATGTTGTTGTGAATTGACGATGCATTTATATAGCTTCAGGTGAGAACAATATTACAAAGGGTACGTGATAAAAATATGCAATTAAAAAAGAAGTAAGTTGACTACAATATATCTAAGAACATCGATAATTGGATACCCTCAGAAAAGCAGTAGTCAGCAAATCCCATATTCGTGATAGGCTGTTTATCTGATTGCACGATGTTAATGCATAAATACCTGATTTGCATAGCTCAATTAAATATTGCACCAAGGAAATATGTAAATAATGGTTAGGAATAATTTTAAGAATTCTCTTATCGGTTGTAAGGTATCGAATAGATTGGTGCCTACACTGGATGAGTTCCATTGGCCGTGTTTCGGATTTCAGAATCAAGTAAGATATCTTAGATGAAGGTCTGTTCTCATTGGTCAAAATGGTAGATTGACCAATGAAAACGGAGCTTTATCTAAGATGTCTTGTTAAATTACGAAAGCTATGTTCGTGAAATGCTGGATTACAGCTTGTTTGGATGCCATACAGCCGATGGGTTGCTGATTGAACATTACCCGGGGTCTCCACGAGCAATATTTCATAGCATGCAATGTGGCATTCTATGAAAATTGCTTATGGAGACCTCAAATAGTATTCTATGAACAATTTATTTCTATGTATTGCTCAGTCCATTGCTTTCTATGGAAAGTATTCTATGGGCTGTCGTTTCTGTTTGACATTTGTGCTTTTGAATGAGAAAGTAAGCAATGGAAATGCCCAGGCCCACCCTACATTTCATAGCATTCTATCGTAATTTCTTTCTATGAAAAGTGACGGCTAGTAAGCTATCAAATATTGCTCGTGGAGACGCGGTGTTACGTTAAACAGTTTTATACGCAAGATGGAAGTTTTTTGAACGTTTTCGATCAAATGAGAGAGATGAATTTTTTTTAATTGACATGAAATTTACTTTATTCAAAAGATAATCTTCTGGCATTATAATTTAAATATGATTTCTGACATATGACCGCCACGGCAGCCTAGGACGTAGTCTAATCTGGAGGTTTTCGGTGACTTTTGCCAAGATTTGTGACCGTATATCGGCAATAACGCGGTTAATGTTGTCCTCCAAGTGGTCAATCGTTTCTGGCTTATCGGCGTAGACTACCGACTTCCTATATCCCCATAGAAAATAGTGAGCTTCATCGCTAAATAAAATTTGCCTGTGAATATTGGGCCCATTCACCGAATCTACGCCTTGCTAGGGGATCCTGTGACTTCAATTCTTGCACGAGTTAGATTTTGTAAGCACGCAAACCAAGATTTTTTCCGCAAAATCTTCCATAAAGTGGATGAACACATATCCAATTCCTGTGCACGTTGGCGGATAGACTGATTCGGGTCTTCCTCTACGCTTCGCTCTACAGCAGCACGCACTCTACGACGTCTCTGTGGTTGCGTATTATCATTTATAGTAAACGTGGTGCGAAAACGTTCCATACTTAATCGAATTAATTGTTCTGATGGACGATAATGTTGACCGTAAAATGGGCGTAGTGCGCGATACGTATTTCGAACAAAACCATGATTTGCAAAATAAATTTGCACAATTTGGAAGCGTTGTTTAGACGTCAGTCTATTCATGCTGAAATGCCTAAACCAAACTAAAAATAAATCACTTGGCAGCTGACAAACTGGCCGCCAGTTAAAAAAGTGTTGCCAACTTAACAGTTAGCGCCCTTGCAGTTTTTTGTTCATTACTTATTCTTTTGTATTGTCAGGACATTTTCTTATTTTAAGAACCATGTTAAAAAAAAAATACGTAGCAATATGACGATATGTCTTAGTTTCTAAAAGCTGTTTACCCAGTTATTCTGAGAAACTCAGAAAATTACTTCTGTTCCGGTAATTTTGATGTCAGAGATGTAACGCGATCTAGAAGGCCAATTGTCGAAAATGTCGATAAAATCATGGAAATCGTAAAGTCTGATTGTCATGCACTATTTCGATTGGCCAGGAGCTAAACATTGCACAAACACAGTTTGGAACCATTTGAATAAGGCTTGTTACAAAGAAGTCCGATGTATGGGGCCATATCTAAAAGAATCTAAAGGGATCAATCACCAAGAAGGGGCCGGAGTTTTCCAATGGAAGAGGTATTGTGTTCTATTATGACCACTTCAGGCCATACACATCGATTGTGAATCACTAATGACTCTGGCAACTTGGTTGGTAGGTTCTTATGCAGCTACCATGTAGTTCGAACCTCCCACATGGAAAACGATTTTGCTGGTGAAAAATTAACATCAAAAGAGTCAGCAGTTTTTCAAACATAGTCATAAGGGGTACCCTTTACAGAACAAAAGATACTTTTATATATTTTTAAACATTTTTTGGGCATTGTATCCACCAACTACGTTCAATAGGCTATCATCAATGCATTTAGTTTTGATTTATACAAGGTATCTCAAAAGGCAATTTATTGTTGTTAAGCTTACTGGGTGAAAGAAACAAATTCGACAGGCGCACGGCCCGACGGAGTAATAAGATAATATAGCTAAAGATTGCCACTACGATCTCCTTGACAAAACCTATGAGCGACTACCGAAGTAGGATGTTAATAAGAAAAGACATTTTTAGGAGTATTGTCGGAAAATATAGCCTACACGACAACACGTCTGGTAACGGACTTAGGCTAATTGACTTCGCTACGGAACGAAATGCCCCTATAGCCCTCACACGGTTTCCTCACCTAGATATCCATAAAGGGATATGGCGGTCTCCAGATCAACAAAATGGGTTTAGCATTAATGACGGTAAGACTAAGTATATGCTGCCAATTCTAAAGGACACCCAAAATCGACGAATTGGATAGAACGCCACCATTGACAGATATAACTTTGACGTAGTACGGTACTATTTGTACCTCGGCAACACTGACACCAAAATCTCGTCAGAAATTAAATTCCTGGGGATAAGAAGGCAATTCAGTAGTAAAGCCATCACTAGAATTACTAAGGAGATCTTATACAAGACCCTCCACTTTTGATACGATCCATGTTTCAGCGCCGAAAAGCAGGATGATCTCTACTGCGCTGAAACAGGGATTGTATCAAAAGTGGATGAAGAAATCCTTGTCCGATTTGAGAGGAAAATTCTTCGAAAAGTCTTCGGTCCCGTTTGCGTTGACGGGCTATGGGGACGAAGATTCAACCAAGAACTATACGAGATTTACAGCGACGTACTCCAAAAAACTCCGCATTGGACTTTAAGATAGCTATAGGACACGAATATAAACCAGACGTCGGACACATTAAAGGAAGACCTCGCCTTAAGTAGCGCCTACAAATAGAAACCGACCTCAACAAACTTGTAGTTTGTTGAGCTAATTGAAGAGGCATGTTGGTTGAGGCCCATGTTCATTTCCGACTGTAGCGCCACTTAACAGACTGAGAGCAATTAAACAAGCTTAAAAAAAACGTTTGTAGTACCAATAGTCAAATAACACTACATAGGTGGTACATAATTCACACACAAAGGATATCAACTATCCCCAGATTACTGTGCGGAACAATCCCACACAAAGACTTCCATCGAATGGCACCATTCTTCTTCCTACGCTTCGAGGCTTTAATAATTACTTTTGAGATCTGCTTTGTTCCCCCATCCGTCCGTCAAACGGCACAAGTCGTACACGTAAAGGACCCATACAATCCGTGCATACCTACATAAAATCAGATTGAAGGAAAGTTTTGCTTATTCAACCTCGTTTCACTCACAGGACATTATGATAATGGCCGCTGTATGTACGCTTGTTGGTATCATCAAAACAGCACTATTGCAAGGAAACTATCTTACCGTGCCCGTATCACTTCCCTGTTACAGTGCATTTGACAACCTCTACAACAGGAGAGAAAAGTGGAAAACGCTTTACACGATTTCCCTGATATGCAATGCAAATACCAACTACAATGAGGCTTCGAGAGCTGAATGGAGACTACCAGCAGTCCTATGCATACATGCAGCTGCCGCGCTCTGCACTCTGTGGCATTGCTGTGAACTAAATTCGAAATATTTACACCGACAACACCCACACAACGTCCGTGCGATTGAAGCGCGCTAGTGAGTTAGCGAACAATATGCACATAATGTTCAAGGATTCTGCATCCATATTGCTGCTACATGTATAGGGCTAGCTAGATACACAATCGCATCTGCCGCAACAACCATACACAGTCAGCTATAGGGACAATGATATTAATGAGTTACATTTTCATTTTCATTCGGGAATCGCATAGTTTGTGGCTGTCATAGTTGCAGCCCAGCCTAACAGTGGTTGTGGATAATTGTTTGCCTACTTATTACTCTTTTGCTATTGCCACTGGTAATTTTTCCCTTGTCGAGTCCTTTTTACAGCGGTTGTGACCTCAAAATGCCTATTGACTTTGCCGGTATTGTTTAAGGCGGGCGGATTTCACTGTATGGTAGTGTCTTAAGAGCATTTGAACTTTCAAGCATTGAATCCTTTTAACAGTACTCTTGTATAGGGTTAAAACAAGTATGTACGCGTTGCGGTAGGTTTTACCGTTTAAATTGCCTTTTTTGTAAGGAAAGGATGTATAGGTTAATAAATTGTATATGACCTAGGTCCTTAAAGTAGTTGATTGTTTGTTTACTACACTAATTTCATTAACATGCACGGAATCTGTATTTATTTTGAATGAAGGACTACTTGTTGATTTTTTGTTTGGGAGGGGAGGTGATTATGCTATACCTACTTACTTAAGTGGCGCTACAGTCCGGGATGAACCTGGGCCTCAACCAAATTATCCCGGTCCTTAGCTAACTGTCTCCAGCTGCGCACTCCAAGTTGGTTGAGGTCGGTTTCTACTTGTGCGTTCCACTTAAGGCGAGGTCTTCCTCTACTGCATCCGACGTCCGGCTTGGAGTTGAAGACCCTGCGTGCCGGAGTATTGGTATCCATTCGTTCTACATGTCCAACCATCTTAAACGTCCAGTGCGTAGTAGTTTTTTGACCAGGGGTATGTCGCTGTACAGCTCGTATAGTTCATGGTTGAATCTTCGTCTCCATAGCCCGTCAACGCACACGAGCAACCCTTCAACGCGAATTGCCGCTTCCTTCTCTATACTAGCAAAGGTGGCATCACGTAGAGTCCTACCAATGATGTCAATATCGTCGGCGTATGCTAGTAGGTGCACCAATTTTTGGAAAATTGTGCCTCTTTTCTTGGCTCGGGAGTTTTGCACAATCCTTTCAAGAATCAAATTGAAGAAGTCACATAGCAGCGCATCGCCTTGCCTAAATCCTTTTTTGGTATGGAATGTGTCGGTGAGGTAGTTTCTGACCCTGATGGAGCAGCAAGAATTCTCCATCGTCATCCTACACAAACGGACGAATTTGGGAGGTATACCAAAACTAGACATGACTCTGTATAGTTCGTCTCTAGATATGCTGTCGTATGCGGCTTTGAAATCGATAAATAGGTGGTGGGTATCGATTTGGACTTCTTGTTTTTTTTTCAGGATCTGCCGACGTGTGAACATTCGATCGGTTGTGGACTTTCCTGGCCTAAGACCACACTGATAAGGGTCGATCAGGTTATTGGTAAACGGTTTCAGGGGTTCACATATTACGGCAGATAGGATCTTGTAGGCGATGTTGAGGAGACTTATCCCTTTGTAGTTGGCGCAGTTCAGAGGGTCTCCTTTTTTGTGGATCAGGCAAACGATGCTGGGGTTCCATTCTTCAGGGATACTTTCATCCAACCAGATTTGGTTAATGAGTTGGTGGATGTTACTTACCAAATTATCTCCGCCATCTTGAGTTTAGATATTGCTATCCTCACT
This sequence comes from Rhingia campestris, assembly GCA_932526625.1. NCBI lineage: Eukaryota > Metazoa > Arthropoda > Insecta > Diptera > Syrphidae > Rhingia > Rhingia campestris. Next base: position 53,460,253 of record OW052184.1, on the reverse strand, counting down.
TCACTTAGGTCGGGTGGTTGGCAGTTTTCGCTGCCAATATTAAATATATTAAATGGTTAGTTCTGCCTGACAGCGGAATGTTGCTCTTCATCGCCGTTTAACAGTCTGCAGAAGTGGTTCTTCCATATCCTCAGCATCGACTGTGTCTCAACTACGATATTTTCTTATTCATCTCGGCAGGATTCTGTTCGAGCCATGTATTCTTGGCTTTGACGTTTTACACTTTGGTAAAACTTGCGAACAGCGTTCCTGGAGTGGCACCTCTCCATATCCTCTTGCTCTCTATATCCTCTATATCCTCTTGCTTTTCTTGCTCTTTTTTCTTCTTTCTGAAAAGCCGATGTTCTTCCCTTCTTCATTGCCTATAGAGCTCAATGGCAGCTCTCGTCTTCCCCTGCAGCTTAGCCTTTTAGGCCTCGTTCTTGGCTGCGAGCATCTGTCGACATTCCTCAGGAGTTTCTTACTGGTGGCCGCGAAAAACCTAGCACATCAGTTGCGGCTGATCTAATTGCTCGTTGACCTCTCGGTTCATCCGCCACCATCTCTTTTCAAGGGGCCTGACTTACCCTTGAGATTCCTAGATAACCTGTTGTCCGAATATGTCGAAGCAGCCCATCTATGTTCGCCTCGGACGACAGACCGGGTATTCATTCCGCGCCCTTCTGACCAGGGTGAAGAGAATTTAAGAATGTTTAAAAGAAAATGTATAGATTTTGTAAAATGAAGTATATAAGACTGAATCGCGCCGAGTCCACATCTGGCAGCTTATTTCGAGAGTACAGAGAGACCATTTTCTAATAGTTCTTTACACACACATGACTACATGAGAGAATAACATTTGTTGGATTGATCGCCTCCCTCTTTTTGCTAAAAGAGTACGGATAGTTATTTCGTATAAAAAAATACTTGGTAGGTGCCAAAAAAATCATTTAACGAAGTTTCCTCTATCGCCGTAATGGTAGAATCAGTCTAAAGTTGGAGGTCGAACATTTTGTAAATCTTTTTAATTTGCATAAATTTGTAAAACGGATTTTGATCCTATCGAATTTTGACTCCAACCCGTGAAATATAAGTATTTTTGTATGTAGTATATAAAAATGCTTCAAAAGAAAATATTTAAATCAATAAACGTAGATAAGTGCTTTGCCGAAGAGGTCTGAGTTCAATTTCCAACATAAGAATTGACGAATAACAATATCCAATTTCAAGAAACATCCGAAGTTTAATTGTATCCGTCAGTACATAAAATTCTACTTTACTACACCGTATCCGCATGAATGCCTAATTTGTAGGATTACTTTTTGAATGCTCAATGAAACGTCTCAATTTCATTTAATTACTACAATTAAGCGGATTAGCATTTTTACTGCCAAGTGTCAACCACCAAAATGATCCTTAAATGTCAGGTTATCCCCAGTTTGCTTTGTCAACGTTGTCGTAGGCTATTAAAATGAAATAGCATAATGAAATGTCATTGAAGAGAACACACAAAAGGACGAGGAGAAAAGACACATAAATAAAATCTCAAATTATTCGTTAAAAAAAGACATGCATTCGAATAACGAATTGTAAACCGTCAACAGGAAATCGATATAATTGTTTGGAATGAACTCGTAACGTATGTAGCTCCATATACTATAACTCAATAAAAAGCGCCAGCCATTCAATTTTAAAGCTCCGACAAAATATTAAACTTCATATAGTTTCAAGGATTTAATAGCGATGAAAAAGGAAAAACAAAATGCTATACACATACACGCGAATGTCAAATAAACAACAGTTTCGCGCAATAATCGTACCGTTTGGTCCATTTAAACCACAACTCAAATTTCTTTGTTCTTGTGAAGCTCCTATCTATGGTAATCTCGTAGGGCAGCCCAATATCAGGTTATGTTTGTGTTCTCTGAACAGTGAAAAGCTAAATTATTTCTGTCACGTAGGGTCAAATTGTCACTGGAAATGCAGCAGAAATGTCATAGGGGTAGTGTACTTTTTTCAACGGGGGATTTTTGTCCATTTAAAATAATGTAGGCATTTAAGGGATGTTTTGAAGAAAATGGTCTTATCTATATAATAAGAGAGGATGAACAGTGGGCACAAAGAAAACGAGAACGTTAAAAAGGAGCCCTTTTTTTAATTAGATTCTTCCCACATTACTCTCGATATCTTCGTCATTAAGGCTTATTGGGTAGTCGATGTTAAGCGACGTTAGTCTCGTACTTGTTAGAAACCAACAAATAAAAATAAAAAGGAAAACTGTGAGATATAAGCACAGACTTTTGGCTCAGATCTCTTATTTTGATCTAGGTAAATGTTGTTTACTTGGGGTTGACTACAAATCAGTGTTGCTTAATTTACCTCTTAGTGGTAACCATCGGATACTGGTCCCGGAATAAAGATGCTAAACATACAAGTGCGAGCGGTGACCACAAAAAAGGCACTGTCAGAATTAATTACCAGCCAGCTGTACTCAAGAATTGACGCTAAACGGTAAGAGACAACTACGTTCGTATTTGTGTCTGTAATTTGGGAGCTAATACAAAAAAAACGAGTGCTAGTAAAACTAGCTAACGGACATTACCGTCATCCGGGATATATCATGGTATGAGCTGTTAAGTCCGTGTTATAGTGACTAGAATCAGCGGCTATTGGAATGTGGATTAATAATAGGTGACAGACTTAGGCAAAAACTCTTAATATTGAAACACATCAGCGAACGTATTAAGGCAATCCGGTATCCACATCAACTGCATATTCCCAAACATAAAACGTATATGGATTCATGCTCGGATGAAGGAAACAAATGACATCACTAAGTTATGACATAAGTTATGAGCGACTACCGAAGTAGGATCTTAAAATCGTGCTGAGTAGTTTTGACGAAGAGGTAAGACAAGTTTAATATGCCACATTTCTCAGTATTTCATGACACTATCCCGGATGACAGTATTACTCTTCGATGTTTTTCAGATTTTAGCAAGAGGTGAGAGAGAGGATATTTTAGTACTATTGTTAGAAAATCTTATTCATAAACCTTATGCAAGGTTGAATAGAGGTTGAATACGCTAAAAGCGTTTGAAGTTTGAATAGTGTCTGTATAAAGATACTTTATTATCGAAATGACATTTGGACAACATTTCTAAAAAAAATCAAAAATAAATTAATTTGAAGTAAAATCGAAAATACATATGAAGTTTTAAATATCTCTGAATTATAACGGGTGATTTTTTAAGAGTTAAGTTTTTTTTCAGATTGTCAGCACTGGTTAGTAATGGCGTCTAAACGTCATCTGTCAAAGTGAAAAGTTTTCAGTATACTCTGCCATTTAATCGTGGAAAGACTTATAGACTTATAAACGAGCAACGGTTGAAAATTATTGAAATCTATTATCAAAATTCGTGCTCTGTGAAAAATGTGCACCGTTTGTTACGACCATATTATGGTCGTCATAATCGACCTGGTGTATCAACAATTCGTGCTGTTATCACTAAATTTCGCACCAAATTTATTGTTTTGACATTAAACCATCGACTCGCATGCGTACAGTGTGTACAGTGTACCACAATGTTTAATTTTTGGTGAATGGGCCTTTGAACAGCTCCATGAAAATCCGCTGTTTTATCGAAAAATTGTGCGATGAGGCTCATTTCTGGTTCATTGGTTTCATCCAGACGGTGCCACATGCCACACAGCTCGTGAAACAATGGATATGTTGAAGGATTAATTTTGTGAGCACCTTATCTCTCGAAATGGCCCTGTGAGTTGGCCGCCAAGGTCATGCGATTTAACGCCTCTTGATTATTTCTTGTGGGATTATGTAAAGTCGTTAGTCTATGTGGACAAGCCGAACACGATTGAAGCCTTACAGGATAACACGCGTAATTCGTGGAATACAGGCCGAAATGCTCGAAAAAGTGACGCAAAATTTGACCTTCCGAATGGACCTTCTGAAACGGAGCAGCGAGCAACATTCATATGAAGTTGTCTTTAAAACGTAGATTTTAGAGCCAAGTATAGAAATTCTAAAGCGAATATTAATTGATATTTTTTTGATATATCATGCAAAAAAGAGGAGGGTACATTTCTGCAGATCTGCAAGTAATGGCTGCTATACGTTATTGCGGGCGAAATGGGGTATGTATGGATTTTAAACTCTGCTTGGTGATGGTGGCTACCCATCCACAAACATTTTGTGGGTATACCAAACCTTGGAATCCTCAATCGTGTTGTGAAAAGCACTATAGTATGGCGCATATAGAAGCATGTAAAATAGTAGAATGTTGCATTGAAAACAGAGGTTTCGAATACTTCTGTCTATTGTGAGGTATTCCCTAAAAAAATGCGAAATCCACAATCATCACATTGACAGCATTACGCAACCTATCAATCGATTTCAAAGACTATATCTTATCCGCAAATCAAATTAAAAAAAGATGGATTCAAATTAATGATAATTTAACTTTTTCCAAATTCCGTAGTTGTCAACAAAGTCAGGAGGCATTATAGCAGCAAAATCAAAACATTTTACGTCGTGTATTAAGGCCTACTCGTAAAAAAACTTTGCTCAATTCGAATTTACTCAGTTCATTTTATTTTATTTATGAATTAAAAAATCAATAACTTAATGAAAAAACAACATAAACAGATAATTTTAAGAATGTTCATTGTTCATGTTTAGAGAACAAATTTTAACTAGCGTAGTTGAAATCGCAATCAAAATCATTTGAATCTTCGTCAATTTCATGAGGAATTAGTGCGATTAATTTTGCATCATCTGGATCAGGAGATTTAGGTTGCGGTCCACCTCCTGTTGCTGTATGTGTTGTTTCAAAGGCTTATAAGCAATTGCCTTTGTTTTCATCTTAATTTCTCGCCATTGCGCTTGTAGTTGCGTTATTTCCGTGGCAGTCTCAGTCATTTTATTGAAATTAAAATTTGAATAATAAAGGCATGACACATGCTAGATAAGTATTATTACGTATTGGTTATTTTTTTCCATGTTTCTCTTTTTATTTTCGTAGTATATGCTTTTTTCAATGATAGATAAAATGGCTTCTATTATTTGCCGCATAACTGCAGATAAGTAATCAAACACATTATATTTTATATTATTGTGCTATTAATTGTTATAAACCTTACCTTTTTGGATTTTTTTTAAATCCATTTACTATATTTATTTGTTTGTTTATTATTGCGACAAGAGTTCAAAGTATTTTTTTTATTTGTCATGAACAGCTAGATTTTCAATTCGTTTGTACTTTTGTTGATACAAACCATCTGAATTCTATACTGAATAGAGATTGATTAAATACTTCTACACTGCATAACTTTACAACCGTTCAGATGTGTTTTTGCGAAAACTAATGAATATGGATGTTAATCAATGATTCAACTAGCGCTAGTCTATTAGATATGTAAATTTATTTATTGGCAAAGGATTTTTGAAAAATGTGGAGATTGTCGTAGTTGTAGCAAAAATTGATTATTTGTAAAGGCTCAGTTATAGCTATCATTGAACAACTTCATTGGAACACAAAACATGATGGAATTGAAATTTTACATCCATATCTGCTTATAGGAATCGTAGGAAAATTCCGTTTCATTTCAGTGGAACGACAAACATTACTTCACTAAAATAAATCATGATCAGTGACAAATAAAAAGTGATTTTCTGCGATAACTACAATTAAAAATTAAAATCTTTTTGGATAATCAAGTTCTAAAATTCATAAGCTTTGTTTTGACACCAACTCGCCAATTATTGAATTTATAAAAAAAAGAAGTAAAAGAAAATTTCCAATGATGTTTTTCAATGATAGCTATAACTGGGCCCTAACTACCTGTGTGACTACCGAACTTTTCTTATGTAAAACTAAAGAACTTGAAATAAAAAGTCAAACTAAAGAGGTTCTTAAAAAATATATATACTTATTTTAATTACATTGTTTTTTAATAATAAAGCAAACTTTTACAAAACATTGTAAACAAATCACTAAACAAATTTTGAACATGAACAGTGCACATAACCACCCTATTAAAATATTTTGAGAACTCTTTAACTCCTAAGAATATGTACCGTTTTTGCTGATTAATTATTTACCATAATTGTTATACCTACATGTTATTGGTTGTCCCTATAACTATGCAATACTTTATTTCATTCTTTTAGGAATCTCTTAGATGGTATGCTTTTAAAAACGGAAATGCTGAGACTTCTTTACAAACTCAGAACGGACATATTGAATTGGTACCTATGGCAAAATGAAGGCTTAGACGCAACAAAATTAAAATTATAACATGTAATTGCTTCTATAAGCGTTTTTATTTTTTTCAGCAGAACCAAAATTGTCAAAAAAAATGTTTGTGACCGTTTTTTGTAACCAATACAAAGCTTGTAGCGCGGGTTTTTGTTTTCGTTCGGAGCAAGATAAGAGCGCGCTCTGTGAGAATTATTTCACAGATCATCCTGAGCACGAACCGTAAAGGCTGAACTATAATAATCGGAAGCAATCGGAAGCTAATAATAAAATTCTACGTTAAGTTTTCCTCAGTACTCTCAATTACTCAATTTGCCCTTAATAGACTTTTGTGAATGGAAGCGATTGAAAACAATAAAAACAAAATTTCGTTGCTTATTAACTTACAAATTTAAATGTATGAGAGAACAAAAGAAAGAGACAGAGCGAATGAATTCGCTTTTTCGTAAGTGAGCAAAAGTGAACGAAAACTGAACGAATCGAAGCGAAATGATATTACGGTCGTACAATACAAATTGCATGTGTTCGCACAGTTACGGAAGTGATCGTCCGCAACCATCTTCTATTATAGTTCATCCCTAAGGCTCCTTTCACACTATACGGATTTGGCCGTACGGCGAAATTATTTTACTGACAATCCACTGTGCGGATCGTTTAATACCCATTTTATTCTTAAAATTAATGTCCCCAAAATGTTTGCTTTATGGCCATAAAATATAGAAAATGACAAAGTCACAACATATTATTCAGACAGTTTATCAAAATGTTTTGTGGTTCGACAAAAAAACAAAGTATTTCTATTGAAAATGCCTTGGTTTTTGTAGGAAAACGTCCCCAAAAAGGGAGCGTGGATGATCTATGTACGAAATGTTAATATTGCCTTACGGAAGTATTTCCATCAAACGTTTTTTTCAAATTTCTTTAAAATTTGGACTAAAACGGTTTCTTTTTACTAAAAACGCCTCCAAAAAGTGGGCGTGGCAAAAAAAACTTTATAAGAACGAAATATAGACATTCAGATTGTCTAAATATCTTGTTTATCCTCGCGCAGAAGGTCTGGGTTCGATTGCCAGCCGTAGCAGCACCTAAATTTCACTGGCCCTCTCGTGATGATCTTCAAATCATCCGAGTAGTATCAATTGTGAAGAAAAGCTTATCTTAACTTAGCCATTAGGTTTCGGCATATCGTACAAGAAGTACACACGCACACATCAATGGTTGTGAGGAAGCTCGGCCCTGGGGGGTCATTCCGTAACTTTGAAAACGATTATCACTCAGACGGTAGTCGAGACCTCGTGAGCAATCGCTCAATAATCGTCTGTGATTTGACTATTATTGTTTTAAGTGAAGCAAACAAAGTGATATCGCCGAAAGCAAAAACGATTATTGACCTTACGTGATGTAAGATGTACCGTCGAAATGTTGTCGTCAAACGATAATCACTTTACGGAATTAGGGCCCAGGGTACTAACGAGCCTGCTTCAAAATGAACTCGTATTCATCAAACTCTGGACAGAAAGCGTTCTATTGATTCATAGGTACGTAGGTCTATTGTCAATGCATGACGATATCATCTCAAAAGTACCGTCATGACGATGGTTCAAACCGGCCAAATTTGGTTAGATCTCGACAGCAGCGGAAGTTTTCTCTCAGGCAAAACGAACCATTCAATGTCCATGTTCCAGATCTCAGATTTCAACTTAAAAATAAATTAATATGATGTGGAACACGAAATCTTACAGAATGATAGTTGAATATCAAACTATATGCCAACCCTTATATTGTAATTTAGTTTTTCCATATTTATAGAGTTCTATGTACTTTTATTTATTCAGAATAATTATTCTTTATCAGAAAAGTAAAAAATAACTTAAATAAACCTATATTATCGGGTAATTTTACTTAAATAAAAAAAGAAAAGGCAGTTGTTTCACTCATATCTGAGTGCCCATGCGTAACTTTCCTACTTGTTTCGTCAGACATTTCCCCTCCAATGTCACCTGACTAAAATGTTCGATTGACCAATGAGAACAGAGCTTCATTAAGAAATCTTACTAAAACTGAAAGCCTGAACACGGCCAATAATTCTAAAAACTATCAGCTGACCTAAATGACTATCACCTCATTTGTCTATCCATTTGGAAGTATGCCTAAAGAACGGAGCCTTCCTAGTGGATCGGGCAAACGATGATAAGATCCGCAAAAAATGAGGCTTTGAACTGCACCAACTACAGAGGATCGTCTCCTTAACATCACCTACAAGATCCTATCTGGCGTAATATGTAAACTTCCACAACTGATCAAATTTTCACACGTCGGCAGATCATGCGTGTAAAGAAGTCCATTCTCTGATCATCCCAGTCCTGCTCTATGGCGACGAAAGGTGGTATCATTAGTGGAGGAAAAATCCTTGGCTGTTTTGCGCTAAAAGCTCATCGGAAAAAAATCGGTCTACAGACCGCAGAGCCCTATCTAACGGTGGAGGCCCAGGTTTACCATATATTGTAGCGACACCTAAATGAGTAAGTGAGTAAGTAACGAGGCAGATAGTCTTGTAATACCTAAATAAAATTTTATATTTGGCTGGGGTCGATAACTCCAAAACCAAAATCCCCAAAATATAAAATTATAAATCCAACATGAGTTGTTGGTCGAATAAGAGAGCAGCTCATGTAGTTTCCAACCTAATTGGAAGTGTGAACGCCACGTCTCTCTCTGCCTTAGGAATTCTTCCACCGTCGCATGGAAAAAGAAGTAGGTACCATTGTAAAAGATCACACTCTCCATTCATCCATGCAAGGTCACATCTACTTTTGCAATGTTTCCTAAAATAATGAACCACTGAAATCATGGTAAGCATCGTTTTGGCAAGAAAAAAAACACATGAGCGAGCTTAATTGCAAATTTGTATTATCTATGTAGGACGTAGGTTCTCCAAAATTCAGTTAATTCATGTAAATCCTCACCTCCACACAGTACCTAGCTTAAAATGATTAACTAACACACACTTGCCTTTCCCTCATTTTGCGAAAAAAAGGAAATAATAATTAAAATCCTTAAACCCAACATCCGAATCTGAAATCCAAATTAATTTCCGTTCCACCGGTTTCTCCACTCGGAAATCGGAAATTGGAAGTGCACATGCGACGAAAAATGCAAACGCCAGACATAAAGCATTTCGTTTTCTACACGTTATAGCTTATAAGGACCAACAACAATTTCTATTATCAGGATCATTTTAATCATAATAGGGAACTGGAAATTAAAATAAGAATAAAAATTGAAAAAAAAGGAGAATCAAATCAAATAAGAAGTAAAAAGGACGATGACGAGTGATCCAATACAAAGGACTTCCTCACAAGCAGCAGCCGGTCTCACTTTATGTGTACACTTGGTCTACAGGCACAACCCAAAGGAACCCCATTAACAAGGGTTGATTGCACTGCACCTTTGTGTTGCTATTCTGATTCTTTCCCTCCTTGCTACGAACTAAGTATCATAGTTTCGAGTTTCAAAATAATCTAAACGGGGAATCGACTATGTTATCTAAGAATAGGATATAAGAAATATCCTTGAATCAGAAACGAGTCTATTTCCAGTCTTAATTTTCATTTTTTTTTCGAAATAATGTTTACATTCAACACATTCATATTCAGATACGCAGTACTCGTATGTGTACACTATACCGGCGAAATGTACGAGTACGAAAGATAATGATGAATCGAAAAGGATGAGGTTGACGCAGCTGTTCTTGTTCTTGGCTCGTGCTGGTGCTGGAATGTTGGTCACCTTTGCGAGGTAAAAAAAAAGGTGTGCGCCTCTCTTGAGTTATCACCGGCGCAGCGTGCTGGCTTATGACGTTGTTTATTTACAATGGAGTATCTGTCCTGCCACATGCCACAGTGACAGTTGGTCCCATTGTTTAATTTAAGCCAATGCAGAAATTTCAATTATTTATGATCGATTCTAAATAAACAATTTTGCGATCGATTTTTAGCAATTGTTGTACAGCGCATAACAAGATAAGATTTACGTAATTAACCGATAAAATTTGTATATTTCTTATACGTGACCTTGCTTGCTTAAGATTAAACTAGGACACATAATTGGGGTATACTTGCCTACCTATATGATTTGAATTTTTTTTTTAAGTTTTTCAAATCTTTTTGTGTCAAAATCGGGAAAAGTTAATAGATCTACGAAAACTCCGCTCGTGGAAAACTAATTCTCACTTGAAAAATCGGAGATTTTCTGCAAAATGATTGTTTTACTTTATATAGGATTATGTCACTGACGGGCAATAAAACCGATGACGATTGATTGCGTGCAATCGTAATTTTGCAGTAAAAAGTTGTAGATAAACCTTAATTCTCTCAGAGACAGGAAGACACATTTAAGAAATGCTACTCAAACACGGTTATGTAATTCTTGGCTTAGGTTAGGGAGTATAAATATTGTAATTTCTGTCATGGTGTTAACTTTGTTAAGATATGGTGGTGAATTCTAATTGCTGGCATGAAATTATCTGTCATTACAATTCAATTGCCATAGGTACCCCAGCGGTAATTCACTGAAAATCGATAGATATACGATAATCGCAATAATCTTCAATATCTACATTTCTGATATACTTATGGAACTCGATAGTTCATTAGCATTTTCCAACGACGCTACACTGTATGCAAGCGGCTCAAAAATTGAAGACATTCAAATCCAACTTCAAAGCAAGTTTGATAGGTTCCAAGCTTTCTGCTCCGAATGGAAGCTTAAAATAAGCTATACGAAATGTGAAACCATACTGTTCCGCACCCCAATAAGACGCGGTAATTCAGATTTGAGACGCAACTGGAGAAATCTCAAAATAACGAGTTCAAATGGTCTTCGGATCGAGTCGAGGACCGTGGTAAAATATTTAGGAGTTCATTTGGACAAGTTTCTGTATTACAATGAGCACATAAATATTCAATTAGACAAGGCAAGAGCGGCATTCATGTCGCTAAAAAGCCTGTATTATTCCAACTATCTTAGATCCGATGTGAAGATCATTTGTTACCAAGCATTCGTTCGTCCAATTCTGACTTATGCGAGTCCAGTGTGGTGGAACATTAACCCATCGTATATGGAAAAGCTTCGAGTGTTCGAGCGCAAATGTCTCAGAGCCTGCACATTCCGATTATAGGCATTACGTCTAAAACAAAAGACTTCTGGATGCTTCCGTTGTGTCCAGAATTGACAATGTCATACTAGATCTTTGTTCGTTTGGCAAGTGTTAGCGAAAACGAATTAATCTCTGGATTATTCTGTCCGAATACTGGGTATTTCAGAAATGCCTTGGAAAGTGGATACATTCCGCCAGAAACATTTCTGTTTCTGGATGCATATGGTTACCTATCGGATTCAACGAACGTTCCAATAATATACCATGCTACAAGGAGAGCAACAGATAAAAGGATACTTTAAGAGCCTTTTGAGTCGGGGGACGGGAATACTGATCAAATGAGATACTGCATTAGGATACCTGAACGCGATAAAAGTAACACTAACAGGTTAAATAGAGACCGATACTGGTGGCTAGACTGGGCTGAAGCCGATACTTAGGTTAAGTAAAACTAGGCCCTGACATGTGATCCCTGATCTAACGATGACTTAGTTAGTTGATGAAATAGAGATCACATGACAGGGCCTAGATAGGTTTAGATAGGTTAAGTTAGTCTTGTAAGTTTAAGTTTTATATAAAAAAAAAAGTTGCGGCTGTTTTCTAATAGGTTTTGACTCACATTTTCCTATTTTCAAAAAAAAAATATATAGTACATAACATTCACAAAAATTCACAAAAAATATAAAAATTGAATTAAACAAACAAATTATACCATAATGGTCTTTTACTTTGGCAAAAGTTAAAAATGTCTAGTCTTTAAGTTTATTTAGGCTATTAATTACTATTAAAGAAATTGTGAATAAATAAACGTTAAAAAAAACTCTAACACATATAAATAATAGAAATTATAATGTTCATAGTCATACTCTCCAACATAAACCCGGGTAAAGTTATCAGTTCCTTATAGTTCGTACGTTTCCACCGAACCGAAACTCGTCATTTCATTAACGAAATTCAACATTTGAAAATAGTGTTCCCACCAAAAAAAGCATTCCAACGGTCAAACATTTTTTTTTGCTGGACCTTCTCAGACAAATCAAACGAATTTCGCCGAAATGATGCATTTCGACTCGGTGGAAACGTACTATAATTCCGAATTTTAGAATGTGAAATTGTGTGATGGAATGCTTAGCGTTTCGGCTGAAATTACGAATATTGCTGAAATGACGCATTTCGACTCGGTAAAAACGTACTATTACAAATAAAAATAAATCGAAGTTGGTTGTTGGTTTAATAAATACTAGCATTTAGTATAATGTTGCATTGGCATTATTTTAATCACAACATCTGCGCTTATTGGCTCGGATTTGACATTGTCCGGAACTGAAGTTAGAAAGGGATGTTGTTTCGATGTTGTTATGAATATTCTTCGTTTCTCAACAAATTGTTCGAGTAATAGAAAATGACCAGCTTCCTGCGCATTCTCTTTTATTTTTTTTATGTCTGTTAAGATTGCAAACAAGTTGACTTCGACTGGTGTTATCCACTAAACCTAGGTATTTGGTCAAATATTTAAATGATCTCAACGGTTGATCGTCATCCCTGGATAGCCATACAATATTGAGGCAATCCATCAATGCAGACCCCATTGAATCTTCTATTTTTCCCTAGACACCGATATTCCCATTTAGTTTGTAGTCAGTAGATACAATGATTATATATTTGGTCCTACGGACAAGATCGATCGATCAGAAGCTCATATAGTAGCAAATTACAATTCCACCATCCGTAAGTGGGACACGTTTTCTCATATGAGGGAGTGAACATTTATTCCAATTTGTTGAGACTAAATTATTTTTTGAATTCATTTATCATACCGTCCTGACAAAACAGAGTTAACGCTTATAAAAAAGGAAAATACTAATTGGGGAGGGATATCAAGCTGTTTTGGAGTCTTATAAAGCCACCATTCCCCAACGAGCCGCAAGGTATCGTCGTGCTGAAATATCCACTTTTGCTAAGCATACCTAATTTGTCTACCTACCTTGATATTAAGCTTAATTAACTACCACATATAGCTTAATCGCTAGATTCCCCATACCGAAGATATCCTCTAGGTACGAAATGTGGCTAGGATCGCTTACTGATCCTTCATATAGATAAAGTCCACATTTCCTCTTAGTATGCTTTTGGTCTCCAACTTGAATCATTCACATTGTCGCGTTTGTTAATTCGGAATCACCCTTACATGCATGTGTGCGATGTTTCCTTCCATTAAGTCCATTACTCGTCGTAAATATACTTCGCAGGGTTTCTCTTATCCTTCCTCCTGACCGCATTTCCAATAGAGCACTCGTTCTACGGATTTGTCACATTTAATAAGAGATTACCTCCTTGCACCCGGTATAAAGCAACCCACATACTACCACCAAAGAACAACAACAAAAAAGTGTAACGGCTATAATTCTAAAACTCCACATACATTCACATTATAAAAGTACATGTGGAATGAACATACATCTATACCATTTGAATGCTACGCAATATAATTGCCTAAGTCACATTTTGTCATGTGACTGTGTGTGTATCCTAAACGGCTGTTACTTTTATATGTTCACCCCTCGTAGAAAACGAACAAAAAAATACCCTCACCAGCATTTTACATACAAACCAACAGCAGGAGCAGATGTTATATCGGCGCGATAGTACGATTCCCCTGTGCACAACTCGCAATCATCAGAATTTACAATTCGTCTTAGGGAGTGCAACGAAGTAGAGTTTGCCACGATCGCGTGCTCATTACACAGTACAAAAAAGGATCTCAACGTGTACAGTTCGTCAAGAGTAGTAAAATTTGGAACAAACATCCCGATAGATGTGCGGATATTTTAGTGCAAAGTGATATTTGATTTTGAATTTCTAACGACAATGTCTCGTCATAACTACACTAATCCGGCATTTTGCCAAAACAGTGAATTTTACCCAGTTCAATCGGTACATCAACATCAGCAAGAGCAACTTTATAATCGCAGTTTGAATTTCCCCTCGTCGTCGATTAATAATGGTGGACAAGTGAAAAATGCTCGCGACGGTCCGCTTCGTATCCAACGAAGCGTGTCAACTCGGTCGTTCCATACACAAGCTCGCAAGACACACAACGTGCAACAGCGCATTGAAACATCACCATCGCCCAGGCCTGGCCCCAAGCCGGGGGTGAATTTAAATCGAACCACTGCCGGTGCTTTCGATATGCGTTCGGGAAGTGGGCGCTACGCTCTGGTGCCCGTAGAAGAGTTGCCAACAGCTCGCAAAGATCGGTATGCTATCGTTCCTGGACCGGAGCCATCGGAAGTCATCCCACCCCGACGATTTGTCAAGAGTCAGGATAATCTTGATCGGTATTGTCATATGCCGACTCCTAATGAACCAACATCACTGCATGAGGATGACACCGAACGGTTTTCCAGCCTACCACCGATGCCCATGTTCGAAGAACTACCACGCATGAAGCCGGCGTTCTCCAGCGATTTTGGGAGCAAATCGTTCGTTCTTGTCGACCAGAAGAGCAATCAACGCTATGCAATGGTGCCAACAGCTGAGGATGAAGAGTTAGTCGATGACAACCATGAGATTATTCAAATGCATAACGGTCGAGCCCATCGCTATGCAGTGATACCAACAGACGAGGAAGAAACATGCCTAAGCACATCCGACTTAAATCAAAGCCATAACAACCTTGATCCGGTGCATCGGGCCCCACTGCAAACATCTACACCCCAGAAGGGCACCATCATTTCGTCGTATCCAAATACTCCCCTCAAAAATCCAGCTGCTACGAGAAAACTCCACGAGTTGTTATCCACTCCCAGAAAGACACCGATGAAACGAGCCATGTCGACGCCAAGAAACAGCAATCCCAACACTCCACGATACTACCAAAGTCAACAGATTTATCCCACTCAGCCGGAACGCAAGAAAGAGCTTTCACCCCATCGGTTGCAGTATGAATGTCCTAAGCAATCGTCACGTCATGCTCAAACGGATGCGCGAACAACAGCTGTAATTATGCCCAGAGTAGCTACGACCTCAAATGCTGATGATGAAAGTCTCAATAAATCATGGAACAACTCCTACCCGCAAAAAGTGGCCAATGCAACTGCCACTCTTGCAGTTGTGTCGCTTATGTTGATTCTAGGAAGTGCCATGAATTCTGGACTCTGCATCTATATGATCGCTCATGTAAGTGTAAACTTCACCATACAGTCGGCTTGTAATTATAACGACTTTTCTCCTTTCAGATGGGTAAATCCTTCTATCTCCAGTTTAGTTTAGCGGCAGCATTCTGTGGTGTTGGTCTGGGATTCCTAGGATTCCGTTCTCGCCACAGTGAATGGCTACCCAATCGTAGCTATACCTCAGGTTATGTTTTGGTGACAATGTTTTGCCTGCTTAAGTGTTGTGGACTATTGGTCCTTCTGGCATTAGATCCCTATCCGGGATTACCTCTGCATGATGTGACAACTGGAGTCATACTAGGTTTGTCGACATTTACAATCTTCTTCATTGGACTTGGAGTGGTTGGATCCTGCTGGTGCTATAGGCCACCACCAGATAACAGGGTTAACGTCGTCTATTGAACACCATCTAAAGAAATGGTGCGCTAAATATTTTATTTTTAAGCAAATCATTGTGTATAAACTAATTTTAGGCTGAATTTAAGGTTAAATATTTATTTTGTATTTATAAAACATTGTTAGACGATAGCGCTTAATATATTTATCGAATTTGTATTTATATTAATGAAATGGTTGTATATTTATCATTACAAATAAATTAAATTACAAAAAATAATTTTTTGTATTATAAATTATTTCTTCTTCTATTTGATGCAGACCATCCCTTTTTCTAAAACTCACTGAAAATTAAAATAAAAAATGCGGTGCCACAAATATCATTATACCCTATCCCATAGGGGTATATTAGTTTTGATACATAGTTTGTAACATAGAGAAATAATTTTGCTACATATACCTCAAAGTATATGGATCGACTCAGAATCGCTAGCTTAGTCGAATCAGCCATGTCTGTCTGTCTGTCCGTCCGTCCGTCTGTCTGTTCGTCACCGATTTTTGGGCCTTAAATTTTGAGCTAGGATAATGAAATTTGGTATATAGGATCATCGTCAGTGCCACCAGAACAAGTGTACACATTTTTTAAATCCGCCCACTGCCACGCCCCTTTTTAGGAAAACGTATTTTTTGGCCAAACCGTAATGAATTTTAAAAAAAGGTCTGAGCAGCATATTTAGAGAATGGTAATATCTATTATAATATCTATCGTCAATATAAAGTTTTTTGCCACGCCCACTTTTTAGGGGCGTTTTTTTTTTATAAAAAACGTTTTTCGGCCAAATTTTAAATTTTTCGAAAAAAGTTTTGATGCACTATCATTGGTAGTATTAATGTGAACATTTCGTCAATAGACCATTTTAACCCACGCCCACTTTTTAGGGGGGTTTTCTTACAAAAACCATTTGTATGCCCTACCCCAAGGCATATGCAATAGAAAAACGTTGTTTTTTGTAGAACCATAAAAGAATTTGATAAACCTTCTGAACATTATGTTGTGACAACGTCATTTATAATACTTTATGCCCATAAAGACCACATTTTTGGGAAAATTAATTTAAGGATGGGATGGGATAGGGTATTAAACGATCCGCACAGCGGATTGTAGATTCTCATATGTTTAGTATGATAATTCGATTTTATTTGGTTTTAAAGTTTTATTTTTAATGATAGATTTAAATGTACTCTACGGTGAGTGGATATTCACCACCAATGGGGCACTATTACATAAAACGAAACGATCGGCAAGTAAACGATACAGAAGTAAACGATAGTTACGACAAATTGCGATTGTGTAAAACGAGAAATATTTATGACAGCTCAACGAAAACGAAAACTGAATATGGCCCCTGGCTGTGGAGTTGTATTGGGAATCGATCCAATTATTCAGTCGGAGACTGAATTTACGTTCATAGTATCCGTTTTCCGAAGGTGCATCAACGCATTCATTTGACATCAGCAAAATGAGCTCGAGCTACGTCGACTTTGTCATGAATCAACTCAACCAAGCGCTCTTAGGTGCTTGTTTTTTCATTTGAATTTTGCCTAAAACATCAGTTTTCGACAAAAAATCGACAGAAACTTAAATATAATTATTTTATTGCTTACATTTTTTGTTCACTTAAAAATATTTCCGAGACGAAAAGATGTCGGAGACTTTAAAAACAGATGCAAAAAATGCAAGCCATCGCAATAAAACGTAGACTGCCGATGTGCGTTACGCTTTGTCGGAGAAATGTTCTGAACAACTGATCGGAACGATTACCATGAAGCAAAACTCTCCAATTCGTACAAAATCGGAGAATTTTTCTTTTGGAACGGATACCATGATACACCTATTTTAAAAAAAAATAAAATGACAAACTAACCCTGGAATTTATAAATGTAGTGTGTTTGATATGGATTTTGAACAAATCCACTTTCGCTTAATATATCATTAACTGTTTTGACGCTTAAGTTGTTCTGAGAGAAATTGTTATATTTCTATTGAAATATAAAAATGGATACCTACAATTAATTTAAGGCTAAATTCGAAACTACAGTTTTATTATTTTTTGCCACAAAAATTAAGTTAATACTTAATATTTTTTTATTTAACTGGCTTCCAACCCGGCTGAGACAAGGAAGCCTTGCAGCCTCTTCGATCCTGGGTGCTTTGCTTCCAATCATTCATTCCAAGCGCTATGGCATCAGCGATCGCTTGATCATTAAATCGGAAATTTGGTCTACCTTGCCGTCACCAACCGGAGGGTTGGGTTTGAAAATTATTTTAGCTGTACCATTATTGATCATTCACTCGATGTGGCCGAGCCAACGTGTTTTTACCATCTGTACTACATTCATAGCTCATAAAGTTTGCGGTTGTATCATCTCCTCCATTCGCCTTCCTCTCATACAGAAACGAAAATTTAAAGAAGAATTTTTCTTTCTCAAGTGCATAATATTTACACCTTACCTGGCAATTTTCCAGCACTCGGCGAAGTAAAGTAGAACTGATCGATATTGAGACCGCAGCTCAAACTACTCTGTCGAGTTGACTGAAATTTCAGTTATATGTGATGTTGGTTGTTGTTCAGAGGGGCTTTTGGAATTGGGGAGCTCAACAATCAACTGTACCTCCCATATAAGGATTTTCTTTTAACTCGATTATCCCAATAAACGCTGCAACAATGCTAATAAACATATATAACTAAGATTCTTCAAATATCAAGCATAATGTTAAATGAAGCCGGGCTTCGAATAATAATACTCTTTTATATTTAACAATAATTTATTTAAACACACTTATATTTCTAGAATTCTTTTATTTACAAAACGGTTATGACTTTATTCTCGTTTAACAATTCAATCACACTTATTTGTTATCGAATACCAACGATTAAATTCGCACATTATTATCACTTTCAAAACAATATCCCTTAGGTAAAATCACTCAGTTAACTCTATGCAAATCACGTTCAGGTCAAAATTCAGACTGCCTCTGGTTATCGCTTCATCTCTATTTATTTTCTCGGAAGCGGCTTTAACGATTCTTAAAGATTAGTTGATGATGGCGGATTTGTATTTTTATATTTTTAAAAGCGATTCGGTTTATTAAAAGCGATAGGTATGTAGAACAGAATAACAGACAAACTGTCTGTCAATTTTTTTTAGAAAAATAAGTGGAAATTTGGAAGTCAAAATAGAAAAACTCGGAAGTAGTGGACATATTCTCGATTTCGCCTTTGATAATAATAAAGACGCTTTGAAAGTGAACGCGATCCTCCACACACCCACCCTGCATACTCAGTTTTTTCATCAAAATAAAAATAGGTAACGGTAATTCATAAATAAAATGATTTCTCGAAAATAGCAAAATTTTGAACAAAATTTTGAAAATTGCTTGGTGGGTTCCTTTTGATATACCGGCACATGACTGCAATAAGTAGGTAACTTCACTTTCCACACTTTTGAAAAATCGGCATAATAAGTTTTGCTTCTTTTCTAAACGACTTTTTGAAAACCTATTTCCGACCTATTTTTTTGTATTTACGACATGGCTGCAAGATATTTTTTACTGTGAACTGGTTCATGTTAAAAGAGTAAAATTGCGACAAATATTTATCGTTGAGAAAAAAATATTAAAATTTAAAAAAGGTCAGTTATCCGTCTTTTGAACTAATTCTATCTAATACCCAATAGGTGGCAGCATATCAGGAAAATGAGTTAATCAAGGTAGCAGCAAACGTAGATATCTCAAAAATGAAAAAAAAAAATCAAGTTATTCACCTTTTGCATTCAGGAGACGATATTTAGAGCTTGTTAAAGAAATTAGGATTGTTTTGTATATCATAAGAAGAGATTTCCACAGAAAAGAATTAATTGGACCTTTGTGATTGTATTGATAAGGTTTGCGATTACATAACACTAAAATAAAGGCGATTTTTTTTATTTATTTTCGGTAAGTTAGTATGAATTTAAATATAAGTTATGGAAAATTAGCTAATGAAAATCTGGTCACAACAAAAAAACAATACCTGCTAAATGAAATGAAATGTAAAAAATCGTGTTAAATAAGCCATCAAATTATCAGCTTAGCAACTACAGTCAAGCGCAGCATAAGCAATTAAGCAACAGTCACTGTAAAAGGTAAACAACACTTTGTCTATGGCCAATGCTAACGGCGCGACGTGATGGTAAACAACGCCAAGAATGGTAACACAGCTTCCCCCAAGCAATGCAGCAGTGTAGCGGACAACTAGGCTTACTTATGTAGGTAGTTTTCATAGTTTTATTAGGTATTGAGGATGACATAATTCAAATGTCTGACGCGGGTTATCTGAGTGCCACACATCTGAAATGTCCAATTTTCCAAGATTCTGGCGCATTAATCATATGACCGATGGGATGGGTTATGTTGGCTTTACGGGCTGCTATGGTTTGTGGCTTATTTGCATAGACATGCAACTTCAGAAAACCCTAGAGAAAAACTCTAACACATCACCTCCACGTGAGATGACAGTCCCCTTGTGGAGAATTTACAATGTGGCGTATGATGTGTCTCGCATAGCGCCGTCCTGTTGAAACCACATTTCCTTGTTGTCAATATCATCCACTTCAGGCCAAAAAATATGGGCCGATTACGCCACCAGCCCAAAATCTTAGGTATACATTTTGGGTTGGTGGCGTAATCCTAATGTCTTTTTCGGGATCCATTACACGCTCTTGGATCTCAATCGTCCCAAATTCAACAATGTTGTTTGTTGACGTACCAATCCATCCAGAATGGGCCTCATCGCTGAAAATGATATTTCGACAGTCAGTTTCCAAATGCTTCAGAGCCCATTCAGCGAAAACATGGCGTTGGTCGTTTACCTTCAGCTACTGGGTCAGTTAAATTGTGTACGGGTGCAGACTTAACTCACGACGCAAAATTCGATATGTTGTGGTAGGAGATAGGCAGAGTTCCCCCCTCACAATCTCACGGACAGCTGTGATGTTTTTGGCAAATCTTGCGTCAGGCAGATCTTTGGGTCAGTTTCCAAATGCTCCAGAGCCCATTCAGCGAACACACGGCGTTGTCTATGGTCGTTTACCTTCAGCTCCTGGGTCTGTTAAATTTTGTACGTTTTGCATTCATCTGCACAGAAATATTGGAAGTAATAATAAGTGGTCAAAGAAGTGTGTTTTATTATTAAAGCGCTAGGGGAAGATTATGGTCCCAAACGAAGGAAGAAAAGAAAATGTTATGTAAAAAAATGAAAACACACAGCCTACCAACAGTTAATTCTTAAATAAGCCAAACAACTTGCAGCTGGCTTCAATGCAGGCTCTACGAAATAGCAACTGCAACCTAGTAAAATTGTATGCAGACAGCATTTCCATTGGACCAATCAGGAAATTGTAGATGTATTCAGGCAACATTTCCAGTTCATAAACAGGCAAAATGTCGAGGATATAGAGCAAGACCCACACACCTCCAGTGAACGAAGACGAATCGCTCCCTCCTAGTATAGGAGATATCAGCGCAGTCATCGAAAAACTAAGAGACAGCTGATTTACCAGCGGAAGTCTTTAAATACGGAGATGTTACCGTGGAAGTGTGCATGCACCAAACCATCAACCTAGTCTGGATGGACGAATTCATGCCTGATGACTGGATATGATAACATTGTGTCAATGACGCCGATATTAAATAATTATGTTTCGCACATCCCAACGCGACGCGCCTGGATCATAGCAATATAAAATCGTAGTGTTAATCATTAATATAAAAAAATTTATTTTATACCTTGATACAGAAAAATAAAATATATTTGTGTTTGTAAAAATAATAAAAAATATTTATAAACAAAATAAAAATACAAAACATTCATTCTTATATCCGTAAAACCCCACATACAGTTCGTATTTGTTTTCTTGTTCGTTTACCCGAGCTATCTTAACTACACTTAACCATAATTAGTACACTTATCATTGAAAATAATCATCATGTCGGAGATATTCTTACCGCAAAACTTTCGATCTGTGTTCATTACGCTACTGATGACCTAGCAAAGCTATAACAATCGGAATGCAATCTTTTGCATTTAAAATCAAGTGCAGCACAAAAAATGCAAATTTCATTACAAATTAAAAAAAAAACGAAATACAAAATACATAACAAAATAAAAATCACAATTGCAATGATTTCCCACTAGATGGCCATTATGACACACTACATGATCTTCTTTCTGCCCCCAACACCACCGCTTGAGTAGGTTCAGTTTATTTCCTTTTTTGAATCATGCGTGCCATGCGGTTCACCAAAAACGGCCACACCACTAGGAACACGAACCACTGTGGTGAGATGTCTTGAAACGGCCACCATTCCGGTTTTCGTTGAACTCGCATCTACAACAAAAGCATTTAATACGAGTGAATAAATTTAATTTGCAATATATGAGTAAGTCTTACCTTTTTTAGCACAAAGCTAACCTCTGACAAATTCTTCTCGACTGCGTTCATTCGCTGGTTTATGGCTGCAAATTCCGTACTCATCCGACGAACGGTACCTTGAATTTGTTCCAAAACCAGTTGATTTGTCTCCATGACCCTATGCAGGCTTCCAGTTTCGAGCATTTGGGCATCACTAAGTTCACTTGGTGTCTGAAACGAGAACGACTATATGACACAAGGGCATTACCATACGTTGACCAAACCAAAGAAACCGAAAAAAAAAACACCTCAACCAAACAACAGACAAATGAAACTTACACTATGATGCGGATGAACATATTGCGATTTGACTTGCTTTCTGAATGAAGGCATCTCAAGATTATCCTTCAGACGGAACCACCCAACAACAGAGAGCGCATGAGAGAAGAAGCATTTCATTTAGATGTTGGAGTAAATTCCCTGAAGTAAAATGTTGTATAACTCACCTCAACAGTGTCCGTATACTCATCGTCCGACTGGTCTACAGTTTGAGTGTTTGCTTTGGGAACCATAAACGTATCAGAACCTTCACTCTCGCCTCCGGAGCCGTTTGCAAGTCCATTTTGATGGACATCACCATTTCTTGTGATTGTTGGCTCGGGACTGTTACAACGCGAGCTGAATGGTGAATTTGGATGTGACTGGGCTACTTTCATGATGCCAGGCGCTACTGCTTCGAGATCGTCTAAATTAATACTGTCCAGCTCACTGATGCTGCCCATGAAGTTGGCCACATTTTCAGTGAAGGACATTGTTTCGATTATTTTACGTAGCTCGTCGACATACATCTGCATTGCGCGTTCTTTGGGCATATCTCCGAGCGCAGACCATGCATCCCATTTAGCTCTATAAAGAGATGTCTTAGAACGATTTGTATTTTTGTAAATGGGTGTGCTTGGTACTTACTTTCGAATCACGTCCCAAAATTGTGGCTTTTTCTGTTTACATGGTCCATTAGTCGCTTGTTTGAAGTACCCATAAAATGATAGCATCATGGCATTGCTCGGTTGATAAGATCCTGTCGATTGATAAGACCACACACAAGTTAGTTACAAATTATCTCGTTTTGTAAATAATTTTGTGCATAAGATAAGTGTTATATTTTGGTAGCATGTTATCGATACTCTGACCAAGGTGCGGTTTAAATCAATAATGAAAAACGATATAAGAAAGACTTATCTGCTTACAAAAGCAGATCCCATTTCGCAACACATTCATATTTCACTACATGAAATTTAGCAGACAGTTTGTTGGTGTTACTGACACCTTTTGTTTGTTTTTTAATAATATCGAAGCTAGCACTAAAACTCCATCGCTGTGAATGGGTTACGCCAAAATGTTGCTTCACCATTTTTTATATCCGCGGTTGGTGGAAATCTTCTATAGACAGACCGTCAGCGCGTGCTCACAGTAGTGTGAGATTTTTACTCACTAAAAGCACCATCCTTTTTGTATACGTATTGCAACTAAGTATGTGACTTGTTAAGCAATTTTTTTTTTACCTCGAGTATATGTAAATATTTGGCAGGTAACATTCCTTTGAGAGTTCCTGTTTTTCCATAATTTCTAGCGCGGTTTGTGATTATCGGGCTAAATCTAGAGGTTTAGATCTTTGAAGAAGCTGCAATAAATTTATTCTTCAAGAATTTGAAGGACCGTTATGTTGAAGTGTCCTAATGAACTTTTTTTAGGTTTAGTGCAAAATTGTTCGTCTCATCTTTAGCTGCGGAAATATCCAGATCTATGCGGATATATTTGTTTCATATGTACCAAGGCGCATTGACGCTGAATAATCTTAACATTTATTTTTCAATAAAGTCCCCTCCCATGAAAAAACGCTGTCTAAGGAATAAGCAAGTTTTCGAGGTAAATTTTCTAAATTTTTCATTGTCTGCTTCTGGCTTGTATAGAGCTAACTAGCATTGTTTCGAATTCTAAATTAAAATCAAACGACTCTTTTATATACAGTGATGCTCCACTTCTAGCCTTATTGGACGGATAAAGAGGATGATAGTAGAGGTAACCTTTAATTTTATGTTAGAATTACCCTTTGCGTAGCTTTCGGATATTAAACAGACGTCTATATCTTTTTATTGCATAAGAAATTCTAGTTCTTTAAGTTTATGCCAATGAACATTGGCATTTCACGTAATTAAGCAATTTATTAATGTTGAAGGTGGAGTACGTCTGTTGCTATTTTTCGCTTAGCTTAGTCTCTTCACCTAGTTCAACACCAGATAGAAATTGCCCTCCTTTCAAATTTGTTTTAAATTAAGACCGACTAAAACAAATGCTTGGAGAGAATTCTGTTATAGTTTAGAATGCGGAAGTACCAATTCAACCGGGCTTTTTAAACATTTTAAAAGAAAAACGGACAGAACTAACCACGAATGGATCACTTCGGAATTCTCAACAAACCTTAGCCCAGTTCTTACCTCGATCTTGTTGCAAACATTAAGTTGGTTAATGTCTGTTACTAACGGCAATCGAAATCTCTGCATGTCGGGGTACTGTTGTCGGTATACGTGTTCTAATCATCTGAAAAGAGCAGGTCTATGTCGTTGTACAACCCGTTTCGAAAGCTCGTCAGTGCAAACGGGACCGACGATTTTTGAAGTATTTTTCGACCAAGAATTTCAAGATCATCTAGATTTGATACGATCCATCAGCACCAAAGAGCCAGACTATGATCATCAGGGACTTATATAGGAATTCCTTAGTAGTTCTAGTAAGTCTTTACTTCTTAATTGTCTTCGAAATTGTCAAAAATAGTTGGCAAGATTATTGTTTCAATTCTGATTTGGTTTCGTTGAAGCTAAAAGCTGTAGCTGTAAATTTATAGATCTTACCTTTTTGTTGAGAGCTATACTTGGTTTTCCCCTCGTTTACTGCTAAACCTACTTTAACCGCTTCATTCTCTATACTCGCCAAACACAACTGTGACATCTCGATTGGACCGACTTATAATGTCATCATAATATGCCAGGAATTTAAGATTTATGAAAGATTGTGCCGTGTCACACATTCCTCTGAAGAATAAATGCCGTGTTCCGGATTTTAGATTTTCCAAGTTAACTTTGCCGATGCACTGTTTTCATTGATCAATCGACCATGTCACATGACTTAAAATGCTCGAATGACCAATGAGAGCAGTGCACCGGCAAAGTTAACTTGGTAAAACTGAAATCCGGAACGCACCCAATGTTAACGAAGTCAATTAAAAATGTAAAGGGTGTTTTTATTAGAGGTATAGAACTTTAATTTGGTAACACTATTTTAACTGGCGTTCATTTTGTCAGCAGTCAAGTGATTTATTTTTAGTTTTGTTTGGCATTTCAACAACGCTTCCAAATTGTGCAAATTTATTTTGAAAATCAAGGTTCTGTTCGAAATACGTATCGCGCACTACGTCCATTTTACGGTAAACATATTCGTCCATCAGAGTACTTAATTCGATTAAGTATGGAACGTTTACTCTAAATGATAATACGCATCCACAGAGACGTCGTACAATGCGTACAGAAAAAGTCATTGCTGCTGTAGAGCGTAGCGTTAGAGGAAGACCCGAATCAGTCTACCCGCCATCGTGCACAGTAATCCACTGATTTCTGACTTTTTCGTTCATCAATTGAATAACCATGATATGCAGGAGCTGTTGTTTCAACAAGACGGCGCAACATGTCACACAGCTCATGCCACAATTGATTTGTTGAAGGAATCGTTCGATGAGCGAATAATTTCGAGTTTTGGTTGAGTTTTTTCTGTGGGGATATGTGAAGTCGGTAGTCTACGTCGATAAGCCCGAAACGATTGACCACTTAAAGGAAAACATTCGCCGCGTTATTGCCGATATACGGCCACAAATGTTGGACAAAATCAATAAAAATTGGACTTCCAGATTAGACTACGTCCGAGCCAGTCATGGCGGCCATATGCCAGAAATCAGATTTAAATTATAATGCCAGAAGATTATCTTTCGAATAAAGTAAATTTCATGTCAATTTAAAAAAAAAAATCATCTTTGTTTTATTCCATTTCAAAGTTCTATACCTCTAAAAAAAAAACAATCTTGATAGCCCTGTCTAAATTCTTCTTGTATACTGATATTTCAGTGAGGTCGTACCCGCCCATGATGGAGCAGCGAGAATATTTTACCGTCATCCTATACAGACGTACAAGTTTGGGTGGTATAACAAAACTAGACATGGCTCTGGTTCGTTCCAGCTTTAAATTCGATTTGGATGTCTTGAAATTCCCGAAGTGTGAAGATTTGAAAACACTGATACCGACAGAACGGTTTTGAGCGTGCAAACAATTTTTCTAATGAGTTTAGGTGGATTTCTTATAAGTCATCTCCTCCGGTAGTACATAGGTCAGCAGCAAAGGCTTTCATTTAAGGCAGCAGTTAAGCTTTAGATCTAATACTGCTATTCTCACTTCAATTCTGGTCGACGGTGGTTTTCTATGTAGTCGCCAATTTGAAATGTTTGCTGTTGCCGTTTTGTTTGCAGAAGTTTTTTTTTTTTTATATTCTCCGCATAGACTTTGTTTTAACTTCAGTTTTCTCCTTGATAGAGTCGGATTCCAGTGTTATTCTCTTGTTCTTTACTTATAAAGCTCAATGCTATCTTTTCACAAGATTTTACCTTTGCCTATACCGTTGGCTCCGACTCTCTATTATTGGCTCTTTTTGAAACCAGGGGTTTCTTGCTGATGGGTGAAAGAAACCCATTACATCTGGTAATGTAATCTATTAATGCCATAACAGCATCTACTGTTGACAACGTTCACATGGACATTAAATAGAGGTATGGTATAAATAGATGAATTGAGGGATTTACTTCTTTTTCTGGGAGTTTTTTTTTGCGAGTGCAGTCTATCGACATTTTATTTTTTCAACGGTATTTGGCCGTTAATGTGGCGATTTTGATATCCGGAGATTCTTACTTTAGCTGAAACAAGAAATGTTAATGTACAGCTATTCCTTTACTTCGTCTTATGTCTTGCTGGGAGTCAAAGACTCTTGGGGCTAGTGTATTGGTGTCCATTTGCTCTACAGTACCTAACCATCTCAAACCGAAGATTTTCCAAAGAATTTTTTGATCAAAATGACCCGGAAACTTCACAGTCAATGAAATATTTACAATTTGGCAGCGGATGATGGAGAAATCCCAATACATAATCTGGGTTTCAATTAAATGAAGTTTTCGATAACATACATAGTTATATGAAGTCGTCCTCTACTGTGTTAGCCATCCGGTATTTATTTATCTGATAAGCTGGTGCATGCTCCTTACCCATCCATATCCTATCCATAATAAAGGGTGTTTTTTTAGAGGTATAGAACTTCGAATTGAAATAAAACACAAGAAAATCGTTTTAATGTCCATTAATTTGGCTAATTGGAAGCATACTTTTATGCCATTAATGTTTAAATATGATTGCGGACATGTGACCTCCGCGGCTAGTTCGAATAAAGCCAAGTCTAGAGGTGCCACTTTTTCGACCAATTGGGGCCGTATGTCGGTAATTACGTCACGAATGTTGGTTTCCAAGTCCCCTAACGTTTCTGGTTTGTAGGCGTAGACGAGCGACTTTGTATATCCCCAAAGAAAATAATCCAATAGTGTCAAACCAAACGATCTTGGTGGCCATTTCGCGAAATTATGCGCTCATCGAATGTTTCCTTCAATAAATCGATTGTGACGTGCGCTGTGTGGCATGTAGCGCCATCTTGTTGGAACCATATCTCATCCACATTCATGCCATCCAATTCGGGAACAAAATAGTCTGTTATCATGGCTCTATACCGGTCTCCATTAACGGTAACTGACTCTCCAGCATCATTTCTGAAGAAGTATGGCATAATGACTCCACCAGCCCATAGAGCACACCAAACAGTCAGTTTTTGTGGATGTAATAGCGTCTCAAGGGTCTCATATGGATTCTCTTCACTCCAAATGCGGAAATTTAGCTTGTTGACGTAGCCATTCAACCAAAAATGAGCCTCATCCCTGAACAAAATTTTGCGATGAAAATCAGCATCGAGATCAATCTCATTTTCAGCCCATACACCAAAATCACGACGCATTGTATGGTCTTTAATTCTTGCACAAGCTGGATCTTTTAAGGTCGTAAGCCAAGATCTTTGCGCAAAATTTTCAATAAAGTTGATGGACAAGGCTCCAATTGCTGTGCACGGTGGCGAATCGATTCATTCGGGTCCTCTTCAAAACTTTGCTCTACAGCGGCAATTGTTTCTTCGGTGCGCACTGTTTGACGTCTCTGCGAATGCGTATTATCACATAGAGTAAACGTAGTGCGAAAACGACCCATGGTTAACCGAATTAATTGCTCTGATGGACGATTATATCGACCATTAAATGGACGGAGCTTGCGGTAAACTTCGCGAACTGAACCATTATTTTCGAAATAAATTTGCACGATCTGCAAGCGTAATTCATTTGTCAACCTGTTCATGGTGATATGGCAAACCAAACTGACCATAAATGACATTAGAGTTGCCCGATTTGACCCCAAAATGTCAGTTTTATCTCTATTCGAAAAACCAACCTCTAAAAAACACCCTTTACATGTTTTGATTTTCTATGTTTCTTTTGCGCGATCCATCCATCACCATCTAGCTGACAATGATTTCTGCTTTGTAATTATTTAAAGGCCGTTATAAATAGTGCCGCACATAAGTTCAGATCCGAACTTTAAAGAACTATTTTCGGTTTCTTTGATTATTTAGTCTTTATCCGCTTCTATTCGGGTATTGAACAGTGCTTTGGCAAGAAACATCTTTTTGATAATTGATAAATTAGTTAAGACGAGCATTTTTCGGTTGGAGTAGCGAATTGTGCTTCAGCTTTAGTGTTCGTTAAGGAATATTTTAGAAAAAAATGATTTCGTCAAAGCATTTGTTCAGCTATTCGCGAACTCATATTTTCAACAGTCTTAGGACTATTGGGAGTACAAGTCAAGTTTTCAATAAAGCAACTGATCCGGTTCAGAAATTATTCCTTGATAAAATTCAAGAATATAAGTCAAAGAGCAGTGGCGGAAAAATTGTAGATTCAAGCCCTTCGATTGAACGGGAAATGAAGACAGAGTTGGAACGTGTAGCAAAGCAATTTGGTGGTGGAAGCGGTGGGGATATGACTAAATTTCCTGGTTTCAAGTTCGAAGTTCCCCAGATCGATCCTATTAGCAATTAACATGTAGATGTGACGTTACTTCTTAAATATATATGAAATCAGAGTAGATATCTCTTATTTATGGAATTTAACATTACATATTAATATGCCGAAATGAAAAAATGAGAAAAAAAATGTAAGTTGGCAATGAGTGCTATTTTGCAAGTATAAATAAATTTTCATTTCGTTAAACAGTAATTCTGATCCTACAAATAAATGCCAATTGATGGCGCAATAGACTGGAAAGTACCTAGAGCCTAGCTCAGTTCTCATTACCTTTCATGTGTGCGTGTGCGATGAGGATCTCCTGTTTTATAACGAATCCGAACGGATGAGTTGATATAAGCTTTTCTTAAAAATTGATACTACGGTTTACTGCTGGGAATCGAATCCAGACCTTCAGCACTGCAGTTCATCGCGCCACTGACGTCTCTGATCTTGTTATAAAAAAAACTGACGTAGAAAAATATACAACAACATACAGAAATGAATGTATCCCAAGGAGCCAAATGGCTGCACTACGAATTATGATCTCCTTACTACTTGACCACGATCAGGATTTGTGAGAGACAACAGCCTTGGATAACGAACGATACGTTCGCACTCTGTACAGCATCAGCGGAACGCAGATGTACTATTTTACCGGATAGGACCAGGAATACATAAAATAAAAAGAAACCAAACAAATGTTCTCAAACGGATCCCTTGCGGGAAGGCGACAATGTCAAGAATCACATACTTTAAGCCTGTTAGCGGTTGTAAAGTATAATCAGCGATGGGCCAATGTCCTATAATAATCGCCACCGCCCTGGACTACTTTTTAAGAGATATGCTTATGAGGTCGCAAGATCTTGTGAAATGTAACGTGGACACATATAATTTGGTAATATATACTTGGCTAATATTCCAGCGGGAAGAGAGACGAACCCAGCCTGTTTAAGTCGTCAACTTCCTCGTTTTCATTTATTTCATTATGACCTAAAACAAGTATAAGATCAATGCAATCTGTCAACAAGATCAAAGTACTAGTTTGCAATGACGCGAAATTATAGTTTAGGTCGTTGAAATGTAAAAAGTCTAGCGATGATTTCTTTAAGCTCATCTGAAAATTTGCTGTTATAGTACATAACTGGTTGGGACAATGGTTGGAAATTTGAAGTAAGAGAATAATAGTCTATACGATGGATTCCTCGTTAATGGATAGAGTCTAGATATATGTAGGTCATTTCGTTGCCGCAGCCAAGGGAAGACGCGTATGAAACACTACCCAAGAACAGTTATACAAAAAATTCAACTTCAAAAAACGTCCATCGCAAAAGAACGGCAAGAGCTTTGCAGGACGCGTAACCCCTAATCTCCGCAAAGAATTACTCCTGCCAACTGCTGATTCCTTGGACTTAGCAGCAATCAAGTAAAAAAGCCTTCATCGAACTATTAAGGATATGCTTTACAAGCATGGACTAAGCGGATGAATAAATCTAATTATCGGAAAATCTTCGTTCCCGTTCGCGTTGATGGACTATAGGGACGAAGATTTAATAGCGAAGCTTAATGCCTTGGAAGGATTAATCTTGTTAATCGCTGCTTCTTTAAACTTAAAAGCGACTTAGTAATAAAGCCCCAACAAAAAACTACTACGGAGATCCTTTCTATGACCATGATCTTCCCATTCCTGCCCTACAGCGCTGAAGCAACATTCTGTGCCAGATGGTGTTAGACGCAGTACAGAAAGACCACGTCTTAAGTAGCACGCACAAGTGGAAACCGACATCAAACCGCATTTATTTGCGTAGATTTAACAAACTGTAATATTCAACATAGCAACAACAAAAATAGCCACTTAAGGAATTTGGGGAAAACAGTTTTTACCCTCAAAAGGGAAATGAGGCGAGTGGGTGCGGGAATAGAAAACATTATTATTCCAAACAGAGACTCACATACAGCGACGGAATAAGTGATTCGTCACCATACATAACAACTGTAAATAAAATCCATGTTCTAAACAAACCACCTGTCTACTTGCTAAAATAAGAAATGTACCTACAACACATAGCCCTGACCGAAATTATTTACAAAGTTGAACGCTAAGGTCATTTTTTTAACGACAGGTTCAGTGTCAATAAATTCGCACTTCACCTCTTAGCTACAGCAACTCTTACATTGTTACCTCACTTAACTTTAATTGATAGCGCCGCTGTGAACTTTGATTCACATTATATCACCATGCCGGTTATTAATAGCGAAAAAAAACAGCAGAAATGGAATTAATTTAATTACCAACGTTCGAGGCCTACCTGCGTCTGGTTAATGAATTCCACCACAAAATCTAAAAGAAATGGAAACCAAACAAAGCGCACACAAAAAGTCCATAGATGAATGACCTCAAATTGAAGCCAAACTAACGCCGAAACTATATGTTTATGGAGAAAATCACCTACACACCAGATAGACACCAGAGAAAACAAAATAAAGAAATCAACTTCAAGTCGCATATTTTAGTATCAAGTTGTAAGTTTTTGTACAACCAAGTTCAAACACAAGCTGAAAAAGAAAACAAATGTTGACGTTAGTAATTAACTAGCGTGATTTTCTGGAAATAAAGAGTTTCCTCAATCATTTTAATGCACATTGGTGACTATCACTTTCTGTCTAATGCGATTGCAACACAAGCATACACATCTAGTTTTACATGCAGTTGCTAAGCTTGCTTAACAAATTTTCAGCTAGTAGTATTATTAAAAAAAAAAAACAATCACGTACACAGATACTAAGTACATATACACTCGCGACCTATTCAAGGGAACAACTAGTTTTTTAGCCAATCAAATATAAACAATTTAATTGCTCCATGATGTAGTGAGCGATTAGCAATAGGACCACCAATTATCACATTTTCAGAGATCACCTAATTAAGGACACCCACTTTTCCACACCCCAATTACGCAATTAACAATCACAGCAATTATTTACCATTCTTTGGTAGATTTTTTATAACATTCACAGCCGCGTTGAATCTTTCCTCGATCGATGACATTTTGCAGACGAGTTTCACGGTAGGACTGTTGTTGTTCTCGATTTGGATTTCTGGTGATGTTAGCGAATTAGGTTTTTGGCTTATCTCGAGTGGTTAAATGCGCGTTTTGTTATCGCGACAACTTTAGAGTAAAATATATTTTTAATTTGAGTTTCGTTGATAAACAATTTATACAAGCCAGAACATTTTAATTGAACCTTGAACACTTGTGCACTTTCTGTTTATCAAATTTCATAGATAAACTATCGATTACGAACAAAGGGACTTGTTGGTGCACTGCGCTGATGATTCTTTAGATATTTACAAAGCGAAAAATCGTTTAATGACAACAAAGTGGGAGTTTCTTTAGATTCTTCTCACTTGACTTCACCCCGAAACGAATAGTAAACACACATCATGCACTTTGACGAACTTTTCTTTAAACGAAGTTCAATTTTCAGCGGCTTACGGCTAGTGATTCTGATTAATGCAACACTTTTTACGATAACGCGTTTTTATCGAGAGCCTAGATGGGCGAGGTTTTGTATGTTCACAATAGTTGGCACTGATTTAAATGAAAATTGAACTGAGGTGGATTTTCATTAGCCGGATTTACATGAGTGACATATATTACATATATAAATGGCTGTTGTCATTTTACAATGAATTGTCTCCAAACATATAAAAACAACAGATATATAAATAGTAGGTATACATTTGTTCAGTGCAGTGAAAATGAAAGGCAAAATAGTAGCTGCAGCTTGTTTTGCTGTTGCTAAGACAGTAGAGGAGGAGAAAGAAGCCTAGTATGCCGCACGTGCCAAAAGACCGGGAGAGGAACGACCTAAATGGTTCTATCTATTTAGGTGCTCTAGCCTACAATTTAACTAACATCTGCAGAGGTTTGATCAGTTCATATATAATATCACTCTGTCCGCTGTTGGAATTCACAACCTTTTATTTTTTGAATTGAAAATAGTTTGTCATTTGAGAAATGAGAATGAACATGTTCATTGTTTTTTCGTAGCTTTTTCACTATATATGAAGTTGTATTTACACAACATTTATACAATGTCATAATAATGCCAGCATGAAATGACACAAACTTTAGTGTCTAACTATTTAGTTATAACAAAAATAATGACATATATAAGACGCGTTTACACGGTAATGACATTAAATGTCAAACAAAAAAGACGAATGTGTCACTCGTGTAAATGCAGCATTACTTAGGGCAACACCAGCAACATCTTCTGGTGTCCTCTTGATGAAATGCCGAGCTATGTCGGGTTTTTCATGCATCAACTCAACCAATGAGTGTAAAAAAAAAAGTACACATTCGATAGAATGTAATCGTTACTGACATGTACCAATTCGTATTCGTTACCTGCCAAAAACATATGCAAAAATGCAAACCATCGCAATGAAACTTAGACTGCTGATGTGCGTTAAGCTTTGTCGGAGAAATGTGCCAAATAACGGATCGGAACGATTTCCATTGCGCAAAATTCTCCGATTCGTACAAAATTGGAGAATTTTTCTTTCGAAACGGATACCATGATAGAGCCGATCATGTTGCTAGCTTTTGGTTTAATAATATGCTTGATATTATGTTTTCCCGACTTGAACACATCCAATTAGGAATAATCCAAAAGGGAGCTTTCCATCTCTGTCAATCCTCAGTAGGTATACCAAACTTCAAAAATTACCAACTGTATACATTTTAGCTAGTCCTGAGAAGGGTTTAAAAAGTGGGGGTGTTTTTTACCACACTAATGTCAACAAATTTACACATGCACAATCACGATTTCTCAAGAATGCTCAAATTCGAAAAAAATAAAATGATTTCGAGAAAAAAGAGTGAGAACCATAGCACTCTCCATCAATATCATTTTTGGCAACTCGATTTCTCCCAGAATCAAATATACCAGACAAAGTTAAATTCAACAAAGTTTAACTCCAGCCTCTATTGTATGCTATCGGAGCTGTTCTCTAAAATTAAACCACTTGTGAATTTGTTGAATAACTTCATACTCCTTAAGAAACAGTTCCCTTCTGCTGAACTGGATTATCGGTGGATTGTCTCGTTGGAGATGACTTTTATTCCAATGAACGTAGCCAATCAATAGGGGATCTGTCAGAGGCTCAGTTTTTCAGTGCGAGATCATCCTAGTTTCGGGATTAAACTCGAGTTAACTCGAAAAAGCAGTTTTTCAGTCTATTTAAATATAGAGTTAACTTCGAGTTAACTTAGCATGTTTGCTGAGTTAACCCCGTGATTAAATGAAAAGATGTTTTTGACAGATGATAAAACACCAGGCAAACACTTTTTTTCAATTCCATTTATGTGGACATTTAAATTTAATTTTGAAAAAAAAAATGCAGATCTCAGCGACTTGAAATTGTCTTAAACATTGAGTTTAACTGTTTTAGCCCATGCGCGAAATTAATGTGCCAGGCATTTAAATCGGCGAAATTTTAATAAAAAATATAAAAACAAAATGGAAGAAAATGAAGAAGAATATTTGATGGAAGAATTTTATTTTGCCTCAAATGGTAAACAAATTTTATTGACGCGACTGATTATCTGACATTTACTGACATCTGCGAATGTATGACATTTCCCTGACTTGCATCTATATGGTGTGTACGAATTTAGCGAGCATTTATCTTTGGATTGGAGAAAACAAGTGGAGAGTAGTAGAGATAAAATTAAGCGCTAGCTTCGTACTAAGCTTTTAAGAAGAAAAAAAACTTACCTCCGTATTAATAAACGCTGATTAGCTAATCAATGGCTAACTTGACAGTTTTCCCCATAAGAAATACTTGCGCAAGTGTCAAAAGTTAGTTACTGATTAGCTAATTACCGTTTATTAATAAGGGGGTTATAAGTTTGCGACAAAAGCATTTTTTTAAGCATTGTTAGGTGAAAAGGAAACCAAACAGCTAATAAACTGATAACTGAGCAAAATCGATTAATCATGAGTGCTACCAAATTAAATCACCATACAGCTATCATTGAACAACTTCATTGGAACAAAACACATAATGGAATTGAAATTTTACCTCCAAAGCTGCTTATAAGGGTCCAGTTATAGCTATCATTGAACAACTTCATTGGAACAAAAAACATGATTGAATTGACATTTGTCCCCATAGATACCTATAGGATTAATTGGAAAATTCCGTTTCATTTCGGTGGAACGACAAACATTACTTCACAGAAATAAATCTTGATCAGTGAAAAATAAAAAGTGATTTTCTGCGATAACTAGAATTAAAAATTAATATATTTTTGGATAATCATGTTCTAAAATTCATAAGCTTTGCTTTGACACCAACTCGCCAATGATTGAATTTATAAAAAAAAACCGCAAGAAGTAAAAGAAAATTTCCAATGATGTTTTTCAATGACTGGGCCTTAATCCTGTACTGAATAACTGCTTCTTGAGTTAACTTTGGGTTAAATTTATTCCGGAGTAAGTAAACTCTGTATTAACTCAGAGTTAACTCAGCACTGAAAAACCGGACCTTAGTGGAACACGCTTAATATTAATAACAAATATTTTGCTTATATATAAAATAGCGAAGGATTTTACATAATTGCCTACTGTGAACCAGCCATTATATTTATTATTGACACCGCTTCAGCCAATGCCCGAACTCCGAATGTCGCACATGTTTTGCAAAACGTCAACTTCACATAAACGTCAATTAATTTTCTGTAAATAAACTCAAAGTCATTATTATGAGTTTTGCTGAGAAAATTCTTAAAAGATATGGATGGAAAGAAGGTACAATTTAAAGTAATTATTCGTTCTCGTTTCCTTATTTAATTGCTTTTTATTTCAGGCGATGGTCTTGGAAAGAACCTAGATGGGATAGCCAAACCTCTGAAGGCTAGTCTGAAATTCGACAGTGCTGGTCTAGGAGTAGATAAAGCTGCTGAATTCAATAACCACTGGTGGGAGCGGGTCTTTAACGAAGCTGCCAATAATGTGCAAATTGATAAGGATGGCGACAGAGTCTCGGTCAACGTGAAGAACGACGAATCAGTTGAGGTACAAATATTAAACCGCTCTTATTCTACATGTTTTTTTTATATTGACAACAACACCTTACAGATTACAACAAAAGATTACTCTGTCCGCAAGCTAAAGAACAAAAACCGAGATACTTATGATAATTTCCTTTCTTCAGTTACCTTGACCAATACTGGAGCCGAAATCACCAAACCTGACAAAATTGATGTCGATGAGATAATGGTAAAAACACATAAGCCACTTACTGATGAGGAGTTGTTTGCTGCCTGTGGTGGAAGAACAGCTCATAAAGGCGCAAGACATGGACTCAAATTATCAGGGAAGTTAGCAAGAATAGAAAAGCAGGAAAAAGAAATGCTTTTACAAATGCAAAGTGCAACTGCTGACAAAGTTGAACAGTCATGGACGGTTGTAAAGAACAAGAAAAAGAAGAAGAACAAAGAAAAAACCAATGAAAATGATATGGAAGAACCACTCAATGACGATGAATCGAAATTGAATAGTATGCTCTATACAGCGGAGTATTGTATAACATCTAAGAAGAAGAGAAAGGAAAAAAAGAAAACCGAGAAAGAACTAACAGACTGCCTTGGTTCGTTTTCCTTTGAGAATGGAAAGAAAGACGATGTTATCTTGGGGATTTGCAATAATTCCAAAATAATCAAAAAAATGAAAAAGTCAAAAAAGGCAAAAAATAATGATAATTCCGAATGGGATACATATCGAGATGTAGACATAGAAAAGGAGGCACCAGAAGCTAACACAGAATTGGGTGATATTGAAATTGTTGATGAGCAGATAGACCATCCGGAGGACACAATAAGAAAAAAGAAAAATAAGAAATGTAAACACGGTATAGATAAGGAGGCCAAGGAAGCACACAAAATGGCAAAGAAGTTAAAGAAAAATCTGAAACACGCAACTGACGATTTGGAACGATCCAAAATTGTGGAGACATAAGTACATAATTGTTTAAGTAAAAAATAAAAAACTCAACCCATTTTCTTCCAACTTTTGTAAGCATTGGTTGTTTTGTTTTGCATGGGTAAATGGGATTGATATGAATTACAATTTATGACAATAAATGTCCAATTGGTAAGTGCACAAGGAGCTATGAGAATGAGTGGACGAAATTCTGTAATGAACCACCTTTCCTAATAGATGGTAAGATAACACTTTAATTAGTGGAGTAGATTTTAATAAAAGTCCACATCACCGCGGAAAGAATTTATGTCCGTCACACAAAATGAAAGGGCCATGTCACAAAAAAGCAAAGAATTAGGTCTAGCGATGAGCAAATGACATTCCCGAATGGCTTATCAGAGAGAACTAACAACCTATTTCTTGATGCAGATCTGAAGGAGTAGGAAAATAATCGTGATGGGTATTGACCGGGATGGCACGATATCAGAAATAAGCAAAATCTCATGGTAGCACGTAAACCACTTATTAGCCTATTGAATCATTCAGTATTTGACAAACATACATCAATGTTAAAACTTTTTATCTTGATCAGTTTATTATCATCATTAAACAACGCTAATCAACACGGAGAATGGAGAGGACTCTTCAGGTCGGCAAAAATAACAATCGACATTACAGACTGTAATCTATACAAAACCAGTCAAAGCTAACTCAACAAAATATAAAAAAAAGCCAAAATAAAAGCTTTGGCTATCGTAAAAAAATCCAAAAATCTTGGTTTCCTACAGAATCCACAACTAATCCTAATAACTCACTTTTCTAACTGAAAAAAGTTTGTTAACGAATTACCCAACGGCGCCACTCCCTTGTGCTACATAAAAAAGGTGAGAGTAATATAATGGCATTACTGTTAATCATCTTCCGTGGCTGTCTTCTATAGCGTAGTATGAAGTAAATTAGATCTCAATACCAATAGCAGGCAAACGAAGTTACATTAAAGATTACAGACCAATAAGGTTCTCCCCTTCATAGTTATAGCAAAATCACAGGTAGTACGATAACGATTTTCTTAAAGTGGACAGGAGTTTCTCCAATTAAATAAAGCTTTTACTAGTCGACTCATGTTCGATATTTGTCTAATACTAGACAACGATCATCAATTCTTTGCCATATAATCAAAACATCTTTAAAATCGCATTTATTAGACAAAATAGTAGGTAATGGAGTTTCTTAAAGGTGCGCAGGTCTTACGCGCATATAGTAATCATTATAAAATGGATTCAATTTGCCGTACCAACCCAATAAACC
Organism: Rhingia campestris; assembly: GCA_932526625.1. Lineage (NCBI taxonomy): Eukaryota > Metazoa > Arthropoda > Insecta > Diptera > Syrphidae > Rhingia > Rhingia campestris. The sequence goes on along the minus strand of OW052184.1, from coordinate 53,421,327 downwards.
ACACTACTCAAAACAAAATAGGGACCACCCAAGCCTTAAACGAAGCATTTTATTGTAGAGTTTGCATGTGTATGAGTCCTTTCCAATGCCCTGAAAAACAACTTCACCATTACCTCCAAAAAGCCACGAACTAATTAACTAATTTCTTTCAAATGAAAGCCAAAAAAACTTAGCGGGTCCTATTTTGTTTTCGAGTAATTTATATTGCTCTACTTTCGAGTTCTCCTGAAAACCATATCGGGAAGCGGCAAATAAAAAATATATCTCAAAATCAAGCTGTCTGTATTCACAATAATCAAGACCCCTGTCGATTGGGATATGCAATACCAAAAACAAAATCAAATTACCCATTAGAGTTCCCGAATCTCTCTCTCTGTCCTCTGCGAAAAGGCAACCTTCCACCCTCTTTTATCCGGGGATGTTGTTAAGTGCTTCATTACAACACTTTGGCATTGCGTTAGCTTAATCCTTAAACCGGAAGTTCGGTCTTCATACATGTAGACTACGATTCGAAGATTCTCTTGGCTGGAGCATTAATGATAATTTGCTCAATGTGTCCGAGTCAATTTTTTCGACGACGAAGCTTGGTATAGCTCATAAAGCTCGCGGTTGTTTCATCATCTCAATTCGACTTTTTTACATACAGAACTAATTATTAGAGGAAGAATTTCCCATTCGAAAGTACCTTACATTTGCTCTGTTTCCCTGCTAGTTGTTCTGCTCTCGGCGCCGTGAAGGGTACCAATCTTGCTATCTCCGGTTTTCTAAGCAAATCAACGTGAAGTCTTATTTTCTTTCCCATAAGTAGCTACTTTTCCTTGGACATTTAAGTTCTAAATTTGGCTGACACGAGAAAATGGTCAGAGTCGACGTTAGACCCTCTGAATGGATGTCGACCCTCAAAATAAAGGACTGAATTAAATATTTAATTTAATTTATATGTATTGCTTACTTTATTTTTTTTTTTAGAAAAATGAATGTTACCGATAAGAGTTGCCTATCAGTTTTTGCTGCCACCTCGATTGAACTCGACCCTCAAAGTACTTATCCAATGACTCTAACCCTCCTGTTCGAATTTTAAAGGCTACATACTCTTTTAATAGAACATGAATGAGTTCAAATCAATAAATTTTAATATCAGCAAATTGACAAAGCCTCCCGTCGCACACTGGGGCAGAATAGCCTTACAACTGCCATCAAATCAACTAAACCTGTGAGATTTTTTAAGTGGATCTATCGTTTTTATTGGTATATGTTCTATTTAAAAAAAAAACAAAATTTAGACAAAAAAAATTTTTATTATTAAAAAAAACGCATTTTTTTTTATTAAGATACAATAAAGAATCGTCACCGTCTTCATTATTACTATCATCATCAATATCTTCATCGGCTGTTGCGTAATCATTTTGTAGGGATGGAGCTTTCAACATACAAAGTGCTTCTTTGGGAATATTTTTGACTGGCTTTTACTTACTGGTGATAACAGGATCGGAGCTCAATAAGAGTTAATAAGTATAATAATAATAATAAGTTAAAAATATCCCTATTCGATTTTTCTCTGCTACGTTTTCTGGAATTATGCTCTCTATAACGCTTAAAATCTTTATTTCTTGCCTCCTGTGATTCTTCTGTTAACTGTCCAATAGGAAGCATTGCAAAGGATATTACTTCTGGCCCATGAATCAAATACTTATGCATAGTAGGAGGCATGTTGTACCAAGGATATTATGAAACGAGGTATCTAGCCGTGTCAATCGCAAATATTCTGTATTTTTCAGGGTCTATGTCAAATCCACTTGATATAGTGATCAGAATAATATGAAGTCTTTTTATCAAATCAATGTTTATCTTCGTTATTTCTGCAGACAACTCTGGATTTTGAATAAATCGTCTGGCGGTGTTTCCATCGTTGCTGTTGCCGAAACCCGGCTTTGGTTTGTCAACAATAAGGCCACATTTTTCTTTAAATTCTTTTTGGATTCGAGTTTTATTTTCCAAAACGATTTGCTTGTCTTCCGTCCCACGAGCTTGCCATTTTGCTATAGGAAGTTTGTACGCTAAATGAAGAAGACATTCGAAGCATCGAATCCAACCATGTAGAACAGAAAGACCAAATTTCAAATTTTCGGTATTAACTTCCTTTGAAACTATTTCATCAATCTTATTGAAGTCCTTTGATGTTGCACCGCACAAGAAGCATTTCATGGTTGAGGTGGTTTCAGTTAGTGCATTACACACCTTCCCGTCAACCATAGATAAAATTAATTCATGGCGAATTTTCAATTTTTTGCAGCATGGTTAACAATGCTTTCGTGCAGATTCAAAATTTGGTTTTCTATCTGACGGTGTTCTCGCATAGATACATCAACAGATTCTTTCTGAAATTCTATTTTTATTGGTCTGCAATATCGTGTTGACGCAGGACGTGGGTTTTGCCACACAACGAGGTCCTTAGCCATCAATCGGAGCGGTACAATACATGAAATAAATACAGCTGAATCGTTAGCTTCAGCATCTTGAAACGCCTGCTTGTACGAGCTGTGTCCCGAAGACCTGTCAAACCCCCATTTGGAGATTAAGCACATTTCAATTATTTCTTCATTTTTCAATGCATTGATGGCAGGAGTTAATGTTTCGCATAGCCGCATTATGGTGTGATCTAAAAGAGGTTGCAACAAGACGCAAGCTCCAGTTTCAGTCACAGTAATGTCTGTTGGATAGCATAGCTTTTTAGCTAACTGTACTCTTTTATATGATGGAAATTTTTCATCGTAAGCTCATACAAGTAGCGTACACTAATTCCGAGGTAGAAGCTGATTCACGGAGTTTCTTGGTCTTAAATCGTTTGCTGTTTTCTGAAGAATTTTCAAAAGGAATAACCTGTCGACCGCGTTTCGGTTTTGCAATACATGGGAACGAAAGTGACGTCTCAAGCCATACTTTGTTGTTTTTTTTTTAAATCTTTAATCTATTCTACATGCTTTCGCCCATTTCGATCTGTATTGGAATTTGAAACTACATAATTTCTTCTTCAAGTGCTCAACATTACAATTTGTTCGTTTTTCGAGCTCTTTTATCAAAAAAATATATTGCCCTTCAAAGTTATCAACTCCAGAACAATGCATAATATTTAAGAGTTCTTGTCTTGTAATAAATAAATTATTATAAGACATTCCTAAAACAAGATAACAAATTTTGATTAACATTGACGATTTTAGTGTAATTTTTTTCTTTTCGCGAAGTACTTTAAAGTTGATCTATTTCGTGAAGTAGCAAAAAGTAGCAGGAAATTTAAATTGTTTTTAAGACCTTAAACAATAACGTTTATTTTCGTGTAATTTTCATTGCTTAATATTACTTAAAACCTAATTGAAATATCTATTGTTCATAAATTTTCTTATGAAATTACTATAGATCAAATTTTGTCTTATTTACAAAAAAACTATTTATGTAATGAAGAAAAAAATCACTTAAACACAGTTCCATACCTGAAGAAGAAGGTTCCATACCTAAATAACACCAAAAAGTAATTAACTTTACCGAAAAAACTAACCTGAAAATGAACGTAATTCACTTATAACAATTGCTTGAGCTGCAAGAGGTGAGTATAATCTACCGTTGTGACAAACCGGTTTTGTTGCGAATATTTTAAATAGTGTCCAACTATGCCCTAGTTAGTACTCTATCTAAGTAGTATATAAAGCTTTCCCGCAAAAAAAAATTTTTTTTAATTATCGGCAATTTTTGGTGTATTTGCCCCAATGTGCGTCGCTTAGTTGAGGATATTCCACTTGTGGATTTCTTTTTAAAGTGAATCGTTAGTGGAACTGAGCTATTAAATTAATTTAACGCCATATTTATATTTATTTTTAATTTTATTTGTCATCTAACTTGTCATACTAATTTAAAAAAAAAATTGTCAACGGTATTTTACAATGAGAGTTAATGATCTTTGCACTACAATTCTATAAATAAAAATTTTATAAATTTATTTGTACGAAAAGAAATGAAACAAAAATTAATAATAACATCATTGGCACTTCCGAAGCGAGTATCATGGTAAGAAACGAAAAACAAAATAAAAAGAAAAAATAAAATTTAACTTAAAATAAAATATTTCTAAAACAAATCACATTTTTCATAAAGATCTCTTACATTATTTAGGGAATCAATTGGTAAAATTGTACGAAATTAAACTAAAATGATAATTTAACAAGGCACATCTACTTTTTTCAACTCAGTTTACAATTAGTTTTGTTTATTTTAATTTTCTAATTTACAAAATAATACATAATACACTAGAATATAAAATGTGGGTGGGAATTAACACACACAGCAGTCGAATTTCAAAAAGTCACCCATTCATTATTTCTTAAAGAGCATTCGGTTGTTGAAGTTGAGTTTTTAGTTGTTTTGTAGGAATCATTAGAGTAGGGTGTACTGCATTTTTGGCGAAGCAGACAATTTAAACTTTAGACAATAGAGAGGCACAAATTCGAAAGAAATTTACAACACAAGAAAACTTCATAAACTTCTTTAAAAAATATTTTCTGAAAGGTGGTGGTGGTTTACTAGTATGCAATTCTTTGCCATATGATCCAAACATCTTAAAATCGCATTTATTAGACAAAATAGTAGGTAATGGAGGTTTTTTTTTCATAAAGGTGCGCAGGTCTTACGCGCATAATGTAATCATTAAAAAATAGATTTAATTTGCCGTACCGTTTTTAATCATCAACCAACTTCAATAAACCACACTACTCAAAACAAAATAGGGGCCACCCAATATTTAAACGAAGCATTTTATTTTAGAGTTTGCATGTGTATAAGTCCTTTCCAATGCCCTGAATAACAACTTCACCGTTTCCTCTACAAAGCCACGAACTAATTAACTAATTTCTTTCAAATGAAAGCCAAAAAAACTTAGCGGGTCCTATTTTGTTTTCGAGTAATTTATATTGCTCTACTTTCGAGTTCTTGTACTTATCTCGTTGGGCGTTGATTGTTTATTGCAAAAAAGAAAATGAAATAAATGATCATACAAATAAATAAATTATTATACGGCGAACGGTTCAAGTGTTTCGGGTGTTCAAGAGGCATGGAGCAATCATTCTTCTGGAGAGTCATTTTGCAAAGTTAAGCGGCTTGGTGTGGCTATTAGTGATAAGAAAAGAACTACGTGATTAAAAATACCAAGATTCATTTGCTGATCTAATCGCTAGTGGTTAAAAAAAAACAATCAGAGTAACGAGGATGTGATATGACTCTCAGCTGTCATTCAACGGTTTGAGAAAACTGTGAAACACCTAGCGATTGCTACCATGTGATATGAAGCCGACCAGTGCACTTGGGAGTGGTATTTGTTTTGCAATTGATAGGCTGGAAAATGGGTAAACGTAAACTAATCGTAAAAACCTTATCAGTTTTCAGAATGTTTATTCGATAGGTTATCAGGGAGGCCAGTAATTGGCCTACAACTAGTTTTAATTTAGTAATCGGTTTTACCAACTCTTACCTATGGCAATGCAATTTATGTAATAACCAAAGAAATAAGATAGCGAGTGCAAGCTTCCGACATTCAGTGTAACCCTGGAGGAACACCAGAGTTCATCGGGTAAACTCCTTCAAAGTAGACATAAATGTAGATGGCTGAACTAAATCCATACTCCAAAAAAAATATATCATAATGGGAGCAAATGCGACTGCAGAACTTAGCTTTGTTTAATGAGTCTGAGCTGAACAGAGAATTACGGTACAGCTTTTTGTATTTCATGCTCAAGAATATGATGCTGTTCTGTTTTTTTGTTTTATGACCCCGACAGCCTAGAGCACAATTTTCTGCATCTACTTTGGAGGAGGAACACATTTTAAATGTTAATGGCTAGTTGTCAGTTATTTTGGTTGTTTCGGTTGAAATTTGTTATTATTGAAATGTTGAGCATTTTAGAGCTTTGGGATTTCCAATATTTGCACATGAGAATAATTAAAACTGTATCAGGGCAAACGATAAAGTTACAAAGCCCTTTTAGTACTATCAACATATTATAAAACGGCATGTAAATCACTTATTATTCCTATTGAAACATTCAGTATTGGACGTACATTCTTTACGTTTTACCTTGTCCAGGATATGTACTTTTCTGTTCCGAGAGTCTTCACTATGTTGTGCTGTTCTGTCCTGATTTGTTCTAAGTTCATCTTAATAAAATAAAGCTAATCAACGCGGAGAATGGAGAGCACTCTTCAGGTCTGCAAAAAGAACAATCGATGTTACAGACTGTAGTCTATACAAAACCAGTCGAAGCAGATTCAACAAAATATATAAGAACAGCCAAAATAAAAGCTTTAGGTATCGCCAAAAAATCTAACAATCTTGGTTTCCTACAGAATCCACAGCTAATCCAAAAAAAACTTACTTTTCTAACTGAAAAAAGTTTGTTAACGAAGTACCCAACGGCGTCCCTCCCTTATGCTGCATAGAAATAACTGAGAGTAATATTATGGCATCACAGTTAAGCATCTTCAGTGGCTGTCTCAGACTTAATAGCCTACCCTGGCGTAGCGTAAAGTAAATTAGATCTTCATACCAAGAACAGGGAAACGAAGCTACACTAAAGATTATAGACCAATAAGGCTGTCCCTTAGTTATAAAAGGGGCATTCAATAACGTTAAAACGAAAGCAATTGATACAGCTCTGGTAGAAGCCGATATAAAAAGTCATAGACGACTGGATAATAACCTTTATCATCACAAGGCTTTCGATACAACGGTTAATCACCTCAACAAGTATACCCCACATGGAGAAACACTATTTTCAGTCCTTAGGATATAAGTAGACAGAAGCTAACAGTCACTGTAATAAAAATGGTGGCCTATGCAGATGATTTAGTACTCATGGCATGTGGTAAACTGCCATCAAGTGAATCTAACCTAAACATACACTGCCGCTCATCTGAATAGGTTCAACTTTTTGTTCACCTTACTGTTAACTTCTCTTTATATATTGCAATGACACATCTTTGTTATATTGAAATATTATCAACATACGGTTAGTTGAGGGAAACAAATTTGCATCATCAGAAATGCTTCCAATTTCGATGACTCTGTGTCAAAAATAAAGACACCCGCGTAAATTGTAGTTTGGTTACGGTAAAACGGGTAATTAAAGTGCATAACATTTTAAGAGAAAGAAAGTTCAAAAAAACACCGCTTAAACTTCCAGAAAAGAAATTCGTCTCCGATTTTTAAAAGGCATTTCGTGGAAGTCAGAGTGGCAACAAGTGATCTTTTCAGATGAAAAAAAAAGATAAATTTAGAGGGCCCCGATGGCTATAATTATTATTTTCATGACCTTCGAAAAGAGTACTATTGTTTAAGTTGTCTTCATAGCTGTGCAGTGTCATGGTGTGGGGAGCTATTTCCTTCAACGGGCCCTTCGAACTCTAATTTCATACATAAAGAATGAATGCCAATGCATGTAAGGGTGTGTTGGAAAAGTCGTTCCCTCATATTTTTCACCTGTTTGGACCAATACATTCAACATTTCAACATGATAATGTCCCTATTAATACATCAAGGACGGTAAAACAGTGGATTGCGAGCCAAAATCTAAATATATTGCTATGACCTCCATACTCCCCTGACCTCAATATCAAAGAGAAAATGTGGAGACTTCTTTCACGTAAGGTATACGAATCAGGGAGACACTTCGTAGATAAAAAGTCATTGACACTTGATAGCAGAAACAAACTAAATAGCTGAATGGTAACAGAAGAGATCAGTAGGCCTCAATTTTGAAATAAATCCTCATATAAAGTATCAGTCTAACACTAAAATTTAATAAAATTTACAGCGATATCAGTCAAAATAATCAATCACATATTAAGCTACATAAATAAATATAAATCCATTACTCCCTTAAATGAAACACCAATAGTCCGCATATCACGTATTAAAACTGAAAACAAAAATTCCAAAGAAAATACCAAGTAGTGTCTCTATATGATACTAATATTCTATCTTGTGCTTATCGTCTGCAAAAACTAATTCATTACAATGAAAGGCTTTTAACTGTAATCGATGAGCTGACCCAATTGTTGCCCTTTGCAGGCAAGTCAAGCAAAACAGTATACACAACTACATACAACCGAATGTTCATTATCAGACTTATACCATTTATATCTTCTCTATGGCGAATTTATGAAATGATTGTGAAGAAGGAAACAGGATGAGGAAAAAGTAAATAAACAAACAAAAAAAAAAACATTTAGCTGCAATTCTTGGCACGTTTTCTCAATCGATTTGTCTTAAAGTACTTATCTGGTGGCGGACACTTGTTGGTAATGTTTGTAACAAAAGCGTACGCTTCCCTCATCGAATCACCTTTCACATAATGCTGAGTTATGGTCCCCTTGAAACTGCAAACGTTCTTCGAATGATCAAAGCAAAACAGTGGATTATGATGACGCGGCAAGTTGATGTGCTCCGCGCAGATACCTGTAATATAGACATCCTCTAGGTGAAACAGCGATGTATTCAAAGCGGCATCATAGAGCCGACCAATAACATCGCTTGACATAAGGTAACTAGCTCCGGATAGATACTTGGGATATGTGTCGCCTGGATACATGTAAAAGGGAGCATACCATTTGCTGCTAATATTCGCAACGGGTTTTACCAAGCAGAACATGTAACCGATGAGGAAGTTACGCAACATTGTCAGCCGATTGCTGGGCGACATTACTTTGTATGTCACTACATCGTGATACTGAACGGTGGCATTGTATATGGGAATGGTGCCACCAAGGAGATAATGCAAAAGGTTGGGCACATTGACAAAGGTGTCATCGTCACATTTCATGAGGAATTGACTTTTGTCACTGCAATACTTATTTACCCATTTCAGCATCATTACGGATTTTACGGTTAGATTGTTGTATGTGTCCACAAAATTTTCCTGAATGAGATCATCGTATTGGTCGGCTTCTTGTTTCAGACGAACTCTACTCTCGTTTCCGAGATGTTTTTCGGACTCACTGCGCCCGATGAGAAACACCACTTGAACTGGCTGTTTGTAATTGTAGGCTGTTTCCTAAAAATTAAGATTTACATAACTACTACTGAGAATGAATTAATCGAAAGTGGCAAGGTAGTACTTACATTGAAATATTGTTTGTAACGCTTAAAATTATCACTTTTCTTATCTAAGTAATGGCCATGCAGATGAGCATGCATAGCTGAAAACATACTGTAGTTGAATTCTGATGTATTACCCCATGTCTCGCGGATATTTTGTCTGCAAAAAATTAAATTAAAATTCAAATTAATTAATTAATCATTAATAGAATCATTATTTCGCAAGCTAATGCAATTTTATTATTTCATTGTTTTTAAGGAGCATACAAACCAGAGAGATACAACGGAACGTAATAAATACAATTGTGATCAATCTGGATGCACACATAAGCCCGCTTTTTGTCCTTTCCCTAGGTTTTCCAAGATTTGTTATTCCTACGTATTAGCTTGAGTTATGCTAAGGCTGACTGTATACCGCGTCTTATATTATTTATACCGGAATCTGATGTTGATGTCGATTTCTGTAAAGTTGACGAATGAATACCAAACATATTCTGGCATGAATGGTGAAAAGGGGTGTTTGGTGTCGTCTCAGCGGTATTTGTGACCATACCTAGAGGATACCAATGCGGATTTTGTTAACGTGCCAGTCGGTAAATTTTCGGCTTAAGGGTAGGTGTCCCAGACCGACCAACTCAAATTTCATGTAAATGCATTTGAATGTGTTGGTAAGCTCTCTTTAATTTTACTCATGTGCTCTTTGCTTCAACGCAAACGAAAACTGAAGGAAAAGACAAAAAGTAGCAAGCGCAGACTAATATTACATATACCTACCTACCTACATATGCAATATACAGACACCAAGCAAATAACTTGAAAACAAATATGGAAAGAGAAGGAAAAAAATCAAGTTGAGGGTTGGTTTGGTGTACATATTTTGTTTTGTAATTTTCTTTCAGATTTGGTGTGAATATGAATATGTATTGTGAAAAAATAATAAAATGATAAAATTGTTGCTGGCTGCCGCGCAGCGAGGTGTAAAAGCAGTTTTTGAGGTTTTCATTGTATATCTTATAAAAAAATGTGTAAACCTTACCTAGGTTAACTTTTTTCTTAATTTATGAGATGTAGGAAAACACTTGTTTGGATGAAAATTCGATTATTCAAATAATAGGACGGTAGACAATAGTGTTACTGATTCTCGTCGCAACAATAGTAGGATGAAATTTTTCAAATCAAATAACAAAAAATGATAGATATTTATCTAGGTAATTGTCACCACATCTTCTATCAATGCTCGTTATGAAGGTACCTAAGCACCTTATATAAAAACAAGAAGTTTACGAAAGTTAATTTAACCGCTATAATTAATTTTTGTAGGTTCAAGGTGTCAAATTCACCAAACAAATACTATTTGAGTCGAATTTTAAAAAAAAAACGAAAACGTTTTTCCGTGCAGCGAAATGTTTTTTAAACTATTGAGAAATGTATTTAAATCAATTATACGCCTGCCCTCCGGAACAAAACTACAGTTGTCCTTCACTGTAATGTCCACCTCCATAGGAATTTCAAATTCCTGACCCTGATGTTTTACGTGATCACTTTCAATTTCAACGTTCGTCAATGTTGTTGACGTTGAAGAAAGATCTTCCGAAACACGATTTTTTACAACATACCTTCAATCAATATGTAAATTGTAAAGTTTCGGAAAATTAAATTAGTAAATAAAAAATCAAATAAATTTAATAAATATAATATAGAAAATGACATAGTTCAAACAGTTTATCAGAATCTTTTGTTGGTCGACAAAAAACAACGTTTTTCTCCTTCATATGCTATGGGGTAGGGTAAACAAACGGCCCCCAAAAAGTGGGCGTGTCAAAAAACTTTATATGTATGAAATATAGATATTGATATTCTGTAAAAATGTTGTTCAGACATAATATATATATACATATAATACACATATGTATATACAATATAAAAAATAACATAAACAATTAAATTAACAAAATAATATAACAACTTGCCCTAAAGTACCTAGGTATATCGGAAGTTAAAAACAATTTAGCGGGTGAAATCGTGGAAATTTCAAAATTCTGAGTGACAAAAAACCAAAAAACATCGATGTAAAACATCGCCCCAAATAACATCGATGCATTGTTTGCATCCCTATACTTCCCATATAACGGTTTGCGAATATATCGATAGACGTTGAAACTTGTTAAAAACAACCTGCTTACCTTTTGTTTTTTTTTTTTGATGGGTTTGGCTGTTTTTTTTTGCCATAATGAAACGATTTCCCCTTATTTGAAGGCATTTTATTTATATATGTAATTAGTTTTTTTTTTAAGTTGTGTCACAGATGAATTTTGATTTCAACTCAGGGTACAAAATCTCAAACTGAAACAAACAATTATAAATTGTCTCCTCTTGCGAACGGGAATTTAACGGTCATTTTATCCCACACATAAGTACACCATACACACAAGTACACTTTGACTTACTTCCCACTCAACCCTTTCTGTCACGTGCAAACATACGCATACAAAACAATTCATCAGCAGCGATAGCAAACATTTAAATAATGTAACGATCTGTATTATACCATGTCCACGTGAAGTCCACACGAACTTTCATCAAGTCTACCCGAAAAGGTAAACAAAAGATACATACATAATAACAATCTCGCCTGCCTAGTGCCTGTATTTACAGAAGAGAATAATGAAAAGAGAATGTCACCAACTCACCACCTAGTGACATTATTTTGAAACAAACTTCTTTGTGTGCGTGAATTCGATCTTTTTTTATGTAAAAAACGTAAAATAGACCACTTTTCTAACATCAAAATTTGATAAACCGTGTGGAAAAAAACTATTTTGTATTTTGAATTAAATAATACAAATACCAAAAAAAAAATAAAAAAAATATGTCGGAATCATTTTGGTTGTCCTTTTTTCACAGCGGCATTGCAAATAATGTCATATTGAATTGCATATTTAAATATGTTAGCAGAAAAAAAACATGTTTTTAAGACCGGTACGTTGTGCCCTATATATTGTCGCTTGGTTAAAAAATTATTTCCAAAAATTAGGAAATATAACTATCGATTTCCCAGCCAAAAAACCCAAAACGTTTAAAAAAAAAACACCTTTTTTCCATTTTGTCACCAAAAAATTACTGTACAAAATTAAAAAAAAAAAAAAAAAAACAGTATATGCACATATCTATTAGCTTTGTAAAAAAGCTAATTTGACTTCGTTACCTTTTATACTTTAGAAGTTATATCTAGTTAAACTTTGTAAATTTACCTTATTTTTCATAGTTTTGTGCATTTTTTTCGGGATAAATAATAAAATTCACAACAAAAAACAACCGGTGTTATCTGCGCAAATCTATTGTCTGTAGAAAAAAAATATAAAAAAAATAAAAAATATGTATATAAAGAGATAAAAATGGAACGCAATTAGCATCTAACTTATTTGTATGGCTTTTCTACATGTCAGGCGGTTTTGAGGCTCAAAGATATTTTAATGTTTTTTAAATGCTAAACAAGTACTTTGCTTAACATATTTCCAATCGATCACCGTTTATTTCATTTAAATATTCGGAAAATTGTGAGCGCTACACAATTTAGCGCAAAACTCCAACCTATTTTTGCATGGGACACCTACCCTTAAGTCTTCAACTTTTCATTTTTTACACCACACGCAGTACGTACCGAATGTTTACTGCTTGGTGCTACAGAGACCAGTCTTATACCGTACCGATCGCAAAGGTACCATATGTTAAACAAATATTTAAAAAAAGCAGACCACACTTAGAATTGTGTTATAAAAAAATAAATTTTTGGCACAATAGGCTCGTTAGTACCCAGGGTCTAGATTTTTTCTGACTATCATTCATGCGTGTGTGTACTTCTTGCATGGTGACGAGAACTCTTGCTTTATGTCGAATTTGAACGGCTTAGTTGATATAAGTAGTTCTTGACAATTGTCGGTTCATCGCGACAAGGGGATCAGTACAAAAATTGTCAGATCATCGCGATGAAGGGGCCAGTTAAAAGTAATTTAGGCATTGAACCCAGACATTCTGCGCGGCAGTTTATCGCACTAGCCATCGCTACACTGAGCCCGCTATATAGTGATGGCACTGATTTTCTACAACAGTTTACAAAATATTTTAAAATATCTGTCCGATAAAGTGGGTTAAGCGATTCTGTCCATCTGTCGTTCTATGCACGAAACTGGAAGCCAAGGGGTGGATGGATTTACTTTACATTTTTATATAATTAACCCATCATATCATATTAAAGGGGTTATGTGTGAGTCAAAGAAGCGGGAGAAACACATCAATAGGATAGACGTTGGATGTAGTGTAGTCACTTTTTTTTTGTGTTCGTTATATTCCCAGAATTTTGAAGTTGGTGTATACTTTTAGATGAGTAATTACCGAACATTTTATTTTTCTTTCTTTGGTTTCATGGATTTTGGCTGCGATTAAACGCAAAACCTTCCAGCGACAGGCGAACACAAAACCACAATATAGCACAAAGATCTAACATGCATAGGAGTGCACATTCATAATTTCGCAAATTCGTTTCAAACAAAAGTTACTACATGTTAATGGAATATCCAGAATCGGTAACATGAGACGCGATAACGTAAGGATTCACTTTGCACGTTCGGCAACATTAACCTATTTTGGAATCATGTTATCCAAACTCTGTGTATTTCAGAACTGCATTGAAGACTGATCTTGATATTGTGGTCTCTGAATTGCTATCTATCAAGAATCAAATAATGGAGGCTAGACTAGGCAGAAGTCAGCAGTAAGATTAAGCTTAACTAGGCCCTGACATTATTGATTGATGATCTGACGATGGCTGAAAGAAGTAAGTATTCGACTACTTTCATCGGGAAATCGGCTAATTAGATTTTAAAGCCTGAGTTTAGATTAGTTAGGGCGTAGTTAGTCGTCATTTTTTATATTTTAATTAAATAATAAAATTAAAATTTAAAGATTTTATTACACAATAAAAAAAATTAACAAATAAACTGACCTCAAATAATTTGCGAGTTCTTTCATGTTAGAGTTCTGAGCTTTCAAAACCACTACCGGAAAAGCATGCTCTTTTAATTTAAAAGTTCATTGGACTCTTTATTATATCAAGTGCCCTTGAGGACAAAGAAATTCGAAACACCCCACATTAATCCAACTAAACACTACACAAAAGGGACTAACCCATAGAAACATGTAAAGGCCCTACCTATATCTGTAATAGTGTCTTACATATGAAATGGAATATAGAGCGTGTCAGTGATAGTTTTTTTTTAGAACTCAGATAAACTACTTTTAAAAATATACTCACCGTGCTTCAAAATTATTCACAGCTGAACATACGACGATGAGTAAAAAAAAATTCGCCTGGCAAACATTTTTAGGTGTTATCAAATCCGTGTTTTCATCTGGTAATACATAATCAACCGTATTGCGCGACGTATTGTAACCCCAACCAGGCAGGGCAACTAAAGTAAACAGAAATTCGACACCGAAACGTCAACAAAAATAGAAAAAATAAACTTATTCGACTGACCTCTTCGTGCTTGCACACTATTATATATTGCTATGTAAACGAGCAGGAAAAACGATAAAAACCCTAAAGAGCCCATTACAAAGCGGGTTAATTTGCGCGCACCCCTGTGTATTTGGTGGCGCTGATTCGCCGGTAATATTTCGACATCCATCAAACTGCCTTCCTCATCCAGTCGCTTGCATTCATCATCTTCTTCGGAGAGCAGTGGTCGCTTTTCGTTTTTGTATTTAATATACGTCATTGTCACCGATTATTCTGCACAACTGGTAGGTATGTCCTAAAAGAATAGCATAGTTAACCACACTGATATTCCTGTTTAAAGATTATTATTTTTTAAGCTATTAGCTTTTGGGGAATATCAAATAAATCTTACTTTGTATGTTTAGTAGTTTCGAAGACGGAACAGAATCCAACCGTTTCAGTTCCGATTAATATTCATTGTTTATTTTTATTGTAAGTTTTAATACTTTTACGATTTAATCATTTTTGCAACAACGAACAAACTTCAACGTCTCCTTTACATTTCTGCAAAAATATTGATAAACTGCCAAACTGAATATGGTTTTCTTACAACTGAGGCAATGAACATATTAAATCATATGATATCGAGAAACAGGGATGTTAGGTAATAAGGTATTAAATGTTGATTGATACTCTCCTCAAATAAAAATAAAAACACTTACAGCCGTAATTATTAGATTTCCTTAGTGCCTGGCCACACGTTCATTGGAATGAAAGTCATCTCCAACGAGACAGGTAGATTTTGTGTGAGCCAATAAGAGAAAGGATGATTACACCGAAAATCCACCGAGAATCCATTTCAAACTGAATTCTCGGTGTGGGCATGAACGTTTCACTTCCAAACAATTTCATTTTGACAAAAATACTCATTTGAAATTGGCCTTCACCGAGTGCAGACCTCAATATCAATATCGGAGACACGAAAATATGAGGGTGTTGTTTCAGATTTCACTGTGTTCCTGGTGTAAAAGATGACTTCATTCCAACGACGCATTTTTGTGTGTGACCATGGCGTTCATGGGAATGATAGTCGTTGGGATGAACGTGTGGCCAGGCACTTAGGCGATGTCTCAGAGGTTGCCTAGTTAGGCACGTCTAAATATTTAAGTTCTCTCTAGGCAACGTTGCCTAAATTTCTTATCTATAATCGATTTTCCATTGCTGCCTAACTAGGCGAAGGTTATGTCAAAAGAAGTAGTAGAATTTACAAATCTAGTATAAGAAATTGATATTCTTGTACTTTTTTGTACATCAGGGTAGCGATTCCTTACCACAGCGAGTGCGAGTGCGGGTGCGACTCCGAATTCGAAGATTATGGTAGTATGTGTGAACAAACTTCAGGAAATAATCAGCTGTCTTTGACAGATATTTGACAATTGTCAGCAATTGTTTTGAAATTATAATTTCGTTTTTTGTGTTTTGATTCCAAATTTCAGTTTAAAAGACGAAATCGTACTGAAAATGAATGGAATTAGTTATGTACACAATATATACCAAGGGTGAGTACATTTTAACTTTGTTTTCATCTTTAATTTGATTGCTTTACCTCCATACAATCAAAATAATCAATGCATTATTCTACAGAAGTCATGCACCGCTCCTACTCATCCAGCCTAAAAAGCAATCAACCTGGTTGATGGTTAAAATCCATTATATATAATGGAGCGCAACACAAGGGTGAGTACAACATAAATAACATTATCAATTCTTATGACTTCTATCATTCGTAGAATTACAAGCCAATGCAAATACTCAAATGTGTAATTCTCCTTACTTGGATAGTGACGGATTGACAATTGACATACCGAACCGAGTACCATCGGAATGTACTTCGCCTGAGAAGATATGCGACCAATAACCTTCATATAAAAACTACAAGGCAATATCAACAAACGCAAGAAGCAAATGCCACGAAACAAACGTAGAAGTGCACATAAGATTTTGCATATAAACGGTAAATTGAAGTCACAGGATATTTTACCCATAGAAGTTGTTCGATTCTATTTATCAACACATCCCATTTATCAACACAGACCCAATCCAAAAAGAACAAAATGTAAGTTCAGTGATTTGCTTTACGAGTTATTAATCATCAACCCTATTATCTTTTTAGGAAATTCGTTTACGAGCAGACTTAGAGATAGATGCATAGCTACATTCTTTGATGTTTTGTCAAAAAATAAGAAAATGTAAGTTCAATGACTATCTATATGATTGCTTATATCATTGCGATTTACTTATCTCCGTAGAAAATTCATATACCTGTACATTTGGATACATTACATACCAGTTGACTCGTAACTGACCGACGGAAGAAAATCGGTGCTATGAAGGTATGGGAATGATACACATGCACGAATGACAAGGAGCATGAACATATTGTAGTTAAGGTAGAAGGCACGTAGGTACCTACTCATATGTGGAACTGCAACGATATACAATGGCCCTGTCTGATGCTATGTAGTAACATCGATTTAAATAAAAACAAATACAACAAAGTATGTTGGTTCAAATTGAATTGTTTTTATTGCAACTTATTTTTTTATATAAATGGAAATTTAGTTAAATACCCGACTGCCGCACCACTATGTAAATAAGTGAGTAAATAACTGGTTGATGTTGCTGGTGGGGCATTTGCAATTAGTGGCTGCTTGAAAGATGATGTTTGCTTGGGAGATGTTTTAGTTTGTAGTAGCAATAGTTGAACACAAATTACTTACATCCAACATCCAACGGTGTAAACTTCCTTGGTTTCCTTTGCATATGTTTGCCTATTTTGTTCTGCGTATCTCATACAACGACAATTTAAAATGGGGGTAATGATATTGATACCGCAGTGTTTACATTGTCATGCCAGTATTAAGCAACAGCATAGTCGATGCATACGAACCACGAAAATTCCCTTTCGCCCTTACCGCCCGCGTCAGCTGTGATGCGTACTCTATGTAGTTCGCACATTAAGTAATGTCTAATTCATTTTTTCTCCCCTAGTATTGTCGCGATATGTGCAACAAACCAATAATGTCTATAAACAGCAAAGTGAAGTTAAACGCCTGCATGATAATCTAGACAAGGGCATAAAATTCAAACATTGTTTTCCGTTGGAGTGTTCTTTACTTCTGGAACGCTCTATACCAATTCAAGGAGATCGCATCGATTGAGAATACCGAACATACATTCCCATTGACAACAAAACGTAAATTCACAAATTATCTATATACCATTGTTTAGATCATCAACCCGTTGAATCGTTGCCGGAAGTTCTTCTACGGCCAGATTTGTTTCCATGCATGTGGTACATGTAGGTGATTAGCAGAACATCAACACATATCGCTCGCACTTTAATATATGAGAATCGTTCGTGGACGTGGAGTACTCCCGGATCCACCACTTATATGAGTATGCGAGTTATTAAAACGGAAAGTCATATACCAGTATTACAAAGACTAAGCGAAGTATTTTCACAAGAATACCTTTTTATTTGAACTATTTTTCATAAATAATAAGAAATCTAAAAATAAATGACTTGTTTTGTTATTAATCCATTTAATTGGATGACATTGAAGCGATCAATGTGATTGATTTCTGTGCGAGCTTTTATGTGACATCAATCAAATAGCAATAGGATCTATTGAACGTTCTATTACATCAGTTCTGTTGTTGCGGGTGCATTTGGCTATTGTCCAGTCGGACTAGGTAGTTGGTGTTAACTGCAGTGTTAACTGCAATAGGAATCTAGAATGAAAAAATGTCTTAATATATATATTGTAAGATGCGTTAAAGTTCTGCTTACAATTCCACCGCCAAACATCTAATTATACCCCCACGCCAAAGATCTAATATATTTGGCCTCCTTTTCGTCGTTCTTGCGATTGCAATAACAGAGGTAAAATTAATATTTGGAAGTCTTCAGGACAAAAGAACTGTTCCTTGATGAGAAGAGAATTAACAACATCTTCAGCACCTCTTGTAGACATACTCTTACCATTTGATATTTTGTTTAATGATGGTAAATGCTAGGGAATACAGTATACGTTGCTAGTGTTCATTGAAGTCAGTATGTCTTCCTTCGAGGGATCGTATTATGATCGTATTATTTACCAGTGACACCATGTGTCACATCATTGTTTTGTATTTTTTGTTTTGTTTTCTGGTGACACACTTTCAGATTCGGCGACCGCAGCATTATCAATTTCAGCAATACTTCCTGTTCTGCAAGTGCCTCTTGCATCGCTCTGCGTGCAATCTTGGATTCAGACGACTCGTTTGTCTTCTCTTGAACTTGTAGTTGAACTTGGTTAAGTTTGGTTTTTATTCTTCAAGTTCATTGACCTATTAAAAAAAAGTAGAAATAAATAAAAGCAGTAGAAATAAACAAAGTTAGTCCATGTGATATGTGACTTTACCAGTAGATCCATTTCATTTGTGTCCGGGTGTCCGGGAGAATATTAAAGTTCCGCTCCTTTTCGTCTGTCATGATATTTGATGAACTTGTGATTTACAAAGAATCACATTGGTGATGGCCACAGAGTACACAATGCAGTAAACATTATACATTAGAAGATCTTTTGGACATTCATACGATAATTGGTCATGTTGCAGAAAGCAAAACTCTATCTAAAGATGAAAGTGTCTTCTTGATGTTTGGCAGCGAAAAATGATGGCTTCTACTGTGTCCCAGTCGGCGCGTGCAGCCACGAAAGCGTGGCGAGTGTAGCGCTTAAGATCGGTGAACGGAATGTTTCGTGTTTGCACAACAGAGATTTGCAGCAAGATGCAAGCAATTAAATTTCACCACTTCGCTGGTATCTTTTAATGGTATGGTTATTGAGATATTTATGAAACCACAAAAACTTTGATATGTGTGCATAATATATGTGTGGAATTTAAAAAACCCGGTAATTGTCAATTGATTGCAAAAGAATCGTGAAATTCTGTGCAAGAACAAAAATAATGCAATTGAAAAAAAAAAAACACTTGTAAACACAAAAAATAATTTTTTTTAAGTAGAACACAATTTTAACACTGCAATTTGATATTTTGTAAATAACACACGATATAATAACACGAAAATAAACGAAAATTAAAACGAACTTGAAAATAAACAAACAATATTGTCAACCACCGCACTCGCCATCGCCACTCGCCATCTAAATACATGGCGAGATTATGACAACTGAGAAATTTCCCTTTCGAAGTTACGTGGACATTTTTTCGTAATTAGAAATTTCCCAGTGACTTGATGACAGGTAATCCACACACACATTTTTATTTTCCTTGTGTACATATACACAACCCGCACTCGCACTCGCCATCGCTGTGGTAAGGAATCGCTACCCAGATGTCTTTTTTTCGGGACTGACAGCATTTTATTTGTAAACAAATATCCAAAAGGAAGAACATCGTCTTGCATCTAAAAGCGAATAATGTTATTTTTAAACAAATCCATTCTAATATGTATTATGGAAATATATAATATGCCTCGTTTCGCTCCCAATACATTATAACAGCCATAACTTGGTGATCAGCAGAAATGTGACCACTTCTATTTGCTCATTCAAGATCGGATCGCACAGGATTGATTACCTTTACCATATTCGGTTTAGAAAATCAATACTTTTGCATAAAATATTTTTCTTCAAGTTCCATTGGTCTCCTACTTGTTGGCATGTATGAATTTATAATATTCACTACACTTAAAGCATTCACAAACGAAATGTAGCTTGAGTCCATTTTTATTAAATTAGTTTCACTTTATTGAAAATCACCACACAATAACATAAAATAAATTTTCAGACGGAAATTCTCGCAAATGTCAAAATGAAATGAAAATTCCTTAGGCAGCCTCTAGGCAGGGTTCGTTCGCGCTTAAGTTAGGCGGCCTTTAGGCAACGTTACCTAAATGTGAAAATCGATTATAGATACCGATTTTGCACTTAGACAGTACTTAGAGGTTGCAACCTCTAAAATGCTTTTATAAATACGGCTGTTACAGTCTCATTCATAAATTCATTATAAGGAGTGTATACAGTTATACACTCCTTAAAATGCCTCTAAACGCAAAAACCGTATTCATAAAATTTATACAATGTTGAATAGAGGCTGCACATCCTAAACGCGTCTGATGGTTGAATAGTGCCTGTATAAGGGTATATCATTTTTTTTATTTCTGTATACACAGACGGCTGAGTATCAGGGTTACCAAAGGTTCAATTGTTAGTTGAAAAAAATCATCCAGGGTATTTTTGTATTTTAGCAGTTGTGTTTCACTATTTAATGTGTTCAAATGGCAATTCTTCTTTACCTACAGACTTAACATTGTAAACGATGTTATTGAGGCAACATAATGTTATTAAAGTTTCAAAACAAAGTAGTTGTCGCCATGGATTTCGTAAACATATGAATTAACCCAGCCAATTGTAACTATTATGGGTCAGAAAATATTTTTACTAATAAGAATTGGTTCAACAAATGAATAAAGGCTGTATAAATACTTATGCACTTATATAACTATACAACCGTTGAGATGTGTTTAAGTGAATTCTAATGAATAACGGGGGTTGGTATATGACATTTCTATTATATTTGCAAAAAAAAAAAAAAAAAAAAAACGATTTCTTCACACAATAAAAGATAATTTGCAGCAGTATTAATAAACGCAAATTAAGGGTGAATTATCTTTAATCAATGATTTAAATGAGAAATCTTATTAATATAAGTTATTGAATTTGCGGTTCGGTGATTTTTTGAATAGAATTATTGACGACAATAATATCAAAAAGAGGCGGTGATTTGATTTGTGTTCAACACTCCTATTTTGTCGATTTGTATTTGTGTCAAAAAATGTGTTCTCAATAATTGGGACTTTTTCGACACATAGTTCGCGCAATAAACTCTGTAAGAAGTTTTATTTATTTGCTATAATGACATTTGACTGATTACAGCGGAATTTGTCCTCATTGTAATGGATTAAGTAATAATAGTAATAGCTGTTAATTTGAGAATTAGAGGATAACAAGTGAATTTAATAAGGCTGTGTTTCATTTATTAATATTGGGCTTGTTCCACAATGTTTAAGTAAAGTGACATTTAAGCTACTTGCAACTCACCCGGCTAGATAATAATCATCTGAACCTTTCACAATGGCCGAATAAGTTTAACTAGCAATTAATATCTGAAACTACTAACTGGGTGGATTACGTACATAATTCCGCACCGCAATAACTGGCAGTTAAATAGTTTGACAGATTTTTTGTTATAGCAGTACTTTTTGAGTGTTTTTTTTTTTTTTAAATATATATGGATATTTGAGGCTCACAAGAATCTTAAAAATCAACAGTTGATAATTAATGGTTTATTAGATTTCTTTTTAAAATTTCCATTAGTCAAACTTTTTCCAACTGAAAAAAAACCAGCAATTAGTTGCCTAACAAATAAATTTATAACAAGAATAACTTATTAACGTTGATTCAATGTGAAAATCAATTATGGAAGCAGTTTCTGTCTAAGTGAACGTTTTTAACTAATGGCGTTTTCCATTGGGAAATCTAAATTTTGATCTGAAATTTGATCTTTTTGAGTGTCAATGGAACGCGACTCAGATTTTTTTTTTTTTTTGTCATTGTATTGGTGTCATTTCGTGTCTGTGAAGTTAGCTGCCAACATTAAAAACATAACAAACATTTGAAAATACAGAAATTATCTTCAATCAATTTAATAGTTCTAATATCAAAACCCAAAGCACTCTTGTTTTTCACAACCGAAGTAAAAAATCAAAATGAAAACCACTCTTGTCAAACTGACAGCGATCATTTTTTATTGGTATTGGTAAATCTGCCGAAAAATTCAGATTTGCAAAATTGATCTCTGATCAAAAAAAAAATCAATTTTTTCGCCCAATGGAACACAACAACTGTCAAAATCGCTCTTCAGATCAAAAAAAAAAATTGATTTTTTTCCCAATGGAAAACGCCATAACTATATCCAATGGTTAGCTGCGCGAAATCCACCAGCAGATGCCTGCATGCGTGCTTGCAATGCAATGTCCCCAAGATACATTTCAAAGTTGACAACCTATTAAGTTTCTTCGTAAATATGGCAGGTAGTAGTACACAACATTGATATGATTTCAATGAAAAAATAACTAAAGCATGAAACCCCTATTACTTATAATTATAACATAAAAGCAATAGGTACCACTTCCCTTTTTTAGCTCTACCCTACGAACACACTCAATAACAGTCTAACTTCACGTCGCTGTCGACAGATGGGCTTCTTCGCGCCGCCATGATGGTTCCTGTTTCTTTTCCGTCATCGCAGTCAAGCACGAAAGGTGAGATTTTTAATTTCTCTTGTGAATTTGTTCGGTGAACACGTGTAAAATTTTTTGTCTCCATCATAGGCGTTGCATAAAAGTTCTAATTTTCCAAATCTATATATTTACAATGCTTCCACTCGAGGAATCCAGTAAATTACTTGGTAATTATTAAAATTAAAAACCAAAGTTTTCCACGTGTTCTCGTGTTCTACCAGAAATTGATTTTTTCTGTCATTTCTTGTGGAATCACATTCATGATGAATGATTTAACGGAAGAGTTCTTGAAGACTATAATTCATCACCCAATCCTGAAATATAATCTACATGAGCTGTATTTTACATTCGTACTGTTCGCATTTTTTAATTTCTCGTATTTTTCTCTGTATCACCATTTTTTTTTAGACCGTTCAAGATGGCCACCACATCGTCGCACCTTAACTGGCTGATTATCCGCAACAACAATTCCTTCTTGTTGAAGAAGCGTGATATCAAAAAACCATTCAGCACTGTAAGTAAAATCGAAAATTATTGATTCTCATGCAAACAGAACGTAGATCCATTGCATTTTCTATGATGTTTTATTTCACAATGATAGTTGATACAAACGTGATAAAAATATTTGCTACTTCTGATGCAAATGCAATGAATCTATTCAATCTGTCGTATGTCTTAAATGTAATATCCTTTTCCAATTGAAATCAATCTAATAGCATGTATTTACTATTTGTAGGAAGCAAACAACTTGACGAACATGAGCTCGTACAGGTACAGCGGTTTGGTCCACAAGAAGACTTTGGGTGTTGTCCCAGCCAAGAAGGGTTTCACCGTCGTCATGAAGAAGGGCAAGTACCAAAACCGCCCTGCTAAGAACACTGTTCGTGTGACCATGAAAGCCGGACCCAGGAGGTCATTGAAGAAGTTGAGGAACATGCTCACCGGCAGCAAATACCGTTGCGATCTTAAGCAGGTAATTATATATTTTTGTATAAGTGTGCACTTGGTAAAACGTCGTTCATGATGAATTTTAACTACCAACCAAGATCTCTGAAAACATTGAAGAATCTTTTATGCACTGAGTACAATTTTGAAATCCACACGTGTTGTGGCGTAAGTTGACACTATTTTAATGGAGTTTTATCTTATTACAGGCTGCCCTCCGCAAAGCATCAGCTATCTTGAGGTCACAAAAGCCCGCTCCAGTCAAGAAGACTAAGAAGGCCGAATAAATGTTGATTGCAGAGTTAAGAGTTTTGTATAGAGAATAAAATACAATTTACATAAAATGATGTAACGCTGTTTTTTTTTTTTATTAATAGTTAATACAAAATGAGTTCGATTTCTACAAAAGAATGGTGTTTGTAAAGCATGGGTATCAATGGAAATGAGGATCCTTATAATCGGTTTTGAATAGGATTCTCTCGCTTAGTTGGTCTGTTAAAGATCGATAGAAGAGTACATTCGAAGATTAGTTTATGCTCATTTGAACTAATTCTTCTGTTAAAGATAGCATTGTGAAAAAAAAATCTGTCAGTACAAATTTATTATTTATATACACGTTCAACATCGAACTGCACATTTAATGCAGCAAACTTAATCCGTTAAACAAAATGGCGGTATCAGCAATCAGTTATGTACATGAAAAGGAGTCCTCAACCTAATGCTTTGTTAAATTGAGTAACAAAATGTAATCTCACTTGTACTATTCATGCCAAGTAATGAATACCGCGGATTCACTTTGAGTGGAGTTGGAAATGTTTGTATGTGCTTCTGTGGGGATTTTTAAGGCGTAATCCCTCTCGTGTTTTTGATGTTGCTGTTTCAATGTACAGTTTGTCAAGAAACACTACACACTGAAAATAAATATAGTTTTTTTGACTTTAGATATGAAAATAATAGCCTTTTATTCAAAATTATCCAATTTTTTTAATGCATAACAATTAAGTGATTAATTATTAAGTAATTTGGAAAAAAAAATAACAAAACTCTACACAAAATACTTTCATAGTTATAAATTCAACATTTTTTGCTGTTATAAAATATCTTAAACTAATTTTAATATTTAGTATGCCCTCCCTTTGCATTGACAACATGTTGGAGCCGTTTTTTCATCGAATGGATCAACTTTGGTAGGTCATACTCAAGGGGGATCTTTTGCCATTCTTCCAGTATAATTGTTTTCAGTTGAATGAGGTTTTTGGGCTCCCTTTTTCCCACTTTTTTCTTCAAGTGGGCCCACAAATTTTCAATGGGGTTAAGATCGGGACTCTGGGGTGGAGTATCGATGACCTTGCCACAGTTATAAAGCAGCCAAGTCCGCACATTTAACTCCTTATGTTTGGGATCATTGTCCTGATAAAATTTAAATTTTGGTTCATAGTCCGTAATGAGCCCAAATTTTGCCGCACTGCTTTTTAAATTTGTTTTTAAAATTTGGAGGTATTGCTGCGCATTCATCGTGTTCTTTATAAATGCAAGATTTCCGACTCCTCGGCTTGAGATACACCCCCAAATCATAACCGAAAGTTTCCCAAACTTTACAGTCGGAATGACGTTTCGGTTTTCTAAAGCAGTTAATGGCTTGCGCCATACTCTGGGTGGACCGTCATTGTAGTATAGCATCATTTTTGTCTCGTCGCAAAATATGACGTCATCCCAATATTCTGCCGGCTGACTGATCATGTTTACAGCAAAAGTGAAGCGCTTGTCCACATAGACCGGCGAAAGCATTGGTTTCTTTCTCGCAACTCTTGAAGAGTACTTATGCCGTAGAATGGCCTGGCGTACTGTTTCATATGACACAACCAAGTCACATTCTTCTTCAAGCTCCTTGGCAAGAGTCCTAACCGATATTTGCGGATTTGGGTAATTTTCCGCATGATTAGGCGGTCCGCCCGTTTGCCAATCTTCCTTTTACGGCCACCTCCACTTTTTGTTTCAAGTGTCCCTTCGTTTTTAGCGCGACTTAGGACATTGTAAATTGTTTTCCTTGATACGGAAAACATGTCTACCAAGTCCGCAACAGATTTGCCCAACTGGTGATTATAGTAAATCAATTGCACGACGTCAAAGCTTAAAATTTTGCCAGGCATTTTAAAAATTGAACTAAATTAAGCTACGCAAAAGGCATAGTTAACGGTAAACTTAATTGTTATGCACTAAAAAAATTGGATAATTTTGAATAAAAGGCTATTATTTTCATATCTAAAGTCAAAAAACTATATTTATTTTCAGTGTGTAAAGTGTTTCTTGACAAACTGTATATGTACTAGCATTACTTTACATATATTACACTACGAAGATATAAATGCTGCAGTAGCACAACCATCAACTTCTATTTGAAGCTGATATGATGGCCAGCCCCAGCATATCACTGTCAATGTCAAACGACTTCCATACCATTAACATTAATGAGAAAGGCCTATTGCATAAATAAGCCGCCAACTATTTAAAAAAAATGTTTGGAAGAGAGATCCGGATCTGAATTGTTAAGGTACAGTTGTTGTTATTGAAATGGAAACGCTGATTTGCTAACATTTCATTATTGGACATGAACTTGGAAATGCTATGGACCCTTTGATGGTATCTGCCTGAGATAAAGCAGCCTTCCATCCTCTTCGATACTGAGCATCCGCGATCGCTTGATTCTCGGATGTTAGGTCTTCCAATCATCTAGAACCTGAAGGATGGGATTCGAAGATTTAGTTGGAGCATTACTGTTTACCCGATTGATGTGGCCAAACCAATGTAGTCGTTACCTTTTGTACTACAACTACATCCACATATTGATGCAGCACACAAAGTTCACGTATGTATCTACCTACTCCTTTTTCCTTCCTCGTATAAAGGACGAACAAGAATGTTTAGTTCGAATGTACCTAATATTTGCTCCGATTGCACTCGGTGGTGTAAAGTAGTACTAGTAGTCGAGCATACATTTGGACTTTCAGGTTAAGATTTATGGTCCCATTAGGTTCGCTTAACCAGATCAGTCTTCTTCATATCTCCGCCAAGGGGTTTACTTTACCGCAAAATTATTAAAATGACAGTAGTCCTACGTTTTTTGATAGCATATCAATAGTTTATATTGTTTCACGTTAACTACAGAACCAACGCGTTTCGACCCGCAGCGGCACGATGGAAGCGAGCATATCAATTCCTATACGAACTTGTTGAAAATATTGCCGACCGTATTTACACCTTTCCTCCACCATGAGATTAAAGAAATCGCATGATAGCGCGCCTCCATCTCACAGTTCGGGTGAGCTGAACACTTGCGCATATCCTACACTATTAGGCGACAAAAATGCGCCATATGGTGCATCTTCTTTTCGAAACCCTGAATTTCATAATCGCTTTATAGAGCTCTAACCGATGGACTTGAAATTCGTTGGTCTTTTCCAGGATTTTCTTAGGTGCGTAAATTCGGTCTATGGTATATGCGACATTTAGCAGGGACATATGGAGCTGATATTCCAGTTATCGGGAATACTTACATTCATCCAAACTTTGTTGATGGTTTTGTTTATGCTGATGCTTTTTGATACGCTCCATACTTCAGCGCCCCAAAATAGGACTGGGATGACCAGAGTCGAGGTGTTCAAAGTACCTACTTTAATACTTCAAAGTTGTAGCTGACTATTGTGATATTCTGTACAACTCGTCAACTTGTAACGACGACACCAAGTAGCTAGTGTGTTTTTCTGTCGTCGCCAATATTCAATGGTTCGTTCTACCTGACAGCGGAGAATTGTCCATTGTCACCGTTTAAGTGCAAAAGTCGTTCTTCTATATTCTCAGCATCGACAGACTCAACTCAACAATTTCCCATTATGAATTTCAACAGAATTCTGTTCGATCTGGATTTGACGTTTTACACTTTTGTTCGTCTGATTGACCGTTTGTAGTTACGGAGACTGGCGTGTTCCCATACGTATTCATCTGAGGAAAAAAGGCCGGATTTTGCGTGCCTATCATTCTGATAAACGTTATTCAGTTTTGCTATTTTCTGTCGTGTGATCAACTCACGCACTTAAGCTAAGTATACGATGGTTACCACGGCGAAGTTTTTTGTTTATAAAGTTTTAGAAGTTAAAAAGATTGGGAATCGCTAAAGTAAACATCGCTCAGTGCCTACCCTAGTTCTAGAACACCCAACAATCTGGCTATAAACACCGACTGCATAAA
This sequence comes from Rhingia campestris, assembly GCA_932526625.1. Lineage (NCBI taxonomy): Eukaryota > Metazoa > Arthropoda > Insecta > Diptera > Syrphidae > Rhingia > Rhingia campestris. The sequence continues at coordinate 53,393,133 of OW052184.1, read as the reverse complement.
AAATGTACACTTGTGTCACAATCAAAGAATGTAACCAGACATTTGGATGGTTTGATAACATTACTTCAACCATCATTACAGAATACATAAATACAAAGATCTGATAAACCTAATTAACTGCCTACTATTGCAATATTATATTTATCATTTTAAAAGATCAGTATGAACATACTACATCGAGCTAGGAATACTTATTAAGTCAAAACGTATTTAAGAAATCCATATCATTGATCTCAAAATCAGATCATCTTAGATTTGAGTGAGATAAAGTGAATCAAATACGTTTTTTTGATTTACACATTTATTTCTTAGGATTATGTTAACGAAAAGGATATATCAGTCGTATTTCTTAGATCTCCAGATGTCTACTTCTGTCTTCCTACACTCACGGAAGTCGTAGTCGGTTAAGCCGAGGCAGAATCGGCTGGGTTTTGGCTTGTATATGTCTAAACCCCGTCCAATTTTGATTATATACCCATTGCTCAGCCTAAATAAAATACATATAATAATTCAATAGTCTGTTCATACAAGAATTTCCATGTTAACGTACAGTATTTTCCGGTCATGCAGGTTGTTTTGATATTCGACAGAGAGTTGAATTTTTCGCTGCGCAAGATCGTCTATGATGGAGGCAAAGGATTGCTGTTGGCAGCTATTTGGTCTGTCATCTTTTTTAGTAACGATTCGGATATATCTCAAACTGTGACAACTTTTCACAACCAACTCTATGAACACTACTAAGTTTTGCATCTACATTTTAGAAAAATAAAATATGCAACATTTGCACACATTAACAACAGCAAAAACTCACGATTACACAACAAACCTGATGGTTCTCCATTAAGTACGCTTCATCTATTTCCACTTCTTTTATTTCATTGTCAAGATATTTACCGAACAACTGTCGATAGCTATGACCAGTGGATCCCTCCATAATAGGAATATTGTCTACGACTTCGCCTTTGGTGGAATGTGTATTTATTTTGTTGCGAATCAATTCCAGACGATTTTTGTATTCTTGGACTTTTGCAATGAAATACGCTCTCATATCTGGATTTGTTTCAGCTGAAAAATTTAGATTTAATTTTTAAAATTAATTTGTTGATTCTATGAAAATTTTGAAGGTACCTTCAGCTTTTGAAAGCAGCACGAGAATTCCATCTCTATAGAGATGTTGTGCTTGTAAAATGCGTCCAGCCCCATCACACTGAACGGCTTCTAATAGTATTTCTTTTAAACTCATTACCACAGTTAATGAAATAAACAAAATATAAAATAAACAATAAAGAATGACAAAAATGCAACCCAAACAAACAGCTAGTGAGCTAGGTAGAATGTAGATGATGGCTGCTGTCAGTTTGTAAATCTGTAAACAAAGTATTTTTGTCAGGGATGTTACGGAGGTCGTCTGTTAGAATATAACCCAATTGAAAAGTGGAAACGTTTGAAAATGTCCTATGTGAAAAAATAAATAATATGTTAAGTGCTATAGAATTATGGGACATTTTTATTTAATCAGGATTGCCATAAGAAAACTGTGTTATAGACGAAAACGCGTAGTTCCAAACATTTTACTATGAGCAAATATACAAGTTGATATGGCATTTTATTGAATAAATAATGACCTTTCTAAATATATGAAAAACTGTGCGATTAAATTATCATTTCAATACAAATTGTAATTTTAATTTGGTGCTATTTTTCTGTGCTTTTTGATTTTTGCTGTGTCAATTGACGACTAAAGGACCATTGCTATACATTTTGACAGCTGGCGCATATTTCTATTGGCAATTAACAAGTGAATAATTCAACTGCTTCAAAACTATTAATTGAATTGATTAAAGCTGAATTGAATTAACAATTATGGCTCAAACACAATTACGCTTTGGCGCTTTGCGTTGCCTGACGCACCTAGCTCAACCATATGAAATCAATGTTACCTATCACTAAATAAGAATGTAGCTTTGTCTGGCGTTGATGTTTTAAATCAAAATGAAAATGTTACATTTAACGTAACGTTGCTGTAAAGCGCCGTGAGCAAAGCTATGGTTGGAAAAAGTGAGTTGCTAAAATATTTGTTGTTGTTGTTGGTTGTGGAGTATGATATTTCTAGCGGAGATTTTCATCATTTCCGCTATTTTTGTAGCAGATGTTGAAACCGTTTAGCGAGTGAACATGCCAAAACGTGCGCAAAGCAGTTCGAAAAAACGTCGGGAAAGCGAATCTCCAAAGCGTGATGGTAAAAACCTTATTCATAAAACTTAAACAACATTGAATAGAGGCTGCATAATCCTTAACGCGCCTGATTGTTGTATACGTGTGCCTGTATAAGTTTTTATTTTTTTTTTATATCTGTATACACAGACGGCTGAGCATCAGGGTTACCAAAAATTCTGTTGTAAGTTGAACAAAAATCTTCCAGGGTATTTTTGTATTTTAGCAGTTTTGTTTCACGGTTTAATTTATTCAAATAGTAATTCTTGTTTTTCTACAGACTCAACATTGTTGACGATGTTATTGAGTCAACCTCAAGATAATAAGAACAAAGTTGTCGTCATGAGTTTCGCAACTATACAAATTATCCCTTGGTCTTTGGTAACTCTGCCGAGCTATAAAATTTGAATTTGACACAAACCCTGTTAAACTATTATGGGTGGGGAAATATTTTATGAACAAGATTTTGTGCGACTTTTTATGCAATGCACTTCATACCTATACAACCGCTAAGATATATTTTAGTGAATTCTAATAAACAAGGGGGCAGTGTATAAATATTTGCACAACCTCTATTTAGGGTACAATAAAGTTCCTATTTATAAAAATTTCCCCACGCATAATATATAATTACACAAAGTTTGTGTCAAGAAAAGTGGAAATAAACAAAAGAAAATCTACTACAATCTACAGTAAACAAACAAATCGTCACCTGAAAGCAAAAAGTGGATAACTCGTTTTTTTTTTTTTTTTTTTCATTTGTGAGAAATTTTCGCAATCGATTTCCCACATAGCTACAAGATAAATTTTTAGCAGATCTGAAAAATGAGTTAGCTGCGGTTATTGCACTTATATCAAATCAAGGTAGTGTATCTAAAAATTGGGAAAAATCGAGTTATCCACTTCTTGCATTCAGGTGAAGAAATAATTAAAGGGAAATGGATATAAAACATATGAGAAGGCTACAATACACTGTATGAATCGTTGAATACCATAAGACTATCTATCTATCTATCTATCTATCCTAATTATAAATGTCCCCAAACAGTGGGCATTGCTAAAAATTGAATTAACATTGTTAAGACGGTGTATCTAAATCTTTTATGGTTCTGATAACTAGAGGTATCTCTATCGAAATTATTTCCCTATGTCAAAACTAATATACGCCCCCGAACAATATGATGTGACAACGTCATTTTCTATATTTCATCCCCATAAAGCCCACGTTTTGAGGATATTAATTTTGAGGATGGGATGGGATAGGGTACTAAACGATCCGCACAGCGGATATATATTCTTATATATTTTTAATCAAATTACTTCAATAAACTGCAAAGAAACAAGAATTTTTGAATTTAAAATAAAAACAATATTAATGGAGTGTAGTGAAAACGTTGGAAATGGAGTGCACTGAAAAACTTGAGATCTTACAGAAGGAGAGAAGACACAAAGAAGAGAAACTCAGAATAAATAAAGCGCCTATATGAATTGTAGCTTTAACTCTGTTTATTTACATACTTACTTACTTAAGTGGCGCTACAGTCCGGAATGAACCTGGGCCTCAACCAACATGCCTCTCCAATTAGCCCGGTCCTTAGCTAACTGCCTCCAGTTGCGCACTCCAAGTTGGTTGAGATCGGTTTCCACTTGTGCGCGCCACTTAAGGCGAGGTCTTCCTCTACTGCGTCCGACGTCTGGCTGGGAATCGAAGACTCTGCGAGCCGGAGTATTTGTGTCCATTCGTTCTACATGTCCTAGCCATCTTAAACGTCCAATGCGGAGTTTTTTGACCAGGGGCATGTCGCTGTACAGCTCGTATAGTTCTAAGTTGAATCTTCGTCTCCATAGCCCGTCAACGCAAACGGGACCGAAGATTTTTCGAAGAATTTTCCTCTCGAATCTACCAAGGATTTCTTCATCCGCTTTTGATACGGTCCATGCTTCAGCGCCGTAGAGCAGGACTGGGATGATCAGGGTCTTATATAGGATCTCCTTAGTAGTTCGAGTGAGGGCTTTACTACTAAATTGCCTTCTTATCCCGAAGAAACAGCGGTTGGCAAGAGTAATTCTTCGTTTAATTTCTGACGAGATGTTGTTGTCAGAGTTAGTAGCGGAGCCGAGGTAGACAAAGTCCCGTACTACCTCAAAGAACGTCTGTCAATGGTGACGTTCTGTCCAATTCGTCGATGTTGTGAGTCCTTTCGTGATGACAGCATATACTTAGTCTTACCCTCATTTACTGCTAATCCCATTTTCGCTGCTTCCCCTTTATATGTCAATATCGTCAGCGTATGCTAGTATTTGCAACGACTTTTGGAAAATTGTGCCTCTGGTGTTGGCTTTGGAGTTTTGCACAATCCTCTCAAGAATCATATTAAAGAAGTCACATGACAGCACATCGCCTTGCCTAAATCCTTTTTTGGTATCGAATGTGTCGGTGAGGTCGTTTTCGACCCTGATGGAGCAGCGAGAATTCTCTATCGTCATCCTACACAAACGGACGAGTTTGGGCGGTATACCAAAACTAGACATGGCTCTGTACAGTTCGTCTCTATAAATGCTGTCATATGCGGCTTTGAAATCGATGAATGGGTGGTGGGTATCGATTTGGACTTCTTGAGTTTTTTCCAGGATCTGCCGAAGTGTGAAAATTTGATCGGTTGTGGACTTTCCTGGCCTTAAACCACACTGATAAGGGCCAATCATGTTGTTGGTAAACGGTTTCGGGCGTTCACATATTACGGCAGATAGGATCTTCTAGGCGATGTTGAGGAGACTAATGCCTCTGTAGTTGGCGCAGTTCAGAGGGTCTCCTTTTTTGTGGAGCTTCTACGAGCTCCTTGACAACTGTGTTTATTTATTTATTATAATATTCTCTAAACATGAACCTTCTTCTTGTTTTGTTATGTTTTGTTTTCATTATGTTAAACTGATTATTGTTAAATTCGAATTGGGCATTTTTTCAAGCAGGCCTTTACATATTACCTACGTATATGGTCACGGGGTTATGGAAAGAATTGAATGTTTTATTTTTTTTTAAAACTGCATAGCTGGTGTTCCGTAAAGTTCAGTACTTGGCCCAGCTCTTTACAACATTTTTACATCGGATTTTCCGGATTTGCCGAATTGTGATGCAGGCATTTTCGCAGATGATACTGCGCTGTTTTGATCTCATGAATTCGCTGTAATATTGAGACGAATGTTAAAGATACGATGAAAATATTAGAAGCTTTCTATTCAAAATTGAAAATAAAGGGAAGATGAAAGCCATCTTTTTCACTCGAAAGGGAAAGGCTTGTTGTCTTCTAAGAAACCATTTATTTTTTAAATTAAATTAAATTATTTTTTTTATTCATGGGTATGTAGATACTTGACAACTGAAAAGGAAGACAGTGTGGAGTACCTCATTGTAATTCATACCATTAATTAAAATTACATTGTACCGGTGTTTCAACAGACGTTCCCAAGCCTAGAGCTCTTTTGACTAAGTGGGCGATTGTTCTTCGAATGGTTAAACTATTTCCTAATTGTTTTTTAATTTGTTGTCCGCACTTTAGAGACAGTGATATTTTGAGAACGTATGAATTATTTACAAAATAGAATCAAGCTTATGAAAGGGGCGTTCCCAAGTAAAAATCGTGTGGCCTTGGTGAAATGGTTGACTTGGTCCTTCTAGTTCAATTACTTCATCTGTGGATGGAGGTGACAAAAGACCGAAAGGAACTCGAAAAAATTGTCCAGAGTCTAATTTTTGACATATTGGTACACCTACACAGCACATCATTCAGATTATTAAACTAAAAGGACAGATGCTTGCTTGTTGATAGCATGTACTTGGTATTGTCCTCATTTACTTCAAGGCCAACGGATTTCTCTTCTTGCCATATCACTCTCTCTACATGATGCCCATTAAGCAGCTGCTGGAAATGCTGCTTTAACACATCACCTGTTCCCTGCACTTCGGTGGCCAGAGTTTGGTGTGGTTTATGGGCTGATGGCATCATCATGTGGTTTCATCAAGACGGTGCCACATGCCACACATCTCGTGAAACAATGGAAAATTTGAAGGATGAATTTGGTGAGCAGCTTATTTTTCGAAATGGCCCTGTGAGTTGGCTGCCAAGATCATGCGATTGAACGCCTCTTGATTATTTCTTGTGAGGTTATGTTAAGTCGTTAGTCTATGTGGACAAGCCAAACACGATTAAAGCCTTACAGGATTACATAACATGCGTAATTCGTGAAATATAGGCCGAAATGCTCGAAAAAGTGAAGCAAAATTGGACCTTCCGAATGGACCATTTGAAACGGAGCCTCGAACAACATTTAAATGAACTTGTCTTTAAAACGTAGATGGCAAAGGCATATTTATCGATTACAATAAAAATTTTGAATATTTAATGCAAATTTGAGTGTTTTATTCGATTTAAAAAAAAATACGCTTAATAAATCACCCGTTACTTGCACTATTCAACCAGCAAATGCAGTCTCCATTCAACGGTGTATATGTTTTATGAAAAAGGACAGCGATGCAAGATACAGCTATATGCATTCTGGGCAGGAGTGTGTAATTTGTTACATTTATTATCTTAATCTTGTTCAGATTATTTATGAAAATTCTTTATGATTTGACTAAGAAACAAGTTTTTTTTTCTGACAATGAGCGTGGTAGCTGGTGGATGATGAATACAACCATAGGGGTATATTAGTTTGGATATAAACCCTTCTATCAGGCCCGTTTTCTTGTGCTTGAGATAGTCGTTGCATGTGAAATATATGTGTGTTATCCAATATATTATCTAAATGATTTCTATTTTTTGCTCTCGCATAATATCAGTAGTACATGACGAATTCTATGCAATCGTTGTTTTGACATTTACATATCGTGACAGACATTAGTGTTCTTAAATTAGTCTCAAAAAAACGATCCACCCTCTATTTGCTTAGAAGCACCTAGTTCAACCATATGAAATCAATGTTACCTATCACAATGTAGATTTGCTCGGCGTTGAGCTTAATCTCAAAATGAAAAACGTAAAATCTTAACTTAACGTAGCTGTAAAGCGCCTTTGGCAAAATGAAGGTTGGAAAGAGTGTGAATTGTCAAAATGTTTGCTGTTGTTTCCTGTTTCAAAAAAGCTTTCGGAAAATCTATTTTTTTTAAAAAGAAATTGGTTCCTACAAGTATATACAAGTTTAAATAAAAAGAAAATTAATTTTTGAAAAAGGTTTCTAGATTTTTACGCCGGAACTCTTGAAATTTTCATAAAGAAATATTTTTCTTTGATTTTGAAAATTCGGAAACCTAATTCAGCCGAATCTCTCGACCGATTTTAAAATTTCATTCGGCTTTTGAAGCTTCACTTAAGTCTTGAGGCTCCCAATATTTCCTATTGTGCACGAGAAATATAATTTTAGCAACGTATTTTGAAAATTTAACTTTCATTCAACGAATCACAAGATATGCCCTCTGATGTTGAATGAGATATACTGTTAATCCGTGCTAAATCGTACTTCACTGGGAAGCGAAGTCTCACCAAAACACGCCAATTATCATTTGCATACAATTTGTGAGTTGTAATTTTGTTCTAAATATTAACAATACCTTCCATAAAATGGATACAAAGAATTGGGAATACTGGCCAACATAAATTGGCAGTACACGTCTTATGATGCAGTTTTTCAAAATCAGTTGCGCTTCATATTTTTGCACCATACTAAATTGATAAAACCCCCCATAAAAAGTGTTTACCCGCCAGTGAATTCGAAT